>OX381715.1:22340475-22940475 GCA_947462335.1 Harmothoe impar | reverse complement strand
TCAATTTGC
The DNA here is from genome assembly GCA_947462335.1 of Harmothoe impar. Classification (NCBI taxonomy): domain Eukaryota; kingdom Metazoa; phylum Annelida; class Polychaeta; order Phyllodocida; family Polynoidae; genus Harmothoe; species Harmothoe impar. The sequence continues at coordinate 22,940,466 of OX381715.1, read as the reverse complement.
GCCAATTCTAGGTGATGTGATGGCCCGATGCTGTGTGCTGCTGCGTTGTCTGTGATCTAACAGGTTGTTGCCGTCTCAGCACTTTTTCACGTGGATCATGGATTTCCGCCACTGGCTCCATAGGGACCACAGTTGTCAGATCAACTGCTGGTAGGCCATTTCTAGACCCTAGGGTTATTATTTCTGGATGAAGTGGGTCTAGATCCGAGTCTGTAGTATAGTGATCACCTTGCTCTGATAACTCTTGATTCCTATCAAATGTCCCGGATTGTTCCTCTGGTGGAGATTCTATCGTTGTTGCTGGTGACGTTGTTGCCCCTGCTGCTGTCGCTGTTGATGTTGCTACTATTGGTGTTGTGGCGCCTTGAAGAAATGATGTGGTCACGTCTAGCTCAGCTGGTTCTATTTGTGATGACATTGCGTCTGCTGGTGTGGCTTGTATGGTTATTGTTGTCATTTCCATGTCTGGTATCTGTGAACTCCCCATTGCCTCGTGTGTATCTGGGGCTGCCGGAATTGCTACATGATGTTCATGCCTGCTTCTGTGAGGATTCCCAAATAGTCTTCCATCAGATCTCTCCAATGCAGCCTCTACTGGCTGTGCCATTAAGGGTACATTATTTTGTGGTTCTGGTAATATGTGTGATTCAGATTTAGGGAGGTGATATGTGGCCATCTGTGATAAGGATAATGATGACGTTTTCATTTGTGAAACTGTTTGTGTTTGTTGCACTAGTGTTGGCAGTGAAACTGAGAGTGAACTTTGTGGTATATGCTGTGGGTCTACTTGTAGATGTGCTAGGGGTAAAGCTTTTATGTCATCGGCACTTGAACTTCTTTGTTGCTGCAACCACATCTGGGAGTATACCCCACCTTTAGCCATCAGCTCCTCGTGTCTGCAATGGGTAATGAAGGTGGCTGATAGTAGGATTAACTATCAAAACTATACTTATGTTCCCGCACCGTTTAATTTGTTTTTAAAAATATGAGTTAGGATTACCGGTATCACAAGGTGAGTTATATTAACGACCAATGCCTCAAAATATACCTTTCACAATCCATATGAAGCTATAACATCATCTCACAAAAAGAGGGTCATAACCAAATAGGTATGTCTTTTTAAGACACACTTCCTCATAGCCATTACCTGCCTTACCAGAAAATGTTTTCAAGTTTGTTAAATATGTTAGTTAAATTATACCTGGAATTCTGAACAGGTAAGACATAGTCCATGGCCAGTGTCCAGTGTCATATTATGTGATTTTATACCAAATAGTAATGCAAGTAGTATAGTATGTATCGGAACGGGACTATAGTTAAGTACTGTTTATTACTCAATCGACATGCAGCCAATCAGAGGCCTCCATTTGGTCACGTGACCCGTTGCCATGGTAACGTGACCTACTTAGGGCTCTCAGCCAATCAGAAGCCAGCATTCTGGGTGACCTACTGACCTACTTAGAAGCTCTCAGCCAATGAGAGGCTGGCATTCTGGTAACTATGGTAACGTGACCTACTTACGTCACGTGACCTACTTAGGCTCAGCCAATCAGAAGCCGGCATTCTGGTAACTAGGGTAACGTGACCTACTTAGGGTTTGTTTGTAAACAACACCACGTGGCTCTCTTGTTTGTAAACAACACCACGTGACACGTGACTGTTTGTAAACAAACAACGTATATATAGAAAAAAACACAACAAGTTCCATCTTATGTTAAAATTATATTTTCGAATAAAAAAGCACATCTGTAACAGCGTCTATGTGTAACTACGCGCGTTCTCATTCAAACACTATAACACTATCATACCGTAGCAGCAGCAGGTAGGACCGGAAGAAAAGCAAGCGCACGAGCAGAAGCGACGACACCATTTGCACCATCCGGCCGTCGCGTTGGTAGCCCTACTACCCGTCGCGCGTTCCACTGGAGCGGCTTTAAGAGTGACAAATGACGATTCTTTGTCGACGCGACTGCTAACATCAGCATCGGCAGCAGCATCGGCAGCATCGGCAGCAGCATCGGCAGCAGCGGCAGCAGCCTCGGCAGCAGCGGTAGCAGCAGTAGCAGCAGCGGCAGCAGCAGTAGCGTGAGCATTAGCAACAACAGCAGCAAGGGCGGCAGAGCGGGCACTAGTAGCGTTATCAGCGGCGTCATCGGCAGCCGCAACAGCATCAGCAGCAGCAGCGTCGGCATCGGTGGCATGAGTAGCTGCATCGGCGGCAGCAACAGCAGCAGTCACAGCCGCAGCGGCAACAACAACAACGTCATCACGACCCGCGTCACTAACAGCCGCAGTAAATGCAGCAGTAGCACGCTGAGCAGCACTAGCAGCAGCAGTAGCAGAGGCTACAGCATCAGCTTCACATTCGCGCGCCGCTTCGTCATTCCGCTTCATGTCACGGTAGCAACTTTCCATCACGAGGATCTGCAAATTGAGGCGCGGTGCTGGTGGTGGTAGTAGTAGTAGTAGTAGTAGTAGTAGTAGTAGTAGCGTGAACGATGATGACGATGCTGAATGTGGTTTCACTCCCCTTATATACCCTTACGCCCCGCCTTTTTTCAAGCCACCGGCCAGCTGCCCCTTCACGGCAGGTCTTTAGATCAGCCTTAAGTCGCTTACTACGTGGCTCATCATCCCTCTAATCGCATTTTCCAGCCGCCGGCCGGCTGTCTGCTGATGACAGGCGAGGGTGATTTGTTTTTTTCTTTAGATATAAGCCGCTTACCACACGCGCACCCTCTAGTCACAGACAGAGTGACAGAAAGGGAGGGGGTCGCTTTGTTCACGCTACCTGTAGTTGTTTTTCTATACACACGCTGAGCCCATGACCCGTTAATCCTTTATACAGGTAACACGCGTTCAACTAATTACCCTATTGTATGACAGTCGGTACACGGATTTAATTTTAAACCGCCTTCCCATCTGGGATCCATGTCTGGCGGGGTGGAAGGATCCAGCTGAAAAGTGTGATTAGGGCTTTTGTTTCTCTTATGATAGCAGCAGGTCAGCATGCGACAGCTGAAAATGTCAGACTCGCCGCTCCTATAAAAGACTGAGATGCGTCTCTCTTTCCACACACCCTTCTACCATCGCCGCCGACACCGCCACCGCCGGCCAGCCGACCGCCGCCACCGCCTGCAGTCACCGCCATCACGCCAGCAGGGAATTTCGAGCTGAGTCTGCTTATTGCTTATTTTTTTTCTTTGAGCTTTTTGTTTTCTTAAATTTTTATTTTCACTCAGTCTTTTTTGTTTCGGAGGAAAGAAATATGGCGCTGCAGAGGGCGCGAGTTTCTAAAAGACGGTCGCGCGAACAAAGTGCTCTCCTCAACTGCCCGGCTATTTTTTTATCTCAAAGGAGAGAGCGTCACGTAGTTGAGGTTCACGCTTCTCTTGAGGCGTACCGAATTCTCGAGAAATGCAAAGCTGAGCGCCATCGTCGTTATACAAGAGCGGAAAAGGAAAACGTAGCGACATGGCCGAGAGCCGTCTTCTCAGAACAGCATTTACTCTACTATTGCATAACAGCTGCTCTCAGCGCCCCCACTCGTTGGGCGTTTCATGAAAAGAAAGAGCGCCGCTACTCTCCTCACCCTGCCTCCTCTTATAAAGTGAGAATAAGTGCTATGAAACGATTCGACAAGCCGATCGGTTTCTTGGGAGCGACTGCAGCTCCCACTCGGTGGGCGCGCGTTGTGGCCGACGTGAACACGGTCTCTAAACGTTTCGACGTCGTCACTTGTTATCCCGCATATTGCAACGCAGCCGAATTGAAGAAGATAGGGACGCACTATTTTAAACCATACGCTCCAATATGTATTTGTCACCGCCGCGCTCACACGCCTTATTGCTTTTTCGAGACGATCGTGTCACAACACAGAAATAGAAAAAAAAACGGCAAAGCGACGAGCTTTGCCTAAATGATCAAAAAAAAAAAAAAAAAAAAAAAAAAATTAATCTCCTCCTCCTCCTCCTCTTCCTCCTCCTCCTCCTCCTCTTCTTCTTTTTTTAAAAAAAAATAAATATTTGTATCAGACTCCTCTGGAGTCTGATACAAACATTTATGACTATTGAGTGAAAATAGAATTTTATCGCAAAAAAAAGTCACTTCTGCCGCCGCTACTGTGACACCGGCCGGTATCAATAAAAAGGTCGGCTGACTTTTCTCCACAACCATTCACTACCGACCGTTCGAGTGAGAAACACAGCAGACAGTCAGACACACAACCGCTCTCTGACGCGTCCTGAAAAAAAACAAAAAAAATGTCCAGTAGTAAAAGCAAACTCTTCACAGAAATTCATTTCGACGCTCGACTACAAGGACCCTTTAGTTGTATCATTAGCGGTCCGTCGGGTTGTGGAAAATCGCGCTTGGTGGATCAATTTCTGAGCGACGTGAACAATTTGGTCACGCCGCCGGTGGACTTTTTACCATTACGGCGAGTGGCAACCTCTGTTTGAAAAAATGCAAAATCAGTACGGTGTGGAATTCAGAGAAGGTCTTCCTAGCAAAGAGTCTATAGCGGGAGACGTGGAAGTAGCAGAAGACGCTTTACGACCCCACACTCTACTGATATTGGACGATCTGATGAGCAGTTCCAATCAGCAAGTGGTAGCCGACATCTTTACTAAATACTCGCATCACTGGAACGTGAGCGTCATATACATCACTCAGAACCTATTCCAGAAATCACCCGACTTTCGAACTATGAGTCTGAACGCTCACTACATGATCGTTTTCAAGAACCCGCGCGACATGGGGCAAATAGCTAGTCTGTCTCGCCAGGTGTTTCCGTCCAACGCGGCGGCCCTCTCTAGTATATTTACCCATGAACTCAAGCGACCTCACTCATACCTCCTTCTGGACTTCAAGCAGTCAACACCTGACGATCTGAGAATACGCTCCTCTTTGACGTCCATACACTCTCAGCTAGTGTTCGTACCGCTAGACAAAAAAAAGAACAAGAGAAAGCAGTAGCAAAAAAATGTCTTCTCATCTACTCGAAAGACACTTTGGTACTCTCAAGCACTTAGCTAAGTGCTCGCCAAAGGACTGCTCGCATCTAATAGACTCTGGAAGCGACGATCTGATCGCAGCGTTAAGTGAGATCTGTCACAATTTACTGGTAGGGAACATCCCGCTCAGCGACAAACAACTGGACAAGCTTCGAGAATCGGCTGACGTGTTGAGGGAGGTCGGCAAAAAATCTACGCCCATCAAAAAAAAGAGACGCGTCTTGGTACAAGAGGGAGGTTTCCTCATTCCGGCTCTCATAGGGATGGCCTTACCGCTTATAAAGAGCATTCTCCGTATATGAGACACCTCATTCGACACCTACTCGCCGACAGCACCACCACCACCACCACCACTACCGCCACCACCAGCGTCATTGCCACCGTCGTCCCCATGACGGACTCAGAGCAGCAACAACACTACAAACGTTTAGCGCTCGTGGATCCTGAGACGCTCTACAAATCATCACGAGCAGGTCTACTTCATCATGTGCCCGCTGCTGCTGCTACTACTAGCGCTGCTACTACTGCAGTCGCTGCTGCTAGTACTTCTACTGCTCCAAACCTTCCTCCTCTTCCTGATGAGCGCACTGAAAAGAACGAGAGTTCCGCTCCTGCCACCGCCGCCCGCCTACCTGCCGACATGGCCTATTACCACAAGCAGGCAGAACAGTCCCTTCATCCCGACGCGGCCTTGCACCAGGTGCTACAGTTTATCTACAGGGACTTGGATTTAGTGTTGAACGACCCCACTTTGGAATCGCGCGAGAAAATGTTAAAATACCGAAGGTTGTTGAATAGATTGCAATTTTTTCTCGCGAATCCCCACAACAGCAACATCTCTTCGTCCTACTCTTCTTCGCCCCCGGCTCACCTCCGTCAGTCTGCTGAAGAGGCCAGCGCGTCCCTACTCGAGCGGTTGGTGAACCAAGTTCCCAAGAGGAATCGCACTCGGACCGTGGCGCTGTACAAACAATTGGAGAAATCCGGTGTGATCAAGTGGAACGAGGACGGTGCGGTGCGCGAGATGTCGGGTCGGAGAATACCACCTGAGCATCGCATCAACATAGTGGACTTACTGAACGACGCTGCCAGGTTCAGGAAGACGGCGCCCAGACCGGCGGGCTACTCGCCGTTCACGAAAGCGCTGCGCGAAGCAGTTCCCACAGACTCCTTGATCGGAAACCATCTGTATAAAGCGAGCGGACCTGGCCGAAGTTTGGACACACGGCTTGCTGACAGAGGTCGGAAACGACCGAGCTTCGACTCGGAAGAAAGAGAAGCAGCAGCAGCAGCAGCAGCAGTAGCAGCAGCAGACTCTTCTCTCCAGGTGGACGATCAATCCTCTGACGACGAGGAGGACGACAGTGAACTTTTCCAAACTCCGACTTCCTATAGGAGCGTGGCGAGTAAGAAAAGGAGAGGGCGCAACTGCCTAGCGGCGAGCTCGTCGTTCACGCCCTCAACAGGCCCACCATGGGCAAACCAGTGAAGAGACTGACCAAGAAGGAAAAAGAAAAGAAGCGCGTAGTAGCTAGATATACCGACGTCAAAGCGCCCTCCAGTTTCACTAGCGTGACTAAACTCCAGAAACATCATTTTCGCCACCTGAACCCGGCCGTCATCCGAGATGCTTTAGTGTCGCTGGACGCCTACACTAAACATAAACCCATTCGGAGAAAATTCGCAAGGAACAAGACTATAACCGGCGCAATCGATCAGCAGTGGCAGATAGATCTGATGGACATGCAAGCTTTGGCGTCTCACAACGACCGCTTCCGGGTGGTGACGGCGATCGACGTTTTCTCTAGGTACGCGTGGGCCGTTCCCATTAAATCCAAGAGCGGCGCTGATGTCACCGAGGCCTTCCGAGAGATGACAGGCACTGGCGAGAGACGACCGCGCACTGTTCAGACAGACAAGGGGAAAGAGTTTTTGAACAAGATCTTTCAAGATCACTTGAAGAGCGAGGGCATAGAGTTCTTCACTGGCGAGAACGACGACATCAAAGCTAGTCTAGTGGAGCGCTTGAACCGCAGTCTGAAGGAGAAGCTGTGGCGTTATTTCACACACAAGCGCACGTATCGCTACGTAGACGTACTGCACCATGTAGTGTCTTCTTACAATCGCACTCACCACAAGACGTTGAAAATGGCGCCGGCTCAAGTCAGCTCGGAAAACAGCGAAACAGTTTTCTACCGACAAGATCTCCCAACTAACAAACAAATCGACGAAATATGGAAAAAGAAGAAAAAAACAAAGACGTCCGCCGTCGACGTCATCGCTCCGGGTGACAGAGTGAGGATGTTGAGAACTAAAGGCGCCTTCGACAAAGGGTACGAGGGAAACTGGCGCGAGGAAGTGGTCCACGTTGCTAAGACGTTGGGAAGCAGAGGGTTCGAGCTGAAAGACGACAAGGGCGAGGAGATAAAAGGCGTCTTCTACCCGGAAGAGGTTCAGAAGGTGTACAAGAGTCGTTACGACAACAACTACCTGATAGACGAGGTGTTGCGCCGCAAGACCGTCGACGGTAAAGAGTTAGCTTTCGTACGTTGGTTAGGTTACGACGACAAGTTCAACGAGTGGATCCCCGTCAAAAAAATAACGTAGAAAAAAAAAAAAAAAAAAAAAATGAACATCACTCTACCTAGCAACAGCTCTATGGAGTATTATCCTGACAACAGCTTGACGTCTTTCCGAACTCACTTCGACTCGCCGCTCCTTCTGCCCGAAGCGTACGAAGCGGCTCTGACTGAGATCATCCTCCCTACAGAATGGACTAACGTGCACGACGACGACTTGATCATCGTTGTTCCTCTGCGCACCAAAGGTTCGCTAGAGGAGGCGATCCAGGTTTTAAAAGAAACTAAATTCTCCGAAGGAAAAAAACCACAGGTAGACTGGAAGAGAATGAAAAACGCGAACGGTCTGAGCAAGCTAACGTTCAGCTCAAAATTCCCGCTGAGCTGGAAGGAAGCGAGCTATGTAACGGTGGAAGAGATATCAGACACGTCGGAAGAGCAGCAATTGAAACCGGAAACAAAAAGGTTCAAGAGAGAGGTCGACTTGAGACAGACGAATGCCGTATACAAGCAGTTCTTGTCCCCGGCGGTGAAGAAGAAGACGATCAGCCATCAAGCAAGACAGATGATCGAAAAGATGGAGAAGGACATGGGAGTGCGCAGTTTCATGCCAAACATATTCGAGATACCTCCTATTTTCACCGGAAGCAACCACACCCTAATCGAGCGCTTGAGTGAGACGTTGCGAGATGACAGACTAGAGGGCGACAGCTTCTTGCTCAAACCGATGCGGATCTTATCGTACGACGCCAAGACGAAACGCGTCACCATCAAACCGCCGAGACACTGTGCTGTCCTGCTGAGTCAGCATCTCGCATGCGTTCTAGGCTTCGGAGAGAAGACGTGTTTCGCGTCGCCGACTACCGGCGCCTACTCGATGGATGTTTACGGGGACGTGCACTCTGTGTACATATACACCGACATGATCCAGGAGAGACGTGTGGGCGACATGCAAGTGCCGCTGTTGCGCTGCGTGGCGGTGGGGACAGAGGCGGAAAGCGTCGTCGAGGTGGCGTGCAAGCTATCAGTTTTCCCCATTTGGATTATTTCCCCTTGAAATCCAAGAGGTTTACCGAGGTCGGCATCTATTTAAGAGACCGATCCGGTCATTCCATCCCATTCGGTAGAGGCGAGTGACCGTGACACTTCATCTGAGACCTATTGAGCGCTGAAAGAGAGAAAAATGATGCGTCAACGCGTTCCGTACTTTCCACCCAGGCGCACCGTCGGCAGAGGGTACAGCGATTACTACAACGCGCAGCTGGGCAACGGCGTCAACGTGTACAGCGGGCGCTCTTTCCAGAGCGGGCACGGTTTAGGCGGCGCTCTGTTAGGTCTGATGCGCTCGGCTACCCCGCTATTGAAGTCGGTGGGAAAAACGCTGCTCCGCGCCGGTGTGGGCGTAGCTAAAGATGTGCTGGCGGGTCGGACTTAAAGAGCAGCGTGAAAGACCGAGGCGCAGGCGCTCTGAAGAGACTGGCGAGTACGGCGTTCTCGAGAGGAAAGACGCCTGTCGCGTCTAAGAAAGGGTCGAAACGTCGCCGGCATTCTCCTCAGACGGGCGGTGGCTCTTGCAAGAGACGTAGAGGGGATGTATTCGACCGGTAAGCGCCTAGGCGTTCAGGTATAAATAAAAGACTGGAGGCGGCCGGCGTCAGTCTGTCGGCCGCATGAAGAGAGAACACAATGGCTTTACGTACACGAGAGCAGTAACGAGTGCGCGCTCTCTGAGCTCGACCTGCACACCGTAGCGCCGACTCAGACTACTATCTTAAAGTCGTCTTTCCTGGGGATAGAAACAAAAAACTCTTTAGAGGATGGAGGTAACATAAATTTCACCATCAACAAGTCGCAAGAGTACACAGACCTGAACGAGAATTACCTTCATCTGGAATGTCAAGTGCTAAAGGACGGAGCGGCGATCGAGGACACCGACGCGGTAGCTCCGGTGAACAACTTGGCTCACTCGCTCTTCAAAGACGTCCAAGTCTCCATCGGCGGTTTCAAAGTGTCTGGCAACACCGAGACCTACCCTTACCGAGCTTACTTGGAAGGGTTACTCAACTACAACAAAGACGTGAAGGACGGCGTCATGAGCGCCCAGGGGTGGCATGAAGATACGCCCGGTCAGTTTGACACGTTGACTGACGCGAATGCGGGGTACAAAGCGCGCAAGAAGCTAATCTCCAACAAGCGCTTTTCGCTGATGGCGCGACTGCACTTTGACCTGGCTCATCAACCGAAGCTCATCGTTGGAGAGACAGAAATCAATCTCACTCTGAAACAAGCGGCGCCCTCTTTCTATCTGATGTGCGCCGCTGACGGAGGCTACAGCTTGAAGATCTACAAAGCAAAGCTCTACGTGCGACGCGTGCTGGTGGCGGACGCTGTAGCGGAAACGCACGAGAGAGCGGTGATAGAACACGGGCCCTTCGACTACCCGGTGAACAGAGTGGAGGTGACGACCTACGCCATCCCTCAAGGTAACAGAGATCACAGCTACACGCACTCCAACACAGGCCAGCTTCCCAAGTCGATGATGATTTGCTTCCTTGACCACGACGCCTTCAACGGTAGCTACACCAAGAACCCGTTCGAGATGAAGCATTACGACATCAGCTCGCTTCAAGTGATAGTGAACGATCAGAAAGTGCCGAACGACGCCTACGTGCCCGACTTTAAGACCAAAGCGGCCGTGAGAGAGTACTTGGCGCTACACACGGAAACGGGGATGTACGAGGGCGCGCGCTCCTGCGGTATTTCATACGAACAATTCCTGAACGGTTACACGGTGTTCCCCCTCGACTTAACCCCAGACAGATCGCACGACGGGTGTCGCGTGAACCTTATAAGAGCGGGTCAGCTGAGGGTGGAAGTCAGTTTCCGCTCGGCGCTACAAGCGACAACAACGGTGCTACTCTACTTGGTGTACGACAACGTCGTCGAGCTGACCCGAGATCGACACCCCGTCACCGACTACCACATGAACTGAAGACAAGACGGCGGTACTTGGCGTATCGTATGAACACGCTTGAAATAAGCAGAGTGTTGAAGGAAAACGTTCACACAAAACATCGTTTCCTGGGCGTTTTCTCTTGTGACACTATTCCGAAGCACCCTATCAAAGACACTTGTTTCGTGAGCAACACAGATCCGCAACATTTACCAGGTCAGCATTGGGTGGCGTTTTACGTGTCGAGCACGGGTGAAGTGTACTACTTTGATTCCTTCGGCTTACCGCCGCTGAGTGCGGAGTTCTTGTCTTTCGTGGAACGCTCTGCTCCGTTCAAGTGGCAAAGAAACCGCATTCAACTACAAGACACTTCTGCTGACACCTGTGGACCTCATTGCGTTCATTTCCTAATTGAAGCATGTCGAACAAGAAACCCCAAGAAGTGCGTCATGCGCATGAGCAAAATCCCAAAGCTGAGCGACCGGGTCGTGAGTCAGAAGCTATCGATGATGCTGTTGTGACGGGTTGTTGCGATGGCGGCCGTTTCATGGAGGCAAAGATTCTCTGCCTTGCCGAAATGGTGTTGGATTTATCCAAAGTCGTGCAATGTCTATTGGAGAAAAGTCGTCCGGGGTGTGGTGGTGCGAGTGACGGCGGCGTGAGACTTTGCGGCCTGTTGAGTTGCTGCAAATCGAAGAAGCAAGCTAAAAAAGCATAAACTTGTGTGTTTTTTCTGATTGAAATGAAAATAAAGAATAAAATGAAAAGAAAAGAAATTATCTTGTTGTGTTTTTATTTCTATATATAAGTTACATAACTTTTTTTTTGTTTGTTTGTTTACAAACAGTCACGTGTCACGTGGTGTTGTTTACAAACAAGAAAGCCACGTGGTGTTGTTTACAAACAAACCCTAAGTAGGTCACGTTACCCTAGTTACCAGAATGCCGGCTTCTGATTGGCTGAGCCTAAGTAGGTCACGTGACGTAAGTAGGTCACGTTACCATGGTTACCAGAATGCCGGCCTCTGATTGGCTGAGAGCTTCTAAGTAGGTCAGTAGGTCACCCAGAATGCTGGCTTCTGATTGGCTGAGAGCCCTAAGTAGGTCACGTTACCATGGCAACGGGTCACGTGACCAAATGGAGGCCTCTGATTGGCTGCATGTCGATTGAGTAATAAACAGTACTTAACTATAGTCCCGTTCCGATACATACTATACTACTAATGCACTGCTTTGAATTGGCATAATGCTGTACTCCATACTGACCTCCCTCTCTCTACAATGGTGCCCTCCTCTAGCACTAGGATCTGGTGGGCGTGTATTACGGTTGACAGTCGGTGTGCTACGATTAGTGTAGTCCTGTTTTCACAAATTCTGGCAAGGGATGCCTGGATGTGTCGTTCTGTTTGTGTATCCAATGCTGACGTAGCCTGAAACGCCACCAGAGAAAGTTTTTACGGAAATATACTCTAAGCTAAACTAGGATTAACTGTCGTTCTTTTGTAAACACAGCTGTATTTACTTATTGTACCCATACATAACATGAAAAAGCTTTTTGAACTTGACTGTAATAAGCTCAACTTTTGAATTTATATGTTTCTTTATTCCACAAGGTGATGTTATAAAGAAAACGATACAAACTTAAACACAAAATAGAAACCGTTAGATCTACCTCTGCAGTGAATGTTGAACTTAGTTGAATATCCATACAGGGAGCGCCAGAGGCCCAAATAAAATCTCCCTTGAATTGGTTGTAATTACATTAATACGACAAGCTCATTCATCCATTATCATTATATTTGGATCACTTACCTCATCCAACAGAACAATTTCAGGACTTTTGAGCACCATTCTGGCTATGGCGATCCTCTGTCGCTCCCCACCACTCAGCTTCAACCCTCGCTCCCCTATCTTACTGTCGTACCCTGGTAAATTATACAAAAGCATTTTACAATGGTAGCTTCACATATGTAGTATAATGTATGGTGTTATTATGACTCAAGTATACTATAGATCACTAAGCCAATGCCCCATCGTGTTATGAATAGGTGTTGATTTGATTATCTTAGTCAGATTACATTGATATACAAGTACATTTCCAATAATACCTCAATCTTAATGGGAACGTTCACAAATGACCTCACCTATAAGGGGGTGGGTGGGTCTTGGTGACAAATAATGACATGGGGGTGGGGTCAGGGCCCGTGAGGCATCACCTTTTTAGAACTACAACATCAATGCAGAGTAAAACTAGTGACTATAGAAATGGTCATCATTTAACAGTAAGGGGGGTAGAATTTTTTTCGAGCACTCTAGAGCAGGGGTTGAAGCAGGAACACTTTTGTCATCTCATGTGCAGCATTTCACCCTCCACCTCTTTGTTCAATAATGAACATTTCCTAATCAGGGAATTCCTGAAATATTGGCATCATGGTAACACGATGGGTCTAAACGAGTCATGAAAAATACCCAAAATAGGTGACACCGTTTGTGAATCTTTCCTCTATTAAAGATAACAAGTTTAAGTTATTTCTGTATTATATAATGCTACATTATCCATGTTAAAGATATATCATCCATGTCCTTCGTTACAATGAGCTGTTTTGACGTTGGCCTTTTCTGATGCTACATACTTCATAGTCATAGTTGATGTTTGTATGTTTTCATTGTGGTTTTGAGAGTGCACAGCTAGGCCACCTACCGCCGGGCAGGTTAACTATCCTGTTGTGTATGTCTGCTACCCTGGCCGCCTCCTCCACCTCCGTGTCTGTAGCCGTCGTCCTACCATACCTGATGTTGTACCTGCAGCCACAAATAGGGTTTGACAAATTCTGGAATTTCTATATTATTATATAGTATAGAGGACCACTTTCATCAGTCAATAAGGCAAATACTCCAGCCCGGACAAATGGATTAGCCCGAGAGTATTGCAACATTGAATATTTTGATATCAAAGATAGCCAGTCACGGCCTTTTGATTTTATTCATATTCAATATTTCTCTGATTTTTATGAAGATGTATGGATATGATATTGTGAAAATTTGTTCAACCTGAACATAATCTAAGGTCTTGACCTTATCACTTTCAATACATCAAATAAATTGATACACAGATCTAGACTACACACCTCACTTCACTATTGAATAGACCGGTGTCTTGTGGAACTACACCGAGATGATGCCGCAAAGATGCCTGGGAAATCTATAAAGTGAAAGAAGATTACAAATGTTTCACAATTCACCCCACCTAATGGTTATACATATTACCCCTTGAGGAATAGTGTACTTCTACACTTGTGTGAATTAGTTAGTTGCGTGTGGAAAATAATTAATCAATTGAATAAGAGGGTTTAGATAGACGTAAGCCAAGTTTAGGGTCCAAGCGTCCCTAGCAACCGTAACTAAAGGTGTACAAGTAAGGGTGTGCCCTCTAGTTACCTGGTGTCCTGCCAGAAAAACCCTGGTACACAACCCATGTACCTCATCTACGGCTACTATCACTCAGCCATGTCTTACTGCCGTTATAGTTTAGGCATCTGATGGAACTAAGCCAATGGGAATTCTTAGATCGTGCCACTACAAGAGTTGGTATACATTTAACCAAATTCACTGATTTAAATTTCCTTAATTGGTTGACTTAATGTCCACTATTGATATTATTTCTAAGATTAGCGATCTTATCCCAGATACATGAATCTCATACCTTGGCAATGTCCTGGTGGTCAATCATTATAGAGCCAGATTGGATGTCGTAGAATCTCATTAGCAACCGGGTAATGGTAGTTTTCCCACTTCCAGAGTGGCCAACCTTATACGGAAAAAGACAAAAAAGAAGTCGTCATATATTAATATACTTATCTACCATGTGCAATCTTTAGTAAGTAACCAGCTAGTTTCTCTTCATAATTGATTGACATTTCAATTATAGGTACTCTGAAAACTCCATTGCATAGATAATTAACATGTTCCATCGGGCATCTGTTTACCATGTACTGATGATACATCATTTTAAAATTGCTTATAGGGTTCTTCCAAACTGTCCAATTACTGATTAATGAAGGACTCACCAAAGCGTAGGTCTCCCCGGGAGGTACTGTAAATGATATGCTCTTCAACAATTGTTTGCTATCAACAAAGCAAATATGTTATGCGATTTGATTAGATTATAATTATCACAATAGTATATATACAATATTCAGTGAACACTGAGTGTTCTTGCATTGGAATAACAATATACAAAGGCGAGGCTTTTGTGAAAGGTCATCTGCAGTTAAGTAAAATGAGAAATTGACATTGTATCTTATTATTGGTTGCTTGATAGAAGTACTTTTAATTATTGAGGACCATTATGGAAATAATTGTGTTCCCACTCACCTGGGTGTATAAGAAAAACAGACTTTGTCAAAGTCTATTTGACCATGCAGAAGTTTCAGTTCTCCTGCCCCTGTGTCATCCTGCACCTGAATATCAAGAAATGCAACTTCAATAGTCGAGCGTCGCGATCTACATCCAATGACGTGTGATTATTCCGTTCCTTGTTTTTCCTTCACATAAAGAGCCTAGATTGTTGGACATAATTATCCTTCGATGCGGGATTAATTCAAATAATTTCTATAAACCTTAGAATTTAAGGTTTGTATTTAACTATCTAATAGTTTTATTGGTCTTTCTTACACGAATGGCTTAATTGCCTTTGAATATACCCAGATCTGAGTACATACGTTACAATGTGCAGTGGCTTCTGCATTGGCAACACCCTACCTCCTGCTCCTCTGCCAACATGTCGAACATGTTCTCCATATCAACAAATGCCTGCTGGAGAATCCTAAAAGACAAAGGTAAGCCATTGAACCTATCTGGTGACTCAACCTTTGTGTATAGTGGCTCCCCCTTTCTTGACGTTACTATAACTAGCTACCCGGTTTACCTCTTTGAACTAGTGCACTGCCACCTAGTATTGAAAACGAAAAGCCAATGTAGTCATCCATACTGAGTAAATAATATCAAGGAACCTAATACCTTAAAGGGAGAATGCTGCTAGCTTTATGCAGGATCAGCTTATTGATTGATTTTGGTTAGTTACTTACGTCCTTCTCCGCCTTTTCAGAAGTTTACAATTAGATTTAACAAAAAAGGTCTTGCGGACTGACTAGGCTCAATGTAGCATACTGTGCAAAATATGGAATTAATTGCTCGTATATTGCTCATACATAAGCTGCACATAATTATTCTCCATTCAATAACAACAATTTGAAGATAGGAATTATGGATATATGCATTAAAAGTATATCCACACATATCCTTCATAATCTCCTACTATTTCAGATGATCCAATCTAGCATCTCAAAGTGAACAGTAGCTACCTACCTGTAGTAGGCCCCGAACAGGTCGAGTGGCTCATAGAGCTGATGTAAATAGGTCAGGAAGAGCACATAGTCTCCCACCCTGAAGTGTCCCTGGTGGACATACCAGGCACTAAGCAGGCATCCACCCAGCATACCCAGTGACATGACCAGGTTCTGGACAGTGCCCAACCAGTTAGCTGTAGCGTTCACCAGGAACTCCTTATCCTGTAGGTATCAAGAGACAATAATTATGGGTTCCCTATAGTCTTATGGTACATTAATTTTTGTAGTACCTTATGAGTAGTGCATACATATCATTTCTTTGATACTTCTTTTTATATCGAAAGATATCACTGAGATAATGCACCAAATCAGGATGTGATGGTGAAATTGGGCACAACGTTGGTACAGATAGAGACCATGAGATTATAGTGTGTCTCTTTTGTAGTTAATTACCGATTGCGGCAAATGTATCATATATATCTATGCATGGACACGTCATCCATTCCTTTGGAATTTTCTTCATACCAATAACTCTGGATACACCGACGTAAATTAGGCTCATTACTGACATATAATAATGTAACAATTCTATTTATATGTTAGATGAAGGGATGCATTCTCATACTGATTATCTTACCTGGAATTTGTCTATAGACTCTGCATACCTATCCGTCTCCCATGACTCGGCAGAAAAGTACTTCACCTACAAGGTAAGGCAATGCCACAATCAATGATCGACCGATACAGTACTTTATTATCACTTGGCAAGATTGAACTGCGTGAGCTCTACTGATAAAACGCCGTTCATACCCGTCTAAAAAAAAAGATAGCTACACACTGTAAAAAGGTGTTGTTCGTGAACAGCAAAATTTGCCGTAAATGTACAGTACTTTAGCTGTAAAGAATAATATCGCAAATTTTACTGTACATAATTTATACAATTCTGTTACTGTAGATGCAGGTTACTGTAGTGACTTGTAGATCTACAGCACTTTTCCCTGTAATATGTACACGAGAGGTCATGGGATCGATCCTTGGTCTAGCCACCTTTCAATAGGGATCTTTAGCAAAAAGGCTGTATCCCATTCAATACAGACATGGCAGAGGTAGCTTATATCCCAATATGACCATTTGTAACACCGGCTCTGTGGAGCAATGGATCAGGGCCTGTCTCCAACACCACAGGTGGTAAGTTCAAAGACTTGGTCGAGCCACTTCTCTTGTTTTACCTACATCCATCTAAAATTCGTTTTTCCCTCACATGGATGATTAAAAATATCACCGGCACTGGGAGGCAAACCCTGGGCCTTCAGACTATGATTTACAATCAATTTTGCTGTACAGTAACAGAAGATTCTGCTGTCCCTGTACAGTACATTGTGCTGTAAATATACACAAGCTCACTTGCTGTAGGTCTACAGCAAAATCTAGTGGAACCAACGTTGCCTGCAATATTTGCTGTGCAGGAACAGTACTTACTTCTAACAGTGCATGTATTAGGCGTGTGTACACTATGATTTATTAGGTTGGTTGGCGATCCCCAAATCGTGGATTTGACGTTTTGGCGCAGACAAACAGCTAGTGGACATAGGCCTATTGTCATTGTGGCACAGTGATCAGATGTCCATTACCGGTTTACTGTAAACCATGACATACCGTCTCAAAGTTGAGTATTGAGTCAACCCCGCTGGCGTTTCTCGAGTTGTCAGCGTCATTCATCTTCCGGCGGAATTTTTTCCTCCACTCACTCATGGCAATAGTGAGAACTAGAAGAAGGCAGACCATGGTAAAGTTTTGATATATGGAAGAATAACATGAACAACTGTTATGATGTTGGCGTGTAATATAATTATTAACCCTCTGAGGGCAGCACAGTGTTTGATCAATGTGTTGTGTATAGTAATGTCATACTGCATGTCTCAATAAATGCGTGTGGACATAGGTCTATTCCTCCAACTTTACAAATATGATATATCAAAGATAGCAGTATGATATAGCCTTACCTAGGTATGAGGCCATCGTGAACAGTAAGATGAGACCTATCCACACGTCTGATGCAATGGTAAAGTAGATGATGGCGATGACGATGTCGATGATGACAGGGACCAGCTGGGCCTGAACATGGCTGCAACAATTTATATAGGGATACACTGTATTACATGCTGGTGATTTGCACTATACCACACACAGGAACCTCAGTGACTAGGTGCTATATGCTTGAGAATGTCCCTTGTTATGTGTGTCTTTGAAATAACATACCTGTGCATGCTATTTTAGTATCATCCTTATCATTTCCTTTGTTAACGCTCATTCATTCAAATTGTAACACCAGACAGTTATAATAACTATCAGTTATAATAACTAACAGTTTAGACAATGCGATTACTGATATCACTTGCTGAATTGAACTATGGCACCCTGAGTCTTTCAAAATTCAGACTGTGACACCTGTTATGTGAGACTACTAACCCGAGTATCTGACTGACACTGTTGACTCCTCTGTCCATCACCTTGATCACCTCACCTGTCTTACGGTGTAAATGCCACCGGATGGACAGTCCATGCAGGTGCGCAAACAAACGCAGTCTCAGCGACTTCTGCGCATGTTGTGTCACCCGAACGAAAATCAGACTCCGAAGACAATTCAGAAAGCCAGCCCCTCCTAAATGATAATATGTTAGTTAAATAATGATGATTTATTAAGCAAATAAATATTCGTTGTTCACATGCTTTGTTATTTGGGAGAGCAGTCTTTACATCATGTCCACTGCTAGTACTTGGATAAAATGATATAATATATTTGGTCCGTGATCACATAGTGTCAGCATGGTTGCCAGAAGCACATTTCAATAAATGTAATACAATCTGCGAAAAGGGCCCTTAGTGCAGGGTTCATTAAGGTCTTTTTTCCCAGTGCATGTTACAAATACTCTCTTTGACATAATTCATTTATTAAATGTAGATCTACCTGAATCCAGTTACCCTATGTTTAAATGACTACCTCTTAATGACCTGAGGGATATGAAGATAAGGATATCCTGCCATGGGAAGGGGATGGAGGTGGTTACTGGAGGCACTGTGGTCAGGGTTATCTCAGAGGTGTTCAGAACATCAAGGGTCACTGCAGGTCTCTCATGCCGGGGTTCTTGTGGTGGCGATAGGGCATTGACTGAAATGGAAACAATTCTGGTTAATTCAGTCTATTATTGCATCTTGAATGAATAGATACACTTAGAACTATGTGCTCATGGTTCATTTCAGAATTGTCCATAGACTGATTGGTTGCATGCAATTGAAATCATGCTATTTTGTTTTTCTGGGCTGGAACTACACTCCAATGGATTGTTTTCAATTCCAATGTTTTTAGCATTGGAACATGATTTCCATGTGTTAGAGTAAGACATCTGTTTTCAGCTCATAGAAACAAGATAATACCGAAAGTAGAAAACCGACTTTAGATCAAATATCATTATAAAGCAGTTTAGAAGAAGGTAAATTACCCAATCTAACTGAGGACTGATGCATCAAAGTAACAACTTGAATTATGATGCAGTAACGCAGTGTTGAGGGGTAATGCGGTGGTGCTGCATTAATGTATCATGCTGACCATGTAGGGGTGTATCAACCCGGCAGTGTCGGCATGATGCATATAATCGCATCGCACGAGTATTCATTAAAGCAATATATGTGGCCCTTTAACCTTTAAGGCCTAGCGTCGACTATAGTCGACACCATGGCAGGCCTAGCATCGACTATAGTCGACGCCATTTACATAGGATTACTATAGGAAGTGATATGAGGTCCGTCCTCCAGGGAACTACTAGTTCTCAGAGGTCGTCCTCCTAGCAAGCCATGTAATTTCTAGTCAGGATTCAAAGGGTTAAGGCTTAGTTACGAAACATCCCATGGAAAGTTTAATAGCGAAAACAGCATTATTCAACTTTTTAAATTAAAGTTAGGTACAGTATATTATTTATGAGTTAAATTGATAGTCGAACCTACCTATTTTCTTGGAGTATATAGGAACTAGGACGCTGACCCCTCGTATAGCTACCAGCAGGGTGAACGCCACGATAACACGAAGCTGAAGACGAGGCTTCCCGACAGGCCACACAAACGGAAGTATGAATGCCACCTTCTGCCGGAAGGACCGCCATTTTGCCTTTTGTTGTTTAGCGGGATCTTTTGCTTCTTCTGTTCGTGGCTCCTGTGGTTTGTTTAGAAAGGGAAACTATCCGTCAACCATCTGTATCATTGAAATGCACTGAAAATCTCAGGGTCGTTAGTGATGAAAATGCCAAAATTAACAACCCGAGGTCGTCAAGGTGACGACCTTAGGTCATCATTGTGACAACCTAAGGTCGTCACATCTGATCCATTCGGACCCAAAGTTAGTCGTCGGGGGAGAGTGAAGCAGTGGTTCTAGGACATCTACCCCCTTGGACATCTACCCTTTGGACTTTTACCCCCCAGGACTTCTACCCCTGGGGACATTCACTCCCTCTAGATGCCCATATGGTTGAGTCACATCATGTGGAGGGGGTAGAAGTCCTAGAGGGTAGAGGTCCTAGAGGGTAAAAGTCCAAGGGGGTAGATGACCAAGGGGGTAAAGGTCCTAGGGGGTAAACGTCCTAAGATGGTAAATGTCCAAGGGGGTAGATGTCCAGGGGGTAAAAGTCCTAGGGGGTAGATGTCCTAGAGGGGTAGATGTCCGGGGGGTAAATGGCAGGGGGTAGATGTCCGGGGGATAGATGTCCGGGGGGTACTTGTCCTGACACCGGATAGGTTCCTTGAATATCGCACATATCCTGTATTAATTTTGGTAAAATGAAAAGATCGGCTCAATAGTGGATGTTGAGCAGTCTAATGGTAAAACTATGGAGTTGCTTCTTTTGCTATTGTAGAGCTGCTATATCCCTTTGGTCTTATCTTATAGCGTATAGATGTGTCCCTATTGGTATCACACTGATACACATTTCCTGTATTACCGTGCTAATCCTATGTCCCGCCAAGTGTATCGAGATAGCATATCTCTTGTTGTTCAGCTGCTCGGAACACATAGAAACCAGTGGGCGAACATACTGTAGAGCTACTAATGGTTGTATACATGTATGCTAAAAAAAGGATTTGCGGAAAGACACTCCCTCCCACTTTGGGCTCAATGTATATATTACTCCCTCGGTGAACTGTAGAGAGTCATACATTAGGCTGGTTCAGGGTGAGACATTTTCACCAAAAGAATGATACTGCATGTTAGCTAGATACAAGGCTCATATAATGTCTTAATGTATTTGACCGTACGTCCTTTGTTTCTTGATTATGTTATCATCAAATTTCATGTTAGTACATCAATAAGATACAATACCTAGATTACTATGCGACAAGACTACAATATTTAAACAGTATGAAGTCTATGGTACTTTATGGATTGATGACTCTATCATATCGTAAATGAAAGTAGCATTCTCAAAAACAGTTGTAACACGCATGATATAGTTATACACACTAACAATAACTAGTGCAGTTATATGTGTCCCTGAACTAGTCGGGTACTACTGGCCTACTTTAGAACAAGTCACATTACGATTAGAGCTAGGATGGCATTTATACATCCTCAGTCCTCATGGGAGTTCCTCCAAGATAACCTACCTGTCTCACTGCCGTATATCCATTTTTGTCGAACTTTCCCATTTTCCTCAGTGTGTTCTTTTATACTTAAGTCCTGGTTATGAAAGAAATCACTCCCCTCTCTTTTATCCCTACATTCCTTTCACAACATACCACAACATATGGTAATCCCATTCAAAATGTTCATTGTCCATAAAAATAACTGATGATTTCCTGTTGGTTATCCGGTTCTTCTGCTAACAAGCCCTACTAGTCCACTTTCAAGGTCTATAGTCTGAACCTAGAGTGGCATACTTTAGCTATATCCTGCAGGTATATCAAATAGCCACGTGTGCTAGTACATACAGTATTTACATACAGTGTCTCGAACAAGGTTAGACCATGATCAAAGTACGGCCAAGTACTCCAGTGACGACAGCCCTGGAGTGTCTTCTCCAGTAGGGTTAGGGGCGGTATCTTATCTCTGTACTAGTAATAGCCAGGGGTAATCTTGTTAGAGATAGTGACACGTGCATCCTAGAGGGAGTGTTCGGTCTGGGGATATCCATCTAATATAGTACATTGTTGTATAAACAATACACAGTAGTTCTTTTTATTGTGGTACTAGGTTCAACTATACTTTGGTCGTATACATGTAGCACAGTTGACGATTCGGGTACACTTGGCAGAAGAAATCTGAGCCTTGACCTATATACATTGGCCGCGGAGCTATGTATATATCTGGCTACATCTAGACAATTGACATAAATGTGACATAGATGATGTCATAACAAGTATGTTGGTTATACCAATTACAAGTGACAGACATTGTTTACTTTATATTTTGTGCTATGTGCACAATATGTTGTTAAACATTATCAATGTCCGTGACATAAACTGCCATATAATCCCATATATGGTTATTACTTGTTAGAAGATTATAGGCTCCAGCACCAGACACTGTTATATCTAATCTATCCCCATCTCACAATTTCAAGTATATGATAATATATAGGCCTAGCTGGACAGAGCAACAGTCGGAGACTGATGCCTCAGAAGACATCAAATATATCCACTTCTATGTCAGCAATCATCAAATATCATCAGACATAGCGATTGCAGATGCTCTCGGAGCTGCTCACATATACTCTTGATTCTGCAAGAGGGACCTTATATATATAGTGCACCCCTAACTACGGGTTTTTCCGCATGATCCTTCCTAATGTATGCCTTTGACATTTTTGAAACTCCCTCACTTCTGAAAAAAATACGACTCTAACATTATGACTGAGATGCAAGTTCAAATGCATTCATACTGAGTCTGAAATATATAATAACATTACTATCATTCTGGTTACAGTGTCTTTGATCATTTCTCATGTTAAATTGGGGCGCATGATTACATCATGAAGCTTTAACTGAATGGTGGCGGCAATGCCTATGTTACCCGGTGTATGTATGTCATAAGAACTGTGTCATATGCTAATAGTGTATGTCATATGTAAATCATGGTCACATGACCCAAGCGCAGTTTGGCGCCTTGGTTACTTTCAAACCAATACAGGTAGAGTGTGGACGTTAAATTTGTGTCCCTGCCCACCATCCCTTTATAATGTAAGGTGTAGGGTTTAGTTGGTTACCAGACCATTGTCTCATTTACAATAGTATGATTCATACACTATTCAATAACTCATGTATAACATAGTTGATTTATAATTGGTTGTATGGTGGTATTATTTACATAATTATAATTGCTTATTTTGTACGTTTCCTACTCAATCAAAACCAGGTGTTCGTTGGGCCCTGGCCCATCCCATGTTTATTTCAACCTATAATGTAACTTCTAGGATTTTATGAATTAAACATTATTTCCAAATTCAATTGGAGTCTCTCATTTAATTACATGATACAGCTACCTTTAGCCGGCTTGTGACAGGGGTCGTCTGTAGAAAAGATCTTCGTAACTGAGAGGGTATCAGGACAAGTACCCCCCGGACATCTACCCCCTGCAATGGACCCTATTGGACATCTACCCCCTTGGACTTTTGCCCTCTAGGACTTCTACCCCTAGGAACATCTAACCCCTCCACATTATATGACTCAACTACATGGGCATGTGGAGGGGGTGGATGTCCCCCAGGAGTAGAAGTCCAGGGTGTAGAATATATGTCCAAGGGGGTAAATATCCAAGGGGTAGATGCCCAAGTGGGTACATGGCAGGGGGTAGATGTCGGGGGGTACTTGTACCATTCGAGAGTGAGTACACTCTGTGACTATTGTACATGTACCTATCTCCACAATAGTGCTAGATTCCCTGTGTACCAGCAAATAGGGCGAGAGTCGACAGCTGCATGCCAATGGATGCATCGGATAAACTAAACATATCACAGTTAGAAATCGTTTAATCTAATATTTATAAGTTCAATAATTGTTCCTGTCATTATGAGTATAATTCCACCAAAGCTTGATAGTTCCAGCAGGAAATCCCTGTCGTATCTGGAAGTTGAATTATGACTTGATATTGTGACACCGATGTGTTTTTAAAACGTTCCCCGGATTGATTATAAACACAGTTGGCATGGAAACGTCAGGTCTGGCTGAATGCTGGTGGGGTAAACGGTAGAGGACTGATGGCATGGCCGATAATCCTGTCACGAACTCCACCTAACCCTTTAAAGATACATTACCAGTTAATTTTGTGCGACTTTTTATTTTCATCAGGTTTCCATATATCAAGTGCCTGTAAGTCTCTATGAGAAATTTGGAATCTGTTATTTCTCTTTTAACCTGTGAATTTGGCCATAATAGGGTGCAAAATATATAACTGCGAGCTCGCAGAAATGAGGAAACCTGCAGGGGGCCGTTATGAACAATCAAAACACATAGGCTCTCAAAGTGAATTCATAGGTCTACCAGAGAGCCCTCCAATCAGTATTTCATCTAGATTACATAACAGATGGCTTTCCTATGATAAGGGGGCCTGGCAGTTGATAAGAAAATGATGATTACAAGTCTATATTGGGTTTATTTCATAACTTGATTTTGGGTCGATCTAGGTGGTAATGTATCTTTAAGGGAGTGCTCATTTTTTAACAACAGGGGGGGCGGTGAGATTTCGCGCGGAGCGCGCGAATTTTTTTCAACCCCCCCTCTAGAAGGGTCGAAAATCGCCCGCGTGCGCGCCCCTTTGTAGCATAGTAACGCGCGGGCTTTTCCCCTCAAAACAGGTTGAATTTTTTTGCCCCCCCCCCAAGAGGGGTCTGAATTTTTTACCCCCCCCCGGTCAAGGGGTCTAAATTTTTTACCCCCCCCCCAAATCCACCCCCCCCCTGTTGTTAAAAAATGAGCAATCCCTAATGACGGCATGTTGCCTTAAGGCATTTGCCGTCATGATGCATCATCGCAGCCCGGCGAGCAACTGCCATTGGAGCATCATGAGAACAACCTCGTAGGAGTCCATCAATCCCGTAGGGCCGTTGTGATGCATTAATGCAGATATGGTGTGTTACTCACCACTGCTACATGCATGCATCATGACGACCAAGTGTATTGCTCATTAAAGTACTATGCCGTCCTTAAAGGGTTAATGGTCGCAATGCATGCAGGGACAGCAGTACCAGCATACGGGTACTTTGGCACCAGCGCCACCTGAAGTTACTCCATTTGACCCTCATGTACCGCTGTGTTACCCTTATCGACCACTGTTGGCGATTTTGCTATTTTGGATATGGTAGTTTCCCACCCTTTCCTCGATGGAGATTTTTTTGAAGTAAAACGTGCTGGTTCAATTTGACACGGGGTCTTGACAGATTGAATCTATTCTACAGGATGATGAGTATGAAAGTATGCAATGACATATTCCGTATGTGTAATTAGGCCCCTAAAAAAACTTTAATAAAAAACTTTTTTTTAAAATGAACATGGCGGTACCGGGCGGCCCCTCCGAAGACCCTAAAATTTACCAAAAAAGGGTAAAAATACAGAAATCTAAAAAACGTAGGGACGGCCTTGTTTTGATACGGTCGGTCGGGTGACTTGAAACAAACATACTTTTTTTTGGCCTTATAGCGAATATCTAATGAAGACGTCTAAGGAAATATCAGTTAAACAATTGCAGGTATATTGTCTAGGCTGTTGGACAACTTTATTGTATAGCACATGTAAGTTGACATTAATGATTCACGAGTGTTTCCATTACTATCAGGGTTGCCTCTATTAGTGCTGCCCTCACTAGAGATGGAGAGTGACTGAATGTTAGCACAACTGTATACAAATAATGAGACACAAGTAACAAGGAGGAGAGTGGGTGAAACCAACTCGCTTTAGTTCAGCCTGTACTGTCTGGTTAAGGAGGGGACACTTAAAGCTTGACCGTCATGGTTGAAGTGAGGCCAAAAGCACTTTTGGATATAGTTCAGTTTTGATTCACAAGGGGGCTCTTAAGGGCTGGGAGATTAGCTTTTACAGGCACAAGATACGGTGAATATGTTGTAGCTGGACAATGCTCATGGTCCCCTGTCCAAACACTGCTGCCCTCTGGTGAAACTGTTATTTTAGTCTATGTATGGAAAGTGCTGAACATAATATTATCCTGACGGCCCAGCTTTAAGTTCATGTACTCACATTATATCAAACATCAAACAAAGAGGCACACTCTCAGTAGTCCCGTTATGTATTAGGTAGATTCTCAGAATTCAGAATGCAATGCCCAACATAATCACAGTAAGTGTGCGCTCCACAATAGAAGAAGGTAAAATAGCACAGTACGTTTATACACATACTGTAAACGTAGATATTTTCGCTGGTATAATTTTTCGCGGATTTGACAAAAAGTACAATTTCGATGGGATTTAAATTCGCTGATATTGAAAGATGGTAGTTATAGAGCTATATTGGATGAATTTCCTCTCTGTACATATTTTCGCGGATTTTTAAATCCGCGAAATCCGCGAATATTGTACAGCGCGAAATATAATACGTTTACAGGATACACAGAGTGTATCTGAAGCTAAGAACAGGTCGTCACAATGTTCTCATGAAAGGTTTATGGTATAGGAGGGTTTGAGGCACCCATGTGTGCAAACTTTTCTTTCCACATTTATACTAGTAAACATTGATCGGCCAATAAGTAGTATCATAATATGATATATATTATATGCATGGTCATATCTAGCGATCGTGTGTTATCATTGTGACCTCTAATATGAATAAAAGGTTAACAAAAGGTAAAATAAATGTTAACTATAAAGCCGCAACACACAGAAGTAATAAGTAAAAAACATTTATAGGAAAAATGATACATCACAAAAGAAGAGCGCAAGTATCATTGAAACATATTCATGTGTTTCGATAGAAATGCAGCTCATTAACATAATACTCCAAACATGAATATTGTGATTTTATTCCTCCTAATTGAAGAGGTAGGGCCTACATAATATTGTCTCAATATCCATCCAGTACCGTGGACGATGCAGCCTTGTTTATGTCTGACCTATGCTGTGGTCTCTCTGACATATCTACCTCTGTACATATTCCGATCCAACTCTATAACATTGGCTGACCCTGGATAGTTCCTGTACACACGGCTTGTACTATAAGACGCATCCCTCTGCGCCCTGGAGGACACCTGCCTCCCAGACCTGCTCACCACCTGAGCTGCTCCCTGCCTCCTGCCCCGACCCTGGAGGAGCTGCTCACGCCTCATACCCCCGTGTTGAGCTGCTCGCCGCCCGGGTCCATGGAGGCCAGTGTTCTGGCCGTCCCTACATTTCCTGGTCTTGAAGCCATAGTACCTGGTGTGCATGGATGGGATACACATTTAGATTTAGATTATGAATAAAGGATATAGGTTATTCATGAATAACAAATAGGAAGGCAGTAAATGCACTGTTCAATATTATACCGAAATATTGACTTACTTTCTGCACATATAAACGTTAAACTTGGTGAATGATTAATATTCCCGTTTATATGATGAATATCATTAAAGGTGCAATAATCCTGGAATCCCTATACACCACCATAATACTTTGCCGGAGAGCTTGCTTAGGATCAAGTGCTGGAAGAGAATTGTATGAATCGTGGTAACTAATAGTTTCACCCTTCACCTAGGTCTTGAACCGCAGAATCAAAAAGGACTCATATCTGATGAGATATATGAATGCATGCTTATGGAGAAAGGGTAAAAAAAAAGTCCCAGAACAGATCGCCTACACCGAGCATGTCAAGCGAAACCATGCAATTTCTACCTCATGAAGGCCATCTTGTTCGGGAACCGGATGGCGGGAGGCCCCGGTATCAACGGTATCATTACTGTGACAGACAAAGGGACATCTCTCATTATTGCTCAAAAGGCATTGTGTCTTTTTACAGCAGAAACCTTCTTTCCTTCATCCTAACGTTCTTTGTGCTGTTGTCTTCAAACGACAACATTTAAATGTAGTGTTCAATATCAGTATGCGCTGTGCAGTAAAATGCCCCCCCCCCCCAAAAAAAAAAAAGAAAACACACAAAAAAACAACACAAAAAAAACACAACAATTCAGCTTAGATAATGATACATTGATAGATTTCAGAGAGCAAGCCATTTTGGGGAAAGCTGCCATAATCTGACCAGTTTCTAGATTGTACATTGTATCTATCGGTATCAAATAATCTGTTCTATTTACGTACCTGTTTTTGAATTGGACCAACGAATTTCTTCAAATCCATGCTAGGTCTCTTTGGTATATTGCTATCTTTAATATGACACAATATTGGAATTTGAATTTATTTTCA
This sequence comes from Harmothoe impar, assembly GCA_947462335.1. Classification (NCBI taxonomy): domain Eukaryota; kingdom Metazoa; phylum Annelida; class Polychaeta; order Phyllodocida; family Polynoidae; genus Harmothoe; species Harmothoe impar. Next base: position 22,912,189 of record OX381715.1, on the reverse strand, counting down.
CTCTCTGTAAACATCCTTCAACTCAACGTTATATGCATAGAGTCTATAATAGGAATCAGTTACACTATAGTTTGTACATGACATGTCTGCAGTAATCCCATTGGTGGCCCATGCTGTAACCTACCTAGGGGTTTATTACTGACATTCGAGCCTCCTTCCTGACTTCCTGTCAGCAAGGCTGCTGGGTGTTGTGCTAGCGGTACTGGATCGGCCGTACCGGAAGTGCCTGGCGCCGCATCGGTTCCTGTTCCGGTTTCACCGTCATCAATGTTCCAGTCACCGATCATCATGGCCGCCCGTTGCCGAGCTGCGTGGAACATGTACATGTATGTTAAGTATTATATTCATATAACAGTTTTTTTGTGTGTTTTTTTAATTTATTTATCTTTTTTATATTATTTTATTTTATTTATTCATTTATTTATTTTATTTCCTTATTTATTTATTTATTTATCTTTTTATTTATTTTATTTATTTATTTATTTTATTTATTTATTTTGTTTATCTTGTTTATTTTGTTTATTTTAGTTATTTTTTTATTTTATTTTTTGTTATCAAAATTGTTCTTACAGGTTTGGTTTCGTGTGCTATGTTTCTACATCAACTCATATTATAATAATTGTATTATAACAACTGCATAATATGACTTTGACAGACTTTGCAAGAACCTTAAAGGGGAGTTTGTCTAAAGAGAGCTTCCATGTTTTAAGCCAAATGAATATATTTAAATACAAACACAAGGGCCTTCAGTAGATCTATATAGATTCGAATGTCCTTTAGTATTATATTTGAGTATCCATCGACTGGGTACTGATCGACGGTTGAATTTAATTAGACATCTTTGCACTATGTCACCTATAAAATAGTCACTCATTATTTGTTTCGTGGAGAGAAAGGGCGGAAAGGCATAGAGCAGCAACTATATTGAAGCAGAGATTTCAACATCTGTAGTGTGATCATTGGACTTGCGGTTCAAAATGACCTTCACCTTGTGTTTATATTTGCCTTGTTTATACTTGGACTTCTTGTACTACATGACCTTCACCTTGTGTTTGTATTGACCCTGTATATACTTTGACTTATTATACTGCATGACCTGTACCTTTTCTTCGTATAAATCTATCTTGTCTACATACTTGGTAGTTTTGTACTACATGACCATTACTTTGTGTTTGTATTTACCTTGTGTAGGTAGGGACGTATGTCCACTGAACAAGGCGTATATCGGACCACGGCTCGACCAAGTGTAAAGCACAGAGGGGTTTGGCCTGCCTTATATACCAGCAGGTCTGCCCAGCTTGCCACCCACCCACCTGGGGGTTGGCCCTCCCTCCTACTAGAGCAGCAGGGGGGGGGGGGGGTTTGTAAGTAAGGTTGTGTGTGTGTGTGTGAGACTCCCTCCCTCCCTCCCGCTGAGCTGCCGGTGGCAGTCAGTGTGGGAGGTGGGAGGGTGGTGAGAGGAGTTTACCTGTGGGTAGACTTGACTCAGTCCCTGCGGTGGGCAGTGGCCTATATGCAGGTATTGTATTTAAAGTATTCAATACTATTAAATAACACACTTTGGGGGAGTTTTTATATTTTCCCAACCTTAGACATTGGTTTCGACAGTTGTCTCATCAGGAGCTTTGATGTGGAGTAAAGGTGACTTGAGGACACCAGGTGGCTCTGGTGTCCCTATGGGAGAGGTGTGTAGGGGCTCAGTCACATTTTAGTAGACTGAGGCCCGGTCTCCTCGGTATTCTGGAATATTTATTCCTAGAGTACCGCAGTGGGTGTCACATGATGGTATTAGGGCCATCATGTTGTAGTTGGGGGTGACAGCTTTTTTACTCTGTGCTTGGCCATGGATGCAGTGCTAAGTGATTACACTACTAAGTTATTCCTTAACCAGTAGTAATTTCCAATTTGGAAAAAATGCCGGTTAAAAAATTTTTAACGGGGCATTTAAACAGCACTCATCCATAAACACTATCCATAGTGTTCAAGCCACGTGGGGCAGTTGTACCTAGCCTGTGAATCCAGTTGAATTCAATCTTGAGCCTGAGCTGCTTAGCTCTTTTACTTTCTGGGTGGTCGTAGACATAGTCCAGAATGTAACACTTCATGTCACGTTCGACATTGTGTTCTGGTAGACCGAAGTGGTATTGCACATCTGTGTGCATATTCTCCTTCTGTGTGTCATATTTGTGCCTGTACAGCCTGGTCATCACAGGTTTCTGTGTCTGACCTACATATCTGATCTTGCATTTTTTGCATTCCAGACAGTATATGAGGTTAGAGCTCTTGCAGGTTATCTGGGTTTTGGTTTTAAAACTCAGTTTTGTGCCATATTTTTCAATGTGGCCTGATTTGTCCAGTAATTTACAATGGACGCAATCCTTGGTTTTGCAAACAGCCTTGATGGTTGGGTTGCTGTTTTTTTCAAAAGGGTTGTAAACCGTTTTGGCCCTTACAAGGGTGTCCCTGAGGTTTTTAGGCCTTTTGTAGCCGTGTGAGACTCCACGTCTGAACATGTTCTTGGTGGATTTTGATCGTCCCAAGATGTCCCAATTGTATTGGATTATCTCTTCCAGTGATCTCTCATGTAGTCTAAACGTGCTGATCATATACAGGGGGTCAACAGGTTTTGTAGACTTGTCCCTGACCTTTGGTTTCAAAAGGTCTTCCCGTGATTGTTGGTTGCATTTAAAAAGTGCTCTAGAGAGGAGCCATTTGGGGTACCCTCTCCGGCCAAACTCAATTATTTTTTGTTTGACGTGCCTTTCATAGTCTTCAGTTCTGGTGCAGATCCTTTTTAGTCTCAGGAACTGGCTGTAAGGGAGGCTCTCCTTACATTTGCTCGGGTGGGCTGAGTTGTACATCAAGTACCCGTGTGAGTCTGTAGGTTTACAGTACAAGTCAGTGTAAAGTTTGCCATTATGGTCTTTTATCACTGTTGTGTCCAGGAAGTTTGTTTCATGCCTGGAATGGTCGGATGTGAATTTTATGGTTCTGTGTCCATTGTTCATGTGGGTGAGCCACTCTTGGAGTGAGTCCTCCCCATGTTCCCAAACAAAGAATATATCATCAATGTAACGGAGCCAAACTGTTGGTTGTAGAGGAAAACTTTGTAAAAGTTTGTCCTCTAGTGTTGACATGAATAGGCAGGCATACGAGGGTGCCAGCCGGGTGCCCATTGCAGTGCCACCTACCTGTAGGTAGTTGACCCCATTGAACTGAAAATTGTTCATTCCCAGTACCATTTCTAACATTTCCACCAAACTCTCGTTTTTTGGATTCATAGAGGGAAGCCTGGATTCCTCCAGGATCTCTCTGATGGCATTGATACCATCCTCATTGGGGATATTGGTATACAGGGAGCTCACATCTAGTGAGCCCAAGATGGCACCTTCCCCTAGGGGTGGGAGCTCATCGATTTTGTTGATAAAATCTGTTGTGTCTTTGACATATGATTTTATTTTTGTCACCTCTGGTTTCAGAAAAATGTCTACAAACGCTGACATTTTTTCAGTGGGGCACCCATTAGCACTGACTATTGGGCGTCCCGGGGGTGGCAGTGTACCTTTGTGTATTTTCGGTAGAAAATATATCTGTGGTGTCCTGGGTTTTTCCTGTTTTAGGAGCCCAGCCACTTCAGGTGTGATTTCTTTGTTTTTTAACAGTTTGTCTACCACATCGTTTACCTCTGACTGAAAGGTCCCACTAGGGTCCTTTGTCAGTCTCTGATAGGTGTTCCTATCATTCAGTTGTCTGAAGGCCTCTTCTACATAGTCAGAGGTATTCATGATGACCAGGGCACCACCCTTGTCTGCTGGTTTGAATGTGAGGCTGTTGTTTCTAGCTAGGGCTTTAAGGGCCTTGCGCTGCTCGGGGGTTACATTTTGTTTAATGTAAATGGCCGTTTCACATCTACTCAGACATATTTCATTTATATTTATGAAGGTTTCTAGGTTGGCTGAACCCACTGGGGGTTTCCAATTGGATGGGGTTTTGAATTTTTTCAAATCCATCGACCTAGAGAATGGTGCAGAGCAGTTTTCAGGGTACCTCCCCCTGTCTTTGCTCTCGCCTTTATCAAAAAACTGTTCAGTTCTCAGTTTTTTGTGAAAGGCGTCCAGTTCCCTTTTTAGGTCACCGGGGTCTGTTCTGTATTGGGTGGGACAGAACTTCAGTCCCTTCTCCAGCAGACTTTTTTCTGCTTCAGAGAGGGAGTAGCTAGAGAGGTTGACAACCCGGAGGTTGTCAGTGACGGGGGTGGTCGTATTTGGACCCGCCCTGTCACTTGTGATGTCAGTAAGTCCGCTTATCTCTACATTGTTAGTGGAAATAGAAGGACAAGTATCATAAGGTTCAATGTTTTTTAATAACAATTCAACCAAGGTATCAATGTTCACTTTGTCAGTGGTGCTATTGTCGGCCATAGGGGTAGAAATGTTAGTCACTTTTGTGACAGGGGTGCAGTCAGAGTTCAGTTTCTGTTGTTCTCCTTCTGCTGGTGTTGGTACCCGTACTTGCGGGGGGCCTTGGAGGACCGGTTGGTCTCCTCCCCCCACTCGTGAAAAGGGGCCCTCTTACGGTTCCCTCCTCGGCCTCCTCGGCCTCCACGGCCTCTGGCGCGCTTACCACGCCGTTGGCCGCTGTATCCATCATCACTCGGCTCTGCCTCGTTGTTGGCAGACTGTGGTCTACCTTCGGCTGCCGAGGGTTCTTTCCTCTTGCGAGGGGGTTTGGCTGGGGCACTGTTGGGTGTGAAGACAAACTTCTCATAGATGCTCAACCCTGCCTTAGAGCCCCGGTTTTGTTCCTTGAAGGTACGACGTGTTTCACGTTTTATCCCTCTGGAGACATCCAACTCAGCTTTTGTCATGAGGTTGTCAGCCTCATTTTTGTCAGCCATTTTGGCCTTCACATTTGTTGTGTAGGCATCATAAGAGATAGCACTCTGTTCCAGAATGTCCGCTTTTTCCTGATAGAGGTATTTGCGGGCTGCAGTGCACATGTCCTTTGCAAATTGTTTGCGAAGTTTCATGGCTTCATCACGGAAAGGGCCAGCAGTATTGGCCCAAGCTGGTGGGGGGGTGTAACCCCACATCCAAGCCTCATAGCGGTCCCGTTCCAGGCACTGACCGTAGAAGTCATGGCGGGCCACATGCTTGGAGGCTTCCACAGCATTGTACCTGTGAGTCCTGAAGGAGCCCTGACAGGTGCGTGGGAGCTGATCAACATTGAAGGAGTTTTCTTCCTGTAAGAAAGAAAGAGAGAGAGACTCATTAGAATCAGTGTCATCATCAGAGTCATTTTCATTGTCACTAAATTGGTATGTAGAGATAGTGTGAGCGGGCCCAGCGGGAGTAGTTACTCCAGGTGGGGTTGCAGTTGGTACCCCCTCTGATTCTGGTGGGGTTTGGGAGGGTGGGGTGTCAGTGTGCACCTCCCCTGGTGTTGTAACCGAGGGAGGTGGAGTGGAGACCCGTGTAGAGGTCGTGACCTCTGCGCGGGTGGGGGTGGGTTCAGGGGGGAGGTTAGAGTCCCCCAGTCCCACTAGGTGTTTAAACCTATTCCCTTTGAGAGAAGCAGTTTGTTTTTTATCTCTGCTTCTCTGTATGGCTATATTAGTGCTTTTAATAGCGGTCTGCATTAAATTTATAATGGCAGGGTGGGTATTTGGCAGAGAGCTACAGTTTGTGGTTCTCTGTTTTTTGTTAGGATTGTTTTGACCTGCGGGGTCACGCATGGGTGATTCCGTGACGGGCGCCGTGCCTCCCCCTGTATGCATGGTTGAGCATGAGGGTATTGGCTGGCCGACGGCGGGGATGCATGAGACCGTCCCGGGGCCAATCTGGCGGCGGGCTGTGGGGGTGTTTACCTCCGACGGTGTCCCCGACGTATGTCGGCGTTTAGTTGGGCGGCCTCTCGGTGTCCTTTGTAAAGGGCGCGGGGAGGCGGTACCATTTGTTTTAATAAAACTAGTAATGAGAGATTGGGTGCTTACCTCTCTCTCTGGCTCGTCCTCCGATGATTCTGCCTCGGGCTCGGAGTACGTGTAGGGCAGAGGGTTATCTGCGCGGCTGTCTGCCATTGTAAATGACTGACAATCGTGGCGGTATCTGTACGTTGACAGAGTAACCGGGCCTCCCTTCACTGTCTGTAAGACTGTGTTGTGGAGGTATCCTCGGTCTAAGGATAGAGCTGCGTGTGTTTGATAAACTGTAGGTAGGGACGTATGTCCACTAAACAAGGCGTATATCGGACCACGGCTCGACCAAGTGTAAAGCACAGAGGGGTTTGGCCTGCCTTATATACCAGCAGGTCTGCCCAGCTTGCCACCCACCCACCTGGGGGTTGGCCCTCCCTCCTACTAGAGCAGCAGGGGGGGGGGGGTTTGTAAGTAAGGTTGTGTGTGTGTGTGTGAGACTCCCTCCCTCCCTCCCGCTGAGCTGCCGGTGGCAGTCAGTGTGGGAGGTGGGAGGGTGGTGAGAGGAGTTTACCTGTGGGTAGACTTGACTCAGTCCCTGCGGTGGGCAGTGGCCTATATGCAGGTATTGTATTTAAAGTATTCAATACTATTAAATAACACACTTTGGGGGAGTTTTTATATTTTCCCAACCTTAGACATTGGTTTCGACAGTTGTCTCATCAGGAGCTTTGATGTGGAGTAAAGGTGACTTGAGGACACCAGGTGGCTCTGGTGTCCCTATGGGAGAGGTGTGTAGGGGCTCAGTCACATTTTAGTAGACTGAGGCCCGGTCTCCTCGGTATTCTGGAATATTTATTCCTAGAGTACCGCAGTGGGTGTCACATGATGGTATTAGGGCCATCATGTTGTAGTTGGGGGTGACAGCTTTTTTACTCTGTGCTTGGCCATGGATGCAGTGCTAAGTGATTACACTACTAAGTTATTCCTTAACCAGTAGTAATTTCCAATTTGGAAAAAATGCCGGTTAAAAATTTTTTGTATTTACCTTGTGTGTATTTGGACATTTTGTACTGCATGGCCTTGACCTTATTTACCTTGTGTATACTTAGACTTCTTGTACTGCATGGCCTTGACCTTATTTACCTTGTGTATACTTAGATTTCTTGTACTGTTTGGCCTTGACCTTATTTAGTTTGTGTATACTTATACTTCCTGTACTGCATGGCCTTGACCTAATTTACCTTGTGTATACTTAGAGTTCTTGTACTGCATGGCCTTGACCTTATTTACCTTGTGTATACTTAGACTTCTTGTACTGCATGGCCTTGACCTTATTTACCTTGTGTATACTTAGACTTCTTGTACTGCATGGCCTTGACCTTATTTACCTTGTGTATACTTGGACTTCTTGTACTGCATGGCCTTGACCTTCTGCTTGTACTTGGCGATCAGCTCCCGCCGCTCCTGGTCCTGCTCTATCTGCTGCTTGGTTCTCGGGATCCGACAGTCAAAGATACAGCACAGCACAATGACTGCAAACAGTGGCAACAAAGGCATCTCATACAGGGAAATCACTCTTCATACATTGTCTATACAGACCCTATGTCGGACTAGCTGGTGAGGCCTTGACGGCATTGATATGCCCCCCCATTATTGGTATCAATTAAAACGTACATATCACTCATTGCAATATGATACAAGGTCATATCATCACCAAATCATAATAGATCCCCTTCTGGCTTTAATATTAACCACAGCCTTGATTAACTTCAATGGGAATTTCATCATCAAATCTAGGTTGGCACCCGGGAGTTGTATGATATCTGATGCCTCTAGTCAGCCATACTATCACTAGGCAACTATTTGTTGGTCTAGCCAGCTAGTTAGACATAAGGTATGTGGACATAACATTTTATGTACCATAATGTACTTGACTTTGGGGTATATCGTGATATTACAAAATTACAAGTAAGCATGTGTGGAAATCGAATCCCTTACTTATGATGAGAAACCCAATGCCGACAAAGCCGATGATCATCCATACTCTGAAGCCGAGGACGTCCAGCTCCAGAACTGATATCGGGGCAGTTGGTGCTGGGGTCTGGATCTACACAAAGAGAAATGTGAGCATCACTGTCGCTAAAATCACTCACCTCTGACAGCTAGGCAGTGTCTGACTGTCATGAATAAATGCATTTTGTGGCTGTATGGGGATATTATTTATTATCTGATTGTAATGACTGTCTCTTGTGACTGCTTTAATACAACTGTGCCTACACAGAAGTAGGTGAATTCAGTATGACAACATATTATAAAGTAAAGTTCCTCCTTGCAACTTTGTTCTCATGAAAAAGTTGTATACATGTACTTGTCCCAACAAATAAGCGTTTGGACTCTTTTTAGGATTTCATCATAGCATATTGCTGTAATGTTAGATTAGTGAATGGTTACCATTGCAATCTATGACTTACTTGTTGGCATGATACAATATTCGACTGTAAACCGAGAAGGGCTGTCAGGCCAGCCACTTGTAGACATTCCATGTCTCAGTAGTTTGGTGTCAGCTTTATAGATCCAACCTGGTAATGAAGAGTCTTACATTTTCAGAGATAACCATCATGGTCTTTTTATTCATCTATAGATCGTTGAAATGACAGGGAAACTGAGGATTAGCAATTGTTATATCAGAACATGAAATGTGCCTAACGAACCACCTCTGATTTGAATGCCCTTCCTCCTTTATGTAGACACATAATGAATGGATATGGGCTCAGTTCATAGTATATCAGTATATCAGACAATGGGCTCAACATCATTCAACCCTCATTGCCAAAACATTGCATATCATCAAATACAAGTAACAAAATAGTGTACATTAATCTAACCCTTTTGAAGCAACCCGGATTTATTTTCTCAGATTTAGCTCTGATTTTGGATTCATCATGAGGTCTCGTCAACAATAGAATGATCGATCAGGCATCATTTCTATGAATCGATAGTTTCGATTTGAATGAGATAAATCTTTCTACACCTGCCACCATAGCCTAATAAACTCTGATTTAAAACACTATTCAGACATTCACATCCATGTAGCCATTAATTCTACAATTCAATTTTAGTGTCTAAATGATAAGCTTGATGTAGAAATATTTACTTGTATTACACTAGAAATTTATGTCACACATACTAGTCCCGTAAATTCATGAGTTGTTTTCTTACCTTATAACTACAAGAATCAACGCAGATCCAACCGCTCGAAGTTCCAATTTGAATATGTCTGAATATTCTGAAGTTATGGTAACATTCCTCGCTATTCCTTCTCACACCTGTGCGGGTCCTCCAGGTGGGACCACGTTGGACCAGTCCTGGTGAGGGGTGCACAGGTGAGGTGTCCCCGAGCTGCTCACCCAGGTGAGTTATTGATCTGTCCGCTCACACAGTGCTGCCGATCACGGCCATAGGTGGGTGGGAAAGGCCCATGTGGGTGGGTGGGGAGGTCGGTGTTGGGTGGGTGGGTGTGAGAGGAAGGGGGGGGGGTCATGTGAAGGGTTTACAGAGGGTGGTTAGGAACGGCCCATATGTGTGTGAGAGGTTGTGTGTGGGGGAGAGGAGGGGGTAATGTGAAGAGTTTAGAGAGGGTGTGTGTATTTGTGATGTGGTGGGGTGTAATGACATTGTGGTGGTTAGACTACAGTATAGTCTTCATACACATGCTGTCTTATGAAGGTTTTAAAGGCATGGCCGATTTGCCTATCAGTACCTGGAAGTGACATAATACATACACTGCCCCTTTATATCGATACCCAAGGGTCCACGCCCAAGCAATATGCAATGAGCCGCAGAGTGTGGGGCTATCTTAAACTTTACTTACATCTGAATCAATGGGTACATTTGGTCATCTAGGGGGTTCTACCTAGTCATACTGCGTCAGGGACTGCATTCAACAGTGCTGCCGCCTAGTAGAAGTCTATATATTAGTCATACTAGCTAAGAGACTAGTCAGTATAGTCTCAGAGAGGGAAATGAATATACACTATATCTCAATGTAATACATGTGATAGAAAAAGATTCCCAGCCGGGTATTAGTGGAGAATCTCTCAGAATGAATTGGAATAACCTTTATACACTGTGTATAAAAAGAATAAGGAGATATCTTTCAGAGAAATCTGAAATGCTGGTCCCTAAAGTCCCTAAATAATTCTCCATAATTGACCATAAATGCAGTGAATAAATTCATATCAGACCAAACCTAAATGAACATTGAAATACATGCTTATCCTTGCAATAAGCTTATATATCTTGAGGTGCCATCTCAATCAGGGTATGATGTGGGGCACTGGTGAATTTTCACAGAATTTTAACAAATTTTCCAAACTATCCTGACCGGTGTGCGGCATCTAGGCCCTGAGGAAGATAGGCCCCCTGATGGTTGGCCACCTGATGTTCAGCCCCCTGATGTTCAGCCCTCCGGATTTTCAGCCCCCTGAGCTTCAGCCCTGATGATCTTAGGCCCCCTGAAGATAGGCCATGTAATCTAACATACATATTCAAACGCCCAAGCATCTAAGCAGGTTATGTATAGATTAATGCATACCTTACATCCAATCACCCAACATCCGAACATAAGCAGGTTATGTATAGATTAGTGCATACCTTACATCCAATCACCCAACACCTGACCATACCCCTACCAAACATCCGACCACACCAAACACCCGACCATACCCAACACCCGACCATACCCAACACCCGACCACACCAAACACCCGACCATACCCAACAACCGACCATACCCAACACCCGACCATACCCAACACCCGACCATACCCAACACCCGACCATACCCAACACCCGACCATACCCAACACCCGACCACACCCAACACCCGACCACACCAAACACCCGACCATACCAAACACCCGACCATACCCCCAACACCCGACCACACCAAACACCCGACCACACCAAACACCCGACTACACCAAACACCCGACCATACCCAACACCCGACCATACCCAACACCCGACCATACCCAACACCCGACCATACCCAACACCCGACCATACCCAACACCCGACCATACCCAATACCCAACACCCGACCATACCCAACACCCGGCCATACCAAACACCCGACCATACCAAACACCCGACCATACCCCTACCAAACACCCGACCATACCAAACACCCGACCATACCAAACACCCGACCATACCATATGCTTTAGGCATCGACTGTTGGACGTTAGGTGTTTGGGCGTTGGGTAGGGTGTATGGGCGTTGGGTAGGGTGTTTGGGCGTTGGGTAAGGTGTATGGGCGTTGGGTAGGGTGTATGGGCGTTGGGTAGGGTGTATGGGCGTTGGGTAGGTATGTTTGGGCGTTGGGTTGGGGTATGTTTGGGTATTGGGTAGGGGTATGTTTGGGCGTTGGGTTGGGGTATGTTTGGGCATTGGGTTGGGGTATGTTTGGGCGTTGGGTAGGGGTATGTTTGGGCGTTGGGTTGGGGTATGTTTGGGCGTTGGGTTGGGGTATGTTTGGGCGTTGGGTTGGGGTATGTTTGGGCGTTGGGTTGGGGTATGTTTGGGCGTTGGGTTGGGGTATGTTTGGGCGTTGGGTTGGGGTATGTTTGGGCGTTGGGTTGGGGTATGTTTGGGCGTTGGGTTGGGGTGAACAGGATGTTATGATTATCTTTTGGCGGGAAATAGCCTACTCTCCTGCCAAAATATGTCATAACATCCTGTTCCCTCATACCCAACCAAACACCCAACCATGTGCCTACCAAACACCCGACCATGTGCCTACCAAACACCCGACCATGTGCCTACCAAACACCCAACCATGTGCCTACCAAACACCCGACCATGTGCCTACCAAACACCCGATCATGTGCCTACCAAACACCCGATCATGTGCCTACCAAACACCCAATCATGTGCCTACCAAACACCCGATCATGTGCCTACCAAACACCTGACCATGTGCCTACCAAACACCCGACCATGTGCCTACCAAACACCCGACCATGTGCCTACCAAACACCCGACCATGTGCTTACCAAACACCCGACCATGTGCCTTCCAAACACCCGACCATGTGCCTACCAAACACCAGATCATGTGTCGGGTGTTGGGTAGGCGTGTTGGATGTTGGGTAGGTGTGTCAGATGTTGGGTAGGTGTGTCGGGTGTTGGGCTACTGGGTGTGATAACCAGATCGAATGTTGGGTCACTGGGCGTTTGAATAGCCAGAAATATACTCAAAACCTGGTTGGACGTTGGGTTACTGGGTGTTTGAATAGCCAGAAAGAAATCAAAACATGCCTGGTTGGACGTTGGGTTACTGGGTGTTTGAATAGCCAGAAAGAAATCAAAACATGCCTGGTTGGACGTTGGGTTACTGGGTGTTTGAATAGCCAGAAAGAAATCAAAACATGCCTGGTTGGACGTTGGGTTACTGGGTGTTTGAATAGCCAGAAAGAAATCAAAGCATGCCTGGTTGGACGTTGGGTTACTGGGTGTTTGAATAGCCAGAAAGAAATCAAAACATGCCTGGTTGGACGTTGGGTTACTGGGTGTTTGAATAGCCAGAAAGAAATCAAAACATGCCTGGTTGGACGTTGGGTTACTGGGTGTTTGAATAGCCAGAAAGAAATCAAAACATGCCTGGTTGGACGTTGGGTTACTGGGTGTTTGAATAGCCAGAAAGAAATCAAAACATGCCTGGTTGGACGTTGGGTTACTGGGTGTTTGAATAGCCAGAAAGAAATCAAAACATGCCTGGTTGGACGTTGGGTTACTGGGTGTTTGAATAGCCAGAAAGAAATCAAAACATGCCTGGTTGGACGTTGGGTTACTGGGTGTTTGAATAGCCAGAAAGAAATCAAAACATGCCTGGTTGGACGTTGGGTTACTGGGTGTTTGAATAGCCAGAAAGAAATCAAAACATGCCTGGTTGGACGTTGGGTTACTGGGTGTTTGAATAGCCAGAAAGAAATCAAAACATGCCTGGTTGGACGTTGGGTTACTGGGTGTTTGAATAGCCAGAAAGAAATCAAAACATGCCTGGTTGGACGTTGGGTTACTGGGTGTTTGAATAGCCAGAAAGAAATCAAAACATGCCTGGTTGGACGTTGGGTTACTGGGTGTTTGAATAGACTGCTCCTGCTCGGATGTTGGGTGATTGGGTGTGAGGATTGTGGTAACTATAACCTGCTTCAGGTGTTGACTGTTGGACGTTAGGTGTTTGGTTGTTTGTATGATATATCTAGTCATAACCTGCTTATAAATGGCCTAAAATCCGGAGGGCCTAAAATCAGGGTGCTAATGGTCAGGGGGCCAAAATTCCCCAGGGCCTAACATCAGGGTGCCAAACATCCTCAGGGCCTATCATCAGGTGGCCTATTTTCCCCAGGGCCTAGAATCCTAGTACCATTTTGACCACCCAGAACTCGTCCAGTATTCACTGCAAAGGTCGTATTTTAGTGGATGCGTACATCTACACGTGTGTGTTGGAGAAGGAGTGGGGATTGGGGGTTAAAGATACATTAGCACCTAAATCGACCCAAAATCAAGTTATGAAATAAACCCAAAATAGACATCCATTCATCATTTTCTTATCAACTGCCAGGCCCCCTTATCATAGGAAAGCCATTTGTTATGAAATCTAGATGAAATACTGATTGGAGGGCTCTCTGGTAGACCTATTAATTCACTGTGAGAGCCTATGTGTTTTGATTGTTCCCCTGCAGGTTTCCCCCATTTTTGCGTGCTCGCAGTTAGATATTTTGCACCCCATTATGGCCAAATTTACAGGTTAAAAGAGAAATAACAGATTCCAAATTTCTCATATGGATTTACAGGCACTTGATATATGGAAACATGATGAAAATAAAAAGTCGCCCAAAATAACTGGTAATGTATCTTTAAGGGATGTGGCTTTCGTTTATGCGTGCATATGGTCTATGTCTAAGGGGTACAACCTGACACTAGGGTATAGTTTTGTCAGTGTCTGGATGTCTACGTTCTCTTTCATTAGTCAAGTATCAAACTAGTATGATATATGTTTCCAAACATACTTCGACTAAACAACCACCAACAATAGATGATTACATTTGCATGTTTTTCTATGCACGATATTTTAGTCACTAAAGTTAAAGTTTGTATTTTAACTCGGGTGACTAAAATTGCATTTCATCTATAATTAGCCGGGACCCTTGTATATATATACTTCTCATCTGAAATGGGTACATAATTACTGTTACCAAGAGTCTTAAGCGCTTCAATCTGAGATAATCTAATTACAAACATACATACAGCTTTGTTTGAGAAAACACAAACATGGGCCACCATCTCAGATATGCTGCCACCAGTATACAATTTGATACACTAATGTGTGCATGTATGGGAATGCGTTATTGTGTCTGCAGTGGGAATCATGTTGTAAACACCACACACTAATGACACCGTGAGTGTTGTAAGAGCAGCATGTTAATGACCCTATTAATGACTGACCAGTCAATAATCATTTGGACTATCTTTTACAGGGATTCTTCTATAGTAATATTGCTCATAGAGATGTAATACATTTACATATGACATACAACATCACCATGCTTATCCTCATGCTAAAAGTAGAATTTAGCCACCACAACAGTTAAGATACTAACTTTAAGTTCATAAAGCAGGTCAGAGGCACAATACTGTATAAATAACTCCGATGGGGTCAGGTTCTCTGAAGTAAAGGGGTGTAAGTCATGAATTCCTCTTCGATGTAATAAAAAGACATACATATGTCTTTATGTCTTTATTTTATCGCTTGGTGATAGTGATCTCTATCGCCCTTACCCTTACTTTAACTTTAGGTAGCTTTAGTACTTTTAGTAGGATGTGCCTAACAAGATCCCTGGGGTTTACTTCTAAAGGACCAAAGGTCACCATTATTTGTACGACAGATTTGGGAGGTAAGATTCGTGGGAGGAATGCTGGGAGAAAGGATACTTGAAATATTAATTAAGAGATATAGATACTAACTGGTAGTGCCCCCTTGTGGACGCTTCGAGAACCTTTAGAAATTGTGCAGAGGTATACTAGACCGATCTGGTGTATGTGCAGATAAAGAACAATTTGGAAAATGTTTTAGTAGTTTTCTATAAGAGAGCCCTGAACTCATGGTCTGGTGCTTCTTATTCGCTAAACATTGGCACCATGTTTGTGCTGTTCCTTTGATATGTTATACATATCATATATAATTATTTTTTGACAAACTTTGGCGGAGAATTCATGTTTTGATTCTTTGTAATGAAGGAATTATTTCCATTGTTTCCAAGCAAGTCCCCAATGCCTTACGCAATAATTTCAACCCTAGTGAGATATCATGTGCTAAATATAGATAGCATCCTGAGAAATATCCTTTGTTATCTAATTATAAAGCAACTTACTGTCATGAAAAGCATCTTGATGCCTTTTTTTATTCTAAATGGTGTCTAGGATCTCTGAGAAAATGTCCCACCAGGCGGGGTGCTTTACCTCTGGCATGGTACAATAAATGTCTTTCATTTTTTTTTGTAGTAATTAATTATAAGTATAGGGAGATGTGGAGCGATTTTCGAGGGTGTTCTATGGTTTTCTGAGATTGAGCGTAGTATCCTTAAGAAATCATCCCCTGAAGATTAACGAGTGTTGGATACAATGTCAGAGATGGTACATTAGCTGTTCCGGAGGAGTTCTTCAGTAACTCGTTGGTCAATAAAAAACTAAAAGTAC
Source organism: Harmothoe impar (assembly GCA_947462335.1). Taxonomy (NCBI): domain Eukaryota; kingdom Metazoa; phylum Annelida; class Polychaeta; order Phyllodocida; family Polynoidae; genus Harmothoe; species Harmothoe impar. The sequence goes on along the minus strand of OX381715.1, from coordinate 22,896,511 downwards.
ACTGGGCAAAAGTCTCACATAACAGTATCCATTTCTATGATATTCCTAAGGTGATACATACTACTGTTTATTTTGGAGGGTAAACCTTACTGTAATAAACCTAGCCTTGAGATTTTCTATATTTGAGAATATGAGGCAGCATGGCGACGTAAATTTGAGTATAGACCCCCGTTTCACAATTAACCTGAAAACTTAAAACGGTCAAATATTGATGTATCATTGCACATGCAGTTTTTAAACTGTAAAAGCATAAGTTAAAACGGAATAATCAACATAAAATGACCCAAGTCAAATAGGCGTTACTATTTTACTCTCACTCCTCTGAATGTAGGCGAATCCTGGATCTTAAACAACTTTACAGTTCAGATTCTAAAAGGGGTAATTTAGGAAGAAGGTTAACAAGGAAGGCACTTACATCTCAGAGTGCTATAAGATAATAAAGCTTACACACAGGTGGTTGGGGTGTCCTATTTAGCTGGATGTCACGGTGCTACTAACAGCTAATATGGTCCCGACCTAATGGCTCTTATACAGTATACATTATATAAGGTGACACATTTATGTCTGTCTCATAGATTATATTCATATATACGAGTCTACCTAGTTTCTTAACTATTATAATAGAATATTATGCACAATGGGTTTAGTTAATCAAGTATTTAAGCATATTTATTCATTTAATGTATGATAGGATTTATTGATCACAGGATTTAAGCATTGGGATTCATCATTGGAGTATGAGAACATAAAAGATATGAAAATAATGTCTCAAAGTCTTCGTTTACATGATCAAGATTGTGGATTAGTTGTCACTGTAACTTTAAGCTTGTAATTATACTGGCTTTATATCATAACATGCTAACCTCTCATCCAGAACAAGTGACCCTCTCAACCAGAAAAAAATGGGAAACTATATGTGTAATTACCTAGCTACATTTACCCCTGTATCATTAACTAGTTCTCTCAATCGAGACAGGTTCTTGAGGGATGAGACATGTATGACATGGAGCCTGATGTAAAGCAATACCAGCATCGTCAAGCCTACGATTCTACCTGAAGATTGAAGGTAACTAAGGAATTGCCCTTACAGTCAACTACACAACATTTAGCAGTCAGAGGGTGGTAAGATAGAAAACTGTTGGTGTCGGTAGGTGTTAATTATAATGTTATCAGCTTGGGCATCTTGGTTGCGTACATGTACCTTATAAGTCATGATTATTTTCACATACAACATGTTTCTTAAGATGTGGTCATTATTTATGATATAAATACTCATTGAAACTGAATATGAATATCAAACTGTGCTTGGCAGGGTATTTAAGTGTATAAACAACATTAGACCATTAAGATAATAATGTCATTATTTTTTGAATATAGGTCAGTTGACATAATTATGCCTCTACATGGGTGTACACATTTTTGACCATGTCGCCGTGTCAAATTTTAGCCAAAGGGCTGTGTCGTCACGTCAAATTTTATGTATAAAGGATATACTAAGGCCTTATAAAAAGGTCTACCGTATTGCCCCATTTATAAGCCCGGGCTTATATTGATTTCAAGTTGTATATTGACCTGGCTTATAAACGGGGCAGGCTTATAAATGGGGCAGGCTTATAATATTTTGCAAGGCGATTTTCTCTGAGATCCTATCATATTTTCTGATTAATTCAGTAATTTTCAATAGTATCTTGGATTCTGTAGTTTATGAATTAGTTGGAATGGTGTACCTGAGAGAATTATGTAAATAGTTCAATTAGATACAAAGTTATGACCAGTTAAATGTTACTTAATGCATTTTCATTCCTTGCCTCGGCTTATATTCGGGCCCCGGCTTATATTGAACCTAGTACACTATTTGACCTGGCTTATAAACGAGGAAGGCTTGTATTTGATTCATTATGCAGGTAGGTTAATGCAAACAAAAGAGTATATGGAACCTTGTTGGAATTATATGAATTCTCGGACCCATGTAGATTACCGTGTTGTTTGCCCGTGATCTATATAAATGCGAATGTGGAAGATATATTTAAACTACTGATGATTGGCCTTATATTATCACACATATTATTGCAGGGATATATACAAATAATATACCTTACCTGCATGCCCTCATCGCCATTATAGAGGACATCAACTAAGTTACCACTATGGGTTTGTGAATATAACTCCCCTAGTAGCAAGCCCGCATAAATAATAGGGCCAATTTAGTTTTAGCTTGGATTGGCAATGTGAAGTTCGGCGAAACTGAACTGGGTTTCATGTCGAGCAGATGTCTGGGCTGAAGTGTGGCCCTGACCAGGCTGCTGGATTTGGGCTCAGGTCAGTTTCAAAGTGGTTGCCTGATCAGGCTCAAATCAGTTTCAAAGCAGAATGTCCGTTGTCGCCTCAGATCTATTTCAAAGCAGGCTGCCCAAATTGGGCTCAGATCAGTTTCAAAGAGGGCTGCCTGGTGTGGGCTGATGTCGGGTTTGGACAGGGCAAAATGGTCTAGTAGCTGTGATCGTTGACACTAGATTTCACTACTATACAATACATAGAGTTTTCCAACAAAGCCAGATGAAATTGACATTAAACAATAATACAAGAAAAAGTTAAGGTGGTGTAGAATAGGAAACAATACACAGATCTTCTCACAGTTTGGAAATAAGGTAGACTATATTTGAATGATGAAAAGGAGGTTCTCTAAGCAGCTATCCAGTGTAGACACTATTTCTGTGGCATCCCAATTTGTAGAAGAGTATGATTATGCCTTAGTGTTGATGAAGAGGACCTGGGATATCTTATTCAACAATCATTGGGGAACAATTGTTCAAATAGGTTCTAAAAACCTATGATTATCAGGTGGCGCTGTGGGACCGAAGTGGGCAGCCCATCCAAAAACATCATGGGCAGCCCTCTTGGGGCCACACTATTGCCCAGTGCCCCAAACCAACGAGCATCGGTCCATTGGCCCACTGCGAGACACATCGGCAAACACAGTGTGGACCCAGCAATGTTTGCTATTAGGGTCATGATGAAGACCCACATCCATAAGCTGATAATAGTTATGTAATAGGCAGCCTTGCCTCCAAAAATGTAGCTCTCTCATAAATAGTCTATGGCTCAGTCTCACGACTTTGTAACAATTGGATAGTCTTTGACCGGGTGACGTCTTTGACCGGGTGACATCTTTGAATGGGTGACATCTTTGACTGACAAGATTAAAACAGCTGAAATGAGGGGCTATGTACATGAAAATGCCGGGAAATTTGTAATGTATAGTGTTATGATATATATTGACTTCCCCCCGCATTTCTTTCAAAATAGGCCCCTGTTCAACTGTTTTAATCTTGCCGGTCAAAGACGTCACCTGGTCAAAGACATCATCCGGTCAAAGACGTCACCCGGTCAAAGACTATCCAATTGTTACAATCTCATGAGACACAGCCCTACATAATTGGTCTACAATCCATGCATAATAGTGACATGTTTAATTAAGTCGGTCTATATGTCTTCTTGGCAGGTCGGTCCTGTGGAGATACTCTAAACAACAGAGGGTGGGGAGCCGATCAAAACAAACCAGCAGTGAATACATTAGTAACAACAACAATAACAACAACAACAACAACAACAACAACCACACATCTAGAACGACAATATTCATAAGATTTTTAAACATTTGTTAATAGACTTTCCCACATCATGGCAACGTACACTGCGGCCATAGAGAATATCCACTATTGCCTAGAAGCAAAGACCCTGTTTAGCCATCATGACCATGGACCTAGGAGACATGAACATGAATCCTATAGCTACATCTTCGCGGAGGAACAGCACAATACTCAGACGTTGAGTAGATGGGGTGCCCTTTATAATCGACTCATGCCTAACAAATCCACTTGGGGTAAGCTCGGGTACAGGTGGCAGCACATGCCCCCTCTGGACATTCCCGCAGGGGGAGGTTCACTTCTTCTTATTGGTTTGTTTATTTTGATAGTGTACACAGGGGCATCTCTGCTGGGAAGTCAGCCTGAAGATAAGGGCAATGAGGAGGCGGCTAGATCTACATTGGCCTTGTTGAATACCAACTTCAGTTCTGTGTAGGCACAGAATGTGATGCAGAAGGAACTATGCAGAAGAATATGACTGAAGCACAAGTCACAATTCCTAGTACTTCTATTATGGAGAGGTCGTCAGCAACATACCCTAGTGGTATGGTAAAGATAAGGGGCAGTACAGTCGTACCACAGAAGATTCCCAATGAACTGACCAAGTCTACTTTAACAGCAGCAACATCAGTGACTAAGGAATTAAAAACTACATCTAAGCATTTGGCAGGGAATTTCAATGGGTCAGCGTTCAATGATGGGAGTTTAATATCTAAGGTAAATTCTGGCAAAAACATGACAAAAAATGATCTTGATGCTGGTGGAGATCTGTGAGACTTCGGAGAACCATGGAAACTGCATCAGCATTGTATGGTAAACACAATCTGATGTTATTTCAAAATTGGTGTTTCATATACATGTACATGTATCTATATGGTGCATCTTTGTCTATAATATGTCATACTCCTAATATGTTTGCCTTTATTGTGTTTTTAAAAAATGTAACCGAGCTTGACCTACATTGTAAATAGTAAGTGTATGTAAACGGTAGAGTCTACTGTAGTGTACAGTATCTAAGTATAGATAGTAGACATTTGGAAGACACTCGCCACTGGCCTCAAACCTACAGTCATGGGAGGAAGTCTAAAGTTGACCCCTCTATGACAGTCTATCTGAAATGACTCCATCTCTATATTCATGATTATTGGCCGGATACAATTCATCCTACCAAAGGACTATAAATGTCCTATCAATATAAACACTTTATTAACTATTTTGTAACATTATACATATGGATACTCTGATCTCTGATTAACCTTTTTGATGCTTGTTGTATATTAAAACCATTCATGAATAAATACACATTACAAACTCAAAAATCGTGTCTGTTCCTGTCCAGCTCCTGTTGCAGATAGAAGGGCATGCAGTAGCTTACCATAAAGCTGTTGACTTGGACTACCCGCAAGTTATCAAAAGAGGAAAGTGATTCTGTTGTACATCCATAAATGGAAATTTTCAAAAGTGTAGGTCAACTTTCACCAAGTAGATCTTATTGACATATTCAAGGGCCATCAGCGCTAACATACAAACAATATTTTACAAAAGTATGCTATAGGTTCATTTCTAGCCTCTTACATGTTTCCAGAAAAGAGTGCCTCTAGTTTTAAGTGTCAATTTCCCAAACCAGTCTCTGTGCATTGCTGTGGTAGTTCCTTGCTTCCACAGCCTATGCTTGTTATATTTGATTTTGTCACTTCTACCTGAAAGTGAGCCTGAAATCAGCAGGACAATTATTGTCATTAGAATGTTGAACTATGTTATTATTAAAAAATTAATTAAAATATGGGATTTTGCAATTCACAACATCCTCGTGTGCTTCCCAGTTACTTCTGTTTGTAGCGGCCTTCCACGGATGAATCTGAGATCAACCTGAAGAGATGCTCTGAATGTGATATATATATATTGATACTACATTCAATAATTTATGTATGTGTCATACGAAAAGGCCCTATAGTATGAGAGCCATATCCTAGGTCATTATGTACAAAAGGGGGTTCCAGGTGGCTGTTTACAGGACCAGCTCAGTTCATGGTGTCACGGTACAAATAGCCGACAAAATTTCTGGTTCTGACCCTATTTTTCTCCTTCAGACGGGCAAAAGGTTGGGTTCTTTTGAGTGTGCAGTAATGAATGACCCCTTAAATTAAAGCTTAACACATATCTAATTTTTTTATTTGCATCCCGCATAAAGAAGTGTGTTCCGATTTTGCGCTAGTTGCCATGGAAACTGACTTACCCAAACTGGAGAAATTTTACAGGTGCCCAGCGACCTTTGACCTTGACCTTTGACCCCTCCAATCACCACCCAGGGTTACCATGGCAACAACCAACTTTTTATATTTTTTTTGCCAAGGTCTTTGGGAACAATTTGGGCCGCAGATTATGTTTCTGTGACAAATTTAAGGCCTCCTACCACTGATTATATGCACAGTAGTACCGTTTTTCATTGGCACTATTTACGACTACAAAAATTCTGGGGGCGAATTTGTACTGTGACACCTCATGGTAGAGCCTTAGTGAAAAGCCATGTGGACTGCTCCTTTGCCTTCTGTATATCTTACACTATATTCTCAATGAAGTATTCCGAGCAGATACCCGCACGTGAAGGTTGACGGTATGTGTATTAACATCTATTATCGTCCAGCATCAGGTTGACGATATGTGGATTAACTCCTATTATCGCCCAAGGTTGACGGCATGTGTAATAACCCCTATTATCACCCAATGTTGACACTGTTAAGTACCTAAAGGTCCTACACGGTACCTACAGGAGGAGGACTATTTCTGCATGTGAGGTATGAGGGGGTTCCTGCCCAGCACAATACACTGCGACATTATGATATGTCCAGCCACAGTCCAGCTGGAACAGCTTCCATGTCCAACTCATAGTATTGTGGTCACTGCCCTCATCACTCCCAGAATGCAGTTCATGCCGCTCAAACTTTGGACTCTCGTACAGATGTTGGTCATAGTTCACATGTTGGTTAATATCTGCACTCGTTAATACTTTGACTGCATGGTTTGACACTGTATCTGTGCCCGGGCGGCTTGCATCTGCCAAGTCCTGGAGTAGTCGTTCTCAGGCTGAGGATCAAACAGTGAATTAGGAGACTTGGGCAAATGGCCAACCTTGTGACGTCATGGCTTGCTGTGGTGACGTACTATGGTAGCTGTTGTATTCTTTTGGGCCCTGCTCCACCTTCAAAGGCACCTTGGCCGGGCTTGATCGTGCAAGGAGTCAAATATTTGAAAATTTGATTGGCCAGACCTCATGTGGGGGCGGGGCTTATCATTGGCAGCAGCAGAGCCCTCCACATATACTCCATAGGACCACGTCGCTCACCACCACTCTGCTAGTTTCACTCACTAGTCTCTCTCACAGGTGACTGTCACAATGCCCTCATATATACAGAGGGCCAGACCTGCCAGGAGGAGGACACTATTTGTCACAGAATCACCCTCTGAGGATGAAAATTCTGGGTCTGTCAGTGACTCAGATCCGGATGAACTAAATGTCCCACAGAACAATCAGCAGGATGACGCCAAGCAGGTGGGAGCTACAGTTGAGCAGTGATATAGAAAACTTGTGTCCATCAAGGAAGCGTGATTTGGTGATCACAAGGATGTGTTGATATCGACAGAGAGGCTTTTCTAGTTTCTTGTAGCTACAATTTTAACTATTTTGAATGGGGTATATCTCAACATCATTGCTGTCAAAATGTAGTATTTTGACATCATTATTGTCAGAATTGGGGAGAACCAGACAAACTCATCTAACAGGGCCTTGTGGGCAATAGGCACCATAAAGATTGGTCCTGAGAGTGATAGGCACCCGGATTATGGCCATTTACCAAACGTCCAATCAAAGAAATATTAAAGTCCAATCAAAAGCTAAACTAACGCCCAAGTTTAAACCAAACTAACGTCAAAGTTTAAACGAAACTAACGCCCGAGTTTAGACGAAACTAACACGCAACTTCAGCCCATGCTAACATTCGAACACAGATGATACTAAACATCCGAGCACATGCCATACAAACATGTCTTCAGACATTAGTATGGACTATATTCAGACTATTGTCGGGGAGGGGGGGCAATCACCATGGACATGTGCATGGCAACATCATGGACACATACATAATAACATCAAGTACACATGCATGAAACCATCACGGACACTTGCATGACAATATCACAGACACATGGATGACAACATCACGGACACATGCATGACACATACACCTTATACTCTTGAAGTTCTTAAAATGTATTGTATAAAGTACACAAAAGGCTATGTGGACCCTGGGATTATGACTCAAGCTTTGAAGGATTCACCTATACTTGTACAACAAGTCTGAAAGATTCACCTATACGTTAGCAGATTTACACCTTGTAAAAGGTCCCCATTCATCTAAAACTATAGGAGAATACAATATGAATATTACCTGTAGCAATATTTGATGGTTAGAGAATTCACACGGGACGATTCTCACATTCTTTGGACATTTGGCCACAGTGCAATCATTTGCCATTGAGAGATGGGCCCCAAAAGATAAATGATTGTTGGATAAGATGTCAAAGATGGTACTTTAACTGCCCCGCAGAGATTCTTCAATAAAGCATTGGTTAATAAAAAGCGAAAAGTACACTGGGTCAAGGTATCACTGTATCTATTTCTATGATGTGTGACCTAGGATAATATACTACCATTTGTCATGGAGGATTACTTGCCTTGAGCACTTTGTGTACCTGGCAATGTGAGACAGCATGGTTGACATAAATAAACACCTCGGTTTCACCATTGACCTTAAAACTCAAAACTATTAGACTAGTTGGATCACTGCATAAGAAGTTTTTAAACTGTAAAACAAAAAGTTAAAAAGAAATAATCAACATAAAATACTAGTAATCTAATTCAAATAGCTCATTACTTTTTTACTCGCAATCTTCAGAATGAAGTTGCATTCACAATCATAAAGCTTCTAAAATATGAGACATTAGCTTGATGGAAAATGCACTACCCCTTTTTCTGTTCAGTAAGAATGTAAGAACAACAATCCATTGTAATATATACAAACTGTTATAATCTTTGGAATCGTCAGCTTCTTAATTAGCTGAGTTGAACCTATGTATTGCCATCCTTTACAAAGAGAATCCTTGATATTGAAAGTATTCATGGCTGAGATTCCAAAAAGGGTAATTCGAGGGAAGGACACCCGAGGAAAGCACTTAAATCTAAGTCTAAGCATTATAAAGCATACACACAGGTGGTTGGGGTGTCCTATTTAGCAAGATGTCACAGTGGTGCTAACAGCTACGCTATGGTCCCAACCTAATGGCTCTTAAACAGTATCCAATGTCTAAGGTGACACATTTATATCTGTCTCAAAGATTATATCTCTATATATGAGTCTACCTATTTTCTTAATCATCATATGAAATATCATGCATAATAGGTAGAGCCATTCATAAATTTAAGTATCTTATTTTAGTGTATTGTTTGTTGTGTGTATTTTATAAATTTGAAAAATAACGGGATGTAGTGATCAAAGGATTTAAGTATTTTATTGGGGTTCATTGGTTTGAATGAAATATAATAACTAATGTACAGGACTAACAGTGTGGGCTAGATGCTTATCAAGTCACTGCAATGTTAAGCTTATAATAATACTGGCATTGTAGAATAACATGCTAACCTCTCATCCAGAAAACGTAACCCTCTCATCCAACAAGAAATCGGAAACTATAATAATCTATAATTCTGTAAGTTCATCTCTGCTACTTAAGCTATAGACAATGTATTCTACTTCTTAGATTTACCCCTATACCATTAACTATTTCTCTCAGTTGAGAAAACTCATGGGGGATGAGATATGTATGGCATGGGATCTGATGTAAAGCAATGCCAGCATTGTCAACCCAACCTTTTGTACCTTGAGATTGATGGTAACTAAGAACCTGCCCTGAAGGTTCACTAAATGAGATTTAGCCATTATAGGATGTTGGAATAGGACGCCCTTGGTGTCGGTGAGTGTTACTAGTAGTTATAATTTAATCACTAATGAGCATTTTCGTTGTGTACCCCATAAGTCATGATTGTTTTCACATGAAACTGGGTTCGATAGGGTATTCACACATTGGATTTATACTATATTTTCACTGTATGGTCATTATCGATGAAATTACAAATTGGAACTCAACATGAATATTAAACTGTACAGTGATTTATGTGTAACAACGACATTAGAGCATCCAGATGAATATGTCATGATATGAATGCACATTTTCTAATAGATTAATGCATAGTGAAATCTTTTTACATAATATGTCACAAAATCTAAACTATTGTTTACAATAAAAATGTGCATGTCTTATGGGATACCCCAATATGTATGGAAACCGCCAGTAGCATTAAATTTATTTGGAATTCCATAGATTCTCCCATATTTGACATTGATTGAGGTCATGTCTAACTCTCCTACTGTAGATAAAGGTGCCACAGGCTACCCACTCACACAGTGCCTTGACTCAGGGGTGACTGCACATTCACAGGTCTTTTAATATATGAATAAATTATACGTGATAAGAATCACTATGCCTATCAGAAGCGCATGTTTATTGGGATTAAATGAAGGGCTTATTGTGGAGTGCATATTAAACTTATGGAGAACATATGTATGGAACCATGTCAGTATTCTCTCTCTAACTGCTCTGCTGGGACACATTTTCGCGGCCCATGTAACACCCTAATTATAGAGCACAGCTAAGTTACAACTTTGGGAAATAAAACTAATGATGAAGACAAGCGTCCATAAGCTGATAATAGTGATATAATCATGAGCCTTGTCTCCAAAACGTAGTTCTCTCAAAAATAGTCTACATAATTGATGCATAATTGTAACATGTACAATTAGGTCGGTCTAAATGGGTTATTTTGGCAGGTTGGTCTTGTGGAGATACTCGCGATAACAGAGGAGGAGGGGCGGATCAAGACCAACCAGCAGTGACTATATTAGTAGTAACAACACCAACCACACATCTTAAACAACATTATCTATAAGTATTTAACAAGTAGTCAATAGACCTTACCACGTCATGGCGACATACACTTCGGTCAAGGAGAATATCTGGAACTCCCTAGAAGAAGGGACTTTGTACAGTCATCATGGCCATGGACCTATGAGACATGAACATGAATCCTATAGCTACACCTTCCGTGACCAACACTCTGACAATCAGATGTTGAGTAGATGGAGAGCCATTTGGAGTCAACTTGTGCCTAACAGATCCACTTGGGGCAAGCTCGGGTACAGGTGGCGGAACATGCCCCCCCTAGACATTCCCACAGGGGGAGCTTTACTTCTTTTTGTTGCCTTTTTCATTTTGATGGTGTACATAGGGGCATCTCTGCTGGAACGTCCACCTGAGGATAAGGGCAATCAGGAGGGAGCAAGATTGACCTTGGCCTTGTGGAATACCACCCAGAGTCCTGTGGAGGCACAGAATGTGATGGTTAAGGGCCCAGTAACGCCACCTAGTCATGTAGTGACTACAGAGGGAACTGAACCGAAGCATGTGTCTAAAGAACAAGTCACAACTCCTAGTACTTCTATCATGGACAGGCCGTCAACAACATCCCTTACTGGGATTGTAAAGATAGCAGCCCGCACATTGGCAGCACCACATAAGATTCCCAATGAACTGATCGAGTCTACTATAACAGCACCAACAACAGTGACTAAGCCACCAGAAACTACATCTAAGGGTTTGGCTGAGAGTTTCAATGAGCCTGTGTTCAGTGGTGGGAGTTTGGTATCCAAGGTTAATACTGGTAAAAACATGACAGAAAATGAACTTAATGCTGGTGGAGACCTGTGAGACCTCGGAGAACCATGGAAAGTAAATCAGCTTTTTATGGTAAACATAATCCAATGTTATTTCAAAGTCAACCAACCATGTTGTTTCATTTGTATCTTTATTGTACATTTTTGTGTATATATGTCATGCTCCTAATATTATGCTTGTTTTCTAGCCTCCTACATAGAATCACAAGAGGTTTTATGAGTCCCACCATTAGATATGTTCTACCTTGCCTTACTTGCACAGTAGCCATGCCTCCTTTGACAGCACAAGCGTGTTGTTCATTGACAGGATATCTTCATGATATCCTTGGTTTGTATTAGTGAGTGTACCTAGAACAAATATAATGACTACTACTATATTTCCAGCTTAACCCATTGAGGGCGAATGTCAATTATAATCAACATCCATCCCTGGCCGGATGTCGATTATTTACTACACCATGTGGGGCCGGATGTCGATTATAATTGACTTAACTCTATGGGATTTTGGAAACCCCCGGCCCCTGGGAAAAAAATTGAAAAAAAATCCGGCCCCCTGGCTAGAATAAAAAAAAAATTGGCCGGTCTCAATGGGTTAAAGATGTAGTGTTATGGTGTTGGTGTAGAGTCACTGGCTAATATCCCCATGTAAGGCTATGGCAATTGTTTTCAGGCTCTAACAGTAGATGTCACTAGTGAGTCATGGTTGAGATATAACCCATGGCCTCAGATTAGCCTGGGCACTATATTATTTGTCCTTTTATCAATAAAGGAATATCATATACAGGTAACCTATCATAGGACACATGTTTGAGGAGTAACATGTATTATGTCATGTAACACTAATAATGGTGAATCCAGATTCTACACCTAAAGTAGACTCATTGTGCTGGTAACCGCATGTTGCTATATTCAAATATAACGGAATATATATATATATATATATATATATATATATATATATTTATATATATTTATATATTTATATATATATATATATATATATATATATATATATATATATGTATATACATAATATGTCCTTAATAATTGCTGCAGAATAATGAATAACTCTCATGTAATACAATGGATTTGTATGTAGTTTTTTTTATTCAAGCGGAGGATTATTCACACATATAAACAATGTCAGCACGCATAAAATAATATACCATATTAACAGCAAGTATCAATGAGTATCACAATCATTATTACAACCATTTGGTTCTGAAGACAATTGCTAGCATTGTGCCTTGTAGATGTCAATGTTATGATAGCAAAGGTTGAACCACTCTTTTCACATGAATCCATTATTGAGTATATTAATGTCCTATTTATGTCTGGTCTGTTTTAGTTTTTATTCAATGAAGGTATATTATATCCCATTCCTGTACAATAAAAAATAATCTTCCTCTCAAATCCAGGCTGTTCGGTCCGTTGTCCTATTCAATACAGCTAGGCCCAGTTTGAGCAGTTTAAGTTACATATCAGAGAGAGCAACTTGTGGACTTGACAGTGTCATATTAAACACTGAACAATCACAGGATTGAAGTGAGCCTGAAATCAACAGGACGATTATTGTCATTAGAATGTTGAACTATGTTATTAGTGAAAAATAAATCATAACATGGGATTTAAAAATTCGCAACATCCTTGTGTGCTTCCCAGTTACTTCTGTTTGTAGCGGCACAATTAAGTTGAGCAATCACAGTTCAGCATGAGCGAGGCATGCTCGCTTAATTTCCAGGCCGATTCAGTTTGCGCACAAGAAGATCATTCATCATGAATTTTTCAGATATTTTTGGCAGCATAACACATTTACTTATATATACACTATATTCCTGTCATTGTGTATTGGCCATGCCACTGATGAATCGGAGATCAACCTGAAGAGATGCTCTGAATGTGAAATACTATATTCGATGATTTATACATGTATGTGTCATATGAAAAGGCTCTATGGGGGCCATGTCCTAGGTCATTATGTACAAAAAGGGGTTTCCAGGTGGCTGTTCTCAGGACCAGCTAAGGTCATGGTAGAGCCTTAGTGAAAAGCTCTTTGGACTGCTCTTTCGCCTTCTGTATGTTTTTTACACTATATTCCCAGAGAAGTATTCCGAGCAAATACCCTCAGCCTCAGGTGAAGGTTAACGGTATGTGTATTAACTCCTTCTATTATCGTCCTGCATCAGGTTGACGATATGTGTACTAACCCCTATTATCGCCCAATGTTGACACTGTTAGGTACCTAAAGGTCCTACACGGTACCTACAGGAGGAGGACTATTTCTGCATGTGAGGTATGAGGGGGTTCCTTCCCAGCACCATACGCTGCTCCTCCAGGGAGGAACCTGTGACGTCACGCATAGAGTGCACAGGAGCCGGGCCACAGTCCAGCGGAACAGCTTCTGGGTCCAGCTCATAGTATTGTGCACTGGGCGCTTGGTCACTGCCCTCATCACTCCCAGAATGCAGTTCATGCCGCTCAAACTTTGGACTCTCGTACACATGTTGGTCATAGTTCACATGTTGGTTATTTCCGTACCCGTTAATACTTCCACTACGTGGGTCGACACCGTATCCATGCCCGGGTGGCGGCGGAAGTCCCGCTCCGCTCCTGCCGACACCTGGATGTCGCTGCATCTGCCACGTCCTGGAGTAGTCGTTCTCAGGCTGAGGATCAAACGGTGAGTTAGGAGGCTTGGGCAAATGGCCGACTCGGGGGAAGGTGTGCTGGAGCTGACTCGGGGTGGGGAAACCCACCTGGGGGCCCCCTTGTGATGTCATGGCTTGCCGTGGTGACGTACGACGGTAGCTGTTGTATACTTCCGGGCCCTGCTCCACCTTCAAAGGGGCCTCGGCCGGGCTTGATCCGAGATGTCTCCTGCAAAGAGTCAATTATTAGAAAATTAAATATCGTTATAATGTCATTCAGTTTGATATAGTAATTCAATTTCTTCACTCCATCACAGATAACCATACTATAATCATTCATTTCAACATTCCTTCTGGCAAATGCAAAAAAATACTATCAGTGTTTCTCTGTGAAAGCAACTACTTCATTCGATACAGTGCTGCTGCTTGGGTAATGAACTACAGTTGGGCTGTGATATAGATAACTTGTGTCCATGAAGGCAGCGTGATTTGGTGATCACAAGGACGTGTTGATATTGACAGAGAGGCTTTTCTAGTTTCCAGTAAACACAGCAGCTACAATTTTAACCGTTTAGAAAGGGGTATATCTTAACATCATTGTTGTCAAAATGTAGTATTTTGACATCATTATTGTCAGAATGGGGGAGAACCAGACAAACTTATCTAACGTCTTTGGTAAAATGGTTGGTACAAAAAGAGAATATGAAAGATACTCCACAAGATAGCATACGAAACATGGAGGGAGAAGCTTTGATCTGAGAAGAAATTGTCTAGTATGATTTTTTATTGTATCTCATTTTGTGTCGTCATATCATAATTTTATACAAATTGGCAATTACAATGATTCTCATCAAAATTATAGTTTACTTGAAGCACTGTAAATCACTATCATTGTGATTGTAAGCATACTGAACCATGGACAGACAGAAGCTCAGAACCCATGCTTTTGAGGTATATATAGGCACACATTTATAACCTTGACATAGGTGATTATACATGTATGACTTCAAAATCATCTGCACAGCAAATCATATACATGTACACCATTTTACTCATAAGGACCACGACAAGTAAAAATTTCATGGGACTATTTTCTACTCACTGTCAATGAATCCCTGTTTCTAGATTTTATCCTAATTGCAAAATGAAATCCGATAAGATGTATATCAGACAGTGATAATTTTCTCTATTTTCATTAAAAATCTAAATAAATACAAACACATGGCAAGATACGAAAATAGTTTATGTATTCTTTTATGCTTTACTTATAAGACTTATCTATAGGGGTAGATGATATGGATACTAAATAATAGTATCATTGAATAAATTCTCGCCATGTACTCTACTTTTGTAAATAATTGCATAAGGGCAAATAGCTTGCTTTACAGTGTGATATATCAAATAAAATATATCAAGTGTAAAACGTGCACTTTGATAATATAACCCATATTTCACTCATGAACGTATAGAAAGTTTTACGTATTTTGATGCACAATTATAAACACGAGAGAAACGTGTTTTTTTCTAATTGTGCTTCAAAGGCAGCTGAAATGCTACTAATCCCAAGGCAACATCTGCACCCAATCTGGCGATGCTGCCATAAGCCAGTGAGTGTGGGGGCCGCGTGAGGAACATGTATGGGAGCGTTATGACAACGTTGTGACAGCACTGACACGCCACCTACCGTTTTAAACAGAGAAGTCCCACGGTGAGAATGACAATCCCAATGAAGAGTGCTATACACATGATGAGAACGATGGAGAGACCTGGGGAGAAGAGGGAAAGGTACATGGTTATCTTCAGCCTCAAAAAGAAAAGCCTAATCCAAGGCTACTCTTGTTATCTATCGATAATAAATGAGCAAGTAATCATGACAATAGATATTATCGTTTTCCCATAGATCATGATCATTATTGCTCCATGTATATCAGTGCGCTTAGTCTATAAATTGGTTAAATATACCCACATTAGATAGAGATGTTCTCATCTTTACACAAAGTTAATTCCATAGAATTGCATGCATTTAGATACACATTTTATATGTAATATTGCTTTCCAGTATTAAAAAAACGGATATTTCATTAAATTCATTTCTATTACAATATTAACTCACCTGAGGGAAAATTAATCTTGCCCCACACGTTGCTGCCGCCTACGGGCATGCCGTCCCCGGCTGTACAGTTGTACCGGGTACCGACCCAGGTGTGCCCCTCACACCGTAACACCCACCTGTCGTCACTGTAACTACAGCCCAGGGTCACCAGGTGCCCTTTACGTTCTACCCAACCATTAGCCGGCTTCTTAGGGTCACCACATCCAACCGCTGCATGGAGGAAATATGAGACAAAATTAGTGCATTGTTATTTGGATTTTAGAAATATCTTCATGATTTCTTTTATGATAAAATACAAAATTATAATCGTGTTTTTACAGTCTATATATTCTAGCTATGGTTTATCTTCGCTGCCTTTCAGAGAGAAACATAGTTAACTATAGTTTTTGATAAGATGTTAAAAAATGTAAATCCCAACAGGATTGACGGCATTGTTGCTATGTATTATTGGCTACGTCCTCGTATAAAGGAAATGTCAACTTTGTAGCTGATAATGTATCAATCTGGGGAGATATCTCAAATTGAATTTGGGATATCTCAAATTGTATCTCATACCATGTGAATTGGTGAATTTAACAGATCTGATGAAAGATCAAATCTTCAATAGCAATTTTAGATACCTAAAATTGCTTAGCTGATATCTGAAATTACTTCTAGTCAGAAGAGGGAAATTGAATATGAATCAACTTCCGAAAATGCATTGAATGTAATACAGTTTCAACAAAAGCAGAATTGTACTGAATAAACACATAAATCAAACATGGTTTTCAATCTTGACTTGTCTGTCAGTTCACGAGACCTTGGGATTCTCCTGTGGGTAAATACACATCAGAGCGTTGACATGAGGCGGGAATACAGCCTGGCCAAGGCTGTATTTACCTTTTAAAAGCACCATGGAGAACAAGGACATTATGCTGTATACGCCACATTTAAATGGCTAGTCTCTATGATAAACCCGTTAATCACTCCATCAGAGGCTACTGGAGGAGGTCCTGACTCACCTTCATACTTAATGAGGAAGTAGAAGCCCTGCTCGTGGGTGTCAGGACGTTTGGTGACGAGGCGGACCTCTACGACGTTGGTGGATGACGTGTAGACCAGGGTGGAGCGGTGCCTGCTCGCACATACCGTCTCACTGGTCGACGCTGCCGCCTCCTGAAAGTACAATAGATGTTATGATTATATTAAATATATTGTAATTATTGTTGTTATGTTGTATTCACTCAGACTCAGTTAGAGTTCGGATAGCTTATGACTTCAGGAGAATACGTAGTGAGATTTATGTTTTCAACACTAAGCATCGCTCAAATGTTCCATTATAAATCGCACGTTTCATATGATTGTACACATAGTATCTGTTTACCTACATTGTGCCTTCAATGAACTCAAAAAGGCCTTAAAGCTGCCATACTACCTCGGATATATAGAACGTTCACTTTCTGCATGTTTATAAAGGGTCTCCTTAGTGCAGTGTACTGGTAAGATCTCAATCAAATGTGTGGCTTTTAACTGTGCTAAATTCAAATATAAAGATCAGAAAAAATAGAATGCTTCCAGCATTCTATTTAGCACTTAATTATATCAACAAGTTGGCGCCATCTGCAGTGTTACACCAGGGAATAGTAGACTCTGTTGGTAAGATCACTCAGTCCACTCGGTGCTGCCACCTGATGCATTTTTTGTCATTAACTTATCAAAGCCCACCAGAATATAAATAGTAGCTGGAATTAGAGTCTCGTATTGCACATATTAAGAATCTCTTGTCAAAATAAATGACAGATTATAATAGGGAAAGGGTTATACAATCATCTGAGATACAAATGAAGATAAAATAGGTTTGAGTGTGCCAAGTAGTATAGCAGCTTTAAACTGTTTTAATTGTAAATAAATATATACATTGTACTATTCAGTAGTAGAGTGACTGCTAAACATAGCATTATATAAATGAAAACATGGGATCATAAATATAGAACCGCATGCTTGTTTAGGTTGGGCATTGTGAATTGTTAACACAGCATTGAGCATTATGATTCTGTCTGAGCCCATCTCCACCACAATGACTGTACGTGATGTATAGCTACTATGGGGATGGACACTGGGCAGGGGGCGGACCACAGCAGCAGCGTACGAGGGGGAGATTGTCCCCTTGCTGCCGGCATGTAGAATAGACACTGATTGATACAGCTACTAACAGGCCTGTGCTGGTCTGGGGAAGGGCATCTGTTCTCTCAGCTTGTAAATCAACAGTAAAACTACCACACAGGCCCCAGGCAGAGGTGATCTCTCCCCAATAGAAACAGACCCTCCAACAATCTATTTGAGTCACCGTACAAAATAAGCCTATAGAAATTCCACGCAGGCTGCAAAGATAATGCTTTTAATTTCCTGCAGTTTTTGCCCTCTTTGCACGTTGATTGTGTCCTTGGATGCTAGCCTATCCATAGTTCTCCCCATCAACAATAGCACTACCGCCCCTACAGGCACATTAAGCCTCTGCTGGTCACCTTTTGGCGCCATGATGCATAAATACAGTCCTGATGAATACCTCGGGAGTGATGCATTCATGCATCATGTCGACCGGACGGGGTGGATGCACTACCGAAGGGTCGGCATGATGCACTGATGCAGCCCCTGAATACATCATGGCGACAAATGCCGCTTTAATTCATCATACCGCCCTTGAAGGGTTAACACAACATACATCAACACCCCCTGGTGGGCAGAGAGGCAACTGTTGTCCACAGCACTGCCCCCTGGAGGCAGGACAGGAAATTATGTCGGCTACTGGCAGCTTTGAGGCTGGGTTTGGTTGTGTGTGTGTGTGGGGGGGGGGGGTGGTCTGTTTGATGGGGATAGGTCTGGTCAGTGGTGTCTGTATAAAGGAGAAGGGTGAAACATTGACTCTAGTTAGTGCTGTTTTTTTTTTCATTCCTTCAATAAGCTTGATTTCCATATATATGTTGTGCGTAGAATCAACCGTGCTTCTCTATTACAAAAGAAAATCTAGTTATCTCTCTGATTGAATCATGTTAACTACGCTCGTCATGGATTCGGAATTTGAGAAGGATACTGGACATCACAGCAAGAGCCCAGACTCAAAGCCAGTGGTACAGAGAGACCAAGCAGCTTCATAAAGGTAGTCTTGCAATGAACCATCTCCATCGGTCACATGAGTGTAGCTCCTCTACTGATCCTGTCCTGCTAGTGCGGTATATCTATTTGGACGTATACTATAGTCTGTACAAGCAAAGCAGCTGGGCCCACCTGTCAGAGTATGCTATAATGTCCCTAGGTTAGAGACTGTAGCAACACTAGTAGCGTCACCAAAGGGGCAATAATAGTATCAGAGCCTTCAGCAGGTCTACCCCCATTAACCCCTTACCCTCCCTGTGTCGGTGAAGTGAAATGGTGGTGACTGAAGTCGGTATGAGGATCATACACAACCATGACGGTATCCTAGTACTAGAGGGATCATACCTACCACCCACCAATCTACAACCCACATCCCCAATACTGACCCGTTAAGGGCCGCATCGTGATTTCATGAATTATGCTCTAGGTCGTCATGGTGCATGCATGCTGCCCTGGTGAGTCTACTAGGCATGACTGCATTCATGCATCATGCCGACGCCTAGGGATTATATCAACCATATAGGGTCGACATGGTGCTTGAATGCAAGTGCGCCAGGGCTGTATTCATGCATCACCGCAACCAAAGACCACAATGCACTACATGTAATACACTATGCGGCCCTTAAAAGGGCTAACGTCCCTCCACTATCTCCTACAGACAGCTGGCATGGTGCTGACCCCATGACGTGTACCTGACAGACGTCCATAGACGTCATGTACGTCACGGATGCCCCTCCTGGGCCTGTCTGTCCACACGTCAGACGTCATGCAGGCCCGTGGAGTGACGCCGTGGAGGACCTGTCGGGACAGGTGGCCTCCTGTGCCGCAGGTGGTGTGTGCAACCCTGGAGGAACCGAGGTGAGCATGCTGGAGGAGTGGGGCGGGTTGTAGCTCTAGCCATGTAAGGTGGGGGTGGTAGGGTGGGCCGGGAGGGGTGAACAGCTGGATATTCCTATGCAAGACGTATGGCTGTACACTCTCAGAAAAGTGAGCGTCACTGTCGGCAAAAGCACTCTCACTTGAAAGTCAGGCACTGTCTGTCATTCAGGTGAGAGTGCTTTTCTAAGGGTGTAGTTGGACCTGACTTAGTGTTGTATGCACCCCCCTTTTTTTTTCCTGAGTACCCCCCCGCCCATCAAAGGGAAAAAAGTAAAGTGTGGAAAAAAACACACAAAAAAAACCACGTTTATATTTTCTTCAGTGAAGTCATTTAGAAGTTGGATATTAGTTTTCAGTATGAGCCTTATGTTTTAGATTGGTTGTGTGGGGGATGTATACCTACGAAGTGATCAAGAGCCATAATTGGTGGTTACGTGTAATGACCATACATGTATATTTTAATCATATCTGCATTAACACGACGTACTAAGTGAGTTATCTCTCGCTAATGGTCTGAGTGGTGCCTCATAATTAGTCACAACAGTACCATATGGAATATGGAAGTGATATCACAGTCTCACCCATCTTTATGGAAGCAATTAATTAATCTAACATTTTCCTCCATGAGGTTCAAATCTGAAAAGTTGCCTAAAATGTTGAGATTTAAAATAACATATTGTAGGTAGCAAATTATATTCGTGTTCCAGGGTGCTTGAGACTTGGCCGGTTTGACTTTGTATACTGCTATGAACAGGTCTCACCAAGAGACTCTCCTCAGTGAATTTGATCCTGAGGACTTTGGGAAAGTCGATAGTCTTGATAACACACTTTGGTGGAATAGTTCCCTTGACATGGATTGACCCTGGACGTGGTCAACCTAAACAACAACCCTCCTCCAGTCCCTAAGCCCTGATCCCCAGACCCCACACCGGACCCTGTGTCCAGCCCACTGGAGGGGAATCCCTTTCGATCGCCAGCCCCTTTTGTGGCCTGTAGGCCAGGAACTGCGTATCCCCTGTCCTTTGAACAGGGTATCGACTGGAGGAGATGGAGTGGTGGGTGGAGCTTATAGGGGGTCCCTGATGACAGCGCTAGGAGAACAAAGCCCCGGGAGGACCCCTCTGGGAGGCTGACCAGCCAGGCTGCAATTAACAGATCACTGGCCTAATGGGCAGCCCGCCCCCCGATCGGTAAATAAATAATGGTATTGGATCTGGGTCCTCTGGGCTGTAAGGCAGGGTATTAAAGGGGATGGAGGAGATGCATATATGTCTTAACATAGTGGGGACGGATGGAGGCTTGGGGGAGTGCATACGGTTTGGTTTGAAGGGTTTGAGGCGTGCGTCATCTACACTAAGACTTTTGGGGTTAGGCATTTTAACGAAGATCAGGCAGTAGTAGTTAAAGTGGCATAATCACCGAGCGTATCCCACTCACAGTTCTAGTACTGTTCTAGTCTACAATGTGGTAAGTGCGAGTGGTGAGAATGCCCCTTTAACAAGTAGAGTCCAGCATTTCCAGATTGGGGGAGAGTGTAGCAATACTATAGACTTTTCCAATGCTGTACCCTCTTACATGTCCCAGGCATAAGCAGGGTCAGACTGACGATTTTCCCCTCTCATCATATCGCGCCCTTAGCCATCAGCTTGACACATCAAAACAATCTCAAGTATATTTCACAGCAGCCTTTCCTGATAGGACCACCCACATAGTTTGTTAAAAATGAAAGAGAAATAGATTGATATGAATCAATATGGCTGTATGCGTCTAGCACTCTATTTACATTTCCTGTGACTGTAATGAATCCAATCTAACTCGGTGTGGACTGTTACAAACTCTGATTAATTCTCAGAATTCTATTAGTGCCACCCCGTAGACAGACTGTGCTAATCTCCTTGCAAATCCCCCCCCCCCCTCCAGCCAAACCCTATCTGAATTATGTACAACTTTTTCATCAATTGATGTGTTCAGCTGGTATTATGATCGTTGCAGCTCCGACTTCAAGGCAGTGAAGTCACGAGATAGAGTGGTTTAAAATAGACGTCTTTAACTATAATCGATATAGCACCAAAACTGATTTAGGTGTGTGTCTATAGTCAACACTGTGAGGTTTGCTGATGGAAATGAGATGCCTGAGGTGGGTACCTTTCAGTTGTCTCTATAGATGCCTTCTCGGAATGATATTAGTGTAATGGTCAAATAGCCCTACGCATGAATAACGGGGAAAGACTGCTACTGCTGACAACAGTGCAGGTGCACTACATTTCGTATATAGCAAAGATATAAATAAAGTCACTGGGTATCTACAGGAAGGAATACATGTATATCACTTTTTAGTCGACAGCATTTCTAACCGCCTAATGTTTTAAAGAAGGTCACTGGAGGCCTAGAAGGAATCTATCACTTTTCAGTCGACATCAGTCCTAACCCCTCCATGTTATATAGATTGGGTTCCACATGTGGCAACAGTTGCTGTTGAGCCGTCTCATGATATTCTACCAGGCAGACCGTGCGTGGTGTTCCAGTTGTTACTTTGCCTCCTAACATGTTCTCTCCTCACTGGACTAGGGTTGAAGTTCTATTTCTAGCAGTTGAAGGCCGGCCCAACTGACCTATGTCTAACTCTGTCTCACGCTGGCTGCCCAACCCGTTTTACCGTCAAAACCAAGTCAGCATCTGAGGGAGCTGCTCACTGGTCCGCGAGCTGCTCGTTTAACCCAGAATTGGGACTGTTACTGTTGCACCACACTGGACAGCGGGGTTGAGTGACACTAAGGGCTGTATATCATTACAGATGGTGCTTCAGCATAGGATTACATCGGTATTCATGTCAGAATAGCCCAGTACTTGGTTCGGTGTCTATCTCAGAATTGCCTGCAGCATGGATGAGTTTAAATGGTAACCTGTGTACACATTATGCTATCGTGTCTAAAGTGTAGAGATTAATTCTCATCAAAAGTCGGTTTGTTCAACCCATATATGCCCTGTGAGAATCGATCATAATATCAAGTCTCCATAATAGGACTAGATGAACGACCGGCCAAAACCTGGCGATAACAAAAATGGTATTAATTGCCGTGTCTCAATGCATAATCTGACCGTCCTAACCGCAAAAATTCCAGCCTGAAAACGGCCTATCCGCTGTACGTTTTTGCGACGATGGTAACAATTAGAATCACAGATATTTCATTGTAATTAGCGGTAGGGATGCTCATTACGTCCGTCCTAGTACTGTCTGGCTTTAATCAATGTGTTAATTGTCTCAACTACTGGAAACTCATCATGAGCCATGCCTAATATCAGTTTTGAGTGAATTAGAATTGAACGATTTTGACAAAAAATTATCAAGAAATCATTTATGGCTTTAATGTTGCCCAGTAGTTTTATCTTATAAATACAGAGCGCAGTGGCTCACTGCTGACCAGCAAACATTTGAGCAGCAATGCATAAGATTTATTTAAGTTTATTCATAGCACCTGTTGACCTTTTGCCTTGTATAGCGTTAACTTAATCGACTAAGTTTATCGAGTGACCGTTTCCTCCTCATTGCGGTGCAAGGGTTATGAGAACTAATGAGATTCTAAACAAAGGCAATGCTTTCAATTGTGAGGAAAATATCAACTGTCATCACCAAACAAAGGGAAAACCGCACACTATGGGGATTACTATTCTTTGTATTCAAACTGTCCACTGTCTGACCAAGAAACCACTAGATTATAGCGAAATCATGATAAATCCACTATCATATACTCATCCTAGATACAACCATTTCTGAATATGAATTATCAGCTTCCCCCCGTGCATCTGCTGATAACACACCAATCATAAACAACCTCTGACAAAAAAAAAGGCATTTTGGGACAGCTTTAAGGTTCTTTATATTTATCATTGGACACATAAAGTAAGTTAACCTACCTTGATAGTAGCATACACGTGACAGATGTTCTCATCCCTACTGTCCCGACTGCCAAAGTCCAGCAGCGTGAGCTTTATGGTCTGACCAGGAGCCATTTCTATGAGCCAGGGGCAGTCTAGGGAGCCCAGTTTGGACGTATCAGCGATGTAGTTAGACAGGTAGCCCTCCTGGTTACGGATGGCCACGTGACTAGAGGCCTGGCACAGGTTAGGGTTGCCGCCAGAGGACGCCACTGAAACCGGAAGTAAGGGAATTATGGGTTAGTCGAGGGAAAAGGACATTGACACTGAAAAGGCTCAGTTGAATAGTAAATGAGGTGATAGCGATGTGATAGCGATTTTTGTCTTACGCGAAACTCACACCAAAAGCAATAGTGCCTTCGATAATTTAATTCGTATCATAGATAGATAGGCATATATTCTTACATTCAGAGGTTAATTAATACCATTTTTCAGATGGTTATACGGAGGAGGTCCTAATCCACTTTCTCTTGATGTACACCATTCTAGACGAGACAGTAAACTATCTTCATAATATAACGACATTAGCCAAATTGAGATGAGTGATATGATACTGCAGTACAACACTATAATATATACGGCACAAATTCCTGCCGACATTGCAGTTTACAAACATAATGTTCCTGCATACTCTGCAGTATCGCTGAATTAAATAGATCCCTAATGCTACCTTTGATAAAACGGTACCTACAGCTTCTAGCCCTATTACCAATTCGATGCTACTTCACACAACATGAAGCCTGTTAGACATGGGAATGCTCTATACGGAGAGCTGACACATTACAACTTGATTTAACAGTACTGAGATCCAGTACTGAGAAAGTTCTCATTTAGCCTAGTTGGATATGCCGATCCTACAGTGAGCCAATGTGCTCTAATTAACTTGCACAAATGGAGTTTAATTGGCTGTAGCGAAATGTCTGTGAGTGGGTGCCCAACAGCCGAAAGCGGATAGATTCATGTTGTAATAAAGGCGTGGGAAATCGCCTCATGGTCCCATATAACATATACAGGATATGTTGTTGAATCAATAGAAGGGGTGTACATTTCTAAAAGGTCTGTTAGTTTATTAAATTTGCCAACCCATTAGATTGTTACAGCCATCGAGTATCAGGGCCTGGTAATGTTTGATTGATTGCTTTTCATTATGCTACATATTATACCTTAAATTTGGTGTATCAAATATGAAAGTGATATTTTATAGTCTCAAGAATGCCCCCTCCACACTAGGTAGGATAACATACACCCACACACCATACAAGACTGTATGAAACAGTATTACATTAAGGACCATATCGTGTTTTTGTTTTTTTTCAAAATGAGAGATGACTCTTCATGGTTAAACAGAAAACGTGCACATGAGACTAAAAGTCACATCAGAGTGAAAGTCAAACATAAAACTCATCCTGTAATGAATTTACTGAGCTCTCCTTCGACTATCACCCTTTTTATGGCATTAAAAACTGCATTAGCTCCCCAACTACATCATACTACCAGTGACGTATTAATTAGAAGAACGCCCAGAGTCTGACACCACAATTAAGGTCTGGTTATTAACATGTCGCCGTTATCGATTTTTCCTTGTGAAGTTGATGCTAGGACCAGGGCGGGCGGCGGACGATAGCTGCGATTTAAAGCTAAAATTACCAATTATGATGTGAGCAGGTCTGGGAGTTGCTCAAAGTGATGTTCTGATTAATGGAGTCACTCAGAAGGACCCTTAGCATGCTGCCGGGTGGCTGTACATGATATATTAGGTCCTGGCGCGCTCCTACCCTGGGTGCTAACAATGCACGCTCATCTTTGCTGTGGCTCTGAAGTCGAGTTATAACACTTGAAGGACCGTGTGGTGATGCTGTGTCATGGCTTTTGTCGGGAGATGCATGAATGCAGCACTAATGGGTAAATTGCATGTACTGCATTGATATCGACCCTATGGAGTTGATATAATTCCAAGGGCTCGACATGATGCATGAATACACACCGTGCGAGTAGACTCGCCAGGTCTATGTTAATGAATCTTGATGACAGAGGGCAAGTTAAAGCACCATGCGGACCTCAAAGGGTTAACCAAGAGATCCCGCCACCTGATAGCAGAAGCTTCAAGGTAAGGCATCTTCAGACAGATAGTACACCCAGCATCCGCTTCCAACACCGGTACCACTACCTACTCTAATAATCAGTATACTACTGGGAACGTTCTCAACAGTGAGGGGGTCACCGACTATAGAGAGAGGGAAACTTTGAGTTCAGTACCGTAATATGACCTAGGACGCACTGCATTATAGGCCAATTTGCCCAACATAGTGACAGCGGTGGGCCAGGGTCTTGAAATATGTCTCAGAACAGGTGGTATCATTTGTGAACGTTCCCTATGTACCGGCACAACTTGTAAATTGAAGGGTATTTCATATAGAGATAAAGGGAGAGACACATGGAAGCTCCACCGGAACAGACACCCAGCCAGACATTCTGCGACAGAGGGAATCATCAGAAGGCCTCTCTGTGTGACTCAAATATCTAGCAGAGATGTCACTTCTACAGCAGATGCTTAGTCTGTACTCGAATACAGTCGCATAAATGAATAAGTACCAGTGGGTCCATAACGATGGCAGTGTCAGTATACAGGGTTATTAGCCATGATGGATGACGCCGTCTTATCTCTCGCGACAGGATACCAGACATACAGAGACTGTTCTCTACCCCCGTTACTTAGTCCTCTATCTATGAGTCAGATCATCAAATTCGTAGTAACCAGACATTAATTGCCCATGTGATGTGATACACACCTACTTCTCTAGGGCAAAAGTAATTTATTAAATGGATTACGTTGTAATTAGATTCGGTATAGAATATATAGATGCAAAGGTGCAAGCGTTACGCCTTTCTCTCTGGTTCTGTTCTGGCGGTACTCATTTCCCACTGAGTGAGAGAACTGTTTGCAAATATGCTCAGTGCAAATCGGTTATCTGTGCCACATTGGAAAGGCTCTAGTGTGTCACAGATGTACACGTGGGACCCCGGAATCTTCTTTATATGTGTGGGACCACCCCTAGACGTGACCACCAATAATAAAGGACACTAATAATGAGCATGGCGCACCAAGCAGACCTAACTCCTAGCCGCGGCCGATTCAAGCTGTAAGTAGTATATGGTGTGGCACTTTCCTCCAGGCACACCAGCTGCCCAAACTATGACTGCATGCTATGTAGACACATTGGCAGCTACCCACCTTTGACACAGGTGAATGAGGCCTCCAGGTAGCTGCGGAAGTCTCCAGGGCAGGGCTGGATGGTGAGAGGTAGTAGGGAGCCCACTGAACCTACGCAGTTCTGGCGGCCTGAGCACTTGGCGTCCAGTTGTGAGAGGACGTCCCGGGAACATCCCACCGTGCCGTAGTTACTGGTAATACACCTGTAGTGGAAGGTTATAAAATCATACATATAGTTCAGCACTAGTCCTATTTCTGATAACTTGGATTACGGATCCGCTGCCGACAATTTTGGTGTCAGGCCAGACTTCTTCAATATTTTTCAAATAAGAAAATCTGGGGTAAATGTGAAATTGAGAGAAAATTTGTATCAAAATTGGAAAAGGATGCTAGTCGGGGGAGGGGGCATTATTTTCCTGTGACCGCATACTGCAGAGAAGTATGCATAAACCTGACAATAGCATTTGATGACACCGCGGGTGAAAATTCAGGTCAATACTTCTTTCCTTTTAAATTTCTCTTTTTTGTTTGATCCCATTTAGAACACATTGACGCCAATTAACTTTATATAATGATCTATATTTACAAAGAAAAATGTAAACGGCAAGGAAATAAAATGACTGTGATATTTTATAAAGGTATACACACCTTCCCTCGCGCATGCGTCCATAGCGCGCTGACTGGATCATGACCACTTCTCCCACGCTACACGTGGCGTTAAACACTTCCCTCTCACAGTACTCACGGACGGCGCCTTCTTCTGCAATAACAAGTGACAAATAATTGGTCAATGGTTGCCGTATCACGGGTCCCGGTAAAACACAACAGATGTTAGACAGCACCAGCAGCGATTGTGATAAAGCCAATGTTGTTTTAATTATAGAAAATAAGATGAAATTCCTAGGAACACAGCTCTTTTTGAATTTTAGCCAACAATTTCCTAACAGCCTGCTGCACCATTTTTATGCAGTTTTCGTGAAGGTCAGTCGATAACTGCTTCACTCATGAAGAGACCGAAAAACCATGATGATGAAAATATAATTGGTTACGTGATAAAACATAACATGTGTAATTGATTTAGACAAACATGGAAGAGATTTGCGTCCAACAACTAGTGGTTCTCTCTGGGAGAAACAACACTTTACATTTTGTTCCATTTCGCACAAATATACCCCGTTTTATGTAACATAAAATATTTGAATAAATTTTCTGTGCACACAATTTGGCAACTCCGTAGGTAAATGCTGTTTCATTTTTCATATCTATGGGTCGGGGGAGGGGGCTACCTCTATTAGAGGAACCCATATAGTCCACCACCCAACCCCCAAGTATGGTGCCGCCATCATCTCCCTTTCTCCAACCCCGCTGCGCGCACATCTAAGGCGCCATTGTCGCCCTCTGGCGGCACTCTGCCGGGCGAGACGCCGACTTCCGGTGTTCTCGGCTACCATCAGCCCACAATGGTAGACACTTTCACAAAGAACGCCGCGTTTTCAAGATGGCTACCCAACCCTCGGGGGACATTGCCGACGCCACAGTTCGTTTCGGTCGGAGGCGTCAGTGCGCTCGGCTTTATCTACTTAAGTGGCTGTGCGAACACAGGCGTCCTCCTCACACTATTCAACCTACACCCCCCTCACCATACCCACTCCCTCAACTCCTCACCACGAGTCCCTCTCTATATATCAACTCCATATATCCTTACCCGGCCACAGTAACAACTTTCAGGCTTTTCCCCTTTCCCTTACTCTGTCTGTTTCCATGCTGACTGAAGATGATATCCCTAAACACTCACGGCCGCGTGAACCCAACAACAACAGAAACTGAATGACAAAAAGAAACTAAGATCAATATTGGTCGCCAGTCGGGGTGAGTGTATTTTTCAAGGGCGATAGTCGGCGAGCTTATCCTAAAGACGGGTAGCTGCTCCATCCGTCACTGACCTCGCGGGGGCAGACGCCGTTGGGCGGCGGCGGCAGGGGGGCATCTGTGTCAGAGGCAATATGCATTATCTGCATTGGCCGCGTCCCTGCCTGGTCCCTCCTCCATTCCCCAGCTCCCAACTTCTTGTCCGGTAGCGCACGCTAAGGCGGCTGTGTGGGGCCCAGCAGACCGCGCCGGTGGTAGCAGAGCCTGAGGGGAAGATATGACGAGTGCTTGTGGGGGGCTGCTTCTTATACATGGCTGCCCTGGACGACAGTAAGTCGTTGTCGTTATCAGCCTTCCCCTGGTCGGCTACCACCATTGTCCGCTGCCCCACCCCTCCCCCAGTCCCACCCCCACCCGCGGCCCTGTGGACAGTTGCGCCTGGCCGCTCGGGCGTCTGTCTCCGCCAGGTCAATAGCTGTCGTGATTTTCCGCATGGTGGCGCCTCGGTCGTGTTTCCGGCCGCTAGAGGGCAATGGGGCGATGCCGGAAGCGACCGGAGTGGTCCCCCTGGCGGCCAGGGAGGGCGGACACCCACCTGGGGCTCGGGGCTTCCGGTAAGGGGAGCGCTCATTACTTATTTCGGGATGCTGCTCCCCTAAGGCGAGCAGCTCAAAAAGTTTCTGTAAGTTTGTCTGCTCTGCCCGCTGGTGTATGGAACGCTAGTGCCGTTTTAACCTCAGTGATCGACATCAGGGCTGGCCAGTGTTGCTGCTTTGACACATGATAGAACACGATATCAATAGGGAGTGGTCATTATTTAACTACATTAAAATGTGTGAAACCATCCCATTCGTGTAGAAGGGTGAAGGTTATTTCGCTGAAAAGAAACTTTCCCTGCGCTCTCCCCTTCTAAAGGGCCTAAAATATATTTAGACTCCTCTTACAGCGATTTATTCATACCCTCCCCACCCCCATCTCAAGCTAAAAAAAAATCACCAACCACCCACCGCCCCGTCATTTTGTTTGATAATGGCCACTCCCTTATTTTGAAATTGAATTTTCACTTGTATACAAATGTTTTCATCTCGACCCATTTGGAAAAGCCATACACCTGCCCCACCTCCTCTCCCTAGTGCGGTAAAATATGAGCACTCCATCCCTGTCCCTGACTCACCTAGACTACACGGCATCCCGCCCTGGGGTATGTATTAACTCAGCACCAGTACAGTGAAAACAGGCCACCCTGGAGGAGCCCCAGGAGCAGCTCACAGAGACACTACTGGTCACCAACCACTACTTGAGCCGCTCGTTCTCTGCCGCTTCCAATTCCATTTACGACCACCCTGCCCTCTGCCGGCGACCAGCCGCACCAGGTGATTTACAATCAACACGAGCTTTACAGCCGCTTCTTTGAGGTTTCATTATCCACAAGTATCACAGTTAATGAATATTTATTGGCAGTAATGCCGGTGTGCTCCCTCTCAGACTTG
The DNA here is from genome assembly GCA_947462335.1 of Harmothoe impar. Lineage (NCBI taxonomy): Eukaryota > Metazoa > Annelida > Polychaeta > Phyllodocida > Polynoidae > Harmothoe > Harmothoe impar. The sequence goes on along the minus strand of OX381715.1, from coordinate 22,865,742 downwards.
TAAATGTGGATCCTACCAAAGGGGACTAGTATACTGGGAGTATCGGCTTGTGTATATTGTAGCGGCTCCCATTGGTGTGGACAGTGCAGTGGATGAAGGGTGGGAGAAGGCGATGGGTGGTAGCAGGGTGAGATAATTCTTCGGGGATATTTATCAGATTAGCCCCGTCGCTATCTATAGGGTGGGATAATGTGTGAGGGGTGCAGGAGGACCTGTCTGCTTCATTCTACCTGTTGACACAATGCTGTGAGTTAGGGCCCTGGAGTTGGCAGACCACACCTGGGGCACCGTGTGCTACTGTTTATCTCTACATGGACAGATCCTCCAGGGTGTGTATACTCCATGCAGGAGATACACGTTAGTTGGTGCCTTACTCTGTAGGGAGTATAGTATCAGACATAGACAGTAAGAACTGATAAGGATATTATTTTCTGACAGAATCGACTAGAACTAATTATTATTTTGGCAAAACCCATTTGAAATTGTGATTGCTGAAGGGAATAATACAGTATAATCGTGTATACTGTATAATACAAAAATGTAGACCATTGTCAACCTTGAAACTCGGACCACTTCTTCAACTGCTTCAACTCAAAGACTCCATACTGCGTGCCACCACTTTCCTCTCCTGTCCATTGTTTTATTCAATATCGCCCCCCCCCCCCCGCATCCCACCCTACATACAAGCTGCCTACATGAGGGCTTACAGTACTCATCCCCTAGAAGTCACTTCTATGCTGAACAAATACCCTGGAGGAAGCCTCTGCCACTCGACCTACACCAACTGGCTGACACAGTAGCGGGAGGCTATACCCCAACCTTATAACGCTCCTCCAGTCTCCCTCCTCCCCTCCCTTCACCTCCTCCTACCCCTACTTGCCCTCCGTGCCACGCCACACTTGATTATCAGAGATATTAATGAATTTCCCGACGGCCCAAGTGCGTCTACGGCAGTGGGAGTATGGGAGGGGTGAGGGAGGGGTGAGGGATGTGGTAGCATGAGGAGAGAAGAAAGGGCGAGGCGCGGCTGTGGTGGTAGACGTGCCATACCGAGATGTAAATTGACGATGACGACCAAGGCTTAACCCTGTAAGGGCCGCATGGTGCTTCAATATGTTATGCTCCTTGTTGTCGTCATATATTAATGTCTCACTGGCGAGTGACTCTCTAATGGTGAGTTCTTGTATCATGCCGACCTTTCGGGAGTGCATCAGCCCTGTATGGTCGGCATGATGTATGAGTTACTCGTGAGAGATGTAACAGTGCATCATGAGGACAAAGGGGTGTTGCAGTACAGCAGTCCGCTACCCTTAAAGGGTTAGCCGATGCCGGAAGCTAGGTGGCTCTTGGGAGCGACCGGGAAAAGGGCTTATTTGAAAGTCAATGACATTTCCGTCTTTGTCGACAATAATCTTAAGGGTCAGGCCAGCGCGGGCCGCTGGGGATGGGGGAGGTGGGGCGGTGTTGTTGTGAGAGGGGGTAGGTTGGCACTGCGAATTTACATGAGAAAAACGGCCGGGGTCGCGACCGCCGGAAACGGAACTCGCCGGCCGCAGTACGGGTCAGACGCAGGTCGTGCAGACGGGCTCCGCTTGGCGGCGCTGTTGTGCTCCAGCCATGACGTCATTATTACCGCTGTGATCCCGCAGTAAATCAAGAGCTCCGCTTCCATTGGCCGCCACTGAATGGCGCCACCATCCATACAGACGGCCCTGTTTTATTTTGACATTTGCTGCGGAGCATGGATCAGCACCGGAAGCGGAAGTACTGCCGCTCGGCACTGGGGAGAGGCGCGGTATTTCTGCTATTATCGCCCATGTCTAACGGCCGCAGCATCCCGCGGGTGGTATTCAATCAAAAAGGGCTGCCACAGTCGCGACCCGGCCGTAAAGCCTCGTTTGCATAACTCTGATTGGCAGGGACAGGGAACAATAGCAAAACCGGGTGAGTGGGAGGGTGAGGGGATGTATGGTCACCTCCCACCAGGGTGGCGGCGGGAGTGGGGGGTGGGTGGGCGGCGGTCCAGTCGTCCTGACCCAGCCCCCTCCCGGCTCATTGACCCCCAAATACGGTCATCGTAGCGCGCCCCTGACGGCGGGCCGGGCGCGCGGCGCGGGTCGTAACCCGGTGTTTATTGCCGGCCTAATGGCGGGCCGCGTAGTCGACGACCGGTCGGCGCGCGACTAGCCCAGCCTACTTAAGGCGAGCCGCTTGGGGTCTTCTAGCGCTTTACTGTGCTATGTCCTTGGTGGTATTTATGCATGAATGCACACCCCGGTGAGTAACTCGCCAACGCTGCATTATCGCATCATGCTGAAGCCCCCGGAAGTGTATCAACCTCGTGGGGTCGTCACTTGCATTATTACAGCCCTGGCAATGTACTCGTCAGGACTGCATTCATACAACATGCCGACAATGGATATAGTACATCAAAGCACTATGCGGCCCTTAAAGGGTTAAGGCGAGCAGCTCGGGGCCTCAACGAGCGACTCACCCCACCACGAGCTGCTCGACACGTGACCTATCGGCCCCGGGAGCGGCTCAGGGGGCATTTCTATTGATGAAGGCGGCGCGGCGCCGTAATGAGCAGAAATAATAGAGACGGGACGAGCCCTTCTCTGTCCGCTCCCTCCCGGCTTTGTATAATAACAACATCTACCACTGTCCCGCTCCGCCCCCCGCCCGGCCCTAACTCCCAAATCCCCGGTTATCGCCCACCCCGACCCGTGGTCCGATTACCCCGGATATCCAGAGGGCGGCAGGAATCAGAAAATCCCCTCCCAACCCCCTTTGTATAACAATCGGGTCGTCATGTTGATTTCACCCCCCCAAGTTTCCCCCCAAAGACTGCACCCCCAATCAACCCTCAAATTCACAATGCCCCCATCAACCCATAGGCCCTATCCTATCATGGCCTCAAGACGCGGTCACTGAGTCTGCAATTTCAGAGCAATGCTAGAGATGAGAGGGGGTAAGGGGTGGACGATATGAAGGGTAAGGGAGATATAATAAGAGGTATGACGGGAGAGGATAGGACAGGGTAGTTATAAGTATGGGGTGGGATATGACGTATACGATATTAAGGGAGATGATAGAGAGTATAAAGAGCATCAATGGGAGAACACGATATACGGGACAGGATGGATTAGCCTATCATTGCCTACTGATGTAGCTGTGATGAGTGCTCATATGAAGAGCCACAGACACAGAGACTGGCATATCAAATCAGAAGTGACTTGCCGAGGCTGACAGTAAAACCAGCAGTCTTTGACACATCTACATTGCCCACTTTGCATCACCCTGGTACCATGTAGACGTGGGCATTGTCCCTGTTGAATAGTTATGACCCGACATAAACGCCAACAGGGGGGTAATCTGACTTGCCCCTTCCAGCAGTGCTGTGACAGGCGGCCACGGGAGAATGGGTCACTAGGGGGATGTATATACAAGTGTGGGGAGTGATTATACAACAAGCAGTCCTATTAAGGCGGCCTTCTAAGTAGTACATGGAGATGGGGATTTAATTATGGATGCTACTCACACTGGACCCTGCTCTGGTAAAGGTTAAACCAGAGGAATAAGGGCTAAATACTGCACTAGTTCAACGCACTTTTGTAAGCAGTGAAGTGCCTCTTATTGCAGTTATTTCTACATTATCTTACCCTACTCTTTTTTGTACTACATATTTCGCCAATTACAATTGCTTGGGTTAAATACTTCCCATCCTGAATCACGGCTTTTTTTCTGTACTGTAGTGCTGTATATTTCCTCCAGTCTCTTGTCAGTATCCTTAGTTATGTTGTATTGTGTACGCTGCCGCCCTATATACAGAGGGTCTTATGATTTATACCAATAATGAATTTACTCCAGGGTTCCATCACTGACCTGCTCGTCCTTCTCCTGCCCCGACACTCACTGCCCACAGGCCTGTTCCTCATCCTCATGTTTATCCTGCCCTATAACAATGTGAGATTTATGCACTCCACCTCTACCCACCCCTTGTGGTACCCCCCTCCCCCCTTACCAACCCCTCACCCACCCATCCACACACACACACACCCTACACACGGCCCTTAGCCCTTGTTGTACCCCACCCACCCCCTTGTTGTACCTCCTACTCTCTGTTTGTGCAGCGCGGGAAAATACTGAATGGGATTTGGCGAATTGTCGTCTGCGAGGCCAATTGTCGTCTGCGCGGCTCAGCCTGATCACTGCTCGCCGCCCTTCCCCATTCCCCACTCCCAGAGCCGGGGCTTTGCCGTCTGCGCAGTCTTTGAAGGTGTATTTGCCGGGACTACCATTCAATAACCCGCCCTATCGCCTCGGTCGGCCAGGAGATAAAGTCTTTGAAGCCGCCGACGGGGGCCTTTGCCGGAGACCATTGATTCCTTGCCCGGCATTACCAGAGAGGCCGGCCCGGGCCACCCTAGTGGCTGCCGTGCTTTGTAGTTGTATAGAGGTCTGGGAGCGGGCGAGGTCAGGATAAAGAAAGTATTAGATTTGATAAAGTCACATGGGGTCAAACGACAGGCGCTTTTATGAATAAGTATTTTGCACTGCGTTTGCTTACTTGGAGGCTGCTATATTTGGGGATTTGGTGCCTGAGTTTGGTGGTACATGTACATGACATGTAGTTCTAGTTCCATTGAGTGGCGGATAAATGGGCAGCAGTGATGGTATATAGCTTCGGCATGTGAGGATTCCAGTATGTAAATTTTATTTTTAAGCAGTTGGTGGTCACAATTGCAATGCGGTGCTGCATGCCGGATGTATACGTGTTTATAAAAGCTATATTAAATTATTTATCTCAATTTTTACTGCCCTTCTACCTTATATATATTATATTAGTTGCTGTTCGTCCAAGAAGGGCCTTACCACACTGGCTTACCTCACCTTTCCAATTCAGGTCTCCCTCCACAACCCAACAACCCACCTCAGCAAGTCCTCCCTTTCTATGTTGTATCACCAATGTGTACGTATCTCATATTTTGCTCTGACATTTTCACCCTTCCAGCATGAATACTAAAACAGGACTGATTTTCCCCAAGCCCCACTCTGTGAACCTTAATACATTGTTCCTTAGTATGCTACTCCACCACGTTGCAAAATGATCTGCTACCAAGGGGTAGGGTCGTGGATATAGTGGCTATCTGGGACTTCTGGTTGGTTGGCTAAGAATATTCTAATTGGTTGCAAGTGTAGGTATGACCTACATAGCTGGTACTGACAAGCCAACCTTTAACTACGAACCAGCAGTATTTCCTGTTCCACCACGGATTTCTACTGGAAGTGAGGTCATTCAATTGCAAATGGTGGCAAATCTGTGTCTGTACGTATATAATTATATGAGTCAATACGATATGATAGTCCTGTAGGGGCGGCCATTACTTAACCTGGTACTGGTGAGATAATTAATGATAACAAGTGCCACAATGGGTACTAGCTGTTACATAATGCACCGTAAGAATTCCGCAGTTTAGTGAACTATTTCATTGGTGTAAGGTGTATCCCGCTAGTGGCCTATATGGACGGAACTAGACTACCCCCTATACCCGCCCGCGCCTAACGCCTTCCACCGCCGTGGATGCAATTCTCGCAGTTTCTCGCCCCACAGCCCACGTGACGTGCGACATCGATTGTGGCGCCCCTTGTGGTGGTAGGATAAACGAGGCTGGCGGCGGGGCCCTGACACGGCTAACTGCCCTATGATGACTGTAGGGTGGGCCGGGCTCTGAGGGACCTGGAGGAACAACCTGGAGGAAGCAGTGCTGGCCACCCACCTGCCAGTTAGTGCCTAACGACGCCGCCATGCCCGACAGTGACGTCACATTGCTCGCTCTGACGGTGACGTACCAGACAGGGGAGGGATGGCCGGGGCACCCAGGGGTGGGGATGTTCAGGGGAGGGGTCAGAAGGTTGAGTCCTGAGGGTGGAAGAGTGACTGAGGAAAGTTACCAAGATGCTGCTATTTGGCGAATAATGGGTATAGATGGCTGACTATCGGTTACGTCAAACGAGATCAGCAGGTGAAGACATGAGGGGCTAGAAGTATACTTTCATACTATTTTTTATTAACCCTGCAAATGTTCATGTCATACAAAATGTTACATTTGAAGTGGTGTAAGCCCCGGCTTTGGAGGATAGCTTCATATGAAGGCATAATGGCACATGAGTGACATAGCAGGTCAACATGGGCAAGGGGTCGTCCATAAATGACGTCACACTGGAGGGGGTGGGTGGGTGTTGGTCCGAGTGTGACAGAGTGTGACAGGGGGGTGGGGGGGTGTAAAGCCCAGTGTGACGTCACACTTTGGAAAATAGAAATGAAAGCTATTTAATCAAATTATTATGGCCTAAGGTATCGGTAAGCATGTGAGGGAAAGCCATTATTTCCAACTGTCTAGACAAAAGCTATTGCTCAAATTGCACAGTGATGAGAAAGTTTTTTTTGAGTGACCTAACAAGGGGGTATATGGGGGGAGTCCCCATGTGGTCTGTAGATTTTAAGAAATGACAATGTTGCCTGTCAATTAAATCCCCATGTCGCCTTTAAGAGCCTGTCCTGTCGCATGTCGATTTTAAGAAATGACCATGCCGTCCTTCAAATTTAGCCATCCACCCCCATTAACCCTTTAAGGACGCATGTTGCTAAAAGATGACATTGGTTGTCATGATGCACCAATGCAACCCCGGTGAGTAACTCGTCGGTACTCCATTGGTACATCATGCTGACCCTTCTGGAGTGTCTCAACCCCATAGGGTCGCATGATGCTTGAATGTAGCACTGGCGAGTTACTTGCCAGTGTTGCATTCATGCATCATGACGACCAAGGCATGATGCTTTAAGCAGTGTTGCCGAAAACTTTTTAACACACAGGCCAATGTGGCCTGTGTTGCAAGATCTTACACGAGCCATTTAGCTTCTACACAGGCCACATCAGCCCTCTTTTCATACAAATCAATACAAATCTTAATAATTCTTTAATAACAGCTACAAAATCGATTTGAAGATGCTTAAATTCACTGAAAAATATGCTTAAAAGTTGGATGTACCTAACTCTGCTTCTAATAGGAATATTTGAAAAATTCTTTCACTGTCGGAAAGCTGAGATCATGGCCGGCCATTGTGGCAGATGTCTAATGGCCTTCCATCGGCCATTACGATTCTACTTCGGCAAAAGCCGATGTGCCGATGTCATTTCGGCAACACTGTTTAAGACATCATGCCGTCCTTATAGGATTAATAAACCTTTTTTAACAAGCATTTTCTTAAAAATATATTCAAAACATGATATGCATGTATGATCTTCAGCAATGCAGCTTCTAGGATCAGCACAGTATTAAACTCGCCATAATCAGACCCCCTGAGTGGCCCTTTGGATTGTCCTGAGTTAGGGGTGCGGGTTATATGCAAGTTAGGCTTATACATGAGGTTTTACGGTACGTTTTTCAAATGGGTGGGGGGGGGGGTGTCTGCACATTTGTGACATAATTTTCTAGGGGGTGTTGGCTGATGTGTGACAAAGTGTGACAGGGGGGTGGGTGGGTCTTGAAAATGGCCCAAAATAGTGTGACGTCATTTATGGATGGCCCCCAAGGCTATAGAGGGGCAGAGCAGCTCCACCGAGGCCAAACGGGAGCAGCTCTTAAAGGTGTATATGACTAGGATGTGAGCAGACAGGCAAGCAGTAGCTCACCAAAGGATACATAGTGGGATGAAATAGAGAGGAGAGGTCAGGGGTTCAGGGGCATGGCTTGGATCTAGGTTAGAAGCACTGAGTATGCTCCCATGATGAGGCAAGGCAGTGTGAAGCTTTGAGGGGGTATAATACAGAGAGGGTGAGAGGGGAGCAGGGGTTCTGCTCTGGCATGACAAGGTTGCAGGGTCAGTTCTGGGGTAGAGAGGCCACACGTGAGGGCAGTACTCTGTAACGGGAGGTTACGACAAGGCTGAGCAGGGCCTATTGGGGGCTGGGCTGGTGTGATGTGGTTTCCTGAGTGGATTGCCTTTTTCCCCTCATAGTTCTAAAACACAGCATTTTACTGGGTTTTGACAGAGCTAGACTAGACGAGACAACTATATATTCCTGGGGATCTAGTTATTGAGGGGTATATAGAGTATACTATAAATGGGTGGCGTTACTACTAGAGAGGAACATGGAACCCGCACATAATTATATAGTACAATTAGTAAAGTATATAAATATACTATAATATACTGGCGGCAGTCCTATGAATATCCTTGTTTAAAAAAAACTTCAACCTCCTTACCCGGCACCACATCCATAAATGATCTCTGAGACCGTGTTAAAATGTGTGATCAGTGACTTAAGTGGCTGCTGTCAAACATAACGAAAGGCTCAGTATCATGTGCGCTCACTCAATCAGAATGTAGGCTGCTAACGCAAAACTGTTACAAGGGACAAAGTGAGGTAAAGCTCCATTTGTGGAGGCATGCAGGGGGCGTGTTGCACTCAGGGTATAGCTGTATAGGGGGTGTACGTGTTTAGCAGTCTGGGTGTAGGTGTGGGGTGAAAGGCTGATCAGAAGGTCAGGTTAACAAAGCGTGGGAGCTGTCGGCATGCGAGCTGCTCGTGCACGGGGTCTGTGTAAGGTCACACCCACCCTGGAGGAGGGCTGGGGGCTGGAGTGGGTCTGGAGGCTGAGGAGGGACTCACTGTGGAGGCTGGTCGGTGGTCGCTATGAGGAATGTATTTTCAACATGTCCTGCATTCCCCCAATGTATCTCCCAACTCGATTCTATGTTCCTTTGCATCCGCTCTGTATTCTTTGGGTCTTGATGTAAGCCAATTCCTGCGTTATCCACACCATCTCTGTTTTTCTATCGCTGTCACACGGTCTGCATGTCTCTATCTCTGTTACTTCTTCTCTCTTTCCTTCATTAAAACTACATTCTTTCCCTCTGTTTCCATCTATGTTTTCTCTCTAGATCTCTTCCTCTATCTCCCACCACACCTTACATGCCCCCTCCCCCAGTAGCCTAATTACCCCTCCCTTCTACATCATTAGCCCCCTTTATCTCATGCTCTAACCTCCGTTCTCCTTCTCATCCCACTTTCTCTTCCTTAAGATCGGCCCTCAGGAGGAGTCTGAGATGATATTGACCAGGTATTGATGTGCTGGAGGAGCTACATCCCCCACCCTGTGGGAGTGGGGGCCTTGCAGGCCGTGGGAAAACGCCTCCTCCATGTTAGGCCCCTTTGTAGGCATTGCTTACTTCACTACAACACGTGAGGGGAGTGCCTCCTTTAATGTGCAGGCTGCTTATAATGTTAAACCTTTAAGGGCAGCATAATGTTAGAATATTATATCCCCTTCGTTGTTTAAATGTATGAATCAGCCTCGGCAACAAGACCCGCCCCTGGGACTCATCTTGACTGCATGCATGTATCAGGTCAAGCCTTTGCTAGTATATCAACCCCATAGGGCCGGCATGATGAATAAATGCAGCCCATGTGATTCATTTAATCACCCATGCATCATGACGTTAAAGGGTATGATGTTATCAAGCACTATGTTGCCTTTAAAGGGTTAACCCACTGTGTAGAAACACAAAACTGTCTAAAGTTCTTTCAGATACGAAATGCCTCAACAAGTAAGAAAATGCTGCATATCTCATATCAATATTTTGCAATTCATATATTACTATACATGTAGTATTGTGCAATGTCAACGTCCATCCCTGGTTGGATGAGGAGATACATTTAATTTTATATTTGTTTCCAACGGGACATACTATTTTCAAATTAAAAAGTAGACATCCTTGTCTCCTTGCTGTTGACTATGAAACACTGTCGGGAGTGTGAAGTGATGTTTGAAACTAGCAATATGACATTGCCAATGGCGTTTGTAACACCCCGGTTAGAGTGTCCCTTCTGTGAAGGCAGAAAATAGGATATGTGTACTTTGGATATATTGAATGTGCCTGTGGCATGATAGTATGTCAATACGCATATTGTGAGCACTGAACATGGTTCACTAGAGGAGATATTGCTTGCGGTGTTTGCGCTCGAGTGGGTTTTAAGACACGGTCCGTCTGGCTTCCTGTCTCTTTGTCTCCACCCCTGTGTCTCTATCTCCTTGTCTTTGTTCTTTGCTTCTTCCTCTTTATCTGGCTGTCTCACTATGTCTGCGTGTCAACATCTGTTTTTCTGGTGCTATATCTCATTGTCTCTCCTTCTGTACATGTATATCTATCTGTCTGTCTGTCTGACTCTGTTTATCTTTATGTATATCTGTCTGCCTCTAAACTCCTCTATCTCTGTTTGTCCCTTTCTTCCCCTCTGTCTCTGTGTGTCTCTATTTTTTGTTTCAATGAGCTCTAAACGAACTCGTTTATTTAACATAATTCACGTTCGAAGCGCGGTATACATTATGTTAACTGATGAGACAAAAAATCAATGACATTATAAGAGTGTATCGCTCTGTGTCTCTCTGTGTCTCTCCATCTCTCAGTCTGTCTGTCTGTCTCTGTCTCTGTCTCTGTCTCTGTCTCTGTCTCTGTCTCTGTCTGTCTCTCTCTCTCTGTCTCTCTCTCTCTCTCTCTCTCTCTCTCTCTCTCTCCCTCTCAGTGATGATTGCGCATTCAGATTCTAGCGGTTTGGAAACGACAATCCTTGCTATGAACAGATTGATGGGAGTTAAATGAGGTTTCCTGAGTAACTCAAATAGCACTTTTCCATCACATCAAATCCCATTTAGCAGAGCTTGTCAGCGAATCTATCTCAGCTTTAATCTCGGATACGGTGTGGAAACTTGAGGCCCTCCGAAAAAAAGACAAGTATATAGGGCAAACCGAGAATTCTGAACAATGTCAAAGACAATTAATACCGCTGTCAAATGGTTGAAAGCATGAAACCAAATGTATTTACACTGAATAAGCTCTCAAAAAGTATCCCTGCATAAATATCGAGCGGAAATCGACAAAACTGTGGCTCTCCCACCCTGTCCCATATCATTTCTTTCCTTTTTTATCTTTCCAGTTGGAACAAAACCGCTCCTTCTTTCCACTGCTACAGCAGCAGTGACACCAGCACGAAAAGCACACGGCTGGATGGAGTTTTGCAAGTGTTCTTATTTACAGATCACTCCCTTTTTCCCGCGCTTTTCATCTCGCTGGTTCTGGGCGCGCTCTGTTGAGTGAAATGCCGTCTGCGCGGCAGAGAATCAATTATCGCATCAACTGTCTAAACATTGCTCGAATTCCTGGATGGATCTTGTCTGTAGTCGTCTTAAACGACCAGATTGTGGCCAGCAAACAGGCCCTTTCTGCCTCATCTGGGCGGGTTCCCAGCAACTCGAGCGAAACACATCCCTCCATAGTGTTCATGATGCTGACACTCCATATATATATACTTGGTGGTTTGTAGTGAGTGTAGGCCACCTATATTCACCACTTTGTATTTTGTATGTAGGCCTACACATTGTGCTGAATGTATCTACATGTACTTCAGAAGAGGCCCATGCTGCAATGACAGAGAGACTAATTATCCTAGTGCTTTCCTCTCCATGCCACCTTCACTAACCCTCTTTGCTGACTAGAGTTCTCTCTGATTCCCCTACCTAACCATGCAATGTCATGTTTCCACATGCAAAATGTACCCAATAAGTGTCCCATTACTAGTCCAAAAGGGCCTGTTTATACTGGATGCTTCGCGTAGCTTCTAGTTAAGCTGATCATGGTAAGGTAATGTTACCTTGAGCACACAATAGTACCTGGGATTATCTGGTTTTATCTAGGATTATCCCCTATCTGGTATTAAGCCTATTATTGAACAGGAGTGCTCTGCCACGTGTAATGTCCTATTTGGTAAATCATCATGGCCAGTACAGTATTATATCACATGAAACTCTTATACTATTGTTCTCTCTGTTTGTCTTAAGGGAGAATGTTAGCTACTCTCCTAACTACTGCATAAATAAAACGGTTCATGCCTTGTATTTTCGCATTTATATGTGGTCATTAGATCGTAAGCAAAATAGAACTGTGGTAGACTGTTGATGTCACTTGTAACCTATAAGATATTAGACTTCATGTTACAAATTACAGTAAGACTTGGCATCATTTGATGTATATTGGAGCTTGGCATGTCTACTGGTAATAAAACTAATAGACAGTGAGCTACAGGTAAAGGACTGAGGCACGGGAGAAGCTCACATGAGCAGCTCAGCAGCAAGTTTAAACTCAAATAATGTTTTGCTCAAATGAGTTATTTTACTTAACTTCAGCTTTTAACAACTTAACATAAAAGTTGGGTTGTAACCGTCTATGGCACTCTGCCATGTGTGTTGAATAATTTGGTACATTTAAGAACATAGGCTGTGACTAATCCAGTAAATGTCTATGGGTAACATTTAAAGAGTTGCTTCTATGGGAAGCTGGGTCTCTATATAATCACATAAATGTCTCTCTGATGTAGCACCAAAAGCCTACATGGACGACCATTAAACATTGTAAATCTGCCAGTCAGAAAGAACGATCACGGCCCAGCGCCCAAGCCAATTCCTTTTTCATCCCTCTAACGCAATTTGCATTCAACTTGGACAAATTCCAAGATCAAATTCAATGGAGCATCCAGCGGAAAGTGCATTTTGTGTCGGGGAAATTGAATCAGAGGTTGGGGGTGTTTCCTGAGGGGGACGTTGGCGGGGCGGTGGTTTGGAGCGCATACATCTCCACCCCACACCCCCTTGTCTGCCAGCATCTGGGAGTGCTCGGGTCTGCTCAGAGCTGCTCTTTAATACCTGGATATGCTCGCACTCACTGCGAGCTGCTCGTGGACGATCAGATCAGTTTGCTACTACTCATGAATCCCCCAGGACAGTGTTAAGGGTCTGTGAATGTAGCAAGTGACCATAGAGTTACTCATAGTTCTACTCATAGAAGAGGCCAGAACTGACTTGCTCAGCGCAATAGAAAAGGACTCACGGGGCAGACAGAGTCAGGCTGCTGTGGAGATCAAGGCAGCTTTTGTTCCTGCTCCTTAACTCAGTTACAGCTTTTCATGTATTCCTTGACAAAGCGGACTTCTCCTGCACCTGAGTCCCCCCCCCCCCCTCCTCCAGCACCCTCCCACCCCTCCTGCCCCCTCTGCTTGTTGATCTGCCGCCAGGGGGACGCCCCCTGGAGGAATTTACTGCTCCCCAGCACGAAGGGCTCCAATTGGTAAACGCAATTTACTTCTCAGTCAGAGGGAATGGGAATACAGAAGCAGCAGTGTAAGAGAATAATGTATAACTCTGTCCGACCCTGCATGGTCGTCGGCGGTTGTACTGGGGGTAGGGATGTTAGTGGGTGGGGATACTTTTTTTTCTTAACCCTTTTAGGGCCGCATAGTACTTAAATTATTCATTTCCTTTGTCGTCATGATGCAAGAATGCAGCCCCTTGAGATATTCCCTGCCAGGGCTGCCTTTCTGTGCACATTATGCCGATCCCTCTGCATTGGAGTGCATCATCATCAACCCCATAGGGTTACTCGTCAGTGCTGCATTGATGTATCATGACGACAAAGCGTTTAGTATATTGAATGTGGTCCTTAAATGGTTAGATGCGGTTTGGCTCATACAGAATGATGGCCCACATGAGAGCTGTATGTCATAAATGGTAAAATGTCATATGAAAAAGTCTGACATTTGTATATATGTATAAACAAGGACATAAAGCACAAGGCTCAGTCCCACGATTTGACTGTCTGGCTAAAGTTGGTTCATACAATCATATTATGGGACAAGGCCAAATGGCATAGACATTTATAAGTTGTGACCGAACAAGAGCTTCTTTGCAGAATGAAATAAATATAGAATTCTATTAGTTAGAAGTCTACATTACGTATCTCTGGAAAGTTCTCATCTGCTTATACCCCTGATAATGCAAATACTTTGCAAATGACAACCACGCGGCTTTGATTCTTAATCAACAATACAGATGCACATATCCATATTTTCCACACCACAGGTAAACCGACGTACACCATCTAGAAATGTAATTTGTAACTAAGAAGAGATGATACTATAGAGAGGATCACCAAACACTGCCAAAGTCTAATCAGTTCTACATCATGACTACAGTGCCTCCATGTCCTGTTGCTATGGATACCATTTGTGAGGAGGGTTCTGGCGGCAGGTGTTGCTATTCCTGACCCACCCACCTGTTGCCTCCAGCCACATCAAAGGCCCTGCAAGTGGCGACCTCCAGGGCGGTAAAGTATGGTAAGGTCAGGGAGCACAGACCTTGCCGACCTTCTGAGCACATATAGTGGTTGGGGCAGTGTGTTTCTGTTCTCTTTGCATAGAAAAGATCCCGACAAACACCGACGTCTTCAGGTGTTATGTATCATATCAGGGGCTGTCCCACGAAAAAAAAAACAACGTTTTTTTCCCTTCAGTCTGTAGGTCTCTGGTATAATTCACCCAATCATTATTACTTATTATCTTAACATGGAGTGTATGTGAGGTGTTCTGTCTGTTGAGAAAGGTGGACTTGTTCGGAGCAGACGCAGACGACTCTTGATATAGCCCATGCTTTTGTAAGGGCTTACCCCACATAAGACACATGGTAGGACTAGAACGAGTTGGCCTGAGCTTCATCCCTATTTGTTTGATTCGGAATCCACCACATGCTTCAACTCCAGAGGATGATGCAGAGATGTAAACTGACTTGTAAATCCCCTAGACGATCTCCACTGAGCTCTAGTCTCCTTCAAGTGGATCCCTACTTGCTTGATCCGTGGCAGACGCCAGTCATTGAGAGTTGCCGGTCGGCGTGAGCCCACATGTGTCCGCCAGGCGCGCCAGCAACCAGCGTAAATAATCTCTGCTGCAAATGTCGTCTGCTTGCTAAACCTTTAAGGACCGCATAGTTATTTACTGAATTTACCCTTTGGTCGTCACGATACATGGCTACAGATCTTGTGAGTAACTCGTCAGGGCATCATCCATGTATCATAACGACTCTGCGGCGTTGGTACACTCTCTAACGATCGATATGATGCATGGATCATATGATGATGCATCCCTGGGGAGTAGACACACCAGAGATGCATTCATGCATCTTTACGACCAAACACCATCATGCATAAGAGCACGATGTGTCCCTTAACGTGGTAAATCTGCAGTTCATCAAACAGTGGGGAGCAGCTAGCGTTATAATGACAACAAACAGGGCAACAGGGGAGCATGCTAAGTAAACAAACCTCTACATGATTATCCAGAACCTGACCTCTACCCAACAGGTTCACTAATGTCCCTACATACCACCAGGTGTCAGGCTGCATAGAATCCACAGTTCGAAGATACCTCGTTAAGTATTGCTTTCACTGTATCTCTCAGACTCTGCATCAAATAGCTGGAAATAACTACTCCCGAAAGAGGAATAATGATAGGGATGATCTATAGAGTGTACATCATCCCCCTCCCCCAAGAGACCCAAAGGATGGATAGGGGTTTACTTCTATTCACTTGCAAAGAGTTCCAGATACCCGCTTGTACATGGCCAAAACTTCCCAAGCGGGGCTTTACTCAACTCACTGAGAAACAAGTGAACATCTAGGAAAATTAAGAAGTGCTTGGGACCCATGTTGAATGTAATTGCCATTAGTCATGTAGAAAACATCAAACTGTGGTTTCTCTGGTGTCACGAGGCATTCACCAACATTAACATTGCTCATGCCGGTCTCATGCCTCTATTGACCCTGGAATAAGATAGGGTAAACTCCAGTGTGTGGTTCCATGTTGATGGGTCATCACCAAGATGACCCTGCTGAAAGGCTATCAGCACCTCCCTCCATCCCTCTCTGAGCTCACACTGAGGTGGAACAGGTGTGGTGGTGAGTTACTCATGAGGCTGGTATCATGGAGTGAGTCACTGAGGAGTTGCTCACTGTGGGATGAGCAGCTCAGTCTCCTGCTGCTAACTGAGCAGGTGACGGCTGAGTCCCAGGTATTAACACCACCATGGAGGAAGTTATAGAAGCCCAGCGTGGGTATAGATGTCTGCTCAACCTGTACATGACAAGGCTATGGTTACTTCTATGAAGTTAAAGTAGTGTGAGAAGGGATTCGGTACCCTTGACCATAACACAGTGTTTGGTGTATACTGTATAGCACTATAGTATTGCTTTCCAATAAAGGGGTAGCCATGATCGTTAGGGGTGATCCATTTAGTATGTCACACCTTTTTTGGCCATTTTGAAGACCCCCCCACCCCCATGTCACACTTTGTCACACTTTCCCAAACACCCCCTAGAAAAGTATGTCACAAATCTGCCGACACCCCCCCCTCCCTAGTACCGTATCATATAAAAGACCATACACATATTGTGATAAGCAGTACAATAAGGCCTATCATTATATTGAATATAAATTGTAACCCAGGTTTAATACAATTACATTGGTACTAAAGTGTTGAAAGTATGACATCAGATATCAGTCAAATCCTTCACATCCTCCTAGACTGGAAAAGAATGGATTTTATCGACTAGAACCCTTTCAGATTACAACTGTTCAAAGGGGCATTAACAAAATGACACGAGTATCTGTGGCACCCTAGATTTTTGTGGCCTCTATCCATGGATTCTTGACTGTTTTCTCAGGAATATAAGGTGTGCTGGAACTGCTAAATGAGGAAGGGGGCCTCAATTTTATTTCAACATGGGTGTGCGGCTGGCCCTCCAATTACCCTTTTCCTTGGTGAGGGAGAAAAGTGACCCCTAGTGCAATGTCTAGGTTTAAGTAGATTCTCTGAGGAGTGAGCCTTGGTAAAAGGTATTTTAGTTAATAGTGACCTTGATTGCAAGTTATTTGGGTGAGGACTCCAAAGTGACCTTTGTTTTGACAGGTTTTGTTGAAATCACTGAAAAGTGACCCTTGGTGAGGGAGGTTTTGGTGAAAATTGACCCTTGGTGAGGGGGATTCTGGTGAAAAGTGATACTTGGTGAAGGGATTATGGTGAAAAGCAGACCCTTGGTAGGCCTATTCAAAGAGGGATCTTGCTCAAAATGTAACCCTCCCAGCCGCACACCCATCTACCGTATTGTCGCATATAGGTGCCGGGTTTTGAATAGGTGCCTGTTTTGAATAGGAGCCGGGGGTTAAAGGTCTTTGAAATTAATAGGTGCCGGGTCTTGAATAGGTGCCTGGGGTCTCCATCAATGACTACAAAGGGGCTGTTTTAATGTGTTATTTAGTGCATTAATGTATACCCTGTAGTAATGGCCCGGGGTAGGGGGTGTGAAGCTCTAGAATTCACCATCTTTGATCAATTAGTATGCCTAAGCTATACAACAGATGTAAGCCTTTGTGAATAATGACTATGAATGCAAGTTGGTTATACTATTAAATGCACTATGAGCTCTCTTTTTCCCCTGGGTAGGAGGGGGGCTAGGCCCCTTACATGACTCTTAAACAATAACTGCCGGGCCTTGAATACCTGCCTGATTTGATTAGGAGCCGGGGGTACAAGGGTACCCAAATAATTAGCTGCCCGGGCACCTATATGAGACGATACGGTATATAGAATATACAACCCCCGGGCACTGCTATTTTTTCCTCTGATGTGGTACCCACGTACTGTTTCAAGTAGCATACATGAGATAATCATGCTACTTAGTGGCAATGCATATAGGCCTACAGCTGTGCAGCATTTATTTAATATAGGGTTTTAAAAAAATCTGAAAGTGTGACGTCACACAATCCTATACACCCCCCCACCCCCTTGTCACACTTTGTCACAGAAAAAATAGACCCCCCCACCCCTTCGGGCGTGACATACTTAATGGATCACCCCTTATAGAAGGTTTCAATATAGCTGTGCTTAAATGTCACTATTTCAATAGCATCAGTCAGTGTAGAGTAAATGGTGGCCACTTTTGCTTCAATGTACTTCAGGGCAGGTGTTCACTATTGTGATGATACTGTAATATAGATGGTGACTTTGGAATATGATATCTGTGACACCATGGCCATTTGTCCTTGGAATCGAGGAGGTCTCTCCGATACACAGAGATTCGAAGTCACTGTAAAAAGGTCAAACTTATAAAGGGAAACTCGAATAACAGGCTCTACATCCTAATATCCCCTGCCTGAGTTGACGACGCAGTTGGCGGGGGTACACCAATGGCACAATGCACAGTCATAACAGCCTAAATATTGTTACCAGCAGATTTACATTGAACATTAATCCGTGTCTCCCCATTCAACTTGATTTATTTTCTCCCATTCAACTAGAGATATTTTGTCCTCTCTAGCTATCCTCACTGTAAGAGGTGCAGTGGATGCTCACCCCTCATATATACCCCAATTTCACATTTAAGAGTAGAAAGACTGACCAGAGCCCTTTTACCCTTTGCATTCGGTGAGATTGTGATGGATTGCCTCCAAATGAGTGATGTATGGACATGATGAAGCCACTCACAGTCACATTAAGTGTACTTTGTACTGGAAGGGGCCATGGCCTTGGTCACGTGGTCGATCAGCACGCCCCCCTGGAGGGAGGTGAGTCATCTGGTCAGAGGTCACCGGACACCATGTGACCCAGCACGTGACCCATGCCACCCTGGAGGAAGTAGATCAGCACCACATGGGGCCTCTCCAGTACCGCACCTGGTAAGGTGCACACCTATAGGGTGAAGTCAGCCTCCAATATTGACATAGAGCCAATGTACAATATTTGTTACTTATTATAAGGTTTTGTTTTTTTCCTCATGAGTTCTTTTGTGTCTTTGGGGCAATCCATTATTCGAGAATTAAAAACATGTTTTAGAATACTGCATTATATACGGATTTGCGTGAAACCCACTGGCAGATTCCTGATAATTGTTACAAGGTTGAAAGATCTAAAGTGTGAGAAGTGATCATGGTTTAAGGCTTTAGGTAGACAGTATTAGATGGGCCATGGCCGACTGTATATATAAGATCTTTGAAATTCAGAGGCAGTAGAATATAGGTCCAGCCAAAATTGGAGCCACAGTAAGACAATACGTCTCAAGGAAACATCATTCAGGCACCTCAAAGCTAGTAAAAAGGCAAAGGACCGGCCAGGACCCTGCTGGAATGGGGGTCACGGGAGGGTGTGGTAATAAAGGTGGGCATGTAGGTGATGGGTGGGGGAGGAGTGGGGTTAACCCTTTAAGGGCCGCATTGTGCATCAATGCGTTATGCTCCTTGGTCGGCATGACGCATGCATGCAGTCATGGCGAGTAACTCACCATTGCTGTATTCAGGCAATGTACAAACCATGTCGGTATGATGTTGTTTGCATGACATGATGCCGGGGCATGATGCAGGAATGAAGCTCTTACAACCAATAGGATGTAGCAAAGTAAAGCATCAACCGGTCCTTAAAGGGTTAGCAGGGATGGGGTTGGACGAAACGAGCCTGGATGATGACCAGGTACAGAAGACTACCAGGGGGTCACGGCAGGGGTCGGGGGCTGGGGTTAACCCACCCCTGCCCACCCTGGAGGAGGCTGGGCAGGCCGCCTGGCTAGCCCTATCTCCGCCCAGGAGTTGGTCATTACAGGCCCCCAGCACCTCCCATACCATGTTCGTCTCCCATCAGAGCTGACCACTGGGCAGGCTGACCCCCAGGCTGCTCGTATACCAAGATGCTATATCTACACCTGAAGTTGGAGCAGGTTAACTATGAGGCACATATGTGTAGTGTCAATGTGTGTAAAATGAATATACAATATGAAAAATGTACACATGTCTACATAGGTGCTCCTAAAGAACTCTCAAGCGTTTGGGACAATAGTATATTACATGTATATATCCCTTTTTGTCTGTGGCATCATATCCATCTTTAAAAAAAAGTTAGACATGTGAAACTGTTACTATTAATTGTAATTGGGTTATGTAGTAAACATAATGAAATTCCCCTCAAGCAGACTTAGCGATACATGAATATCTACAACCAGTTCGCATATCTGGGTCTGGAGAGAGTGTAACCAGGCCCCCTAGCTCAGAAAGGTGCCACGTTCTCTCCTGTTACAACGCGCCATATATCACCTGCTTATTTTGGCATGTAGTGTGATATGATGGAGATATGGTGTAAATAGGAGCGTGTTTCTTATCAGAGCAAGCCCCAAGTCTTCTTTACGGCCGCACTGCTGGCGTTGACAGCAAGTATGGGCATGTTACAACACAATAATGTGTAAACTAGTTTTGATCTTCTTTTACTAGACAAAATAATGGCTTTCTATTTCACTACTTCACTCGATTTCTCTACATGGATGTTCTTCAACATATCCCGTCTGCGAAGTAATATGTGCCCTACAAGGCACATTAACGTTAGATGTGACATGGATGTCTTATATCGGCAGATACTGTAGGTATGGGGCTATGTCTATGACTAGTGACAGCATTTCTTCTGTGGATCTCGTCTCCTCTACAGGCAACCTGTAGAGGCAAACATGTTTGCCCTGTGAATTACACACAAGGGAGGATGAAAGACTCCCCCAGCAGCAGAGCGCCTCTCCTGCCCGATCGTCTATGTCGTATATAAATACAATATGGCCGCCACTGTAGGGCCTCATGGGGATTTCAGAGCCTTGCTTCCGGTTTTCCTCTATTGTCGCCCGCGGGTGGGATGGGACTCTCGTCCGTTCTCTGTCAGCCCCACGTGATCAGCAACGTAGGTCATGATTCTGTGACGTGACGTTGTGACGTCACAAACCATACAGCCATTTTGATTATACTTCATATCATACCTTCAGTGGACTGTGAACAAAATGCAGTAAATACTGTAAAGTCACCCATTGAATGTATATTTGAAGTGTTGCTGTATATGATGCATCTATTTTTATAGATACTTGTACATAGATAATATTATATCTGTATACGAATAGATGTTTATGAGTAGCAGCAGCGCCAAATGGTGATGTTGGACCGGAGATACCTCAAACATTATTATTTATGAGTCTGACATAAATTACAGAATACCATTACCAGTTGATGCACATTGATGTGTGTACACATGGCGACAGCCCCACTTACATATAGGCCTGCATAATGTCCTCAAACACAGTGTTATCTGGTGCGGTACATTTTACCTAAATGAATGCTGATTAGTACTGCCCTAGGCCACCCCCATTGTTCTATTTACTCTATGATAGTATTTGGATACAGAGCTGGATGGAGGGATGCTATTTGCTAATGGAGAGGCGGTCTGTGGGTAGTACATTAAATATGTAACAACATATCAATAGCAATACTACCTACTGCCTGTCAGGGACTATCATTACACATGATATAACTCAGCCCAAGTGCACAGTGTTGAGTCACCTACTGTAACCATACTGCTATAATTAACCAATGTCCATCTGGGATGGGAGGTATAGATAATAATTTGCAGTATATTGCTACAGGCCATAATGCTGTGTAATGACTGCTCTTGGAACCCATCAAGAGAATACATGATGGTCTCAACACTGCACACCACAATGAAACTCCTCGTAACTCCTCGTAAAAGATGGGGAAAGTCCCCCTAAGAGGCGTCGGAGAGGTGTGGGCTAGTCGTAATTTCAGGAAACCATTAGCAGAAAGTCACAATTCTAACAGTGTGATATCTGCCAATGCTATAATTTAGCCAAGAAAGTATATTTATAATCCAGTACCATTTGGGCCAAGTAAGTATGATTTGAAATCAATTGTACATAACTTGTATAGTTCCCACGATATATTTTTGTTATCTTTGCATGTATATTTTTTCATTTGGTCTGCAACTCTGTCCTTGTCTGGTACATTGTAATCAGCCAACTCCCAATACTGCAGACTCACCCCGCAGCCTCTATCAGTTGTCTATATCTACCACTTTTTCCATCTCTGACCAACTCTAATTCAACCTCCCACCAACTGGGCCCCAGACACCCACAGAAATACACCCCTACCGTGCTTAATCAATATACCCCTTCCTCCCACCACCGACACCCTCCCACCATAGGGCTCTATGCGGGGAGGTATAGGGGTCGCCAGCGTCGCAGTCACAGCCAATTAGAGGCCATTAATTCCTGGCTGGGATCCAGAACGAGGCTGAAGGTGGACAGTGCGTCACACTTCAGTAAGCAGGCGCAGGCGCAGTGGTGGCCGTGGCGGCCGCGGCCCGGTCCCTAATGGGGTGTTATTGATGGGTATGCTTTGATGGGAAGCCCTCTATTTACTCGGCTGTATGACTATTTTATACGGTTTTAGTACATAGGGCGGGGCGGGTGACTGACTCGATGCAGGCTGACTAGCTCCACTTGAGGAGTCTACCGGGGGGAGCTGGTCGTGGTTACAGAGGTATATAGCCAATAACAGCAGCACACTAAGCGTGTTGCTATGAGTGATGCCCATTGTGCCGTATTCTAATGCACAAAATCAACATATTGATCTAGGATCTACATTTATTTTTGCAATTTTAGTCAAGAGAAACATGGAAATATATTAAGGACTGTATGGTATATTGATATTGACTATTGATGACCATTTGGGCTTTAATTTGAGTTATGTGTATCTCTGCTACTATAGAACGCTAGGCTTTTCTGGTCTTTGTATACGCTCTATACACTATTTAGCTTTTGAACAAATTCGAACTTTTATTAGGTCTAGAATTATTAGATTGATGTTTGTGAATCCAGAGGTCATTTTACCCTTCGACCAGACAAAGTTCATGGACAACCCATCTGCTTGCAGTTATTAGCTAGTATTAGTATTACCATACCCATTTCTACGTTGATATAGTTGGGAGACTACTATTCACTGCATGAAAACCAATTACATTATATGAGACAGGCTCTTCTATAAGTTATTACAATGTACCTTTATCTCATGCTGTTGCTTATTCTAATAGCCTGAAACCAAACGAATATAATATGCAGGCCTTGTCATTATTATGGGTGACACAGGTGTCACAAAGGACCAGGAGGTCTATAGGATAGAATGAATAATTCCTAGCACTATTACATACACAATGGGTTTGTTTAGTCACACTGGGACTCACCCTGGCCACGTGCGGAAATAATTAACCAGTTGGTCCAGCTTTTATTGTGTGGCTACCGCGGATGATGACATGTCATTAACTCTCTCATAACCTGTTAAATATTCATTATGTGTCCACAATGCTCTTCACATACAGTGATATTACCTTCGCATAAAGACTGGGCAATTTCCCCCTGGGCTAGACCCCTGAATGATGGTGTGAGGACCTGGCCCGTGGAACTCAGCGTGTGGACCCCGTTTCAGAACGCTGACCAACCACTCTCCCTTGCAGCGACTCTATCTCTGCCTAAGCGTACGGATTTAAGGAACTCTTTTGTGGGAGAAGGGAAGAACATAATACCAGTTTTTGCTCTCCCATCACTATTGCACAGTGACTTTGTCCCTCTATAAAACTTAGTCACCAATTCGATTTCATCAGAGACATGCTTTTAGGCCCTGATTTCATTTATGAAAACATGAATGATTCTTCTTAACTTTTGATATTAGCTCTTACACATCACTTTACATATATACATAGATAAATTGCAGTCTATGTGGACATATGAAAAGCGTGGCAGAGGTAAGTTCTCATGGTGATCCGTTGCGTTTAGGCAGAGAAGAAAGTAGTGCTCGTAGTGAGCGAATGAAAGCGAGGCCCGGCAGAGTGGCTGACCCACATCCGGGTACTAGGCCGTCACTTTAGCGCCCCCTAGCGGAAATAAGGCACACCTGGTGCCGATTCCCGAAGAGAGTCAGAAGGATAAATATATATAGAGGTGGTTTATTCACACCACAGACTGGGAACCAGCAAAGCATCAATCTCACCTGATCTCGTATTGGGTCACATGTCACGAGAAAGGACGAGATCTGGTGGCCTAATGCTGGGGGTTATAAGGCAGATCTTACTCACGTCGAGCATACCCTAAGTGCATCGCCGTTCAATCGTCTTAGCGAATATGACCATGATTTATGGTGGTCTCTTATAAGAGAGTACTGGATCTATAAACCCAAGAGGACCTTACAAGCATTATTGCCTGCACTACCGGTACCATAAAGGGTCCCATCACTCACTGTCTTAGCCCTGACACTTATTGGCCATTTGTTAGAGATACTAAGGGATACTGGCGATCTAATAACAACCCCCAAAGATAGATGTGTAGTTCATCTGATTCTGCTCCTGATCGAGATACGTTAGATATTTACTGAGGAAATAGAGAAAGGGTCTAGCATTGACTGAAATAATGCAACCTCATGGGTGTATATATGTATATGAGATAACATGAAGTATGGAAAGTTCTTCCACTAAAAACGGACAGCTCGGTTCCATATAGTGTCCCATCTCAATTATTGACGATAGAATAAACTGTTTTTTGCTTCTTATTATCACCAGGAGGTTCCGATGCAATTGAAATACCAATTCAATATTAATGGAGATGGATATAGAGCTTCTATAGTAATACCTGGGGACTTGGAAGAGATGTGGGACTGAATATAATAGGTATACGCCTCATTGCCCTTAACCACTTTACTGGGTGCTGTCATGTGATGAATATTAGACTATTTCACCACCTAATTCCCTCAGTCCGTTTCATTTAACACCTCCAGTTATAACTACCTCGGCAATTGCTCAGTTGAATGTTCGCTGGCTCTAATCAAAAAAATAATTTTCTTAATTTTAATTTCAACCATGACTGCTTCTCCCATTCCAATACATTGCAGTATTACTGCCATCGCATTGGGAGCACTTAAAGTCTACCATGAATTATAATGGCAGAACTTGTATAACTTGAGAAGCTATTTCAATATGATGTTCTATCAAATTATAATATATCGCCACAACTCTAGTTGTGATCAGATACATACTATATTATAGAATAGAATGACTGGATCCTGCAGCACTTTTGATATCTGGAGCAACACATACTTCCACATCATACTGTTTTGTTTAATGTAGCTGGTATGAAATGTCTAGAGGGACTTCAATATGGTGGGGAAGCGGAGGATTATACTTTTCCATAAAGTTCTAATCATGTAATCCCCGTATGACCTATTCATCTATATCAGCCACTGCGGGCTGACAGGTAGTATGGAGCAAATATTGACATGCGGGAGGTGGTGCATGCAGGACGGGGGAGCTATTTTAAAAGTTCATTTTTCTGAGTTAATGGAGTTTGGACATCAATCTTGACTCATAAACACCCACAGATTATCACACCCCACCCAGAGGCGCCTCAAACTTCCCCCCACAAAGACTCAACGATCCGCACTGCGAATGCGCACGTTTCCGAGATACCCGGATGGGGATTTTCCTACTGCATGACGAGCTTACAGTCATTGGTGCATGGTGATTTGATTTGAATTTTTTTCCACAAAGCATTTAAGGGCTGTGTGTGCTATATAGGTCTATGCTGCCCCCCTGAGGCCTATTATTAATGTTGAGGCCTCGCGTCACCGCGTTACCGACCATAAACCGCCTCTCCTGCACCCTACGTCATGTCTTTTAAAATGATTAAATGTCCATGGAAACATTCCAATAATGGAAGCAGATACTCTCCCCGCAGAGTGCATAGCAGGGACCCCCACTGTTCTCCCCATCCCATGCCTTAGCATACCGTACACTGTAAAAAGAGTGTTTAGGCTGTAAATGCGCATGTTTAGTGGCTAAACACTTTTCTAAACACTATCTTGTCCCACATTTTTAAACACTTTTTTCCATCTAAACATGTTTAATTTCTAAACATGTTTAGATAAAACGTGTTTAGTGTGCAAAGTGTTTAGATCTAGTAGGTGTTTACATGTATAGAGTTTAGACCAAGGAAGGGTTTAGATAAATAGTGTGTAGAACTGTACAGTGTTTACATGTGTAGTGTTTAGAATTATTAGGCATTTAGATGAATAGCATTTAGATATAGTAGGTGTTTAGTAAGTTAGTGTTTAGGTGAAGCTGATGTGTTTACAGTGATTGTAATGTGCATATTAGGATATGTTATCGGTCCAATTTATCATCTTATATTCAGATAGCCTGAAAATAGTAGTATTTTATAACACTTTTATAGAGTGTCATCACATATGTTACATAGCATCCATACTAAGTAACTGGGAAATGTGTACAACAGAATGATAGAGGGAACATTGCTATATATTTTTTTATGTCCCGCAGAACAGGTGTCCCCAGTGGTTATAGCTTTTCTGCACATTATTTCTATTAGTCTAAACCCGAAATCATAGACCTACTTATTGCATATTAAAAGCCATATGTTCCCATATTTGAATCACTCAAATGATATCATTCTTTGTTTGTTTATTCAAGGATCAGCTTAGAGATGGGTGGGGAAAGTCCATCCATGTACTTAGCTGCCACCTGGTGGGATAAAATTGTGTTTAATATCTGAACACTTAAACATGTTTAGGTCTAGTGTTTAGATGTTTAGATTAAATATGTTTAAGTCTAAACTGATAAAATATTTAACATGGTTACAATGTATATGTTAAGTGTTTAAACAAGTTTACTAATTATGACAAACAGACACAGCCATGATCCAGTTTTAGGCAAAATACTATATATCCTTGTTTATAAACTGTGCCCCAAATATAGGCAGGGTATCACACTCCATTAATTACCACTTTTCTGGTTCTGACTTTGCCTGTTATTGGGGTACTTATATCATTTCTGCAGATTTTCTGAACTTTAGAGAAACACGTTGGAAAAGGCCAAGCTTATGTTGTGATCATAAGTATTAGAATTGCATTTCAATAGGTTATAAAAAGCTGCTATAAAGATAATCAGAATAATGATAACAATATGATTGGCATACGAGAGAAAAGGTGATCCACACACTATTTGGTATCTAAACACCTCACTGTTTAAATGCTGAACAGGCAGTAAACATAATGTTTAAAGGCGTAACACAAAGAAAACGTATGTTTAAATAGTAAACACCCATCTGCATAAGTGTTTACTTTCTAAATGTCTAAACACATGCATGTCTTTGGTGTTTAGGCATTTAGAAATGATGTGTTTAACATACATAAAGTGTGTTTAGATGTCTTAAGTGTGTACAGATTAAACATGTTTAGCTTTTTTGGTGTTTAAAGTTAAACACTGTTTTTACAGTGTAGCGGCTTATCTAAGCGCCGGGAATTTGCATATAACCGCCGGTTTTGAGTAAGCACCAGGAGCACAGGACATTAGAATGAGTGCTTAAACCTGTATCTTGAATAAGCGCCTGTAATACCTGTCTTGTGAAACTATAAAGGGACACAGTGGTATCTGAATCTATAAGCGCCCGGTGTTTAGTTGAGGCACTACGGTACCCACCCACCCCCATCCCCCACCACACCCAGCCCCGCACGGGTGCCTCATCCCCCTTGTGCTCACCGTAAAAATGCTTTGTGATAAATCATCTAAGCAACGCAGTGGAATTAAATTTTGAGGCTTTTATTGTAGACGTAGCTTGAGAGTTATGAATTATTTCAAGCCGGTTCCATTGAGATTTTTCATTACCCAGCGCGTGTAAAAGCGGCAGCTCTATATGGCCTTAATGAGTGGAAAGCGATTTGAGGCAAAGCCCAGCCCCCCGTGTGAGCTGGATAGGGGATGGGGGTGCCCACGGCTGCATTGTCGCTACACTTTAATTTCAGTTTTTATGAGTCCTTCGGGAGTGAAACAGGGACAGGGGTAGAAGCCGAGTATATGTGTGAGAGCCAGTGCAGTGGTATGGGGGGGGGGGTGCATTATAAAAACCTCACTTAGCTATCAAAGACATAAAAACACAAAGAGATGAGGGTAAAAACTATGTGGGGACGCGTGCGGAGATAGCGGAAAAAGCATTGCCGTTAAATTACAATATGTGTATGCAAAGAAGTCTCTCATTGTGAAACGACTAATAATGTGTGAAGTTGTCTGATTTATTTCGCTTCAAGAACTATCGACAACTATCTGAGGTGACATTTGAGAAAAAAAGATGAAGTGAAATACTTGAGCCTATCGATGACAATAGCTGCCCCAACAATGCTTTCGCCATCCCATCCGCTACCACATCTCCCAGTGGGCCTTCAACGTAGGAAACGATCCTGTATTTTTCAATGCGGAGTAAAGTGCAGTAATTGAAAAAAAGAGTTACGGTACTGGTTTTCTCCACCCATTGTATGGTCGATGTTGTAACTCTTTTCGCCAGGCACAATACTAGCTCTACTTGTTAAAGCCATGATGTATCATGCCATCCGAGCCCGGGAAGTAATACAAAATATTGCTAAACCCACTACTATATCGTATCTCCTTTGGGATGAATTGCCTTCACTAAATGGATAACACAATTCCTACAAATGTATTGTTTGTCATGATTATTATATTGCTGGGTTTCTGACCCGATGTAGTGATATAACCAGCAGCTCCGCTGCCGGAGATATAAATTGGCGCGGGAAAATCGTGGAGACAGCGTTCGTCTGCCCTAGTAAAGTGCATGGCGGGAATGCCTTAGCATATCGGAAATAGGATCGGAGTGTCGTGACCCTCATTCTCCTAGCAGATGTTAAGTATGTTGTTTTCTACAGTTGAACGCAGACAGTAGGATGGAGAGTGAGCAGACGAGTTGCATTCTTGGGTACGCTCCCGAAGTTGTCTGATTTATTTCGCTTCAAGAACTATCGACAACTATCTGAGGTGACATTTGAGAAAAAAAGATGAAGTGAAATACTTGAGCCTATCGATGACAATAGCTGCCCCAACAATGCTTTCGCCATCCCATCCGCTACCACATCTCCCAGTGGGCCTTCAACGTAGGAAACGATCCTGTATTTTTCAATGCGGAGTAAAGTGCAGTAATTGAAAAAAAGAGTTACGGTACTGGTTTTCTCCACCCATTGTATGGTCGATGTTGTAACTCTTTTCGCCAGGCACAATACTAGCTCTACTTGTTAAAGCCATGATGTATCATGCCATCCGAGCCCGGGAAGTAATACAAAATATTGCTAAACCCACTACTATATCGTATCTCCTTTGGGATGAATTGCCTTCACTAAATGGATAACACAATTCCTACAAATGTATTGTTTGTCATGATTATTATATTGCTGGGTTTCTGACCCGATGTAGTGATATAACCAGCAGCTCCGCTGCCGGAGATATAAATTGGCGCGGGAAAATCGTGGAGACAGCGTTCGTCTGCCCTAGTAAAGTGCATGGCGGGAATGCCTTAGCATATCGGAAATAGGATCGGAGTGTCGTGACCCTCATTCTCCTAGCAGATGTTAAGTATGTTGTTTTCTACAGTTGAACGCAGACAGTAGGATGGAGAGTGAGCAGACGAGTTGCATTCTTGGGTACGCTCCCGATTTCCCTGTTGTTGTTTAATTAGATGGTATTCACAGGACCTAGATACGTAACACTGCTTTGCCTTTATACATATCATCAGATTATAGTTTCATAATTTTCCGTACCGCCATCCATGGATGCATACCTCTCTGAGCATCTCTTATTTGGCTTATAATGTTGTATTTATAGAAGAACCTCAGGTGCTCTGGAGATATTTGATTATCATATAAATTAATAATCCCAACGCATAAATACGGAAATATGAATGTTAAATAATAAGTAGTGGTATGAAACGCTCCCAAGGGGAAAGGATTCGTTGTCCTATGGAAAAAAGGTATCATTCTTGAACGGCGGAAGTCTGCCCTCCTCCGACGGAAGTGAGAAATCCACAAGAGGCTGCTGGGAAGGCCCCTGGCGGCCGCGGCCTGTGAGCAGCCTGGTCGGGAGGGGCCAATTATTTCTGTATCGTCCGCCAGGGGGAGGCAGCTTCATCAGACGTCCCCCAGGGCCCCTCGGTCAGTTCGGTTAAGCGCCACCGGCAGCAGCACTAGTGGTGCGCCTCACCCAGCCAATGGGAGACAGGTTAGGAGGTCACGTGACCCGGGGTCAAAATGGCCGCCTTAACGGTCACCAAGGGAACGACTTCCGGGGCGGCCTAGGTCCCTTGTTTGAGTAGTCCCGATGTTAAGACATCATTATGGGTCCCTAACCAATCCCTAGGTACAGTGTATGAGTAACCGGGCTCTCTATAATCACATTGGGCGCCCAAAATGGCGTCCCCAAAGCAGGGAATTAGTCTGAGCCCCGTGTAATGAAGAAGGAGAGCCCCACACAACATCAAGTGACCGCGCCTTTAGGACTTACATATTTTACAGACTAAAGCGAAGCGGCTCAGACCGATGTGTACAGAATACTTTATAGGCCTGTATAAGTACCAGGGCATTTATTCATTCCAATAACCCTGTACAACCCTTATAACCCGGCGCTTGTATCAGCCTGGCACATATTTGACAACTGGTAACCATTTATTTATTTATTTCCAGGGCCCTGCAGCCCCCATGCTTATTTGAGAAGGGTCCTTATTTGAGACGCCCGGGACTTATACGGACCCATACGATAAGTCCACTAGTAACCCTTTTGGAAATATTACAGCTTCCATGAAAAAATAGATTCTGCTTGCTTGGAAGGCCCATCTGTAAAATACTCGAGTTGTCTAAAATAATTTTAAACAATCGTGCAGAAAAGTAGATTTGAGTGAGTCTCCTATGGGTCTCGTGGGGTCTCGTGAGCACGGGGCTGATCCTCGCACTGATCACGTGATTACGAGCTGCTCCGATCTATTTATAGCCTGCTCATGGCGACGTATCACGACGTAGTCCCCCTACCATGTAAACACGTCACGTCCCCATGGAAACCACTCTTTATGACGACACGTCACGAAAACAAAGACAAGCAGGCAATGTATGGGCTATCAATGGGCTGCGCTGACGAAAGTAAATGAGCTTTCGAGGAAATAAGTTGGTCGATTAATTAGGGTTGGGGACTAATGAAGGTGGTTTTATAGAACAAAGTAGAGGTTTAATGGTACTTGGGGTGTGCTCAACCTCTACGCAATACCGGCCACCAGAGCCTCATTTAAAACCCGCCACAAATTATTTCAAGGGGTGTATCAGTATAGAGGAATACTGTAGCGGCCACTCACAGCATCTAACAATGTTGATATCCAAAGACACAATACGCAGACCAATACAACAACTCTCTCCGTATTTATATAATAACATTGGCACAGACCGTTGTGTCCCAGACGCAGAAGCAATCATGGTAGTACCCATTGGAGGGGAGTAGTATTGGAGATGGGTTGATCCTTATTGAGATATTGTAGTGGATTCTGCTGCTCTCCATACACACCATATAGCCACTTGGTGATGAGATTTATGCTGTCCTTCACGTACGACCCCGCAGCCCCCCGTGCCTGACCCGGCATTGTGTGCCTTTATCTAGATTACCTCCCAGACCCTGCTGTGTCCTATAGCTACCTCCACACAGGCTGCCACCAATATATAGATTATGGGACACCAGGCAGTGGGACCACCACCTACAGTGAAATAATCGTGGGTCAATGGCTGCATTGTAGTTCCTTGTGAAGGGAGATTCCCTAAGAAGTGTACTACATATCTCTAGGTTCATCGTAAATAGTTTTCGTGCTCGATCAACACTGTTACAGAGGACTATTCCCCGCAGAATTCTAGTTGATATATACCTGATAGAGTCGCTCGTACTCAGAGTAGTGGACATATCAACATTGTTAAGTGTAACCGGGAAGCCTTAGCTCTCTACAAAGACCGGCCTTTCTGCATGCATGTGTGGGATTGTTGTGATTAGGAGGATGGTTTCAGTGGTACGATGCCCTGCTCCCGTCTCCAGGCCAACAGTGGCGACGAGAAGCCATTCGACCAGGTTAGTTACCAATAGTCGCCCAGAACTATGACACCCTGGAGACAACTTAATCAG
The DNA here is from genome assembly GCA_947462335.1 of Harmothoe impar. Taxonomy (NCBI): domain Eukaryota; kingdom Metazoa; phylum Annelida; class Polychaeta; order Phyllodocida; family Polynoidae; genus Harmothoe; species Harmothoe impar. The sequence goes on along the minus strand of OX381715.1, from coordinate 22,833,942 downwards.
TCCGCTCCATGGCAGAACGGAATTGGGCGGGAAAGGTCATCGGGTTGGCTGCCCCCAGTGTCCTAACCCATGGCCAGATGGCGCCAAATTGTGCAATATTAGAGGCGAATTAATCGGGCACGTGACCCTGAGCGCGCCCGCTGATTGGACGAGATGATTGCGGAGGCCACCGGAAGTCCCCAGCCCCCTAGCCCTCTGGCGGGGGTGGTGGGGACGACTGCAGCCGGAGATCACTGGACGCCCGACGCCGGTCAAGGTCAAGGTCGTCTGTTGTCATGGATACGAGTAACGGTGGATATTGGGACTGCACATTGAGGTAGGGGGAGGGGGTTGGAGATGGCTGGGAGGATGGTCATCGGGTGAGTGGGGTGGAAGAGCTTATCAAGGGCTGTGATCCATAGAAATATTTCTTAGACACTGTCTGTGAATTATTTAGGGAGATAACACTATAGTGGAAACTGCATCAGCCCTTTCTTTGCTCTGTATTTGCTCTGTGATATTGATTCACATTCAGTATAATAGTTATTTCCCTGTACCTGCATCGTTTAAGGACGCCCCCCTAACACTACCCAGGTATATTAGCAGACAAGTTCGGAGGATATTAATAAAACAAACCAACATTAACAATTGTGAAAGGAAAGCTAATGATTGCGGAGTGAGGTGCGCGAATTATTGAAGAGCATGGAGAGGAGGATCAATTTCCAATTTCATAAGACCTGCTTAACCCGAATTTGGCTGAAAGCTGAAAACACACGAGAAGAGCTGTTGTGCCCAGGGTTCCATTACTCAGTATGTGCACAGCCCCAGTGAACAGTGTTCACACATTAGGTGCAGCAAGCACCTCAAAACCAAAACCGGGTTCGGGCGAGGCGCACAGGCCAAGTGGGAACCCAAGGGATCATTTGGCCTAAAAAGGTTGGCTGTCTAAACCCTACCCTACTGCGGAGCTCCCTTTTGGTGTGTACGTTCACAAATTCCTGCCTTTGTTCTATCATATCCGTAGCCTATACTTGAACACCCTCATGTTTTCATACAAACAAAATAAAGAGTTTCAATATCAAATATGCAATCTCCTGGGTAATTCAATCCATCAGTAGCGATACAATCCATTTGTTTTATTCTGTTTTGTGCCCTCTTTTTACGATGGCGACTTACCAGCTTCTGTTGGAGGTCATTGTGTTTGGCTGTCCACCTTCTGCCTTGATGTTGCTAGCCGATATTCTAAGAGCAGCTCATCTCATAACCCTACAGACTACACTAAAGCCTCACACCTTTTACTCTATACCCTGATGTGCCCCTCTACCCCTTGCAACACGATCCCCTCCTACCAGCCTACTCCTTCCCTCTGCCTCCTACCCATCGACTGACAACCACACTTTTCATCAGCTTCCACAAGCGCTCGACCGGAATTCTAATCATTTCCGTCGGCGTTGGCAGCGACAACGAGGGAGATGAAGTCGGTGGCGCGGGTCTTGGCGGACGCAGGTCCGAACTTCATGGCTGGCTTCTCCACTCCGTATAAAGGAATGGTCCCAGCCCCTGGAGGAGGCCCCAGGAGAGTCGGAGCTGGCCTTCCGTCTGCGGCCCCTGCTCCTCAACCTCCAAACCCAATGGGAAAGCATGGTTCAGCTGCAGATTTAGGTACCCTCTCCTTATTGATGGTTCCAGAACGCAAAGCCTGAACACCTTTGTTGGGTGTGAAGTGAGGCGCGAACTGCTGCACTGCCGAGGACTTCCGGTTGTTCCCCTATCGCCACCAGGGGTGCTTCACACCATGGACCTCAGCCGAGGGCAGTTCTATCTGAGGTCCGGTCGGCCTGGTGACTATACAGCCAGGTTGGACAGTCCCTAAACATGACACCACCATAGGATCCCACATAGTAAGTAGGGATTTAGATCCCTCTATGACTGAAACAGATCATTGTGCTATGGCCTGTGGGTATACAGCGATAGAGGGATGGGATTCCCATTGCAGTCCAGACAGCATGACCATGGCTGGGGGTATTGGAGGAAAGGGGAGCGCAGTTTCAAAAGGATTATGTCGAGTTACTTACAGGCCTAGAGGAACATGCACAAAGGAGCTATCCATGTATTGTATGTCCAATGAATATCACTATTCAACAGACACCTTTTGGAATCAAGCGACACAGCAACTTCATAATTGACGCATGTATACACATAGCGGTAGAACTGATTAAATACCATGGATGTTGAAATTTCCTAGACATTTTGAAGAGTTCAAAATGAAGTCAGTTAACATAGAGGACTGAGACGGGTTTTTTCTGATTGGCATTAGGCAACAGCCACTGGATTGTCTTTCCTCCAGGGGTCTTAACCCCGACCCTTTAATCCATGGCCTCCCCATCCCTACCGTTTCACCCTAGGCGTGAGCTCGCTTCCCTACCTCCCAGACCGTCAATTAAATTCCTATCACCCTCGAGGGGCCCAAGCCCTGCAGGTTCCGAAGCTCGCAGCCACCTCTGCTTAAATTCACAGTGGTTGAGGCATCCCCACGGGCACTTTCGATATGGTGGCCAAAGGGCTGTGTTCGCTTTGGGGCCGACTTCTAGTTATCCTGGAGACGCCTGCAACCCCAGAGGCCAACCCCCCTATTATCACCCATTTAACCCCTGGCCCCAAGAACCAACGTTTTTCCTTTTCCCTTGGTGCCTTCCCGTAACTCCCTTACCTTCTCCCGTTACCCTCTCACCCCGGGCATGGCCTTCTCACTCCCCCCACCGGACACCTCCGATGCTACAAGCACAAAAAATAGTCCCAAAAGCCTCCAAAAGCTGAAGGTCCTGGTGGTGGTGTTTTGGAGTAGCTCAGAGGAGTAGAAGGGGGGGTCCCAGGGAGGGACACCCGATATAGAGACGCGCTACGGAAACTGGAGGTGGGGAGCGACATGGGTGAAAGAGACGGGCGGAACTTGATTCTTCCAAACCAAGGTCCCTAGGTGTCTTTGTTCTTAAGCCAACATTCGGTAAGTGACACTACTGTTTGCATGGTTATCGTTTTCATCGTTTTTAAGCAATTTTCGCCATTTCCAGGAGAAGGGTGCAAATTTGAAGCGATCAATGACTGCAAAGGTCTTGTTAAACCCCCCAAAAAATATTGTTTGGCCGTACATCGTTTTAACCTAGTCTTACTGACTTTCATTTAGATCAGTTCTTTGAACAACCTTTATATTTTGTTTTTTCCTCCCACCCTTTACATTGCCTTTTGTTTTCGACTGTGAGTCAGTGTGAATCATGACAACAGAAATAACACGAGCAAATAGAAGTAGCCCTAAAGTTGTCTCCCATCTTAAGATCCCCCACAGATTAACTACAAATAATAAATACAGGACACAAATCAACAGGAAATCTCTATCGAGAGTTAAGTAGAATGTGGGACAACAAATCATACATAGTACGGCGACAAAGGGCAGGATACATTAAAGCACTCTGCGTCCCTTAACGGGTTAACAGTGATGGAGGGAGTGTCATGCCCTGTGAACTCTCATACTCTGTGAGGTCCCGGGAGGCTAGGGTCAGGTAAAACTAAGGTCACGATTACATCTCCCCCTCCTCTTAAAACTACCCCTTGTGATATATTCCTAATGTCTTGGTAACACGAGTCGAACGTACTCTACTAACTTCATTCTTGGCGTAGTGTGACCGGTTTGCAAGACCAAGAAAAGAAGTTCCTTGGATCTACACTATTTATCAGTCTCTGTGCTCACATCTCTCGTGTGTAGTGTATATCGGTCATAAATTAGGTTTATAGGAGTTCCCACCATACAGCAAGCCTGGACCCACTAGGCTCTACATTCTCCTGGCTTCCTCCACCCAATCTCCTACCCCGTATAGCCGCAGTAACCCTGCCTACTTCGGCCCATCCACGGTCTAGCGCCCGCCGTGTGATCAGAAAGGCAAGTAGCCGCCCGCCCTACCTCATGTGGCGGCCGCTTTGATCACCAGAGATGAAAGAGGGGCGTGGGAAGCCGCCGCCGCCCGGGCAAATAGGGTCCGGAGCGCGGATCCAGGAAGCCAGGTGCCCTATAGCCCTTTAAGGGTGGCATAGTGCTTTAATGCACCTGGTGAGTTTCTGCACCCTGATGAGTAACTCACCAGTGCCATTCCGAACCTGCAGGGTTGATTCATCCCAGAGGGTCGGTATGATGCGTGAATACAGCCCAGGGGATTAGACTAGCCAGGGCTACATTCCCGCATTATTGCGACCTAGGTCATGACACATTAAAGCAGCATGCGGCCCTTAAAGTACTAATAGGCCGAATACGGTGCTCGTTGGTTACAGCTCTGGCTGGACTACGGAAAGTGCCAGCCTGTATTTACAACGGTTGTATTGGTAGTAGAGACCCCTATATATTCTGAAGTCTGGACCTCTCACGGAATGGCCAACATAAATAGACATGCTCTCAATCCTGAGTCTGGACATATCCTAATTGGTTTGAATGCCTTCAGGGCGTTCTCATTGTTGATGCTATTTCATCTTACCCACAGCCATGCTAATGACTATTCTATAATAGTGTGTGTTATCCACCCTAGCACTCAATCTTCCTTGGACTACAAGATGAAATCAGTTCCATCAAACATTGTCCCATTGAACCTTGTGTAAGCATGTGGACATTATAGCAGGCAGATCAATGGTCAATCCTCCAGAGAGAATTCTAATCAGTGTGGTTTCTATACACTCGGTGCTACTATATATAGTCGCATGTGATCCAGTTATCAACAGAGAGCACATTAACACAAGATTACCTTGTTTGATGGCGTGAGTGTGATCCAAACCCTTGCTACTTTATAGTTACCCTTATCGACACTCCTGTCGTTCTCTGATTGGCCACCAGGGTTACACTCTCTCGCAGATAGGTCACGTGCGGCCCGAACCAACCAATCCAGTTAACGCAATTCGATTGCTCCGTTGGAGTAACCTCACGGAGGCCATAATTCAATTTCCGCCGACACTTCCGGCTTGTTAAAACAAATGAACGATTTTTGTGGGGAGCAGTGCCCCAGTGAGGGTGTTCGTGATTCAAATACTACTCTGCTTGGAGACTATTGGTTAGAATTCACGCGTGCACCGCAAACAGTCTTCTGCAAATGTCGTCTGCTTGTGTCACGGCCTGCTAGGTTTCCCGCCAAACGTTTTACTGCTCGTGAATTGGAATCAATGTCGTCTGCCTAGAGTCATCTTGGGAGAAGCTTTCCCAGTCTTTCCGATTTGATTGGTGGAACACTCTACTAGATTCCACCGTGTCTTTGTAACTTTTCCAAGCACAATGTTCTCTCAGTTCCACTGAGGTTTGGCCTGGAAGGGTTGTCAGATTTCATTTATCTATTGGGAGCCAGAGCTAGATATCGCAATGTTCCCAGCTAATGTCTGTTACCCCAAGTCATCAGCTCCTAACCATGACCAATTTGCTCAGCCAAAATGCTGGAAGGTAAGAGAAGAGTGTTTCGGAGGGTCCTGATGGCAATTGTCAGATTTGGTCTGCCACTCTGCCTACACACCACCAGGAAAGCATGAGACTTTCCTGGTCCCTTTCATTGCACATGGTTCACCATTAGTATTTAGGATTGTCTTCACAGTCGCGTGGAGAGACTGGGTCTCGTTCTCCATGGATACGTTCTACACTGTGACCTCATCATGATAGGTACGTGACCAATCTTTTAATGTTATCGTCTAATCAAATTAATCAATACTGTCATTATATAGATACAGAGGTTGACTTAAATGTCCCATTGCCTCTTGCTTCTTCACTTATGGGATTGTGATGCATTCGGCCACAGAGTTTACTCCTTAGTTCTGCCAACGCCTCGTGTGATACAACTGAAGTCACACTTGTGAAGAAATACTACAAGCATAAACACTTTACCTTGCACCTCTGCCTATGTACGTCTACACCCTATACTATACTGCTTAACAGCGTGCAGGCTACCCTGGAGGATTGGTACTACTTCAGGTGCGGGCCCATCCCAGGCATGAGGTAAGCAGACTAATCAAGCAATGACAGATCTAGAGTGGACAGGTTAACAGTGTTAGTCACATTAAAGTAAGAGTCATAGGATTTGTTTAGTCTAGGATGTCCAGTCCTCAGAGTTATGGGTTGCAGTCCTTGATACAAGGTTAGCTGGCGGAATCTGTGATATACATTTCTATAGCAGTATGAATTGCTCTTTAAACATGAATAACATCCATGATTATTGCAAGGCTTTGCCATACGACATACTTTAATAGCGGAAAATGGATTGATTTGACTGAAAATTGGAATTAAGATAAGAGGAAAAGCATCATGTGGTTTAACGCAATGACAACCCATGGATTAGACAGTAGAAGTGAGACTACTCCCATCGGATAGCTGCAGGCAAGAGTGAGTCAATGCCATTCTGTCTCTGCCTGAAAGTAGGCAAGGCAATACACTTTGTCATAGCAGTGCCAGTCAGGGGGACGTAAGGGCTGCATGGTTAAGCTGCTAACAGGGGAAACTGAGCAGAAGACCCCCATTTTCCTGATTACAAATCCCTCTCCCGGATACACTCGGCCTATAAAGGCAACTCAATAAATTCCATCTAATACACTTGACATCCAAGACAGATACTACCACAGAAATATATATTCTGAAAAGTTGGCTTTGTTTTGCCTAATCAGGATGCTGAGGCCTGAGGTACGTATGCATATGGAATAGTATGTATAGTATCTGGTCTATTAGAATTCCTCAGATGTGTGTACGCCCAGTGACATCCACATTATGATGGAGTGGCTCCTTGACATCATGTACAATTATACATTTATCTAGAACACTTAGACGTCCATTAATCATTAAACTGAGCCCCCATTCCAAGTAATTACAGAACAGCACCACAAACTCGGCACTATACATCATCACAATAATTTGCAATCAAGCCAAGTAACAGTGGGGATCACAGTCTATTTTGCATGGTATACCGCAGGGTGTTACTGTCAGCCTTATATATAGATGATGTTGATGGATTCTGTTGTAGGACCACGGCTAACAGGGAAGCCCATGGAGTGAATGTCCAACTTCATACATCAGAAACCAGGCTTACAGACAGGGATACAAGACAAGTGCTCTCCCGCCATAAACCCAAAATAGAGTAATCTCTACTGAAGCCATACTGTTGACTCCTTTGAGATAAGCCTCAGGGGGATCTGTTACTGCTACTGCTACTGCTGCAGGGCCCTAGTCATTCTAGGTTTAGAGACTAGAGTGTTCATCCAAATCATAAAACTACTTCTAAGCCACAGATTGTGCACAGTCAATAAACATCACATCTATCGATGTTTATACACTTGGCTTGCTATAGTTCTTCTCCCTTAACGCCCCCTCTTTTCCCCCTATGTGGACGTGGGAGTGGGCTATGTAGGCAGTCTAATGGCGGCGGAGGATGGAGGGCTGGGGATGTCTGTCACATGTAGTTAATTAGTGACACTTGGCTGCTTCACACCACGTAGAAGCTGTCATCCACAGTCTGTTAGCGGTAGGAGGGGCATGTTACATTCCCACACCTACCTCCCTGCTGTGGTCACTGTCTCCAGGTACCTTACCTCCAGGGCTGAGGTACAGGCTGCTCTGCCATTCTTGTATCGATAGGGCAGTCATTTACTATTTTATTATACATTCATTTATTGCTGTAAGGGTACGGCAGGCTACACCACTATTTTCACCATTGGTTGCCGCCTTCATCTAGACCTATTCGTTCAGTGAATTGTAGTAAAAGAATGTGTCCTCAGCTGCTAGTATACAGATGCATAAAACAGGGAAAGACATAATTTGATGACTGCTTCTAGGCTCCTAAGGCATCAGCCCAGGTCTATTAGGACACTACAGTCTCACTGGATACCAAATTAAATGCAAAAGTTTACTTTGGCATGAGGCACCGGGGAAATGAGAAATAGATGTGGAGTTTGTTGGCGGAAGTGGATGATTGATGAGTGTTATTTATGAAGTAATTTGTTTTAAATGGCTTGCTGGGAGGATAGACAATGGTACTTCAGCCCAAGGCAGCAATTTACCTACCCTGAACATGGCAGTTGAGGGGCATTTAAAAGGGGATTCATTTAACAACACCACTGAGAAAGTTATACTATAGGACACTGTTAATCATGAACTATGTCACCTACCGTATGATAAGGTTATGCATTTTTGTGGACAACATACTAGATTCTATGGGTATGTGATTTGCATGGTTTACATTTGAAGTAATAAACAGTAATGGCCATCATCTAAATTCGTTTGAGTATTCATCAAAAACACTATCAGAATTGTGATAAACGTGTACCTTATTTCGCTGTTCAACTGAAAAGCTCAATAGGTTCAAATCTTACTAACAGGTGTAGGTAAGTCCATTGGAGAAGTGAAAAGATCAGGCGAGGGATGATATTGCATTTCAGTTATAACACGACACAGACATGCATCACCTACAAGGCCTCTTTTCTCAGATTCCAACCTGGCTACTTACAATCATTCAGAGCAATGTCATTAATCCCACTCTCGAGTTGATTCACAGTATCTGCTCATGCCTCCGATTATAATTAAACTAATTCCCCTCACCTCCCCCGCCTCCCCACTCCTCTCTCCTCCTGTCCATGACAAGTACTGGGAATCATCTACTTCTCCGTCCTCTTAGCCCTTTAAGGGTCGCATAGTGCTTTGATATGCGAAGCCCTTGTTTACGATGATGCGTGAATGCAGCCCTGGCGAGTATAGGACAGCATTTATGCATCACCGAAGCCCATCGGGAACACATCAGTCCGATAGGCTCGGCATGATGTTTGAATGCATCCCCACAACTGCATTCATGCCTCATGGCGAGATAAGGCATGTCAGAAAAAATCTCTATGTGGCCCTTAAAGGGTTAACCCACGTTCAGCTTAACCCACGTAAAGCTGTCACCATCTTCTCTGTTGCAATTCGTAAAACGCCTACCAGGTGGCCTGTTTGTCGGAAATACCATCATGCCCCGTTGGCTTCCGTAATTGGTCCTTAGTCCTAGGTCACCCGCGCGTTCACTCAGAGCGCTGGCTGTAAATCGGTATGCTGGATTGATCTGACCTTATTCATCAATGACATTGTAGTATTGTGGAAGGCATGTGGACTATTCCACAACTGTTCCAGTACAAAATGACTACTGAAATAAAAATCTTAAATGCGACTATGTCATTAAAAGATCGGTCTTGGGGTAATATGGACTGGAATAGCAATTTCCAGTAATTTCCGCTAAACCCGAGTAAATTGTTTGGCAAGGTTTTCTCATTCTCCAGATGGCACTGCAGCAAGCTTATGTAGGTTAACGAAGTCTTTAAAAGTATCCCTGTGGAACCATAAAGACGCCGACAGGGGTGTGAGGCACCACTGTGCCACACAAAGTACGAGTGCCATTCAATGGGACAAGATGGCCGCCCAAAACGCCTTTCACGTGACCCTTCTCCTTAGCCTCGATCCGATACCGTTATAGCCTCAAACCGATAGGCCTGTGGCCGGGGACCGGGGCCGCTTTATCAAATGAGGACCAAAGTGTAATCAAATCTGTCATGGGGGTGGTCCCCGAGGGTAGGGGGAGTGAAGCTAAAGGAAGGTTGAAGTGACAGTGAGCTGTAGACATGGGTGTGAGGGGTGCTAGAGTTACTTCACATTGACGCCCTTCTGAACAGCTCTGTCCCATTAACATGAAGCAATATGTAGGGAGGCGAAGTCCTACAGTATCTTACAGTGATAGAGGCAGGGAGATAACACCATTGAGGCCATCTTAGTGGGGAATGATCGGAGCTATATCTTCTGTATGGGGAAGCCTTAGAGAATGTTATCATGCTGCAAGATGTAGTATTTCTATCATAAATGCTGCAGATTTCAAAATTGTAGCCACTTCTTGAGATGTGCTGAGCAAGAACATGTGCATGCCCACAGTAGAAATATTTTACTTGCCCTGATATGAACAAGACAGAAGGGCCGTTCCCAGATAAAGATAAAGTATTGCAGGTTAGAGCATTGAGATGACTACCCAAATTGCCGCAGCTGATACCTTCCCACGACCACCCCCTCCTGTGCAGTGAATGCCCCTCAGCCTCCATCCGGGCCCTTTCAGATATTCATATGATACAGGCATAACGCATACATATATAATTGTTATGAGGGGGAATGGCGGTCCTAATAATTCCCCAGATGCTAGGATCTTTGGCCCGATGACAAATTGCGCCCATTTGGTACAGCAGCGGACTGTATAATTGGGGCCTTGTGGATGTCTTGTAGCTATGCCTCTCCCAGTCCCACTGGAACACTCTAGGCGTGCTTTAACTCTTTAGAGGCCACACATTGCTTAAATGTGCCATGTCCTTTGTCGTCGTGATGCATGAATGCAGTCTTTGGGAGTAACTCGCCAGTGCTGTGTTTATACATCATGTCGACCCTACGAGGTTGATACACTACCTCAGGGTCGGCATGATTCATGAATTCAGCCCTCGGGAGTATACTTGGCCAGGGTTGCATTCACGTACAATGTATCAATGCGCCAAAGGCCATGATGCCTTAATAGACAATGCCGTCCTTAGACAGTTATTGGGCGAGTATTCTCCTTCTTGTTAATATTATTTATATATAACCCAGTCTCATCGTACAAGCTACAAATGCAGAAGAAGAGGTGAGTGTGTACATCATCTAGATGACCACTGCAGCTCGCCCCCTCCCACCTCCTGTTATTCATGTGTCTTTGCAGGCATGTCCTGAATGCTAACAATGATTAGATTCCATCACTGCCTTATCAATATGTAAAAGGGCACCTCCCCGGCACCTCCGACAACCTCTCCCCAGCCACCCCCTGCCTGGGGGCCCCCTCCCACCCCCAGCCACCCCCTGCCTGTCCCCCTCCAACCCCCAACCACCCCCTCTCACCCCGGGCTTTTGGCTATGCTGGGCAGGTGGGTGAGGCTGGTGAGCAATAGGTGCTGCATAGGGTGAGTGTAGTCAGTGAGCAGTTGTCATGCTGAGTTTGTGACTGACACTCACGGCCCCCCTGTAAGGACGGACGTCCCCACAAGGTGCTGCTACAGACAACCTGAGGACGTGCCTGCAAAGACAATGCCATGAGAACATTCCCACCGCCCCCTCCCAGAGCTGTGAACTCATGTTGCAGCAAGTTTGGGGGATAACCTGATATAGTTGCCATCAGAAGTTTGATGCAATGGTAACCATTGCTCAGGTGTTATCTATGAACCAAATTTAGGTGGTAGTTGGCACTTTGTGAATCTACTGGACAAATTATGCATTCATATCGAGCTTGATCTAATAATGAAGTCCATAGTTCACGCACACATTGTTGTTGGTGTTCCTAATCTACCATGCACTTATATTCTATTCATATGCCCACTAATAGCAAACAAGGTTCCAAAGAGTAATAATGAATAGGCTAGCAAATTAAGAATAGTTAGCGTCACTTCATTATTGCATTTGCAAGTGGGACATGTTCCGTTAAGCATGGGTTTACAACAGTTGCCTCTTCAAATGGCCAGGGTGCAAGACTAATTCCGGGACCTTTCTTCACAGTGAGCCGACGTATAGGAGGACCTGGGGTACATTCAAGTGCAAACAGGAAAGGGAAGTGAACTAAAAAGGTGATATACGTAGCATCAATATGCGTACCACACTCTACTAAGGCGAGGGAGGAACTGGATAAATGACCCTCTTTCTTTTTGTGTTACCATAGCGATAGCTGGAGCCGTAGGCGGCGTATGGAGCGTATAAAGGGGCCGTAATGGCCTGTATAACCGCCCAAGCGCTTTTTAAATTTCAGATATGCTTCATTCTAAGCCCTTATTTCAGACTGGCGATTATTTGCGGCCATGTTCTTATTGCATTAACACATTTTCCTTACTTATCTACTCCTGGCGCTTATTCAAAACCGGTCGTTATATCAGGACCCGGCGCTTAAACACGACACTACGGTAGCAGGAGTAGAAGGGGGTTGGTAAGGGGAGGGGCTAGTCTATGATCTGATGGGGCTATTTAAGGATCAGGGGGTCGAGGCGATAAGACTGGATCCCAGCCACTGGGGGGCTATTGAGCAGATCCAAAACCGCTCTCAACTGCTCCCCGTCCGCTGCCCGCTCGTCTGAGCCGCTCGGCGGGGGTCGGGACTGCTCGGAGCTGCTCGGGGAGCTCGTATATACAGGATTAGGTGGCACGGGGAGTGTGTGGGACTTACACAGTCGGCTGAGTAAGTCTCCGACTTCCTCCCAACTAACCCTTTAAGGTCAGCATAGTGCTTTAATGGCATGTTCCCTTTGTTTTCACGATGGGGCGTTACTCATCAGTGCTGCATTCAAGCAAATTGTCGAGCCTTTGGAGTGTCAACCTGGTAGGGTCGGCATGCTGCTGCTTGAATGCAGCACTGCTGAGTAGACTCGCCAGGGCTGCATTCATGCAAAATGACGATAAAGGGCGGAGTGCATTATAGCACCATATGCGCCCCTTAAAGGGTGTAAAATGTTGCTGTCGTCCACTGTTTTCTACGCCGCAGGCACACGTGTTACTGGAGCCGGCTTACCTCAGTCCCACACCGAGCAGTAATTAAAAATTGTATTCGCTTCCAAATGCAGCCATGCAACATAAGAACTGATGAAAATGGTGGACAATGTTTTAACGTCAGACGTCGATCGCAGCGTGAAAGGTGCTGGTCTCGTGTTCCTTCACCAGACGGGGAACGTGCGTATTTTAGGTTCACCAATGTTATTACAGCCATTTTATTGTTCACCACAGCAAACTGAGTGCTTTTATACCACCTCCATAATAGATTATGGTCGAATCAAACCATGAAGGATTCTATTCTGGTGCCATTTGCTGCCATGTCTTACCAGTGTTAACGCGCTATAGACAGGCACTAAATTAGGTATTCCCGTCCTAAAACTGTATTTAATGCCACCAGTGGCTAGCTGGTTGCCCGCGAGCGCTGAGGGCTCTGCCTTATCTAGGGTCAGGGGGTGGCCGGTACCCATCCGTCCTGTGGCTATAATACCCCTGTGTGGTCCTGGCGTGTGTTCCTAAGGCTTTATGTGAACTCTTATCAGCAAACCCCTTATCAGTGCATACGGCTTTGGATGGGGTTGGTGGGCAGGGACGTGATTCACGATAGCCCTGCTCATCGGCTGCACGACTAATCTGCATATATGCTAATGACACGAGGATACAGGTTGGTGGTCGTATCCCCTTTGTCTGATTATAAGCTTGAAAACTTTCTTGGGGGATTTTGCCGTCGTAAGATTCCCTCTGGTTGTTCCATCTAAAGGTATATACCAAGCTATACACTGCACTATTATAATATTTTACTGTCTGTATACTCGGACAATAATCAAACTATTCACGGAACATGATATTTATTTAGGGACACTAAACTCACAGTAAGGATGTTAACAAGATAGCTAGGTAGTATAAAGAACCGAATCTGATTGGTGCCTATGGAGAAACTATCCAATGATTCCTCCATGACGTTTCATTGTGTTGAACATACCCCCACAGAGCCGTATTTGGGACGTGAGTAGTACACGGGATGTGGACTTTGTACCAGGCAGTCTGCCTGCACGAATTCCATCTCATAGAATAACAACAGAACCGGCACCGATTCAATATTTATCTGGCCGACCCGTGGTGTACACTTGTACTTACTACACCTATGTTGGCGGAATTCTATCATGTCTTGGGAAGCAGCACCGGGATGAAAGTGACTAGCCCTTTAAGGACCACATTCTGCTTTAATGCACTATGTCCTTTATCGCTTTGATGCATGAATGCAGCCATGGCGAGTACCTAAACATGCATGAACAGCCAGTAATGCATCTTGCCGACCATAGAAGGTTGAAACAATCCAGGATGGTATTAGGACAAAACACCTTAATGCATGGGGAATATTGAGGAGGAAACATTCAGAATACCCATATTGGCTTGTATTCTGCCATCAAAAGGAAATCATCATTCATATATGTATTTTCGTCGAATTGGCAGTCTATAGCTTTAGGATGTTAGAAATGACTGAGGCATCATCTCTATGCTACGGCCATACAAAATAAAAGACCCAGAGCTGCGGCATCAGAGGCCATTAATGGCACTACAACGAGGGGCATCTAATGTCATATTGAATTAACCTACATAATGATATAAATTGGGGGTATCAATGATTATATTGACGACAGATATACATTATTAGTGGCACGATGGGTAGTCCGGGGGCCTGGGACTATGTAGTAAAGGGGACAATGACCCACCCACACAATTGGTCTTAAATGTGGCACCCTCAGCGCAGCAACCCTATTACCATCAGGGGAAGGAGTATGAGGGAGGTTATCTATATGGGTCAAGCCCTGTGCTATCAGTATCTCAGGGGCCTATTCCAGGCCGTATCTACTCAAGGTTATATATGTGAGGTAGTCATGGAACCAGGCCTGATTGTCTGTGAGATGTGAGGAGAGGGGGGAGTGTGTGTAAAGGGGAGGTTCATGTACTAGAGGGAAGTAGTGTAGGAGAGGAGCTGGTGGATGGATGGGGGACGCTACTGTAGGGGATGTTATATTACCTTAGCCTTAGGCTGCACATGGTTATCTTACACTATAGATCAGTCCCTCAGCATTGAACCTTAAAGGTTTCAAGGGATACTGCCATGGAGGAAACAGATATGTTATATATGAAGCATAACTGTTAGGCGTAGATCACTGGGCACGATCAGGGAGTGCATGGGTGGTGCATGAAGGCGAGATCCAAACCTATCGTCACTTGTATAACAAGGTTTGTACCTGGGGGTAGTATGTACATCTTTAGTATGTAATTGGTTATCATTTATCAAGAGACGATAGTTCTGAGAAGGGGTTTCCATATTTGACAGCACACGTTTGAAATCAGATAGTTTGGCTTAAGTGTGCCTACTGGCCTCTTTCTAATAAGCTTGTTAGTTTGGGAGAAGGCCTTTTGACACGGTATGATGAGTACCTCTGCCGTTAGGGCTCGTTTGGTGTTCTACTTAATTGATCCAGATATAGATTTATGTGAATTTGATGTCGCGTGTGGCAGAAGTTGTGTCCTGGGTTGTACTTAGTTGGTATTTGGGGAGGGGGATGGTGAGGACAGGCTGGGGATTACCAGTGTACCGATAGGGGAGGCAGGCACCGGCTCTGCGTGGGGTCAGTTGTCACGCTACCTAGCGGTTGGGTGGGCACTAGGCCCCGCCCCCGACGTAATTAGATCAGTGAATAATGTCAATTACAGACTTCCGGGAGGTGAGCCTCAAAGGGGGGAGAGTGTAGGGGGCGGGGCGGGGTAAGGGGGTAGTTAAATAAAGGAGGGTTCGGGGCTAACCCCCTGGCAGTGCAGTAATGAAGCGCCCGAGTGGACCCTCTGTGAAGCTGATCCTTTCATTACCTAATCCCCCTTACCAGCCCCCGTACCCCCGGCCCTCACGGTGCCATCGGACCACCAGGACGCCCCATCTGCCTCCCGGTGCTTCCTCTCCCTCACCCACCCACTGGAGGACTTGGACCTGGAGGAGAATGGCGGGAATCCGATGAGACGCAGCCTCTATTGTCGGGGTCAGCAGGAGGGGGCCTTCCCCGCTGGCGGCCCGCTTTGTCTTCGCTTTCCACCTCATTAACTGGCCGATAGGAGGCGCGCGAGATCAATTTGCTTGGAGCGACCCCTAGTGGGGACAGAGCGAATGTCGTCTGCTCCAAAGGGACGAGGAGGCAGTCAGCCCGATTGGTGGAGGGGTTTTCCCGCCAAATGATCCCCGGTCCGCGTCTCATGAGTCTCAAGACGCTGCTCTTTGAAAATTGTCGTCTGCGCTGCACCCCATGACGCATGCGCAGAGCCAGTTTCCGCTAAGAAGCGCGGGAAACCTGATCCTTCAGCGCCACGCCACGGTCGGGGCGGTCAATAGAACGGTTAGCTCTTGTCTTTGAAGGCGACTTAATGACAAGGGACTGAGAAATAAAAGAGAAGTCTAACCCAGCATCTACTTTCACCTTCACTGGCGACAGGTCAAGCGGTGAGGGAGGGATTAGGTAAAGCCTTGGTCTATGGCATCCGCCCAACTTGTAGTACTGCCAAGCATGCGAGCTTTTTCCTGCACAGTCATCCT
The DNA here is from genome assembly GCA_947462335.1 of Harmothoe impar. Classification (NCBI taxonomy): domain Eukaryota; kingdom Metazoa; phylum Annelida; class Polychaeta; order Phyllodocida; family Polynoidae; genus Harmothoe; species Harmothoe impar. The sequence goes on along the minus strand of OX381715.1, from coordinate 22,817,806 downwards.
TTTACTATCCAAACCAGAAGGTTGGATTTAAGCTCTATCTCAGTCAAATCCACACTTATCTATGTATATACCTCCCTATGCCTCTTTTGAACTCAATCCAATACAGTCCTAATCTATCCCCGAGCTCCGGCTCTCAAAGTGGATTCTGGCGGATGATTAATTCTGAGTCTCATAAAAAGCCCATTTCAGTGCTACAAACTTCTTATTGTAGTACCCAGTAAACACTAACCATCCTCATTACAGTTTTTACACGGCTTAAGTAAGTTTGTGAGATTAGTCCAATCTCCTTTTTCTCACGGCCCTCAACAGGCTTTGAGAGTTGGCTGCCTGCCTCTGCCCAGGCAACACTTAACAGACAACCGCCGCTGATGAGCCACTATTTCCTCCTTGTGCCGTGGGATTCCTGTGGGTTTTAGGAAAGTTGTGACAATATCCCTTTCCCTCTCTTAGACCTCCACTTCCCCTATAAAGACCCAGATTCCTGCTCCTTGTTTCACCCAACTGATACTGCACAGGTAGCAAGAGTTTGGCGTTTACGTTTAAAGCACAAGAAATAACTTCTTTCCTGTCGCTACATCCGTGTTTATACAGTATCTTTGGGGAGTTAAAAATAATAGTGGGATTTAGGGGGAAAGAGAGCTGTGATGTTATTTCTTGCTCATCGAGTTTGTGCCAGTATTAAATGAGGTTAGTGTAGGTAGGGGAGAGAGAATGGAGTGGGGGATGAGGACAGAAACGTGACTGTCCCTACTCCCCTACCTATCATGGCACCAAAAGGTTGGCACAGCCGTCATGGTAGGTAACCACAGGGGGGAGGATCAAGTGATGGAAGAGCAGACAACGCCGCGCCCAATAAGCCAAATCTGCAGCGTCATAATGACAAGTGTGCGGGGAGGGGTCCGCTTCTTGGCAGAGCGGGAGGGGAGAGAGGAGGGAGGACCAAGGGAGACAGGAGGAAGAGGGAGAGGCAGGGGGTCTGGTCTAACAATGCTGGCCCCTGGCTGGCAGCCACACGGCCATAACGGGTGGCAGGGGGGGGGGGAGGGATCCACAGATCAAAGGGCCACCACGTAACGATGCCGGGATCATTAGCTATGGGGGCTTGTTATTAGTGATCCAAGTCACTGCAGCATCCTTCTAATGCCGCCACCTTGAGACTGCGAAAGGAGGATCCCCTTCGCTCCTCCCCATGCCCTCCAATCAACCCCACAAATGAGAAACTGATACTATCTTAGTGTCGTCTCCAACGGTTCTAGGTGCTCCTTATAGCATGTCAGGACAACGTAAGTTGTATGCCTTGATGTAGGAAAGTGTCAAGCGCATGCGGTTTGTCAATTATAATTTATATATATACTTCCCTACAGTCAGACATGACAAATCACCTGTAACATTAAAAAGTGAGGGTTACATTACCAAAGGGATATAAAGATAAACACAAAACTTCAGGTGCTGGCTGTTATTCTGGATCTGGTGGAAATAAAGACATTCATCATATTAATCACCACTACACCCATTGCCTTAACACTACTCATTCAGCCACCATAATCCTTAAGGCTAATTTATCATTCTGTTCCAAAAAAACACGTTTCAATCGTGCAAACAAAAAGCCTCTCCTGTAATTTTCTTCCATGCGGGCCCCCACATTGGGAAAATTGCTCTCTATAAAAAAATAGATCGGCTATCAATTTCTTTATACAATGTTCACGTAAAAGCCCTATCCGTCACTGTCACGTTCACACCTATATATGATTATGACGCCCTTATCATGCAGTTCCATATATAAATCAGTCACACCATTTCTCTCATGGCTGTCACCTCTGCTTTGTGTGCTCGGCCAGCCGGTGAACGGAAGCATCGGCTTTCGTGAACGGAAGCATTGATCACCAGGTTATTAGTGGCGGTCAATGCGGGAGTGTTTGGAGTTCTTGTATAGTGCATTCTGGGTGAACGCTGGCTGCCTGCACCAACTTCCGCCCTGTGTATACTACTACCTAGTGACGTCACGCCTGACATAACAGCCGCTTCCGTATACGTAGTAGTGTTACCATAGCTACTTGTACCCATGGTGTACACATGTGTGGGGTATGGTTTGTATTTGGGAGGGTGGCGACCCTGGAACCTGTTAGGAATGTGTAATAACTACTATTCCAAGGATATTATCCAGTGTATGCATTAGACACTATGTATATATCATACAATATAAGCTTTAACAGTAGCTCCATAATGAGTGTAGAATATATAGCATTTCTCGTCTAGGACGGTCTGAACTGGCCATAATACATCCCCTTAAAGGAGCACCTAGAGTATGTAAGGCGCGGGTCATCTCTACCAAGGCCATCTGCACTGGGCCTCTTAATGCTGTAGGGGTAGCAGGAGTTTTAACCAGAGGTAACGTGAATGTATTAAGGCCTGGTGTGGTGTGGTGTGGGATATAGTGGTGTGATACCTGGCGGCTACAGGAGGCGTGTGAGGGATCCTGGTGGCGCCCGGAGTAATCCGTGTTGACACCGTACATGGTGAATAGGTTACATGACCAAGGTGAGACCAGACCCGGCCAAAAGATAAAGAGCTCGGTTTCTGGTACCATAGACAAAGCCGGCCCGGTCGGCAGATATTTTTATTCTAATAAAATTGTTTTGCCCTCCCCCGTTGAAGCTATAGGGTCCGGATAAATGGATGTTCCTTGCAGAGTGCTTGTCCGATTGAAAACCCCCACAAAACTGGCATGTAGCAAGGATGAAAATGGTCAAAAGAGGGAAATGCGGCGCTTTTTAGCTTGACCACAAGGGTAGGTCTGGTCGGATGACATTTTTGCCCTATACATGTATGATATAGGGACCGGCCGGGTGTAAAGTAGGATATATATAACAGGGGAGAGAGCAGCCTCGAGCACACCAGGCCCATTACTGGGCCTGGACGAATTTATATCTAATAAAAATGATCCGGGATCCTGGATCATTTTTTAATGAGGAGTGTGGGTTCGAATCCCACCATGGCACAATAGGTATTACGTTTTATAAAATCTGTATTTAATCCATTTTAGACATAAATATCACCAATACTGGCATATTTATATTACATAGGAAATATATTACCAGGTTATTTAGTTCAATTCAGGTGTTTTGTGCAGATATCAACAATACTACTAATGTAGCCAGAGTGGGGTTCGAACCCACACTCTCATGGTTGCTGATACTAGTGGGCATGTACAGTATAGCAGGGTATGTGGGCCAGTGTAGGTACATATGTCTAATTACTCTCCCAGACTGTAAACTGACAGTCAGGGCCCGAGACTGGGGAGAGAGTAGAGAGTCAGGACAGAGAGTCAGCAATAAGGCGGGAATGGTTGGTCAAAATAAGAAGAAGGAAGGGGAATTCTATGAGCCTCAAACCCAGCTAACGAGCGGCTCATTAAAGCCAAGAGCTGCTCTCACATTGCTACATATAAATACTCATCAGGAAAGGACCCTTTTTAAGACACTCACGCTCTACTTGAGTTACTGCCAGCATCATTCATTATTACCATGGAGGAGGTGTGGGTAGGTGGGTATATGATTGGTGTCTTGTGGGGCCTTATAATGCCTGTAACGACGTGAAACACGGTCTGCTGGTATCTGTGTTGACGTGTGAACGGCCATTAGTCAACATTGTCCCCCTACCCCGGGGGTGATAGCCTCGCAGCTGTCGGCCCGACCCGTGTATAACCAGATACTTTGTCAGTTCTGCCAACACACCCACTACATCAAAACCCAGGCCCCATTTCCCTTCATATATATGGGCCATATATGCAGAGAAAGTAGATAGGTTGTATGTATAGCTGTATGGAAAGGTAGAATAAATATATATAGCTGAGGACATGTGGCCATGAGCGAACCTATGTTGAATGGATAAGAATCGATGAAAATTACAAATGCGATATGAGTAATCTATTATCTATAAATTATGACATAGAAGTGACATAGGTGAGATAACACTTGCTACAAGTAATACAAGATGTCCGAATAACCTGGTATAATTGTATAGGGACATTGTAGCTTATTTCCATATTTCATGAGCCACGTGCCTTTTCATAAGGGAGGTATTTCCACTCCTGCCCTCCATTTTGTAACCATACAAAATATGGGTTTCATTATCACATGTAGATTGGAAGGTGCAGGTGGTGAGGGAGGTTATGGACGTTGTGTAAGCCCCCAGAACCTGAGGCTAAAAATGGTTGGTTTCAGGGGTTGTTTTCCAGTAACATGGTCTGACAAACCAGTCACCGTCAGTCAGATCATGTTTTGCTTTCCTCAGTTCTAAGCTCGGCTTCAGAGTTTTCGCGCTAACTTCTAAGATCCTTATTAATTGTCTGATTTAAAGGCTCTGAAAACCACCGCGTAGCATAAAGTATTTTGCTAGACGCCGTCGAGTGACCTGAAATCAAACTTCGTTCTTTTTTTGGCCTGACACAGTGGCCTGACCCTATGGACTACAGGTCTGATACCGCGGAGAACCTGCCTACTTAGCCTGTCACCCCCTTTAGCCTATGGCGATATACGCCTGTCAACGCCGACGTAGCAGATTCATTCTGATATGGTTCCATCCTCTGAGTATGGTAGTTTAAAAAGGACTGGATCAAAATGGATGGAAAAAGTAATTAATGGATTTGGAATTACATGTATATTATGGATATCGTATGCACAAAAAGGCAGTTGTTTTTCAATGAGACAGCTGGAAATAGTGTGAGGATTGCTCTGCCTCATCTCACAAAATCACAATTTAGCTGGTTATGCGTAATACATGTACTTGTTTTTAACAACTCCAGCTATGAGCATCTTATGCTGTGTATTGTCAGCAGACTATCAATGCTGAAAACTTCACCTCCGAGTTCTAGCCTTACATTCATGTTTCACAATAGAGGAAGAGACCAGCATGGGCCATGGTGACAGGTGGGTCTGTGCAATGTGTGTGTGTGTTATTCAGTGGGGTGGGGCCCATGGGGTGGGGAAGTGGGAGGTGTGGGGAGGGGTTATCCCAGGGGGAGCAACCCCTGACCATAATGACAGGAGGAGGGGGGATGGGAGGTGCAGGTCAATTCAATATGGTGACAGCAATCTTGTGGGAGTGGAATACGGGGATAGAATATGTATTGGGGCTATACTCTAGGTGCACCCTATCATCGACACTGTGTTATTCAACCACTGTTGCCTTTCTTATACGAGTAGGCTTGGCTTTAGCATTCTGGTGGCTTTCTTCAGTTAAACCATATCTACTAGGTTTCAATATTTACCAGTCGTATTTGCTGATTTGCTATAGTGGGTTGTTATCTTCTTATACCCTTTTCAAGCAACCATATCATTTCCCAATGAGATTATCTTATACATTTTAATGTCCCCTAAATTCTACTTCTTCATTAATTGCCCCATAACTTTCTGTCTCTGTCCCCATCCTGTTGGTGCTACATGTATCTGGTATACTAATCCAGCCTGCACATTTCCTCGGTCTCCCCCACTTTTCCTCTCCTTCCAGACCGCATTCCCTACCCAGGTGTTATATGGCATATGTAGTTGTGGAGTGGAGAATGTCTGTAATCGGAAGCTCGTGTAGCATGTTCACGGCCTATCCTATCTGATATGACAACCCCCTAAAGGTTGAATTCAACCTGTGAGTCGATAATCGTGGAAGGCTGCAAAAGGTCGATATGCCGTTTACCTCTCACAGCTACTTGTCTGTTCAATGTGTGTCCCCAGTTAGTGAGGGAGGTCTATACTTAAAAGTATATTTCACTTCCTGAGGCTTCCCTATCAATGTGGATGATGTGTTTAACAATTTAGCAGGTCTACAGACAATTGCATCGGCAGCGTACTAGTTCAGGAGGAGGCCAGAATGTATGGCGGGAATAGAATTTTCTAAATATATTCCATATACATATATGTGATTGTGAGTCTACTGTAACCATGGATTTGATTCCTAAGTTAATCCCAATTGTATCTACCCCTTTATCCCCAAGCATCGAGACCAATAGTAGGTATACAATCCATTTATACAGGTGTCTCTGGAATATGAAAATAAATAGTTACATACAAGTACAGCAAGGTATATCAGTATGATGTGGCTGTACTCACGTTTAATGGGCAGGTGCCTGGACTGCTGCTGGGGCGTCACCCTCAGACAGCCCGCCAGCACCACCACCAGGCGGAGCCACGGTCCGGGCCCGGCCCAGCAGGGGGCGCCCCACGCCTCCCGACGTCCTCGACGTGTCGTCATGGTAACCTACTTACGTCCAGAAACGCCAGAAACACACCTTTACCCTAGAGACGCCACGTCAAGGGAGACAGAACTCAGACAGAATTGCTCCCGCTTCTACTTTCTCTGTTTTAAAAGAAAATCCAGTCTTTATGATGTAAAGCCCAGGCGTGGTTTTCCTCCTTTGTGAATAACTCAATAACGGTGGGTCCCAAGGGGTAGGGTTTACTCCTCTGTGTAGCTCCAACGCGGACCGAGCCTCCCCACCGTGTCACATACAGTTAGATCACTTATCTCCCACAGAGCTGCTCCCGACAGCCACTGAGCTGCTCCTCCGGGACTTAAAACTGAGCTGCTCCACTTTTCTTAAACTCCACTTTATATGAGCTCTGTAAATAATACAGCAAGGATAAGTCCGGGGTAAACAAGAATAGGGGGCGACTGTATGTTTCAGTGTAATGCACTGGAGGAGTTAGTCACCCCCTGGAGACAGGTGAGTTCGCAGGGCCCACAGGTGTAAGTATAAATACACCGCCAGGTGTAACTGCACCTCCAGGTGAGACAGTCCCTACTCCTTCCTCCAGGGTGTTATCGCCAGGACAGGTGGGCAGGGCGGCAGGTGAGTGGGTCGCCTACCTACCTCCTCCAGGTGGGAGGACAGGTATAGACACAGGAGTGTACTGGAGGTGGTATGTGAACAGGTGGGTACCTGGTAGGTGCAGGAGGAGGGGGTGATGTGATACCAGACAGGTGGTTGTACAGTCCATACAGCAGTCACCTCCTCCAGTAACCTGTAACCCACTGCTGAGTTAATCCCACCACAAGTGAGCAGCTTCTGAGAAAAGCCTGTCCTTAAGTTACAGCTGAAGTCCAGGCGAGCTGCTCAGACCTGCTCCAAGTAACTCAATTTGTTTCACAGAACACAGAAACAGTTGAGTTAAGTGCGTGACTGGCTGCAGGTGTGATGTGGTGATCAAGATGGAATCCAGGTGGCTTCCTCACAGACAAGATCTCCCGGGCTGCTTTCTGCCGCTTCTGATCACTTGAGTTTGTTACCTGCGCGTATTCCAATCCAAGTAGATTAAAGTACTCCAAATGCGTCAGATGCATTTGCTGGTGATTATCCCAGCAGCTCTGAGTTAATAGTGAGCAGTGTGGTGATACAGACAGAGTTTCTCTGTGATTGGGTTGCTGTGCCCTGGTCCTCTCCCTCCCTGCCTGAGCTGCTCCCGCTCTGTGACTGAGTAGCTCCCACACTGTTACCGCCTTTCAGAGCAGCCTCACACACAGCGTCCGTCCCGCACGGCTTTCACCGCGCGACTGGCGCCCCGAGAACAGACCTGCTTTTTCGCCGAGCGAGGGCGGGCGGGAAGGAACGCGGGATGTAGCCAGTAACTCACTAGCGGCGGCGGCGGCTGCGACGCTGGGACACCACTGCGCACCCTGTCTGCGCAGTTGACGGCGGCGCATGCGCCTGGAGACACTGGGGCTGCTCCGTGTGGGAACAAGTGACTGGCTGCGTGTGGGTTATGGACGGTGGCGCACCCAGCGGACCCTACACGCTCTATTTGATTAGGCGTAATAATACTCGTCCACAAACAAAATCATAATATCAATAACTCTCCGATCCGACCCCTGTACAAAGGGCGCTGTCGGTGCGATGATTGAGGGATGGGCGCGGGGGGTTCAGGGGATCGATGTATGGGGTACAGTAACACTGGGGAGGCGTTGGGAGCTGCAGGAGGGATGTATTGGTGGAGGCTAGTACCTTGAACTTCAATGTTGAAGGGGTGGGTGGGAGGAGTCGACTGGCTTTACTGGGATCACCAGGACTGGTTATTACAGGGCTATATCGGTGATGTTAAGCTCATCTCCTGCACCCCCCCCCCTCCCACACACACACCCTCCCCCACACCCACACACCCTAGTGCTCACAGATGGTCGGGGCGCCCCCCGGTAACGATCGGCAGAACTAGAGTGGGTGATTAGAAGGGGATCCATGCGGCCAGATCTGGCTACATCTGTCGGGTGGTGGATCAGCTGCTCGTCTACTTCACACCCCGCTACAGCCTCCACCCACCACCCCACCACTCACTGCTAACCCTTTAATGAGGGCATGATACATCAAGGTACATAGGCATCAGTCGTCATGATGCTCTTATGATGCAGGAGCGATAGGTTACCAGCGATAGGCTACCAGCGATCGCTGCATTGGGGCATCATGCCGACTCTGGCGGAAACACTGGCGAGTTACTGCGTGGTCACGGCTGCATGCAGGGATCATGATGACTAATGCCCCTTGTACATTAAAGTGCTATGTTGTCCCTCAAGGGTTAAACCCTGGAGTAGCAGAGGTGTAGGTGAGGTATGGAGTGTCATTGACCGTGCTGGTCACCGATCATAACGCACCCGGCGACGAGCCAACCATCTGCCGTTATTCAATTTTCAAACCATCCTCCCTTTTTAGTTTTGTTAAGTGATTCTGCAGTGTTCATAACCTGCAGCCAGGGGGTGTAGTCAACTGTTATTACCACTGGGCCACCTGGCCATTGAATATTAAGTTATACATTTCTAGACTATATGTAAAATAGAGTGGACGGTGGATATTTCATCATTCAGCCCAACACGTTACATGAGGGCATGTCGTGTATAACTAGAGAGAATGGAATGCAATTTTATTTTCTATGCTGTGGATCTCCGTGGGGGCTTATATATGTTTGTATGTAGTATCACCATATTCCATTGCTAATACTACTTTTGAAACGCATAATGTATGTCTAATTTTGGAATGTAGAAAGCTATGGTTTTTGCCTAGCATAGTGGCCATCAATTACCTTTGATACCTTGATAGGTAAGTGTCTGAAGGTAGAACTCTGTATCTGTTATTAGGGCCAACAGTTGCGTTATCAAGTTGGGGAAATCTCATGTGTAAAACCCCACACTATGTGTCAGAGGACTGCACTACATACTCGTGTTTGACTGAATTACATTCACCTGCGTGAAATCTGTAGAAAAACACATTTTTATAACTATGGTAATAAAAGTACCTTTGTCCCATTAAAAGTGAGAGATCAATGATTTCTATTCATCGTAAAATCACCACTATTGTTAGGCTACATTTTAAATACGGGTTAAATTGCATATATGTACCTGTATGCTTTACATTGTAAACCGTCTTATGATCCAAGGGAGATGAAACGCATTAACCACAAGAGGTAGAAATATAGGACTAAAATCCGCTGTATAGATCTACAAATTGTAAAGCAATGGTGGAACTGTGACTAAAACAAGCTGTAATCGATGATACTACACAAGGAGAGGAGCTTAAAAAAGCCCCATATACCCACATAGATAAAAGGAGACCTCCATACAAAGGACCGTGGAGTAAAACAGTGTACACAGTGCGGTCTGCCTCCATCACTACTGGAGGAGACTGAATAGCTCTCACACATTAACCCTTTAAGGGCCGCATAGTTCTTTAATATGTTATAGCCTGGGCTATTATGATTCATGAATAGAGCCCTGGAAAGTACTCGTATATTGCATTTATGCACCATGCTGACCCTCCAGGTGTGTATCAGCCCCATAGGGTTCGCATGGTGCTTGGATATACCATTGGCGAGTTATTTGTCTGGGCTGCATTCATACATCAAGGCCACCGAAGGCATTATGCAACATCATGACACTATGCGGCTCTTAAGCCCCCAAGCTATGTCAGATGTTTGCTTTTTGTGACAGGACCACCATGGCCTTTAGAGCTCAATGGTTTCAATTGAATCCCACAATGAATACACCATAGGTAACAATAGCGTTCCACCCTAGCTCCAACCTTCCCTTTGATCTTAAAAGGGAATGGCATCTAGAGACACTTTAGTTGAAGTGTTTTGTGAAAAGTCCTTAAGATCTTTTGTTGAACACTTAAAATGAGAAGGGCAAGTCGGAGAAATGTCATTATTTCGAATTGAATGCCAGGCGTATTCATTTACACAGGGGGATGTGCTTGGAAAAAGAAATCAAATCAAAAGCCTTCTTTATGAAGCAGGTTGCCGCTAAGGGTAAGTGTCAAAAGGTAGATGGGTGAGGCAGAGGTGCATAGGTCACCTGGCTATGTCACGTCCACATCCTGAATTGTCACCTGATCCCTCCAGCATAAACATGTTAATTACACATAGTTAATTAGTCCCAGTGATGTAGGCTGTGTTCATGTGATTGATGAGCTTTTATAAATGTGTATCTGAAGGCCTCTCCTCATTAGTAAGGAGTATTAGTTGTCATAGCCTATTATGACATCAAAGAGGGATAAGGCTCTGATCACCCTGTCTTACATTAAGGAGTAGTGGCTTTAGTATTAGATGAACACATTTCCTATCTGTAATTAAGTTCCTGATGTCCGAACAGTTATTTCCAAAGACTCTGTATTAAGGGGCCATTTCCCCCGAGGACTGAGGCAATGCAGTGGTGACGGTTAGGAAGTTCACAGAGACAAGGGGTGAGGGCCAGCCTGTCGATCAAAAGAGAGTCTAGAAAGGCTGGGCTCTCTTGCCAATGTCAGGCAATACTAGAGGCTAAGAGCTACAAATGAGAGACTAGCACTGTCACACGTTGGCAGGAGAGTCCAGCATTGCTTTACTCTCTTACTGGCCGAGCAGGCTGAACTCTCATCATGAGAGTTCAGGATTTTTTTACTCTTGTTAGAATGCCTGACGATTGAGACACTGTTGTCCTTGAGACAATATTCCAGGAGGCTCTTTCAGAACAGACTCGTCAGTTGTCATATTATGATTTTCGTCAATATTGCAATATTTGCAATTGACGAGAGTATTTATAGCTTGCAAAATGTGATATTTACATTAATTTTCTATACATTTCTATAGGAAATTTTGTGAAAGAAATTTTACTAGTGGTCGTCAAACAGGTTTCGTCACGTCAGCATTTGCGTACGACCACGTCAGTCGTTCTGAATGAGCCTCCAGGTCATCTTAGGGAGCTGAGAAACCCGGTGGAGATTGAGAATCGAGGAATCATAGTGTCTCTTTCTCCAGCAAGCACAGGTTTAGTGATTGTCCAACACACGCTACAGATGTATTTGCCTAATGTAAGCAACCTCTGACAAGTGTTTATTCAAAGCTTTCCAACCCCAACTCAGACCAACCTTGGCAGATGTATAAGCGAAGGAAATCCCCTCACAAAAATCACATTACCCTCCCCATTGGCAGCCTTACACGATTCGACAATTCTCTGCGATAGTAAGCCAAGGCCAGAACACATTTTATTCTTGGCAAATAAAAAGTTGGCGTCGGCAACGTCTCCCACCTGTATGCCAGCATCAATTAGGGGGTGGGGTACACCTGGCAGGTGCGTCATAAACAGGTGATTAGTCCTACCCTGGAGGTGTGCATGAACCCCTGATCTCCACACCTTAACACGCTGAAGACGCACAGCCTTCTTAATGTCTGTGTGTGGTGCAGGTTGACACCTTCACAGAGCATGGTTCTGCTCCCCGGAGTCCTACTAACGACACCCCTGCTGCCTCCACTAATGCTCTCATTCCTACTTTTATCCCTTTAAGGGTCGCATAGTGCTTTATTCTGCTATGTCTTTTGGCAGTCTTCATGTATCAATACAGCTCTGGGGAGTAACTCGCCAGGGCTGCATTCGTGCATCATGCTGACACGTTACGAGTGTGTGCTGCAACCCAGTGTGGTCAGCACGAGGCTTGAAGGCGGCAAGTACTCGCCAGGGATGTCTTTATACATCATGACAACAACTAGCATGCTGCGATATGCAACCCTCAGAGGGCTCATGCTTTCATTCCTATCTTTATGTTCGCCTTTGTGCACAGCCAGAACCGCAATCACACCACATTGACAGGCCTTTATGCCGCCTCTAATTTACTACCACACCTGAGTTCTTTACCTTTCTCTTCCTGTCGCCCCTGATCACTGCTGCCGACAGGGTGTGAGTAGAACAAGGCAGGTGAGAATAAAGGTGACCTCTACAGATGTAGATCAAATAGGTTTTGTAAGGGGGATATGGAGATGGATATCACAGAGGTTTGGCCCTGGAGGGAATAGGCACCCACCATCTTGGCTGCTGGCAGGCAGGGACAGGTGAGGTTCACAGGTTAAATGCTGGAGGAGTCAGGGTTAACCCTTTAAGGACCGCATACTGCTTTTATGTGTGATAGCCTACTTGTACCTACTTGCCAGGGATGCATCATGCCAACCTTTGGGAGTTCATCAATCCCATGAAGGGTTGGCATGCTGTTTAACTCTTCATTTACCGATCGCGCCTTTTGGCGAATTTACCCCTCAAGACCGATCGCGCCTTTAGGCACAAAATCGGCCGATTTTTGGCCCTCTGTACTTTGCTTAAAAATTGGTAGAATCCCATGATTTTTTCTGACAGTGGTCTATGGCATATTGTCTCTGCATATCTTAATCGGTTTGTACATACATTAACTATTCTAAAAATGCTAGGCACCTCAACTTGCATGAGATTTATTTCATTTTCAATATAATTTGAGCAATATTTAAGGCAAAAATCTTGAAAATGTCAAACAATATTGTTTTTTGGGTGAAAAATGATTTTGCCCAATTTTTCATGCTGAAAAAGATAGTACCAAAAGTTGAGGTCTATTTTGATGCATCATGGCCTAAATATAAGTTGCCATGGCAATATATACACTAAAATAAGCTAAATTAAATTTCAAATAGGGCTTTATCTCCCTAATTTGAACACATAGAGCGATTTAGGGTATCTTACTTTCTGGTCATTCAATACTGTTCATTTTGTCATAGATGTACTTTTAATTAGAATATTTACAAAATTCTTTCAGTTTCTGAAAGGTTAGGCCATCCCCTACATCTTAATATTCCATTTAAATGTCATCTGAAACAATCTGGTTTTGGGAGAGGTGCCTTTATTTGGGACGTGGTAAAGGAAGAGTTAAATGCAGCACTGGTGAGCTACTCACCATAGCTGCACTCATACATCATGACGACAATGGTCATACTAATGTATTTCATAAAAGCACTATAAGCGGTACTTAGGCCTAAAGGGTCAACCTCCTCCAGGCTGCCCTCCAGGGCTGGTCAATATACCCATCTCCTAATGCCCCAGCCAACGTTAGTCACAGAGTCCCCGAGCCCCTGCCCTCCTCCTGGACCTCAATTATTGATAGGACAGTGCAATCCAGACGGCCACCTCCTTCCCCAGTGACTTCCTCCAGGGCGGAATAGTCTCAGAAGTTGCTTTATTTATTCAATCCAGATTCTTTCTCCTGAAATATATGAGCTCCTAATGTATCGTATATATTAATTCTATATATATAGCTTATATTCCTGGTACTAAGCCAATATTCGAATTTCATACTTAATATTAAAGCATGAGTTGTTGGTTACTATCAACGATTGCTCTTCATAGATACTGGGCCTAGCTGTGAGTATGCCAATGCAGCCTTCTGGTAACATTAAAGGTAAGCGGATATAGTTGACAGGTAAACTATGACATAACCTCTGTCCTTGGTCAGTCATCTTCTATATCGATATGATCAATCTCTCTATGTGTGGTCTATTAATAATTAATCAGAATATACATAGAGGTATATCCCTTAAAATACAAAAGCCCCACTTGGTTGATAAGACTGTGAATGGTACAGGTGGGTTGTAAGGGTTAGTAGACACTCAGGGCTGCCCCCTCCCTCCCTCCATCCCATCCCATCCCACCCTAGCCCTGGCCCTGATCTCCTCCTCCTCCCCAAAGACCCTACAGAGACTCATATTTTCCCGGATCACAGACTCACTCATTACGTATTCATGCGCCGCCTTTGATTGCCCTTCCCCTCGATCGAATCACTGCGCGGCCTGCCTTGCCGTCGTCTCTTTGCTCTCCTTTTTGCCTAACCCTGGGACAGACAAGCCCCCTCAGGGATGAGCCCGCTGCTTGGCTTGATTAAATACAGTAATAACAGCAGCAATAACATCTGCTGCAGGTAATAACCACCTGGCAAAAACCACCACCACATGCGTCTTTTTCAGCTTGCCTTGGTATATTCATTTCTCATTCAATAATGTATATTTCCTGTGTTTTTTCACTAGAGCAGATATCGGGTTTGCCTCTGGATGATTGAGGTTTCTTAGGACGGCTTGGGATCTGGTCTCCCTGGCAGCTGAACATATCGTCCATGGCCAGTGGTACATTTTCCATCTGTTCTGTTTTATGTTGGCCAGAATGATGGTGATATTAAGCAGCTGGAGTGAGCTTAATGTTAAGTGTGTGGGTGTGTTTATGTGGGAGAGGTGGGAGTTGTGATAGATAACACTAGGTTCCATAAAAGCTATCTATACACGTAATTACCACACCTAGCTGGTCACAGCCAACTACCAGTGGTCAGTTCAGACCATTCTGCAGGACACAAAGGTCATTGTGACCATTTTTACTCTGATGCAAAGCCTCACTGCATTTTTTGGTAGACAGCTCAATCTATGAGGACAGCTGATTTAGCATACACAACGCACAAGGTACTTTAATACTTCTTTGTCTGCACCTTTACCCCAGCAGTCTATTTACTAGTATTAGTCTAGATTGATGGTCGATGTCTTTTAATCCGTATAGGTTACCTTTAGTTTCTTTACAATGACTGACGCCACACTTAAGTAAGGAGAGTATTAAGTAAGTCTTTATATAGACATGTTTATCAAATGCAGACGCTGCCTTTAGAACAGCATAGCTTCAGTGAAAATATATCATGCTTATCTTAATTTCAAAGTCAGTGTGCAACAGATGCCTTACCGTGTATTGAACCACAAGGCCGTTTTATTCTAATAACTTGAATTACGCATCCGCCGATGGGATTTTTAGCCTTTTTCTGAGAGGCAAAAATTCAACATGGACCTTCAATTTGGGGATATTTCTCAATATATCTTCATTTGATAGCCCAAAAGAGTTTTGCCCCCGCCGCCCCTGAAATATTTGCTGTAAAAGGTCGTAATCAAAGTTATCAAAATGAGGTGACCTAAGCACGTTTTAAGAGCGGTCATTCGTTTGTCCATAACTAATTTAGAAGGAGCTGGCCAAGTCCGGGTTCAGTGAGGACAGAAAAAAAGGCTCCTTATAATGAGGTCCAGCAGCTCTATTGGAATGTCTCGCGCAGAGACATACTTTTATTTGAAATGTGACACTTAATAAATTCTATGCACACATTCGTTTATTTAGCTTATAATCGTTATTCTATTTGAAAGAAAGGGACAAACTAGAGCTTATATCAATGTTATAAAGGGCAGAGTTGAATTGAACCATCTTTGACAATTTGACAACTAAAGTTTTATTTCTGAAACTTTGGAAATATTTTACTACTTTTTTTACTTCGCATATTCCGCCCAAATCGGAATAAACAGATGTATCGAATGGAGTTTCATAACCAACTCTATTGCTCTATTTCTTATTCTAGCTATCCAAGCAAATGAGAGGTCAAAACAGCCGTCGCTCTTTTTCATTCTAACCTGCCCTTCTTGCAGCGGCCAAGAGCCGATTAATGAAGAGTTGCCCCGCCATATCAATGGAGCTATTCATAGGAAGGTAAAAAAAACAACAACAAAAACATGATGTAACCATGTACTTGGATTGACCTACAAGAAAATTATTAGTTTAGGCAGGTGTTAATGACAACTTCTACAATGTTTCTCATCCAGTGAGGTATTTTGGAAAATAGGAACACTGTATCTGGTAAACTGTTGGTATAATAGTATTTTTATACCATCCCTCACTATAAAAATAGCTAGAGTCTATTTGCAGCACAATGATTATACAATGGTGATTCCCGACGGAAACCAAACCATCATCACACCAACTTCCAGACGAGCAAAGAATGGTATAGTCTACTTTTGCTATATCAGAGATCATATTAAGTCCTGTGCATGCTTGGCTGGCCGCATATATGAACAAAGGCATTGTGAGATCAGAGGGTCAGTAAAACCACCCACCTGTAACCTGATATATAATGTGGGATTCGCGTGTGAACAGGAAGGCATGTACATCATTAGGGGGAATCATACACAATACACGTTACACTGTTATTTAGGCAGAGAGAGACAGCGAGAAGGGGAGAGAAGGGGAGAGCAGGGGGAGAAGGGGGTAGAAGGGGGAGAAGGGGGAGAGGGAGAGATGGATGGGGGGTGGGAGAGATAGGGGGAGAGGTAACTGGGGAGGAGAGATAGGGAGAGCCAAGGGCAGAGTAAAGGTGTATACTGTACATGAGATGAGGGGTATTAGTATCTCCGATCCATCCATCCTGTTAGATACACTTAGATGTAAAGCGTCTACGGTGTATAGGTGAAGAGACTTTCTTGAGTTGGTATCTTTGGCTAAATGAATATGGGCAACGCGTAATGTTACAGACTGGTGTAGAATTATAAGGGGCTCACAGACTCCCTGGAGATACCCATCAGGTAAAGTAGCTACACCTGATACTGACAAGACACAGGTGAGCTCCACGATCTACCTCCAGGGTATGTCCCAGGCCTTCTCCTGCATCCTTCCTCTGCCCCTCTTACAATAGAGTATAGTGCCTAATGGGTAATTATGGCAGGTCATACAGGAGGAATCTAACATGCTATATTACCACCTGTCTACATTATGTACATATGCCTTGTCTAGTACTTTTCCTATTGCCAGACGGAGATAGGTGCTAGACAGAATTACCCTGTCGCTGACATTTGTCAGGTTACTGAAGTAATTTTTAGATAATACTACAATATCTGTGTATGCCTGATTGACTTGGAAATAAACTTTGCAACGTTAAAAAGGAAATGAATGAACAGCATGGAGATCTATTTATTGATAACATTTCACAGGGTTTGCATGTTGATTTATTTTCAAAATTTCAGACTGAAAATGTCCTACCTGCTTTCCATAAGTATCCATGTGTGCTTACAAGGAGGCTCTACTATACGGAGATGTGAGAGTGTGATAGCAGCCAGACCTTCCACATGGTAGATGCAGGGACTGAGGGTAACACCACAATAAACAGTTGTGGCCTATTTCTCCTTGGTCAAGTGTTGTACACTACCCATGATCCAGAACATGTGACTCTGTGTATGTGTGTATATATGTGTGAGTGAGTTAGCGAGAGACTGAGTGAGTAAGCAGGTGAGGATTTTGCTGTTCCTCACCCTCCCTGATATCCGATATTATTGCTAGATCATCAGATACTCTAAAGAACTCATTTTGAAATTCAGGATTTTCTTTCTATTTCCAGGTCTGATTCTTAACTCAACTATGAGCAAATATTAAATCAATTCCTTTTCATAACCGTTGTTTTGTCGGAAATGTGTTTACTGATGATTATTCGACGCGTTGCCATGTTGCTATGAGAAATTACATAAATAGATTAAAGCCTTCTGGCAAGGGCATTAGGTATAGACCCATGACATTTAGAGCCTGAGTGCTAGATCTATTTCAATTTCGGAAATCAATTCAATTCATGGAACGGCTTACACGTTATAAATAGGATTAGGGAGAGGTCTAAGCCGGGAATTTAATGAAGATGAATGAAATACATGATGATTAATCTATTCAGTACAGAAAATTCCAAATAATGTTCCCCTATCGAAATCGGAATTAAGAAGCTACTAGTACCTAAGTAGGAATCTAGAAGTTTATAAATGTCAGTTTGGACAGAGGGGACCCTTACTAACTGAGATTATATTAAAATCCATGACTTACCAACATTGGTCCCGATTTCCATGAAGGACATCCTGTCATTCAAATGCATATCTTTAATAGGTTGTCTCATTTATATTTCATCATATTTTGCGAATTTGATTTTGAATTCCTGTTTGAAGTGTTTAATCCTATTGCATACATTTCTGCGCCAGATGGAAATTGAATCTGCTTCAGGTTCTCCGTTGGAATAAACAAGAAGAAATTCCAGATGAATATTGTAGCATCCTTGTCGTATCAAATCAGCATTGAATAAATGATTCTTATTTTAGATGCAAATGACTGAATACCGAGTCACCTCCTGATCCTAACATTTGAAATGGGACATTTAAATTCTGGGAGAAAATATTTCCATCAAGCTTTGTATGTTTTATAAATTTACGGGGATATTATGGAGGGTATCTCTCTCAGAATAGTTGCAGTAAGGAAAACATAGTATGCCATAACAGATCTATGAACAAGACAGTAACAGAATTCACATGACCTTCTAGAATTGGCATGCCCTTCCACAAAATCCAACTTTCCTCTACTAATTAGACTCTATTTTTGTAGTGTTGGAAAAACAAATCGCCCTCTTCATCACCACAATTTCCCTCATTGACAGGAAGGATTTAACCACTTAAATGTCACCAAATCCCGTGAATACCCCGAGGATGACTGTTCCATGGGAGAGAAATCAGAATAGAGGGGTATTTAGAAAGGGCATATTTTTAGAACTGACGCTGGCACAGGAGCAGTAGGGTCTATTCTTGAGCTTATAGTCTTGGTAATAGTATTCTCCATCACGTTGAGTAGACAGTTTGCTGTGTCTTAATCCGACACTTCAATCACTCCTCTAGAGATGAGCAATTTGTTGTTCACACACTTCAAACCCACTTTCTTATCACAGTCAATTAGGCTTTAAAGGGTTGGTCACAAATCCGCCCTTTTCCTAAAAATGACAGGAGGTGAGATGGGCCACAGTTGGCCCTTAAGAAGGGTCTAGTGGTCCTTAATTACGTTGATTCTCACCGAGAACCTCTCAAAGGATGTGTTTGAGAGAGTTAGACAAATATCATAGATACAGAACCGTTAATAGGTTACTGTATTACACATAGAGAGAAGCTTTGTCTTATAGTCATTCATAATGAATTTAGTGTTTCATTTCTCGTGTTTTTTAGTTTTCCCTAATCTTTCTTTCTTTCGTTTATTCGTCCTTTCCTTCTATCTTTCTCCTTTTTTTTCTTTTTTTCTTTGTATCTTTCTGTCAATAAACCAATTTTGTATTCTCCAGAACTCTGGAACTGATGGACACTACTAGATAGACCAGTGAGCTCTGTGGCTGAGCCGTTCTAGCTGTAGAATTAGGATGGTGGAGCATCACTTGCTGAAATGTGTGGAGGGCAAGTGAGTCGTGGGAAGCAGTAATTACTTCTGACAAGATATTTGTTCCCTCCCATACCTGGTAACCTCTCTGACCCAGCCCCCCCCCTCCCCTACAGACTGACGCATCTTCTACTTCTCCATATGCATAAGCAGCATACTTTGACCCTCTGGTCGAACCTGGTCACCCCAGAGGCTCTGCATTCCTACCATACACAGGCACATAACTGCCTATGGATATTGGAATTTTATGATTGACTATGGACTTCTATGATGAGTATGTCTACGGCATTATGAAATAGACACATCGGAGAGGTATCATCGGAAAATGTACATGTCTCCATACTGGAGAGTTTATCACGTGTTCGTTCTGAAAAAGGAGATTTGTACATGGTAGAGGAGAAAAGTTAATTTGTTCCACCGATAATATTGATACTTAATATTGATATTAATTATATATATTAATATGACTATGGTTGAATTGTAATAGCAAATCTATTCGTATATTACAGGTTATCATCAATGCAACCAGGAAATAAAATAAAACGGAGCTAGAAAAGTAACAGCTCACACATACCTCGAGCCCATGTGAGTACTTGACCACATGCACCCACTCCCTGCCCATACTGACCCCTGCCCCCTGTCCGTCCATGCCCCCTGCCCCCTGCCCCCTGCTCCATAGACTGGAAAACCTCCCTCAACATACCATCCATTTACCTGCAATACCTCCCACCTCTCAGCCTGCCTACTCCCCTTACCCACCCCTGACACCTTCCCTCACCTGACCGCCCCACCCTGGAGGACTGCCCCGTAGGTGGGTGCAGTAATTAGGGCCTGCTGGTGAGCTCAGCACCTCACCTGGCTACCTTCACCTGGGCCGATTAAACACACCTGGAGGAGGTGTTAAGCCTTCAAGGGCCGCATAGTGCTTTACTGTGCTGTGTACTTGGTCGTCATGATACATGAATGCAGTCTGGCGAGTCTACTACCCACGGCTCCACACATACATTGTTTCAATCCTTTAGGAATGAATAAAGCCCGGAGGATTGAATGCTGCACTCACCAGTAGAGTTGGTAGGACTGCCTTCATGTATCATGATGGCCACATGTACAGCAGACTTAAGCACTATGTGGCCCTCAAAGGGTTAACGGTAGGTGAGAAGGTGCAGGTACCAGTACACAGGAGGACCGGATCTTGGATCCCTGCACTGAGCTCACCTGAGATGGGTTAACCCGTTAAGGGTTGCACAGTGTAGTAATGCATTCTGCCCTGGGGGTCGTCAGTACGAATAAAATAACGCCTTGCGAGTGACCCGTCAAAGCTGCATTCAAGTATCATGCTGCCCCTACAGGTTTGATGCATTCCCAGAGCGAGGGCTCGCCAGGGCTGCATTCATGCATCATAACGGCAGATGAGACAGTGTATTAAAACATTGTGTTGACCTTAAAGGGCTGGGGTTCTTATCAGACAGGGGATCTTTTCTGAAGCCACATGCATGCGATTAACTAGCTTGTGATCAATATTTAATGTGAAGTTTAATTTTAATTTGTCTTATCATCACCATCTTTGCTTGTATTTTATTTGGCTGTTTGTGCTCATTCCTTTTGATCATCAAAATAGAGTATTCACTTTTTAAACTCTAATCATCTTCACTATGGCTTGTTAGTGAATGGTCATACAATTATGGGAGGGGGGAGTTGGATTTTCACATAAGTACACGCCGAAATAGTTTCGCCAACCCCTACCCATTTGTTAGAGTGATAACAATGTTCAACCCCACCCCTCATATTATTTTCATACCTCAAATAAGACATTCTTTTTTGCTAGAAGGGTAAAAATTGTTACCCCCCCCCCATCCAATCGACCAACCACGCCCTCTGTTGTTAAAAAATGACACCTCCCTTATCAGTTCTATCTCCCAGAGTAACCTTGTTACACAGTGCAATATGAGTCACTTAAATTCGCCCAAACGCTACCATCTAGCATGCAGCCTTAGGTATAGTAGTGTGAAACGTATAATTATAGGTATTTCCTCTCACATTTATCCAGTTCATCACATAATATGGGGGCTTCCGTAAAATATAATTATGTACGCATATTTTCTCCAGAAATTGACCCCCACCCCCTAAAGCTCCTGTACACGTTAAAATAAAGGGTTTATGTATGCAACGATTTTCAGAAAATAGACCCCCCCCCCTTCGTACGTACATACTTTATGGAAGTTCCCTATCCAGCACCACATTCCTGTAATAAACGGACTTGGCTCGACACAATGTCACAAAGTAGCATTTATTACTACATATATTGTATTGTGTACTCTCAACGATTCAGAGAATTATGAATAATTAACACAGTCTGACAATTGAAAAATAAGAAATCAAAATGACCTTGAAGGATCAAAGCAAATAACCGAATAATTAATCATAACCTGGGCACCAGCAACCCTGGGAAAAGCATCTCTGGAAAACCTCAAATCCTGAAAGGGAATAAAAACTCACTGAATCCAATCAGGGTAACATTTCTTTTTTTCAGTAACAATAAAATCAATCAGTGCCTGCTTATTTAAATCAAATCACCTTAATTAATCATCAAAAATGGGATTCATTGTTTTGCCTTGTCAGAATAGCCTATAGATTTCACGCACCCGGCAGCACCTTTAGTTTGTTCAACGAGCTGTGAGGACCAGGTCTGGAAGCAGATGGGTGGGGTGGGAGGGGGTGGGAGGGGGCAGGAGGGGGTGGTAGAGGGGGCGTGGTGGTGGAAAGGATGGTGAGGGGAGCAGTGGTATTGTTACTCATGTAATTCACACCTGTCTTGGAAACCAATCAGCTAGGCCTTCTCACCTGAAGCAGTCAGTCACTAGACGCAGTAGAGAGCGGGAGATCAAGGCTGCGTGATCACAAGGCTTCAGCAGTAGGACAAAAACCAGTGTACAGGGATGGAGATGAGCTGTGTAGGGAGTGAGGCGGGGGTGGTGGGGCTATGCTCTGACAGTGGATAGTGAGGGCCAGGCATTGAGAACAGAACCATTGGTCTCAATGGCTGTAAATCTGGTCTGTGTAGGGGTGGTAACTAGAGAAGGGGTCTGCAGCATGAATATGGGATGGAGAAGGCACTGGTAATGCTGAGTGGAAGGGAAGGTTTGTGTGTGGTATGTGAGAGGGGGTTGTGGGTTGGCAGCTTTAACATGAGATAATTACCCCAGGGTTCTATCACCAGGTCCCCAGGGCGGCGGCAATGGATCATTGGCTGCGGTAAAGATAGGCAGCTCTCACGAGCAATTGACCACTGAGCAGCTCCACTGGTTAATTAAGCACATCTTCACTTCTTTATTGTTGACCGTCATGATCCTTCTCAGTTTAAACATTTCCAAGTGCTAGTTGATATGTGTTATTCTGTCCGAGAAGCAAAGCCTATTTTTAACGTTTAAGAAAATAAAGTTTTTCTCTCATTGGTTCTGGGTTTTAGATGTCCGTTCACTTTTTATCTGGCAAGGATTAAAATGTTCAATTCTCCTGAGTATCCTGATAATATCAAAACATTAAGATCATGATAAACATGAACTGAATCCATATATGATCAAAACTATATTTAGCGTGAAGGTTATCTTCTTTTTCCTGTGCTGCCAGAGCCGTGACTGACACATATTATTAATCAGGTTCAGACCCATGTAAAACAGAGAGACGATGATAACTGCGCAGATCTGTGTATTTGTGTTAGAGACATTTGATTTAATACCCGTATTGCCAATGGCTATATTTATAAGAAGAAATGTGATACATTTCACCTGTTCACCATTGTGTAATGAATGCATTGTTTGGCTATACAAAGGGACCCAGAATGACCATTCAAAACCCGATGAGATATCTATAATTGGTTTTATATAAATAGAGAAGCAAGTCTAGGGGCTTCGAGTATTTGTTCATAGATTTGATAAACAATGCAAAGTAATATGATGCTTAATCATCTATATAATTAGCCAGACCGTTGGGTATGTAATTTGAATTACTGCTTCTGATTTCCAGGTACAGTTATATAGTTGAACGGAAAGGTGATTCCCTGCCTTATGTTTGCAGCATCAAATATCATTGAATTGAATGCTTGCATGCAGAAACCTCGTGACACATATTAGAAACGTAATAAAAGAACACTACGCAACGTGTTATGAGTTACACTGTTGTACCATGATAAACCTGTCATAAAGATACAATCGGTATATTTGATATTGGCTGGGCACTTTGTATGACACACCCCACTACAGTATATCACAAAGTATACCCCATAGACGCCATGTAAACACGGTATCATACAGGTCTGCTCAGAACTGATACAAATAATAGACATCTGTTTGTGATGAGTCATAGTTGTATCCGCCAGTCTAGATCTATGCTCCAGCCTAATGGCAAATCTGCATGTTAACGTGGGATGTAACTGACAAGACTGTCTCTAACATCATTGCTGCTACCTACCCCTGCATTCATCCCCTCACTCCAACTCTCCAAAGCTCATCAGTGTTTTAGCTGTTTAGCTGATAAATACACTAACATTTACATTTTACATCTCTGTAGGTCTGTGTTGTCTGTGAAGTACCTGTAGCCGTCACCATCTATCAATGCTCAATCCGCTTGCACTTCCTCTCTTACAATCACCCCACAATAACCTTAGCTCACAGTTATCCTATTCTGCTATTTGCCTTTACATATATACTATTTCAAATAGCTCTATGACTACAACGTGTAGTGGCTAGGTTTCGCACTTCTATTTTTGTATTCTAAATGGAAAGAAAAGTTTTTAAATCCATAGATGACAACCTAGGAATCCTGTACCTAAATGGTAAGTAACAATACACTATCAAACTATGCACCCATCCCGTGTTCCTCCATCCGCCACCATCTGCCCACCCCTCCCACACCTGTGGCCTCACACCCATGGTGGTGCACACCCGTGTGTTAGATAAAACCAGAAGAGACCTTTCACAAAGGTCAGAAATGCATTTTTCTTGCTCACTGCTTTCCTACATTCTGGTCCCTCCTCCCCCCCTCGCCCCACCACCAGGTTGCAAGGACGCGTAGACCAGCTGCCGGCATCATCCCTCCTGGGTCAACCCACCTGACGTCCCAGGTGGCTCCAGATGTGTCTTATCAGCTGCCTATCACCTTCGTCACCTCCATGGTTTTTACATGTGTATTACTCTCCCTGTTTACTTATTTGCTCTTCTTTTTGAGTGGATGTGCTATAACTTAGACTCCTGTCTAGCTAGGGCTTGGATCGTCACCAGGAGTGAGTACTACATTGTACAATGTACCAGTTTCTGCACATCCTTTTTTTTGTTACCTATTCCAGCAGCATCTCTCTCATGGAGCACAGAAACTCCTTTTGTATGACGACGGTATCCCACATAGGCCAACGGCCTACCGTATCTCAGGCACATAGTGTCTCCATTACCTCTCATGAAACAGATTGCCCCATGCCATTTGCTGCGTTCTTGGCATATGTTCTGCTTTCTTGGTGCTAATATATTTTTGACATGACAATAACTATGCTCAAGTACTAGAAATGCCATAGTCCATATTACCCCTTGAAAACATTGTTGCCGTATCACACGAAAAGGTGACGTCAAGTCCGTCGTCGTTGTAATTCCTTCATTCCAAATCCTAAGATAAATGCAAAGGCTAACTCTGTGGGTTGCAATTCATCATAGTCATCAGTTAAAACAACTCAAAATTAAGTTATAAAATAACATTGCAAAATTTTGCTTTAATCAACCATCCTGTACCGTATAACACCGCTCTGTGTTTCTGCATCTTAAATGCTCAAGCTTAGGTACGGTCCAGAAACCATCTTGGCAGGTTGTCACTTACCCGGAAGTGACATCACATATGTATGCACTGGCCCTCTGTGCACACCCCAGACTCACTTAACCAGTACCCTTTTCCACCACAAGGGCTCCAAATGGGACTGGTGGCACTGCTATATTTAGATTATGACTTTCAGTCAGCCTGTGCACAGGAACTAGTGTACAGAATTTGATTGGTCAACTGCTGAAGATGAGTTGGTGAAACAAGTTTCTATACCCATCGTCCTATCATATGAACCTGCAACTCTATACCCATCTTCATATTATAAACCTGCAACTCCATACCCATCTTCCTACCACCCTTAAGTACCCACCATGCTCACAAGTGTACAACACATTCCAGGGCTGTTTAAAAAACACAACACCGGAATGCGCAGCCTGGGTGCGCAGTCGTCACCCAGCGTCTCTCCGACTACAGGTCTCAGAATGCAGAAAACGTGTTGCGGGGGTCAAAGCAAAAAGAGATGGAGGTTGCACAAGAAAAATAAGGCACCAAATGTCTCAAAAGAGGATTCTTGACAGGGCAACTTTGCGTGCTCTGAGTCATTCCCCAAGTACGTAGGCCTACTTAGGATGCTTTGTATACCGCCCCCCACGCGCGCACACACACAAACATACCACGGAACTGGGAGAAGGAAAAGGAACAATAATTTAGTTTTCCCCTCTGATTTACTTGTTATGGCTTATCAGTTCCTATAGTATGTGGTGTTGGGTGGATCCTATGCCACACAGACACCATTAGTATATTGCTCCTAGCTGCCAGCTCTCCCCATGTTAAATGTCAGGATAAGTGACATATACCAGGGCTGTATGGTATGTATACAAGTGTTGTTATGGATGGTATTTAGTAAAGGTCGTACAGTGGTCATAACCGGCTCACAACAGAATTCATCGGATTTGTTTAGATAATGCATTCCCTGTGATATGTGTATAGGCGTGTGATAACAGAGACGGCTGTATAATATTATATTCTACTTATAATGAGGTTATATCACCTATAACATTATGACATATTGCAAAAATGTGTTTTTTAAAGTATAGATAACTTTAGCAATGCGCAATGGGTTGTACACCACTCTAAGTCAAACCTTGGTATATAGGGCCTACAAGGATTTGTTTGGGGATATATAGCTTATATATGTACACGAGCATTGATTTTCTGTTGTGTGTATACGAGTGATGAAGTGGTTGTTTGCCTGCTTGGAATGTGAGGAGGTATGTGTGTAGTGGTCGGATTGTGCAGGGGATGAGGATACCAAGGGGGGAGGTCACCTGGGATCATATTGTCTATAGGGAATCAAACCACAACCCATCAACCCCCATCCTAACCCCTCTCCATCCCCCTCACCCCCTCTGCCCCTCACCCCTTCAACCCCTCACCCCCTCTCCATACCTCCACCAGCATCCCTCTCACCTGTCAGCTTCACTTCCAGCCCCCAGCACATCTCCCCTACCGAGAAGGAACCTGCTCTGACTCTGCTCTGGCTTCCTGACAGCTACTGTCATATCAGCTCAGGTTCACCACCTTGCTCCCTACCCCTAACCACCACCTTGTGTCACTATTAACACAAGGGGTAGGCTGAGGATGACATGTACTTTGTGTATATTTGTATAGGCTAAATACTGTGTCTCTATCATTTTTCATCAATGACTTAAAATGTGCATGTGTATGTCCTTATGATGAAGGTATAGATAAACAACACGTTACTGGGGTCTGTAATCGATGTGCCACGTTTGTAGGATCTGAACATTATTATCATTAAAATGTGTTTCATAATATTAACACAATCTGAAAATACATGCTTGTACCGGGGTGTATAATTATGTGTTGTAGTATAGAGTTGAGACAAGACACTTGGATGACAGGTCCATGATACAGGTTATCTATGAACCTTAAATGGCTTCACTGTCTGCATGATCTAAGCACGAAAACGTGTGAGCCATTTATGGTGTAGAGATGACCAGTCCATTTTGCTGGTAGAGTGTTTTAAATTTGTAATTGATAGTCCTCCCGTACTACACTCGTACCGGAGGACTATCAATTATAGATTGATACCCGAGTCAAAACCAGAAGCTACAAATTTTATTTTTGAATCAGTAGGCCATAGCCTATATTAAGGCTAAAAAGCACCACAAGTGGTGACCCCACCCCACAGCCAAGCCTGATTACCTAATCACCATGGTCAAATTAAAAGTGATAACTCACATTAAAATACATGAACCAAGATTTCATAAATAATGTGAACTAGAGATATTTACCTCTCTGCAATACACCTGATGAAGCTGTGAACAGCTGAAACTATTCAGAACTCACACTCAACTGACAGTCTGACTCAAACATTGGTACTAAATATTCACAGAAATATTTAGAAACTACAGATTTTCTCTATTTTTTGACACTAGATTTCCATTAGGACATCTAACTAAGATATTTTCTTTTTGAAATATTTTAGTAAACAATTTCGAAATTGTAATTTGTAGTGAAACCCAAACATGGGACTAAATGTGGCCCACCCTGACCAGGTGACCACATAAACCAATCACAGAGCCAGAAAGTATGTCATGTTGAGGTCAGCAGCCTGGACACACCTGGGCGGTGGGAGGACCTACCTGATTCAGTTCTGAAATAGTAGTGGCAGAGTAACAATACCTCGTCCTTCTCCTCAAAGTGTTTTAAATTTGATTAATTACCCAGGACGCTGGCCTTTTTCTTACCTGTGTCAGCGCACAATATGGCAGAGACACTAAACCTGATTCAATATGGTTTATGATCTGAAATATATCTGACAGACAACTAGACAATGTTGTTCTTCTGTACGACCCGCTCTATGGGCTATATCAGTCTGGCAATAAGGAGAGTACTAGACAGAGCAAGTGTACATAACGTAGACAGGTGCCAATACAGCACGTTAGATTCTTCCTGTGTGACCTGCCATAATTGTCCATTAGGCACTATACTCTATTGTAAGAGGGACAGAGAAGGATGCAGGAGAAGGCCTGGGACATACCCTGGAGGTAGATCGTGCAGCTCACCTGTACCTTGTCAGTATCAGGTGTGGCTACTTTACCTCCAGGGATATCCCCAGGACACTAGGAGCCCCTTATAATGCTAGACCAGTCCTTAGCATTACGTGTTGCCCATATTCATATAGCCAAAGATACTGATTCTGAAAGGCTCCTACACCTATGGACGCTTTAAGTATTACTGTATCTAACAGGATGAAGGAACCTGACATCACAATACATACATTCTCGTATACACAACTTCATACTGCCATCGGCCCTGCCCCACTCGATACCGATTCGAGAAAGCCCCTTCACCTAAACAAGCTTTAGGTATCATACTATACTATAGGTGCTTTAGACAGGATGGGGTATTGCACATTAGTGCATAAGTCTACCTATATATTCTTGTGTACAGGAGATATCCTGAACCTTCACTCTGCCCCTACCCCATTCTGTCTCCCGATCTGTCTCGTTCTGTCTCGCTCTCCTTCTCTCTGTCCCTACCTGTCTCTCTCTCTGTCTCTCTGCCTTTGTCTATATCTCAATCTCGCTGGCACTGACTCAGTTATTCATTCACTGTTACTCCCTCCACATTTTTCTGTTCCTATATCTCTATGACAATATCCCTTCACCCACCCCCTCCCCCCTCCCATCCCTACCCACATACATGCCGCACCCACCTCTGACCCCAAACCTTGTCTGATCACTGACCTCCAGGTCTCGGGTCACATGGTCTAGTCACGTGACCACGTGATCCACCCTGCTGCCCGCTCCCCCTGGTGTGCGGCGCGCACAACAGAACCACCAGAGACACCAAGCGGGCGGGCAGGACGATCGGATGTCACACGTGAGTGGTTGCGCGCGCAGCCGTCACGCGAGAGTGAACACGACGCGGGACAAAGACAAGACCCCTTAATCACACACAGAGCGGGCTTAAACGGCCCTCCCGCACGCCATCCAGTACCCCCCTCCCCGACCCCACCCATAAACCAGGCTGTACAACACTGCCGAAAATAAACAGCTGGAGTCCAATCAATTCAACTATAATTCATAGACCACATGGTCTGTGGTTCAAGCCTCCATCGTCCAGAACTGGAATCAAACCGTAATGTGCGGCAATTTGCCGTAATTAAGGTGAAGTGTAACACCTGGGTGGTCTGGTCGTGGGACGTGTTGAGGGATGCCAAAACGAGGCGGACATGCGCGTTGCATGGTTGGGTACTAGGCTAGCTTCCGGCGGATCGGGTTTACTAATGCATATTGGGAAGGCTAGGGTTGTACTATGACATGCTTTAAGGCACCACTTCGGTCTGGCTGACTTTTTACCCATTAGGGAGAGAGAGGGAGAGTCCTAGATAGCGCATGCCCGTTCCCTTTTTGTGTGGCCTTATTTTTTTTACATAGCATCCTCCCTATCATTTTTGCAACCTTGTTTTTGATGCCTCCAAATGCATGTTGTGCGTGGAACAATACAGTACCCTGTTATCTACAACCAGGGAGCGGCCTTGGCCTGGGTGTGAATGGGGTTCTATGCATGGGCTATGTATGGGCCTTAATCTACAACACAGGATATAGGCACCACATGAGGCATAACTAGTCAAATGTTGATCTTCTTCAGTAAATAAAGATTGAAATAGATTCAATATAGAACAATGGGAACGTCATCTCCGGTTGGGAATTTATTTAATCAATGTGTTAAAGGCATTCTGGGTAGGGTATAATGGTTGTTAGTTTACTGGAGTCATAGAAATGGGTTGGTGTTGATTCACTATGATTGCAATTGAAGCCTGTAGAACGAGGGGGGTTTAGCTGTTAGTTTGTCACTCCTGCAGTTCCATGCTATATACAAATCATGTTAGGAATATATAAATGAATGAATAACCATGTAGATACGGCACATTCCTTTCAATACATCCCCTAGCACAAAGGGCTACAAAAAATGCAATGCAAACCTTCGACGAGAAATATATTTATTTTGGAAAAAATGCAAAAGCGCAATATCTGGACGTATCACTATTTTAATCTACTGAGCCATTTCAAGGTTCTTTGATTTCAACCATCCTTATTATGGTAACAAATCACTTACAAGCTGTATTCTATATACAAAAACTATAAACACTGCTGTTACACGTTGTTATGTGGTAACAGGGCCGAAGATGGATGGTCCACATGTAAATTGGCAATAAAATTCAGAAACAAAAGCACCCAGATCGATTTTACCAAGGGCTCCATGTGTTATACTGGAGTGGGGTGGCCATCAACGGTCGTGATTATTTGGTAGCTGTGGATTTTAGCCTGGAGCCAAGAATCGGCCGTTATACTCCCCGGGTTATACTCCCTCACGCACCAGTGGGAACACACTGCCAGACAACCCCCCTCCCCCCATCCCTCACACCCTCACACACTCACACTCTCATCCTCAGGGATCGTCAATTCTTCTGGGTGTGAAAATTAAATTTTAAATCCATCATGGAATATCCGCTGGTCGCTGCACCACTTCACTCCCCTTCCTCGGCCCCTTATTTTTCTCCGACTTTATTTCTCAGGAGAAATACCTACCGACACCAAGCCCAGCAGGGGTGATTCTGGCACCTAGACCTTAACGGTATAATCGAGTAGAATTAATACATTCTCTGCTGTGCAATATGGTGGAGATGACGAATGAGGTTTTCTTTATTCATCATTCCCTGTACTGTTTCCTTCATTTTTTTGCCATGCAATTTTCAGATTGCTAGTGTCCACGAATTGAAGCCCGACGCATCCAGGATGTGTGCGTCCATGGTAAGTAGGGGCCTGTATGGGCAGGGTGGAGGGAAGCCCGGGAGGAAGGCACCGACCCCCCACCACGCAATCAGACCTCCAGCACGCCCGACTATAACAGGTAAATAGTCAGGAATTAAAAATGTTGATTGGGCTTGAAATTCAATTAAAACCTGGCTGCGAGTCGATTTGGCGACTGTTTGGGGAGGCGTGATTGGCATAGGGAGCCTCGCACTCCCCCCTAGCGGCCGCCGCGCGCTCTACCCGGGCCCCGATTATGAATAAGTAATCTGCTCTGATTACCATCTGTTGGCTGCGTCCCAGATGTGCGCGCGCAGATCCCGGTAACGAGTATAATCAAGTTGTTCTGGGCGGGTAGGACTCAGTAGGAGGTCCGTATTGTACTGGTCTGTGGTGGTGTATGTAAGAAAAGGAGATGTGATGATCTATGGTTATATAATAGGGAAGAGACATTCATGGACGTCTTGTCTGACGTGAATGACGTAGTAATGTGATGACGTATTAGGTCTGCATTTCAAGCAATATTGTCAAAAGGTGATCTATTAAAGTGACCCATAAGAAGAGGTGGGGGTTGGGCAATTATTTTAATTTAGAAAGCATGATGACAGAAGTCGCACTGCCACTGCCTTATACAATATCCACAGTCGCCTACACATTGCAACATACGTAATTGCATTGATTTAAAGTTAAAACTGGAAGGGGAGTTTAACTGTGTGAGGGAAATCTCGGATTACGCCTAGAGATCATGATCTGAATAGTCTAATTTTAAGCATGGTTTATTGAAAATCAAATTTACTGATTATAATCCCAGCTTGAATTGCGTTGTACTGCTTGCCATCCTAGCTTAATTGGCCAGCAACCCACCTTGTCCCCCCCCCCTTTGAAACGGCTTGCCACATCCTTGCACCGTTGTCAATACGGACACATTTTGATATACTACTTACGTCCTACAGGGGCGTTTGTAAGTAGTATTTAAGCATGACAATGCATCATAATTTGACTATAGTTATTAGATATAGACAGCATGGTGATACATGCTCAATAGGATAGCTATGGGAAGGTCCCTGGACATGGAGAGACACATTCTAAGTTAACTACATCTTACTACATTGTGAGCATTGGAGCTTCGTGAATATAGTATCAGGAAATGCCGCTTTAACGGTTAAAGCGGCCTTGGGAAATCCTTTCAGACATCCCCTTCATATAAAGTGGATCCATATTGCATCTTTCCAAAAATATAATTAGTCTCTATATGAACAGGAAATCAATCTATGCCATGCATGTACAAGGTCTAGACAGCCTTAAATATAAGCAGATGTGGTCTCTCAACAGTTGGTAATGTTGTACACTTTATTATTCGATATCACAAGAAACTTATTGGGGCAGAGCAATTCTTGACAATGATAGCTCTTATAACAATGATTGGCAAAAATACGAAACCATTTCCTGTATACCATGCACGAGAAAAATATCATCATTTACAATTAGTAGGCCCCTACCTATCATTGGTGATACATTGTATCAAAGAAAGTAATCACCTTCTTCTATGGTGGTATCAATTCTTTTATATTATCATAGGCCATTATGTCTGCTTGCACCGGTTATAATGCAAAGACAAGGAACCCATGATTATATTAAAAGAAAA
The DNA here is from genome assembly GCA_947462335.1 of Harmothoe impar. Lineage (NCBI taxonomy): Eukaryota > Metazoa > Annelida > Polychaeta > Phyllodocida > Polynoidae > Harmothoe > Harmothoe impar. Next base: position 22,785,208 of record OX381715.1, on the reverse strand, counting down.
CAGTGTGCACCTAGTACACCGTATGCAATAGCAATGTACGGATGGCCTAGCCCTTTGATGCCCACATAATGTGTTAATGCATAACACCCTTAATAATGCATCGCCATCATGCGTGAAATCGTCAGGGTTGCATCCAAGCATCATGCTGACGTTGTACGCACGAGGGTGGGCATGGTGCTTGTATGCAGCCTGATGAATGTCTTTTCGAGTCGACTCACTAGGGCTGTATTCATGCATCATGATGACAAAGGGCATAGCCCATCAATGCACTGTGCAACCCTTAAAGGCCTCGTTCCTGGGGATGAGGGGGATTCTTTATCACTCATGGAGTACTTCACTGTAATCACGATGTAAACATGCTGATATCTTAGCCACACACATGGGGAACCCCATGATGATGATAACAGGCGGTAACCATGGCAACCAGGGACGCTATGTACCTGATACAAGAGCAGACGATATTTGCCGCTGTTGGGCGGGAAAACTCAATTATTCCGACCGCGCGCCCAGCACTTGTTATGCATCAGGAAGCGCCGGGCCTTGCTGCCCGCGCTTGACAAGCTTTTCAGATTTACACCGCCTAATTACCGTGAAATCCAATCAACTTCAACAATGATTTTGAATTTTAATGAAACCCCACAAAGTCCTGGCCAGCCTCATCCGGGTCCCTCGGCGCCATCTTTGTTGTCGGACAGAGACGCCATGTGGCGGCGTCGGGAACTAATAACTCGGCTGGTTCCGCTATCGCTGGGAATAGTCAGGGCGCTGTGCGCGGCAACCCTATAGCCTTAATCTCTGTTTCATCTACACTTGATCGACCTTGAGAAAAAACAGTACGTTTCCGGCGCGTTGCTGCCATGTTTAATTATGTATTAAGGGGCCAGGGACCCTTCATTACTACGACCCTTGTGTGGATACAGATAAAGCAGGAGAAGATCCAAGCCCTGCTCCTGGGGGAGGATCCCCTTCTGGGAGGGGGGCTTTGATTGTGTATTGGATTATCAAACAGGTTACCCTGGAGGGAAGTAAGGGAGCTGGAGAGGGGGGGGGGGTGTACATGCTGGTACATGAGACAGGGAGGAGGGTGGGGGTATGTGGAGACTGAACCATGTAGGGATGGTGCCTCCTTAACCCTTTGAGGGATACATAGTACTTTAATGTGCTAAATTTTGGCGCTATAATATATAACTCGCTACATTCAAGCATCAAGGTGCATTCAAGCTACATGCCGACCATTCACGAGTGCATCAGTCCCATGGGGTTGACATGATATTTGGATACAGCTTGATGCTTGCAGCGAGTTACTCACCAATGCTACATTCATGCATCATGCTGACAAAGGACCTAATGCCTTAATTAGAGCAAGCACCATATATGCCTTTTAAAGGGTTAAAATGTATTAGAAGAAGATTGAGGAGGAACAGAAAGGAAACCACTGGAACACTGTATCCTAGTAGGGGCTGACTGAAATCAGCATTAAAAATGGACAGTGATTGAAGCATAATACATTTTCATAATAAGGAACAAAAATCATTTATATGAACCGTATACCTTCTTTTATTATGATGCAGCCCTATTGGCTATTTGCCTGAAATATATTCGTGGCATATAGAGTCGTATATGGAGTTCGAGATCCAGCTTTAATTGCACCGCACCTCATAGAGATCCTGGTGTGTGGACACAGTTGATCCCAGCGATAACAGCTTAGAGGCGAAGTCGTATTGATTAAATGTAGCTGATGAGATCGATCCTGCCCTGAAGTTCACTTTGTACCCCATATACATGAACACTTCAAGTGTACTTCAAACTAGATCGATGCACCCTCGGTGTAGTTTAATTGACACGATGTTAACACACACTACTCAACTCTCACCAGTATGTACCTGTACGTTTATACATATGTATGCATTATCATGATAAGGGGACTGTCAGAAACATGTTCACAATATCTGTATTGCAATGGCCCAAAAATGTTAATTTTGGGATGCACATAATTAGGGTCTATTCTAAAGTTGATTGGTGGTTAGATAAAAGCTTTGTGTAGGGTGGGAGAGTGGCTTTTGCAGCGTAATATTATTTTCCTTTGGATCATTTTGGTCATTGTTGTATCGATATACTGGTTCAGAATTATCATTTCGATATGAGTGTAAGTTTAGATTGTCCTTGCAATTCAAAATGGGCATATAGCCCTGGATCTGAGCACGCTAAGGCCGATAACTGTGAGAATAATGAGCCACTGATGGGTTACGTTAGGGACCCATAAGTACCCTCCTTTACGCCTTAAACCTTGCACGAAATACTCAGATGTGATTGCGTGTTGGAACAGCAAGAAATGACTTAATGGTTTCATGCAGGGGGCCCCCCATTTAATATTTAAAACCAAACTTGTTTATGGCAGGCCCCTTTTCCACCTTCGACTAATGAAGAGTTGTGGGCAAATTGGGGTAAAGGCCAATGAAAGGACCCTTCCGCTATGATTATGACCCCCATTGGCACTTATTAACTAAACATGGGTCCCTTGGTGATGTTGCTCTGATTGCAGTAATCATTATGGAGCCAAGAAAATAAATTGACTTGGGAAATAAATCCAGGTGAATGTATTTCAGTTTCCTTTCCAACCTTTCCTTGTTGCTGAGAAGAAGGATTGAGCAGTGCCATAAAGCTAAATGTCAGAATTAGTATACTAATACACAATGGAGTATGGGAAATTCTAAAAAGTAGTTACAACCTGCAGAACACAAGAACTCCCCATGGAGCATGCCTATTCACATTTGCGTCTTCCCTATAGTGTTTTACCATATACTAATGCAATTATGAACCAGAGATCCCGTGACATTTGACTCGGTGGGATCATTTCCCCGACTGCCTCTTGCCTAGTTCTGAGCAATTACATCTCACAGACTTATTCTCTTTCTTATCGCTGACAATGAAGAGCAAGGGAAGTGGTAATCCTATCCATCCCCGAAGTAACTTTACAAGTATATTTACTCTCTGTACAAACTCAGTTCATCTTGTCTTCCTTCCCTGTATATAGTTGATGCGGGGACGACATAAGTCCCATCTCTCTTTCAGCAGAGTTAATTACTAATTAGTGCTGTAACACAAGGACCTCATTTAGACTTAGTGAAAACAAAGGCTAGGCTTGATTGCAGTGGCTGCTTGCTGAGAAGATGTGTTCAGCTGCAGGCTGGGATTCCACTATAGATCAGCATGCTTAAGGCACATATCCTTTATTATGTGTATGTTTTAAGCCTTTAAGGGCTGCATAGTGTGTTAAGGTACTTTGTTCTTTGTCGTTATGATGCATGACTGTAGACCTCAAGATTTACACCCCATCGCTGCATTCAAGTATCATGCTGACCCTTGGAGAGTGTATCAATGAAAGTGTATCAACCATGTAGGGTCGGCATGGTGCTTAAATGCACAACTGGCGAGTTACTCCCCAGGGCTCCATTCACACATTATGAAGACAAAGTGTAAAATACATTAGAGCACCATGCGGCCCTTAAAGGGTTCACAAAAGGAAGTATTACACAAATCCTATTACAAGGATGGAGTCAGGAAATATCAGATTTTCCAAATGTCGTCTGCTCATCCCTCCATTTGTCTAATCAGAACTGGTCTGAAATAACAGCTCTGTATGACATTGTGCCTTTTATTCATGGAGTCGCGCTGAAAACCTAGTTCTATGGAAAAGTCGTCACTACTGAATTTAAGGTCATGCCTTGATGATGTTCCAAAGTGGCCATATTGACAAGCTAAGGTCATCATATTTCAGCAACTAAGGGGTATTACTATACACATATATCAGGTATTTTCTATGAACTGTTTTGACAAGTATATTTAAGGATCATAATAAGAGCTAGCCCTGTCTCTAAGAGTTGTGATCAATATGACGATCCTAATAACGAGGGGATAAGTGCTCTCGACACCAACACAGAGATCATCCTAAAGTCATCACTAGTGACGACATTTGAGCCTCGTACGGTTGTCAGTGCGAACTTATTGTGTCTTACACGGAAAAAGAGACAGATTGTATCACTGCATTTACCGCCAGAAAGCCTCTCCATATGTACCCTACCATCGTGTAGGTTCACAGCTAGGGTACAAGCAATAGTGTACACAGCGAAAAGAAGTAGAATCACCGTGACTCCCAATGGGGATTCTACTTCTTTTCTCTGTATAGCAGCCCAATAGGCTACGGCTTTTAGAATACATAGATTTGATTTGACCTTATTGTACGCTGCACTGAGGTCCCCTTTCGTAGATCACCTCGCTGCGATGTATCAAACAGGAAGATTTGGTCTGGAAGAGTTATAGGCTGCCATAGCTAGAGTCATGTTGCCTCAATCCGCATTGTATAAATCATATAAATAGATGACTTTTTTTTAAATTTTCGGTCATGATTTCCGGCCATGGGACTTATTCAAGATGCTGCACAGTATTTTGCTAGACTAATTTACGACACCGGATCGGTTTCCTATACATCGTTGTCTTGTCATTGTAACTTTTGAAGGTCAGAGTCCGATCAGATGTCCCGGATGTCAAATATTGCTGCATGCAATCACAACACTCTCAACACTTTTTACGACACTGTGTCACGTTTTCCCCTAAGTTTTCCCCTCAGCAGAAATGAGGGACTTTCTTTACGATGTGTTGTATATTAAGTTTCACTAAGAAGAATGACCATCTCTGAACTCATTTCTGAAAAACTGTCTTAGGAAAGGAGAAGAAATGTGAATCAATCGGGGTGACCGTGTTTATTTTCATGACCTGTGTGGACTAGCGATGTAATCCCCATTGAGGCAATGCGATCTGTATGGACAATTTATTTTAGGGAATATCAGATATTCTTTAAAATAAGTTCTCAATAAAGATCGCATTGTCAACGTAGTAAGGAAATTCTCCAGAGACTCCAAACTTGGTTACACTGATGTTGTACAATGAAGAAAAAGGTGATCGCAGCTAGCCTGTCCAGGGATCTGTTACAGAATAATGCTTAATATGCATAAACACAGTTCTCTTTTTTCGACTATGGATATTTAAATAGTATATTCTTCTCCCTGCATTTAGGTGCACAAAGATGCCTTTTCAATAGCGTATAGCCAGAGCAGGTGTAACCAGAAGGCTCTATTCTATTTGATCCTGAGAAGGAATGATATGCTTGTATTATAGGTTGCTAAGCTACCGCTTCTATGGTTACCCGAACGCCGGCTTTGGTAGAGACATGTCAGTCGCGGTTGTCAGGGACGACACAGTGCTCGCACATGTGCTGTCCCACCGACTGCCTGAGCTGTGTAAAATTAAATTGAAATGTGATTAATGAGCAAAGAAATTGACATTCATGTTGATCAGCCCTGTCAGCCCCCACCCCCATCCAGCCCGCCATCCCCTCCCACCTGTCCTCCCCCACCCCCCTCCCACCAAGCAGCCACTGCCTGATATTGCCTTCAGGCTGTTACTGCGGACGCGCTCCCTCCCCTCCCTGGATTGATGCCCCCTTTTCTATTTTATCATTTCATTCCCTTTTTTAACCAATCTATGCCCCTCCTGCTGCTGTGGTATTATCACCTGGCTTCCTAGGCTTCATGCAGCATGAATTAGTCGCACCGCAGTTTCTTCGTCCCTGATGCGGTTTAATCCGCCATTTTTTCCTTGTTATTTCAGCACTGGGGGGATGCAGGAGGGGTGGGGGTGCGACCAGGTTTGTAATAGCATCAGCAACAATGGGGCTGCTTCTCCTTACCCCACGCACCGGAGAATCTTGGGGAAGGAATTATTGTTTTAGCCTGAGTTTTTAATCACCACAGCATGCATTGTTTCATTTTCGCGCACCGGGCAACAAACAAATACGTTATCCGAGAGACACCCTGCTGCGTTGCCCAATAATGTCGGCCAGGTTCTGAAAAAAGCCCCGAAATCCTCGTCAGAAGAACTTTAATCAGCTTACAGCGAATGGGACGAATTAAAGCGAGAGAAAAAGCTCCATTTCATGAATTTTAATTTCATTATCACGATTAATTAGTAAAATTTGCTCCCAGGACAAATATTTTGGACATGTTTCTATCTCTGGGCAAGGTGCCTGTGGCTGTTTCACCCGTTTTGGCACCAAATCTGGGGATTTTTATTTGAATGGCGTCAGCTGCGGGTGAATCCACCTAATATCGCTCAGATCTACTGACTGTTTTTACAGAGAGACGCGTGAGCTCTAAATCAGTACACAGGTGCAACTTGTTGACGGCATGAACACCTTACTTGGAACAATTTATTATACATTTATAAATGCATTGGTACAAGTCATATTTGAACAGTAACTCTAGTCAGAACCCTTTCAATTTTAAGAGAGAGTACCCAAGTGCCTTAATCTTGGCACTTCATCCCAGTTCCTCACCATACCATGACTAATATGCTGCCGTCAGCCCGGGTAACCCGATACTTTTTCCTATCTATGCATGACTGTTATTTTATTCCTATAATCAACGTTTTTACGATTTAGCAGAGAAGATTTTAATGAATCCCCCAGGCGTGTTATGAACGTGTCTGACAGTGGCTGATGACTGCGATGTCTACCTTCTTCTCAACATCTTCAAACCGCTATGCTATTAAGTCACCGACCCGACTACACTGATAATATGTAGGTTTAAGATGTTAGTCAGTAGTGCCTTGCCCAGGTTAGTCATAGGGATATTAGTCATTTTGACTAATACATTTTCAAAATGACGAACTGATATTGAAAAAAAATTATGAATAATTACCTAACAATTCCTATCAAAAAACGACTAATGTCTCAGTAAAAACAATAATCATAATTCTTATGGCTTGAAGATAAAGGTTATGGTCAGTATGGCCTAACCGGCCTAAATTAGGTTGGCCATAGAGGGAGCAAAAATTACTTTAAGGTTAGTCACTACTGACTAAGTTCAGAAGCATGAGGATTATCAGTGTAGGCAAGGAAGCATTGGTGGCAGTATTTTTCTTCTTGACAGAGCAGTCCCAAAGGTGATGAATTCAGTGTCAAAACCTGCATGAGTAATTCATTCTAATCAGTTATATTCATTCATTGGTGGCCATAACTATAACTGCACAAGCATTGCCCGATATGGAATAGCATGAAGTATCCCCATGTAATTACGTCTTCGTGCTGCCATGTTTTAGTTTAGTGGCGGATCCAGGGTTTTCCGGACGGGGGCCACGCTACCGTAAAGGTCTTTCCCTTACAATCTTTTTGCAAGACTTTACTTTTAAATGCGTAAATACACCCCAAGAGGGAGGAGGGAGCCCTGCACCTTTCTAAATCCGCCATTGTAGTTAAGAATAGACAATGCAGGCCTCAGATAAGGAATTCCGGGGTCACTGAGTGCATCCTTACTAAAAGAAGAACTCTGCAGTAAATACTAGGTGAGTTTGGAAAATTTGCTAAAATTCTGTAAAAAAATCACAAATGGCCCTCAGCATATCCTGATTGAGACGGCAACTCAAGATATATGACTATTGCAGGGATAGGCCTATATTTCAATGTTCTTTTAGGTTCGGTCTGAAATGAACTTATTCACTGCACATAATTATGCTCAATTATGGAGGTTCATTCATGATAGGAATCTGCATTTCAGATTTTGGTGGAAAAAACCCGTTTAGTTTTTGTATATATAGTGTATAAAACGTTTTCCTATTTATTCCTAAGAGATTTTCGATCAATACCTGGCTGGGATTTTTTTTTATCGCATGTTACGTTACATTAAACTATAGTGAAAATTCATTGCCCTGTCTGAGACCTGCAGCATTTCAGATGGAGAGTGTCATTGTCCTACGATACAATTATGCAGCTGATCAGTTCTGTCACAATAATGTTCTTCCTCACTATCTTTATGATTCTATCAATCTGTATAAATCACTACATTTCCTCAACTCCTTACATTTATTACCCCTTCCTATTGCATGCATGTCCCCACAATATATATACCCTCTTCCTCCAGTCACCAATCAGCCACACTTACATTGACTGAACACAAACTGACATCCCCTTTTTCATACTCAGACAGCTCCATACAAAAAGTAAATACCCCACCCTAGCTCCCCACCACTCCCTCCCCCTCCCCCTGGCCACCCCACCCTTCCTCCAGTGGGAGTCTGAAGGTGGTGAGGAGGAAGAAACATGTACGACATGAATACCAGAGACAGACCTGGGACTGGGCATGTGGCATGGCAGACCTGTCAGAACCCTCGTGGGGGCCGGGGCACGCGGCCTATGCCCACTGGTGAGGACGGGACCTTTAAGGGCCGCATAGTGATTTAATGTCCTCTGTCGACATGATGCATGAATAAAGCACTGCCAAGTAACCCACAAGTGCTGCATTCATGCATCATGCCAACCCTATGTGACTCATGTAATCCTGATTGGGCGGCCTGATGAATGCAGCACTGGCGAGTAGACTCACAAAGAGTACATAGATGCAAAAGCCGACCAAGGGGAAGGGCATAATACAAAGCACTAAGCGGCCCTTAAAGGGTTAGCTATGAAGGACATGGTGTGTTTTCTATATAGTGCAGGGGCTCCTCCCATGGGGGTAGAGACTGCTGTATATGTAGACATCTGGTGATGGCAGTGAATTGTTAGGGGAGCAGCTCACCATTATGTGTGTGTGAGTTGGTGGAGGAGTGGCGTGGGGGGGGGGGGGGGCGTCAGAGTCTGTTGGGAACAAGGTGATGGGTGAGCAGAACGGGGACTGAGACATTCAGACATACTGACAAAGGGAACTGGGCATAAACACACACAAGATGTGGAAGATGTATATGTAGGAACGAAAGAAATACAGAAGGATAGATTCAAAGATAAATGTTTAAGGACAGCCCTGCATGTAGTTATGGCATTTGCAGGGATGTCACCATCGCAGGGCTTATTTATTTCTATGCACGGGAAAGTGGGAGGGGGATGTATGAACAGGATAAGGGTGAGGTAATACTGATTGGATACTTAAGGCATGGTTTTTACTGCCACAGAGATGAATGGAACCCTTTATCAATCAGCAGTCTATTTGATAACGCTGTACTATGACGGGTGATTTGTCTTCTCCTGCAGATGCTTTTTGCTGATGAGGCAGAAATATGGTATTAAATTCACCAGATAGGGGTGGGGCATGTTGAAGTGGTTAGAGGAGATATGGTGTGAGTAGGGTTGCAATATAAGCTGTGCTTCTTCTAGATTATAGAGATATTACATAGGAATGATCTGCCATCTGGCAAGTGACTTAATTAATCATACATCTCCACAGGCTGTCCTGGGATCAGATTAGTATGTCTGCGTCATGTAATCAGTTGTAACCCTTTAGGGGCAGCATATTGCTTTATTGACTTTTATCGTCGTGTTGAATGAATGCAGCACTGGCGAGAGATTGGCCTTACTACATTTATATTTAGCATCATGCCGACTCCAAGAAAATGATACACTCTCGAAGAGTTGGCTTGGTGAATTCAGGGCTGCATTCATGCACCATGTTGACAAAGAGGAATATAGCACTTTGCGGCCATTAAAGGGTTAAAGAAGGATGCACGGTTTATATAAGGGGTTGTAATCAGGTGCGGATTAGGCATCTAACGCTGCTCTTCGCGGAAATACTACAACTAATCAAACTGTGTGGCCATGCATGTTGTCGGAAGTACCAGCTAATATTTTGTTATCATGAAGCTATTATTTTAGAACGTATTACCCAAAGAAAATCCCCTATTGTTATCTATAAATGCCTGTATGATATCAAGTCTCAGACAATGACCACAATGATAACTGTGAATGAAATCAAATCAAATCAAAGCACGCATTCATATCGGTATTACATTAGATACAACAGTTATGAATAACAGATTAGATAGACAATTGTACATCCAGTAAAATGACGACGATATTGTCATAAGATATAGTTTTTAAAAATAAAGTATCTGCTCCCTACCAATGAGATCTCTGAAATGCTAATTGTATTATATATGATATGGGTTATAGTACTAATATGTCCAAGCAGAGCAATGTGGATTGCAATGATTAAGTTTTAATGTACATGGACCTGTTTCATACATCGACCCTTTAAGGATAGCATGGTCGCCACGGTTGCCTTCATGTATCATGTTGACGTCGACCCTGAGGGATTGATACACTCCCAAAAGATCGGTATGATGCATGAATGCAGCCATAGCGAGCCTACTCACACCCATGCATCATGACAACAAAGGACAAAATATATTATGTGGCCCTTAAAGGGTTAATCAGTCTCCTGGAGCAGCAGACAGGCACACAGACCCTGGATGGTCCTGTGTTAATGGGATCATTACAGAGGCATACAACACACACCCAGGAGCAGGGATCCCGCCCCCGCACTTACCAACCACATCAGACGTCAGCTGCGTTCTGTAAGACGTAAAACAATGTGCACTTCCAATGTTCTTGGTCTTTGGAAACAAGAATATCCTATGTTTCTCAATTTTGGGGTATTTTTTCTTAGCAATCTCCATGGTACTTTTCCATATACTACTTTTTGGTTTAAGGTGGTGCTTGTCTTCATAGGACTTCTCCATGTTTCCTCTAATAAGGAGATTTCTGACCTCTACAATTCCGTATTTTTCGAGAAATTGGGGGTGATTTTTACCCCAAATTCGGTGGATAAGGGAGTAATCCTGAAAACTAAGAACGCGGATGCCGTCCCTTTTTGCTGCAGAGTGCATGGATCCACCACACACGACATCCACGTGCTAGCATTGATCCACCTGTCCTGTGGGCACTTTTTCTGTACAAAAGGATGGATATTGATGAAACAAAGCCTGGTCGATTGTTAACAATTAAAGGGGCCAAACACTCGCCCCGTTCCCACGCTATGGCGCCGACTGTTTTCGCTCGTTATGGATGGTATTGACACTAGCAGAATGTGCTTTTCAGGTTGCAGACTGTGCCGCTGTCGTGAATTAATTCCTTGTTACGGCTGTACGGTAGGGTGGGGCTAGGGCTGGGCTACCAAGGGAGGGGAGTGCTTCAGTGGAAGCAGGCATAGAACTGGAGCCCCAGCATTGTGGACATGGGTTGCTTTGTATATTATAGGGATTGTATAGTGTACACAATCATGGGCATTTGCACTTACACACTTACACTTACAGTTCTCTATATTTAATGAATAGTTGTTAGAATAAAGCAGACAGCAAGAAAGTAATTATTTGCAGTGTAGCACAATGCCATTACAATGTATCACCGTATTACACAATCGCAAGAAGATGATGTATACGGATTTTACCCTCCTAAATCCGTTATCTGAAACTCATTCTGCGATTTTAAGGTGCATGGGAAACAGACGAGGAGACACTCACTGTGCAATATACTTGGCAATTGGCAGTGATTATGGAAAAACGGAATGACTCAACATTTTCTACTGGCGCCTACGGTTTTACTATTTCTCAGCAGCAACAGTTCCCAAATATGTTATTTGACGGTGCTTAGCTTTACTTGTACTTTATCTCGCTGCTTGTACCCATAAAACCCAATGTAGGGGTTGTGAAACTCGATAGAGATATTTTCCAACAACAGATGGTAGAAAGGATCCTTGAGTTAACACACATAACACACTGCGAATAATAACATAACCAGTCAAATAGGGTTATTTGGTACATTTATGACGGATAGCTATGAAACACGTTATTTGAACCAATAAGGTAGATATAGCAGATAAGAAGGATGCATACACATTAAGCACCTCACCCAACTTAAGGACTGATAGGAGCCTACCAGGTCCTACCTGAACCACCCCCTACCTCATCAACCTTCATTTACAGACAAGATGGACGTCAATAACAAAGCCTGCCCTCTGCTGAGTGAAAACACCTTTGATGCACCATCTGTATCACAGCCATAAAGAGTTGCTAAAATTGAGGGGCCTGTCAGGCTTCAATGTATTGGATATGATATTTCTCCCTGCTTTCTACTTCAAAGAAGACTACGGCCGCCCTGCTCGTATCTGACCCTAATTGAATAAGGTAGTAGTCTTTGAGATAGAAACTTCAAAAACCAGTGCCTTGGTCAAAGGGAAGGTCTGTATCCTCTTTTTCGGATGGTTGGTGCTTTACATAGTTGTTTTTAATATACATATGAGTATGGTTCTGTTGTAGTTTATTACCAGAAAGGAGGCTTTCATCTGTGAAGGCTTTGAATACTCCTTTACCTGGATGAAATTTCCAGTTCATTTCGCAATACCGTGTATGTTTTGGATTAGTATAATATAAAAAAAAGCTGGAAAGTAAGAAAACTCTCCATGGTTATACTGTCTTCCAGTGTATAGTGATCTAAATCAAACCAAACTAACGTAATCATTCATTCTAGATTTCATTCTAACCTAAACTTCATACATCGAGATTTTCTTATCAATAATATGATATTTATGCATGTCCTATAGTATTTGTCATCCACTTGCAAGTTTCATTTAGAAAATAGAATGCCTGTCACCCGCGCCCCAAACCTGCTGCTGAGGCATTTTACTGACAAGTGTCTTGGGGGCCTCGCTCGTACGCAATCAATTACCTTCCCTTTCGTTCCTAATTAAAGTGGCAATTCACTGATTCATTAATGCCAATTTTCTTCGGGAACCAGCTAAAATGTTTTACCGGTGCGCTCATATTTATTTAAGATTATGCGGTAATTTGTTTTAGTTCCAAAACCAGGGTTCTGCTTTTAGGTGGCTGTGGCTGAACTCCATTGCACTTAGTGAATTCCCTTGTTTGGGAATGGAATTATGTGAACTTCATTCTGTATCATTCTGCTCGTACTACCTTTTGAGATACACACTTAACCTCCAATATTTACTACCCCTAAATCAGCTGCTGAATAGGCGGTGTCTGTTTTATCAACATACCGTACTGTCACGATAATGCGCCGGGCTGTCTTTAATTCAACAGCCCTGATATCCTTAGTGCATAATTATACAAGCCATGTGCTTATTCAAGATCCTACTTAGTGATTAAGACACATTTCAAGACCCCTGTGCTACCGGCGCTTATACAAAACTGGCACCCTTTTTGATAGCCGGTGCTATGTCACGACTGTGCAGTTTTTTAAAGTAGGTTTATTGACACATTTCATGTAATTTATACCATCCTCCAATGATGTCAGTGGGTGATGAGACGTAACATTATACAGTTATATCGTTCCTTGGATATTAGTTCTTAATTCAGTAGCTAGTGTACAAAGGGTAGGGTCCTACTCAACAATTAAAAGGTTCCTGACACAGTCACTCAGACATTCAGGACTCCGCCTAGATTAGAATAGACACCTGGTCAATATTATTGGATTTCTACTCACTCTAAATATCATGATGGTGAGTCATGTTATAGTTAATAGGTCTGGCGTCTCGGCAACTAGCAAACCCAAGGACCTCATTAAATGTGAACCGTAGAGGAAGTTAGCCTGGCATTAGCCTCCTGGTGCAGGTCATGTGATCTGACAATCTACTGCCTTGTCTATTTATCTCTATACCATCCCCCCTCTCCCACCCTAAGGCCTGCATCTAACCTAGTATTCAACCCGTTAAGGACGGCATGTCGCTTAAAGGTGACATTTGTCGTCATGATGCGACCCCGGCAAGTAAGTTGCCAGTGGTAGCATCATGACGACCCGTTGGTTAGCCCTTTGGCAGTGTATCAAACCCATAGAGTCGTCATGGTACTTGAACGCAGCAGTAGCGAGTTACTCGCTAGGGCTGCATTTTTGCATCATGACGACCAGAGGCATGATGCATTCAGGCATTATGCCGTCCTTGAAGGGTTAAGATAGATGTTGATGGGGAGGGGGTAGTGGGTAATGATTGGGGCGTTGGCCAAAATGCCATCTTCTTTTCTGGACCTTTGCCCAATGAAGGATCAAATTACAACTTCAATGCTATGATTGGGAACTGTTGACTGGAATAGAATCTAGCCCCGAGCCAGATTCAGATCTAGATACCTACAATAAACGAGTCACCGTAACTGGAGGCTCGTAAAACTGCTTTAAGGTCCTATTAATATCAAAACAAGACAAGGGAGGATTTTTCAAGTCTAAAATTTTTAATTCACTGGTACTTATCATCTGTATATATGAATGAACGTTCCTGATTTTGTCTAAACGGACACGTGAGGTCGAATAACATTTTAGTTTGCATTAGTATATTATTGTCTCCAATACCTCCAATGTCCTAACCATTTATAAATGACATGTTGTCTAAATTTGTCGTCAACATTAATTTTGTCGTCGAGCGTATCTCATCCCTGTAGGGGCACCTTGATGCATTGATGCAGCCCTGCTGATTTTTTTATCATACTGTAATAGGCTGCAGATTTAATCCCCCAAGACACACATCATTGGGATATCTATGGCAGTGTAATGGCGAGGTGCTAAATCACCAGTAGACCTATTACCATTTTCTATTAATAGTCGTTCCCACAGGGCACAGCCTGTATTTTGTTCAATTGTTAATTGCAATGAATTATGAAGACAATCGATTGCAAATACCAGTGAAGAGAATGGTGAATTATAAATATGTAGCCAAGGCTGACTGTTTAATAGGATGACCAACATAAACCATAAGGAAAATAAAAGTATGACTACTAGCTTTAGCCTGAGCAAGCCTGATCTGAATTGTTAAGCGACCTTCCAGGCGAATTTATAAAACACTGAGAGTAGTGACAGTGGATGTGTAGTGCCTATACCCTACTTGGCCGTCAAAACAAAAGGAATGCCCTGACTGTATATGACGTACAAAGGGTGAGAAAAACACTCACCACTGGTGTGGCATAAGTTAGTTAAACCACTCCAGACCTCCGTACTGAGGATAATGGCTTAGTCACAGCTGACCACACTCGTCTGCGACTCATGATCAGCCTTGACTGTCGCCATTATCCTCAGTACAGGGGTCTAGCAGTGGTTTAACTACTATATACTTATTATACCTGTCCCCTTGCACACTCTTATGACTATAGATGTGTAGGGGATACATTTACATATGAGATTAAATATTTAGTAGAGTGTCATCTGCAGGGGTCCTATTCCTGCGTGATAGGGAGCGCTACTGGCGCCCACTACCGGGGTGTCTTGCAGAACTGAAATTGATGTTCTTTTTCTTTAGCAACACTGGTGTAATGAGATCATTTGGGGACTGTTTTAAACTGTATTGCCAAAGTAATATTTATAAGAATTGACATCAAAACGAGGTCCTCTAAAAAAAGATTTCTAACCTTCTTCAAATACACATTTTGATTGGCTTGACTAATGATTTTATTGATGGAAATATATATCAAGGTAATATTAAACACTGGTTAATTTGGTGCACGTTTTATTCCAACAAATTTGCTTCCCTTTCTGCAAAACACTCCTCGTCCCCGAGCCAAGTATATAAGGTCAGCATGAGTGTTTATTAGCTGAAACGCATAGCAAAAAAAACATCGAACTATCCTTTGAATAAACCATTATCCACTTTTTTTAATCTTACAATTGCAGTTTGAGTTGTGTTTATATCTGTTCGAAAAATAAACTATAGATGCATAAAGGGGAGCAAGCCATGTGGCTTCATTAGCATTTATAATCTCTCATTCGGGACAATAAACAATGGAGTTGCAATCCATTGCTAATCAAATACAGGGCTTTAATACTGACTGATTAAATAAATTTTATCATGAACAAAAGATATGAGTCGGGAATTCGCAGAACAAATTGCATGCATTATACTTATTGAACACTTCATTCAATGTGTATCAAACATAAGACGGGGTAGAAAGAGCGCCAATTTCATAGACTTTGTAGGGATTTGTTTTTCCTGCTTTAAGTTTACATAATGATGTTCTCTATAAATTCAGAGCTTATAACAATGTATACGAAAGGGATTAAGATAGACTGAATATAGAATCGTTTGCTGTGCATTGTGCTACATCAGACTAGTGTATTATTCATATTATGAAAGAGCTAGAAGATATGTGATATGTTTTAAAGATGGGACAGACTCGTGAATAGCGTCTCTTATATAGAACAAGCCAATGGAGAAGTATATATTATTGTAGGCTATCCTATTACAACGTATATCCAAAGCATTAACAATGCTATTTACAAAAAAGGAAGAAGAAAAAGAAATAATTATGTAGAGATTCCAAGATGAACATTTCTAATATATTTACAACTGTTTGTCAGAATATTATAATGTTTTTACGTTGAACATTTTCTTATTTCTATATTCGCTTCTGACAATGGAATTTGGAAATAAATCCTTTTGATACTTTTGTGACGACTATGACATCATGATGGATACGTAACGCATTGTGTTATTGTCAGAGATACAACGAATCAATAATCTTAAAAAACGGACACCCCAGTTTGTATGTGCATTAGCATGATCAACAGATGAACCTAATCCTATGCATACACAAGGCATGTTAATGGCAGAAAAGATTTACATAATTCTATCCAAATCGATCAGCTTTGCAAACAGTTCTACTGATTCACAAAATGGTGCTTAAGATAATTTGAAAATACTTAATATCCATATGGTAACTCATAATCCAGAATATATTTTAAGACTGAAAAGTGTAATAGAGATCACTTTGCTATGCCCAATGGTCTGAAGTGCCTTTTCTATCCAATGTTATGCTTCTAAGTAAAGATACCAACGTTCCCTGTTGTCCACTGTACAGTGTGATTAGTGTTCTGTGTTTGTTTACAGAATAGGTCTGTCACACTGTTAGAAGGCCCCAGTGTCCGTGATCTAAATGAGCTGTCACCATGTACTGACAACTCCGTGACAGAAGCAGGCAGCGGTATGGCGGCACTTTGGGCAGGCAGCCAATACACTGTTGGTGCCTGTCTACTTAGTAGTACTGACGTAAAGGGACCTGATGGCATCTGATCAGCATCTGATCAGCTACTGCTTATACCCATTGTATGTGATATAATGCAGAAGTCACATATTATTTCTTAGGCTTCACAGCTACAGCAAGATGTAGGGTCAGAAGGTCGAATGACTTTGAGGCACTTTTAGTTGATACGTATGTATGTATTGAAATAGTATTCATGATTGTTGACTAACTGTCTTTTTCTCACCATGATATAAAAGACACACCAAATTAAATCGAAGTCCCTTCAGGGAAAATGGTGTCGACTATTCTACAAAGACATATTTTTGATAACACCTTGCTCTGTACATAGTGATTTCCTTTCGAAAATTACAATATAACTCCCTCATGGTACCCATTATGAAGAGACAGTACAGCAATACAATGGTGAATTGTAAATCATCTAGCGGACATATAACCATCTATTATCAGTACTTCCCACAGGGCATAGGGTGATATTTTATTCTAGCATTGTCTGAAATGGGCAATTAAAGAAATTCATGGCAGGAACCAGAGAGTATTAAATGAGAGCCATGTATCAGTTCAATAGCCCACAAGGATGAGCAATATAAATTTAAATGAAAACCCCGATAAGAAATAGTGAGTGAGTATGCATGGATTTTAATTGCTTAAGTGACTTTTTATGAGAATTTATGTGATGCTGAGGGTAGTGACAGGAGGTTTTGTTGTGAACCATGCGTTGCTTATTATACCTGTCACCTTGCACATTGTTATAACAATAGATGCATAGCTGGGAGCACGCCATATGGTTCCTCAATATCATTTGTCATTTCTGCTTTAGAGCAAGAAATGGGTGAGATGCAATCTCTGGAGAACGCAATCCCTTCTAATCAAATGCTGAATTCGTAATACTAACTTCTTCAATGTAATTCATTAGGTTATTCTATGGGCCAGATTTTGGGGTAGGAGATTTAATACCGAACGCGACCAATTTGGGGAGCCTTGGGTGGGCAGGTCTAATTTTCTGGGTGTCTATTGTGCATAAGCAATGGTTACAAAAACAAACAACTCCCTTCATATATACCTAGTATTTTTTTCTGTTTAGATACAAATCGTTGTTGTTTAACACTACATCTGCATTTCACTTAGGGCCTAGTCTTGCATAAATAAAAGTGGTTCTGATTACTTCTGGAATTCTTTTACGAATGCAAAAATCATGACAAAACACAAGTGGTAATCAGATGGAAGGTAAGCTGACACTCATATAGATAGAATAGCGTGCTGCGAAATGTCAGATTCAGTTACTTATCTAAGGCAACTGAGTGAGATTGCTTATAATAAAGCTATTTTTGGATTATATCTTTAATATTTACTGTGCATCAGCAGACTGGTGTATATCAAAAAGTGTATATGTGACAAAACGTGGAAAAACGTAACATTAGGGGAAAACACCTTTATTTAAGTTCATGTCTTAAGCTACATTTTGATGCTTCAAGCATCAATATATTTGAAATAGTTGCTGAGAAATGACATCTCAAACATGGGATGGTAGGGACATGTAGGAATTCAGAATAGACTGTAATGCGATCACATATCAATCTATTTTTAAATAGTCCGTATAAATCATAATTATCAGAAATTAAACCAATAAATGCATATTATTGTACATAGATTTGGATCTGGTAGGAATTTTGGCATTCTGTTTTCAGTTCTGAAATCATCATGGATGGGGCGATTGGATAGAAATAATTTTTATTCCAAAAGAATGAACTGATGGTTGCCATGGCAACCAAATGTCAACGAATGGGCAAAAAATGGCTAAAAACGTTCTTTTTACATTCCAAATAAGACCAATTTAGAATGAAAATAGAATTTTGATAATAGCTTCAAAAGATTCCTTGGGAAAAGTTAGTCTAAGGTCATTTTCTCTTAAGTATTCACATTTTTAACTATAATCTCCTGAAATATCATGTTTAGAGCATTTATGGCTATTCCCCCTAAAGTTACGATTTTCCAGGTTTTGTCACATATAGTTAACTACATCCATTGTGGACCACTGTCTTATCTATCTCATCATTGGTAAGTATTGCCTGAGGAAATAGGATGTTAAGTCTACTATCTTATAAGGTACAGTATTCCCATAGGCATGAGAAGTACTGATTGGTGAGGGGCTCTTCTGACAAATAGGTGTTAATGTAGGACTATGTCTTATCTAGGCTCACTAATTCTCGTTATATTTTCACTCTCACCATGGTGTTAAGATGGCACCTTTTAATAATTAGTGATGGATGACAATCAAGAAGAAAAAACCTTTTAAAAATACAGTTTTGCTATGACATAATCATGACGGATGAGCAAAATATTGCCCCATTGGCAGTGAGGTGACAAATCGATATCTAAAACATTAAATATAATTACATCTACATAAGCATCAACAGATACACACTACCCTGTGTAAACATCAAAATGTTATGAAAGGGTAATATGATTGTATCTAAGTCGATGTGCTCTATATATTCCTATGAGCAGATGACAAGTGAGGCATGGACAAATTTACAGTGAATAATACAAGAGGGTTGTGCTATTACTTTTAAGGTTCTTAGTTTCTTAGTTTCAAGCGAGATACCAAAACTCAATATCCAGAGAACCTGTCCTCACAATTTTGAGACATCTTGTACAGTCATTGACTGCTAAATACGCAATCTATATGTATTTAGAATGCAGTGACAAAGCAGAATAGAGCCAATGTTGCTCTAACCATGGATCCTATTGGCATTAGCAATGGACTCTGCAATAATGTTTCTGAATATAGATACAAAACCCCTTTCTGTCCAATATACAGTGTGATTAGTGCTCTCTATTTGTTTACAGAATAGGTCTGTCACACTGTTAGAAGGCCCCAGTGTCCGTGATCTAAATGAGCTGTCACCATTACTGACAACTCCGTGACAGAAGCAGGGAGCGGGATGGCGGCACTTTGGGCAGGCAGCCAATACACTGTTGGCGCCTGTCTACTTAGTTGTACTGACGTAAAAGGACCTGATGGCAGCTGGGAGAGCTGGATGCTGATCGGCAGAGGACACCCATCAGCTGCAGCTTGTGGTGTTAGTATATTGTATGTGATAGATGCAGGCATTAGATATGTATAGACACAGGTTCAAGAGAATAGACTTTAGAATAAATTGTGTTCTTTGACCAGGCAAAACTGAATGAAATAACACTCAGTTGAAATCTATTTGAGTGCTCCTTTGTATATGTCATGCGATAACATTTTTCAAATTCACTTAATTGATGTACAACAATTTATTCATTTTGAGTTGGTTGCATGATTAATTTTGATGACGTCATAGACCCTAAGTACAGGTGTAAGTGATTTCACAGGGAGTCTGAGATATACGGGATTGCCTATGATTATGCTTCAATTACCAAGGAGAAACAATAGTATGTGTCAGGTTCTGCCGAGTCTGGGCAAGAGGTACAAATAAAGGTAGTTCTTGTACGACGGGTTCTTATATATCTATATTCAACATATCATATATGACTCATTACTGTTATCATTCTCAAACCCAATTCTACCCCAATATGGGAATGTTATTATTATAAAAGAAAATCAATTTTACCTCCACCTCCTTTTGTCCTTGGGATGGGTGGAAAAGTGGACTCCCAGTGGATTATAAATATCTACGTAATTATATTCATAAAGGGATAACATCTTTGATTTGTAACTCTCACATTCAAAAGGCTATCAGCAGTTCCAAACATACTGCTCACGTGATAAGTAGGCATGTTCTCTAGACATTAATGGGGTTTCAGAAACCCGAAATGTTTAATGGCCATAATTATTGTTCTTTGAAGTGAATTCTACAACATAACATACTGAGTTAATTGTCTGAACAACCAACATGCATCTCACATCAGACAGATGTACTTATTATAGTAGGTTCCTATCCTGACAGAGAAATTAGGCTGAACATTGTTGCACTAGATGACATTATCACGAAGCCACAATTACATGCTATTCACCAATTAGGGTATGATGTGCAATTTTAGGGTTGACATATTTTCTCCACCCTAATTCATAACCACACACATAATCATACATGTGTACGGTAAATATACTTAAGTGCCTACTCAAGTACACATTATGTTAATCTTATATTATAACATCAAATGATCAATGGAGTGATATGAAAGAGGGGGAGCAGTCCCCCTGGTATGTCACTATTTATGAGGTACAGACATATTTAGATGATTGCATATAATACAAGGGTGGGTCATGTTATATATAACAACAATATTATTTTTTTATTTTCAAATGGTTTGAGGAAATATCAAGTCGGGTAGAGTACAACACTGGGCCTTGTATTTCGCAAAAGCTGAATAACCAGCCCCCGTATTTCCTCAAACCTCCGTATTTCGCGAAAACTTCACTTCCGGTCTGGCGTAAGGATACCAAAGGTCAGCGGTTCAAATTCGCCAACTGAGGATTCCATGTTAGGCTGTCCGAGATGGTCTAGTGGTTAGCGCTCTCGCTTTCCACCGCCGCAGCCTGGTTTCGAGTCCCGGACAAATCTCGTGCGACGTACCAGGTTCGTTTTTTTTTTTTCATTGACTTCGTTTGAGGGTTAAAATACATTATTTCTGATTGAAACAAAGCCTAAGCTGTACAAAACATCCTATATTTACATGTACAGCAGCTGAATTAGGCCCTAGCCCCCCAGAAAATTTGGTTGAGGCTTTCAAACATGATGGATCGGGGAATAATTGAGATGATAAAAATGTGGCCGCCCGGTTTGAGCTTGACAGTGGCAGGCCGCGAGTGGTTTCTTCACATTCCCCGAAAAGAAACATGGTGGTTTTTGGGGTTAAAATAGAGTTATTTAAAGAAAGAAATACACGTAACACAAAAGATCCTATATTTAGACACCTGATAGCTGATTTAGGCCCTACCACCCAGAAAAGTTGGTTGAGGGTTATAAACTTGACAGATCTGCCAAAAAATCTATCGTAAAAATTTCCACGATCAACTTGCGGTTCGGCCCACTGGTCGTGAACTTAAACTTGACCTAGATTTTTTGGGTGACGATATATTTTTCGGCAATAAAGGATTATTCATACTTTTACCGTCTTGTTTTTTTAACAAATTAATAAAATGCAAAATAAGGCCTAATTTGTACAAATAAAGACGATATAGGCGATCGAAGGGGGGGGGCTATTTTTTGGCGGAGGCGCACAGACCGGAAGTGTGTATCGAGCAAGGTGTCATGGCGGCGTCGGGAAGTGTTTGGAGACGATTCAGGTTAACAAAATGTCTTTTTATCCTTTAATACTTGACATCTGCATTTAAAAATAAATACAGGATCAGTTTAAGTTCTGTATTTCCCCTCCAGATTGACATCTCAAGCTCCCGTATTTCGTTTCAACCCTTATAAAGGGTTTCAACAAAATACGGGGGCTTTCGATGTCAATCTGTCAGGGAAATACAGAACTTAAACTGATCCTGTATACGTATTAGATACATGTGCTTGGCAGGACAATTCCATGTGCACACTATGAGTCAAACATGAAAATAATATTTCAGTTTATTATAATTACTATGACTATGGTAAACTAAGCTGCGCAATTATGATTCAAAATGTTCAGGCGCAATATCTCCTGAGTGTTAACATATACGCAGTGGCAAAATCCTGGACCCTTTCCATTTCACATTGCAGCTCTCTGGGGATGTAAAGTCTGAAGTTATACATTATTGACTTCAAGGTTGTAAAAACTAGAAGTTTCAAAAAGAGTTTCTCTTAGTACCTGGGAGGAAATCCCTGCAATCCCAACATGTTTCCACGTGTCTTCTCTCACATGCGGCGTGGTTTTTACCCCTGACTCTATACAACTCGAAAACTCAATACAAATCCCGACAATGAAGTTACAAAAAGGGCGTGGCGGGAGTAGCAGTAAAGGTTGATTACAAAAGGCCTCACCTAGAAGGCGGGCCAAGACAAACAATGTTAGCATGCAAGCCAGATGGTAGTTCCTACCTGCGGCCTTCTGCCCCTGCCAGGGTGGACGAAAAACTCACTCCTTTTCTTCAGACTCCATTGTGAGAAGATCAAAGCTCTCCTGTGTATGATTGTATCTGTGTGTGGTGAGAAAGTTTCTTTATAATTGTTTTTATTTTCAATCTCGGATTTTATCTCTCACTGTCAGGGTTGTTACATGGAGGGAATGAAGGAGTATATGGTGATCCATAGATCCCACCTGTAGTCTGTGCATGTAGGTCTGAGACACGATTTAGGATAGTGATACCTGTAATCTGGATTGATTTACCGGTAGGGTGTGGTTGTACAAGGGCAGGAAGTCAAGAAGTAGTGTATGGTATATATATATATACAGACTGATCAAAGTCACATATAACCCTTTAAAGGTCGCATATTACTTTAGGTGCTATGGCATTTGAAGATGATACATTGAATGAATCCCTGGCGAGGCTACTCGGCAGACCTGCATTCATGCATTATGCCGACCCTTTGGCATGTATCATCCCTGCAGGATCGGCATAATTCTTCAATCCAGCACTGGTGAGTTACTCGCCAGTGCTGTGTACACAGGGCATATGCCATTATGTGGTTATTACACACACTAATGACTTGGTGGATATACCACAGCATGTGCGTGTTGATGCGGGATCCTGGAATATAAGATATCACAGGTATTCAACTAGACATCTTGTATATGATACTCTATACACTATCCATTACATTAAGTAGTTTATAATGATTACTTGATATAAATACACACATCAGAGATCTTAACTGATATCCTGCCTTCGTCTGAACAAATATTACTATTGTACTTATGGTGTATCGACATTGTGAATTATCAATGGTATCAATGATGTCATTATTATTTGCATTTGTTATTTCGTCACCATATTCACCTTCTCATCCAGAGGCAGAGATAATCAGACTACAAATAGTGACAAAGGGAAATGCAAGGTCATATGGTTCATCATTATTCCCATCGCGAAGTACAGACAGATCCTTTTGGTAATCACAGTTTTTATGTATTTTCATCACACAGGCAGGCTGCCAGTGTTTGCTAGATATGAATCAGTTTCCCCTGACAAAGCCCATGTACAATACACACTGCACCATAATACCACATTCTTCTTTTTTAAATCATAATCAGATATTGTGGGACAAGGTATGATTCATATCAAAATATTGCATTTCTGGATTTTCCCAAAGGCGATGGCCATCCATCATTACATGAAAAGGGAATTGCTGTATTGGTCTTCACTTGAAATGTTTCTATTTTAGAAAGCTAGATTCAAATCATGTCTTTAGGGAAATTCTAAAAATGTCAGGTTTTAATTTAGGATGGCACCTATAGATCAGCTGGATCTAGCATATTATCAGATAATACAACTACGATCTTGAGCTGCTTCGGATAATGCTTTTTATATGTGCAAATCATGGTGCAAACCCTCGAGAATCCCTCTTGTTTTCCAGGTTCTAATTTTGTGTGTGTTGGATTGGGTAGGGAACTAGTCAATTTGGCCACATTTGTAAGCAGGCCTCAGTGCTAGACATCTCGCATGATGTTTATTCCCCAGGATTTTATTCACCCTTTGCTCCGGACAGTCTTCGGTCATTGAGTAAAGCTTTAGCGAGATGTGATTGTGGTATGTCATTTGTCGTCATCATGCATGAATGCAGCCATGGTAAATAACTTGCCAGAACTGCATTCAAGCACCATAGGCTCAGCAGGGCTCCATTTATGCCATATGACAACCAAGGGCCTAGCAAATTTAACTTTATAGCACTATCCGCTCACTAAAGGGGTAAAGACTGTACACTGAGATATGATGGTGGTACAATAAATCAGCCCGCTATCAAACTGCCACTAGACTGTTGTCATAGAATACTGGCAGGAAAACAGACTATGCAATCAGAGGAGCTGCACGGTATAGCTCTGGGCTGTTTAGAGCTTTTAGATAGACGCAAATCAATACTTTAGACAAGGCTGGTTTAAATCTGCATGATCTATATGTGTTCATTATACTGTTGGCCGTCTAGAAACAAGCATTGCCAGGCCACTGTTGCAGCCTTAGTTTAAACAGTAAATGGGTATTATTGATATATTTTATTTTAACAAGAATAATAATTAATGGACACTATTGTGGTGGTTCGTAGTTAACTCTAGGTTAAAGAACAACGATCACGGCAGTTTCCAGGTGCGAGAATATATCCGTCTTTATTCACAAGAATAACAACTCTAGTTCCTTTCCTAGGGAACGATCAGTGTAGAATTAATACACACAGGTAGATCAGGTTTCTCTATAAATAGAGGAAACGGTCAGTATACAACTCTTAGCATACAACTCTGTCCGCACGGTTGGACATGTGAAGTCTCTCGTCAGTCGGGCCTGCACTGACTGCCGTTCCAGGTAAACACATGGGTCTTATATAACACCGGCTCTTAGATCACGTGGCCAGGTGGGTGGGTCGGCCGCCCACCTGAGAGCGGCACACGGTTACCTGAAGAGGACCTGCGCCCTCTCCCGGGAACTGTGTGCACTAGCTCCAGGTGGAGAAGCCGAGTAAACAGACGTTACCCGGAAATACCGTGTATGAGATTAATATGTAATATCATGCCCCTACACTACCCCCCCTAGACAAAACTAGGTGGTAACGAATATATATACGGTTTTCCTAGTATATAGAAAACACTTTAGACCAACGACTTTACAGTTATTGTCTATACAGCAACTAGGGGCGTAACATATTATCACGACATACTACACAAGCGAGATCATCAAACTCAATATAAATATGGCATTACACTGTAATAGCAACCATAATAGATGTTTTATGACATGTGAATATAATATCATACATACAATCGAACGGCTTGACACATTTCGATATGACTTCCTTATGAAGTTACCTTACTCGGTTATTAAAAAATGCGCGTGGGGTGTGTTTATATTTAAGTTGAACAGAAAAGTTATTAAAAACCAGTCCTGATAAGGACTCACAACCACCAGCGTCTTACATTGATTTGTGATTTAATGAAAACATTCACACAATGGATAACAGTAACCACAGCCTTTGTTTTTAAGCCGGGTAATCCGATTATATAACCGGAGTATTAATATCTCTCGCAACATACAACAGAGTCAACACACATGACAATACCTTGCGGTATACTTAGTATATACACATAGTCCTAACGACTTCATATAAACATTACGGGTAGCCACGTTTCCAAGCTTATCAGATCATACAATCTTCATATATAGCATATTATGAAACCCGATTCATAAGGTAAGTATGAGAACACCTTATTGGAACACCTGAGGTGATATGTATCACATAATAATGATATATTTTATATATTAAAAACGTTTTAATGAGTAACCTGGCAGTGTACCCGGAAACCCTTACAATTAAATATAGCTTACTGGTGATCTAGTTGTGGTCAAGGTGCTCTCCGCTTCTAATAGACGAATGAGTGAGGTGCCCTCCTCTTCTTAATACTGTTTCTTGGATAAATATCACCCGAAGGTAAGTTCATATGTATACAGCTCGATAAGTATCCCGTCCTCGCTCCAGTAAAGTTCATGACATATATAACTATAATCCGGCTGGAAACCACGAGTACTGTCCGTTTAACACGTAATCCTAGCTCCAGGAATGTTCATGAAATATATAAGTAGAACTGGAACCACGAGCATTGTCTGTTTGACACGTAATCCTTTGGACGGGAACCGTTTATAACTCAGCATAATAGTATCAGGAACACATCATGGTAACGTATCCCAAAAGTTAGTTTCAGGGACGTTAGTTTGGTAGCTTCCCGGTGGAGTCCTGATTCCCCATCGGTAGGCTATAGTTGAGAGTTGAGTAGTTAGGTAAGTCCAGAGCTTCCACGGAAGGTTCCCCCCGCGTTGATCCATATGCATCTAAAAAGATGCCCCTCCCTTCAAAAGGGAAACCCCGTCATAAACAATTTATGACGTCAGATTAAATGAAAGAACAATTAATCTAATGAAACTATTATAGTTTCCTCCACTATTCCTAAAAAAATTAGAAATAGACTCAGAACCTTCTATTAGTTGTTTTTTTAACCTAAAGGTTCATCTCTTGCCCTAATTAAAGCAAGCGCGTGCTCAGCTGTGCCATCCCAGGTATCGAGAGTCACGCCGAACACCCCGTAAAATTTTACGTTCATGTCTTGTAACCGTTTGGTTAACTTCTCGTTCTCTTGCTGAACGAACCCTGCGGCGGCCTCAGCAGTCTTTTGCCCTGACGCAGCTTCCCTTGACTTTTTAGCCAAGTAGTCAGCATTGCCGACAGCGACCAATGCTTTCTCCTCCCGGTGGGCAATCTTTAGGCCATGCGTGAACAGGCCTAACATCTTGGTGTTATATTCCACCGCCAGCTCGCGTTGGGACTCCTGGAATTCCGTTACAATTCTCTGTCCCACTTCGCAGCTCGCTTTCTCTTCCCGAGAGAAGTAGTTGACTATCGGGACGTATTTTAATTTTACGCCACCGGTAGTTTCCGTACGGGAGGTACCCGCGACTGGCTGGATGACAACCGGCTCCTGGGCTGCAGGAATCACGGGTTTAACATCCGCTTGCGGCGCTTTCGCAACCGCTGCAGCCTTCGGGACAGTTATGCCCCGAGGCGTTACCACTGAGATTAGTGATTTTGGTTCAGCTTTCACGGTCAAGCCCTGCATGTCCCGAGTTGGGGTAGTGGGTGACCGGACGTCCCTGGGGGTTAGCTTTGCAGTTGTCCCCAGATGGTACGTCAAAGGCAGGGAAGCCTTTGTTCTGGTAGCCGGTTCTTTAGGCCGGGCACCTCCACAGTCAGGTTGACTGTTGGCACTGTCTGAACTGCTCAGACGTCTAGAACGGTATTCCATGTTAGTAGCCGCCGCGGCTTGACCACCGGAATCACGTTTCCGATCTTTCCGGTCTGTAAACAGCGGGTCTGGATACTCGCGATAATAGTCGCGACCTTCCGGGGCATGATAAATCCCATAGTAGGAATTATCGAGTTCCTCCAAAGTGGATCCGGCATGTCTCCGTTTTGGTCCCGGTGATACCGCAGGAGATCGAGAGCGGTCGCGGGCGGACCGGCTCTTCCCCCGGGAACTACCCCGGGTTTCCGGCTGACGGAAACTACCGCCACCTCTGCGGGAAGTACGGGTAGTACATAACACCGTATATTCCTCGTCATTCATGGCGAACTTATGTCGTCCGTCCACTCTGGCAATCCTGGCTTTGAACTTCCCATCTGCGACCTCGCAGTAGAAGGGAGTTGCCGGCCGGATTTTAGCCTTCTGTTCCTCCGTGAGTGACTTGTACTGGTCACATACGGCATCATGTAGCGCATTCACACGGTTGCGAGCTACACTGATTCCCATATTATGGCAATCTTTCATGTGGCGCATGAGCTCACCTCTCCGGGGTTCTAAACACCCGTTACAAAGCTGGGACTCCCTTCCTACTGTGATATCACAGTGGTACACCACACAGTGGTGCATGTGATTTTCACAGAGGTGTCGCAGAAACCGTTGTTTTGTTACAAACACGGTTCTGTCTGTGCCAATCGTGTTTACACACGTAGCAAACGGGCACCAGTTTCGTTCCCGTTGGCTATACCAGCGGTTACTCGCAAAAAGAAGCTTTTCTTTCTGCTCCTTACTATAGTAAGTATCCGGCAGGATCCTGAGTTGATCCAGCCACTGCTGATAAAAAGCAGACGGAGGACGGTCCCGGGGGGTATTCCGGATCCAATCCTCATCGTCACTCTGACCTTTACAGTTGGTCGCGAGTGGACATCCAAAATTGGTAGGACCAATCGGACACTGTTCCCATGAATTGGGAATAAACACGCGAAACTTATTGTTCGCGTTCTGCCAGATCCGCCTCATCACGTCATTAGGCGGGATGGGGTCCTCTGGGGCATTTCCTGGTTCCTCAGCGTTAGCCGGAACCTCTCCCTCTTCCGCATCCGAATGAGCCGGACTACGGAGAGGGCTGAGACGTGCTGGATTAAATACCAGCGCGGCCGCTGCTCCCGCGGCGGCGGTCATATCTGCCACAAGGGCCGGGGTGGTGGTGGTGGTGTTTGTGTTGGAGGGCGCCGGAGTATTGGCTTCGTTTATGTCCATAGCCTCATCCGTCTCCTCCTCAGCCCGGGGAATAACGGGCTGTCCTCCGGAAGGTTGTTCCGGTAATCCCTCTGCTAACACAGAGTCCGGCAAGTTAGCTAATCTTGCCTTCTCGTTCCGGCAAGCCTGACGTCCTCTCTCCTGGACAAACTCGTCCGACTGGTTACTGTCGGCCGAGCTCGACCGGTTTGAGGCCCCCCTCTCACCTTTACTGCCGCGCCCCCTAGGTGTGGCTTTCAGCGCTTTTATTCGCGCCTTCTCCTCCGCACTGGAAGATCTGGTTCGTACTGTACGAACCGCCTCGTCAACCAAACAAGATATGGCAATATCTCGTTTGACGTTGTGAGTATCCATGTAGTCTTCAATAGTGGCTACATCCAGGATGTACGAAACTACCCCCTGTGTATTAGCGGCAGCAATCTCATACTCCTTCCGGGTTTTCGGTTCTCGGAGTTTCCCGATTCGTGCCCGGTACCTGTTGACTCCAGTCAACAACATCCCGGCAACTCCACAATTCGGGTCCAGAGACAGAATTGGGAGTGCGGGCATTAACCGCTTTATGTCTGCGATATGTAAATCGAAGACAGCTCGTCGTAAGCAGTAGCATACGCGTAGTCCTTTCTGGAGTGCCTCCCAGTACACAAACCAGTCCGGGGGCATCTCCTCCTGCTCCTCCACTAACAGGAAGAGCAATATCGCCTGGCTTGTGAGCAGGTCTATCCGGCGGGGAGCTCCCTCCGCCGTGAGTCTTAGCACGTCCTCGTGCAGTTCTACTTCACGTCCATCGTAATTGGACATGAAGCCTCCTAGTGTTGGTACTGCCGGGCGGGGTTTTTCAACGTCCGCCGGCGGTTCTCCATGGTACAATGGACCCGGATCCTGATACTCAGCTTCACCGGTATCAGCGTGAC
This sequence comes from Harmothoe impar, assembly GCA_947462335.1. NCBI lineage: Eukaryota > Metazoa > Annelida > Polychaeta > Phyllodocida > Polynoidae > Harmothoe > Harmothoe impar. The sequence goes on along the minus strand of OX381715.1, from coordinate 22,755,281 downwards.
CGTCAGCAGGGCTGATGGCCTCAATGTCTAGCCCCTCCAAGTAATTGGCGGCGACATTAGCAGGGCGTAGCGGTGACTGAGAGTCAGCATCGACGTCCATTATCTCCCCTTGTCCCAGGAAATCCATAGATTCCTGGTCCACGAGGTCAGGTTGATTAACAACCACATTTCCTCCGCTAGCGGAGTCGCCCTCTTGAAGAGGGTCCACCTGTTGGTGGTCTGTCTCGGAAGACATGTTTTTGTGTCACACTCAAGAAAAGTGTTTGTTGATGGATTTATAGGGGATCCACCTCCCCACTGCGACAATGGTCGTGTCCAAGCTCTCACGTCTGCTCTGGACCGCCTCTCAACCCCAACTGGCGATTCCCGCCGTTCCGCGGGCCTTATATAAGGCGCGCCACCGCGCATGCGCAACCCCGCGCGTCCCGTGACCCAGTTCCTTGGAACCAGGTCACCGCGCGTTCAATTGTAAACAGGTACCCTCATTCCACGTGTTAATCCTTACGCTCTGTCAACTCGTCGAGAGTATCAATGAAATATATATGAATGGCATAATAAAGCACATTCACCGGATTATCCGTCCATCACCCATGGGATCCTTGACAGGGGGACTATCACGATCATTCCGACCGTACTTACTTCCACACATAACTGATTACAACATTTAAATATTTAACAAGATTACAGGACACCACACTCGTTGTGTACCGGCTTAGGTTATACCGTCCCTAGCTAGTAACCGGGGACTGCGTCTTATGTTTTTAGGCATAACATTAGACCTGGTTCTAGGACACGCTTTTTCCAGAGTGGATTTAGCCTTAACCACACTCTTCCGGGTCCTTTTCCCTTCAGCCAGCGAGACTTTATTAGCCGCCTTCTTCCCGGATCTTTTTGGGATGACGGGCTTATGCACCATTAGTTTCCGGGAAACCTCCTTCCGCGGCCTCCCGCGTTTCCGGGGAGGTTCCTTCACTAATTTCCGCTGTTCACTTTCCTCTATCAAAGTATCAACTTCCAACTCATACGAGTCCAGGGACAAATCTCTACCCTTCCACTCTCTTAGTCGAGCTACATTAGATTTATACATCTTTCCTTGTAATGAACGTATCACTACAGTACTGTCACTTACTATGCGGGTAACCACAAAGGGCCCGTCCCAATTACTAGCAAGTTTCAGAGTCGATAACGGCTCATGTAATCTTACTACCTGATCACCAACTTTGAATCGTCGCGGCTTAAGGCCTAGATCATAGCCGGTCTTCTGCCAGGTAGCATTCTTCTGCAGTTCGGTTCTCACCAATTCATAAGCATATTTGAATTGATCTCTTAATGATTCCACAAACATCACATGGCAGGGGGTTTCCGGGTTCATTCCAACCACCCCGAATACCAGATCAGCGGGCATTATTAAATCTTCCCCGAAAACTAATAGATTCGGGGAACAAGAAGTACTAGAATGGACAGTGCTATTATATGCATGGCATACATAATCACACTGCTCATCCCAGTCATCCATTTTATCATTCACCAGGGATTTCAACACCTGAATCAATGTACGATTGAATCTCTCAACCATTCCATCACTTTGTGGCCGATAGGGATTTGTTCTCGTTTTACAAATCGCCAGTCGGTGACACATTTCCTGCCACAGATCAGATTCAAATTCCCGACCTTGGTCACTATGCATCATTAGGGGAACCCCAAGATGCAATACCCAACCTTTAACAAAAGCTTTTGCACAGGTTGCGGCTTTGTGATCCGCTAATGGGAACACTCTCGTATACTTAGTATAATAGTCAGTGACGACCATCATACAAGTATTACCCTCAGGGGTAGTTTTAAACCCACTGATAATATCTATGGCGACTCGCGCAAATCTTACACCAAACAACTCCTGGGACAAAGGCATTTTACCCATCCCAGGCCCAGGTTTGTTTTTACAACAATCCGGGCAAGTAGCAATCCATCTTAATAGATCACTACTCATCCCTGGCCAGTAATATCTCCTTTTCAGACGTTCCAGGGAACGCTTTTTTCCGAAATGTCCACTGGTCAGGTGTCCATGGCAATAATACATAACATCCCTCCGCATACCGGAGGGGATTACCACTTGCCGGACTCTCCTACCGGATGAATTAATCTTCCACCGGTAGACGATTCCGCTCTGGACCTCTAGCTCTGCCCATTGAGCTATTAGTCGTCTCATTTCCCGATTCTCCAGGGAAATCTCAGGCCGCGGGGGCCGTATCTTCCTAGGTAACAATACCAACAACCGGCTAAGGTTAGGATCCTTTTCCTGGAATTTCCAGATGGTTCCCATGGACCACTCCAGAACCCCAGTTCCCTTGATCTCAAAGGGAATCCTTGCTCCGGCTATGACAGCCTCATGCTGACCACAGTCATCACAGTTGGTGTTTTCGCACTTCCTGATAGGACGTCGGGAAAGTGCATCAGCATTCACATGCTTTACCCCAGCTCTATGCTGGATCTGACTTTGCTCCAAACCGAACTCGGAAAGGTGTGCTAGCCAACGGCCAATCATTCCTTCCGCATCTTTGAAATTCAATAACCATCTCAAAGAGGAATGATCTGTTCTTAGCGTAAAATCTGACCCCCAAAGGAAATGTTTGAACTTTTTAGTATAAACTATCACAGCCAACAATTCCCTTTTAGTGGTACAATAATTACGCTGGGTCTTACTCATGGTATTACTAGCAAAGGCAATGGGAACCTCCACTCCGTCTTGGACTTGACTGAGGGCGGCCCCAATACTCTCATTACTAGCATCTGTATCCAATACAAAATGACCATCCGGGGTGGGATACTTTAACACCGGGGTCTCTACAAACAACTTTTTTATTGCTAAGAAAGCTGTGTCCTGTTCCCTCCCCCATGGGAACTCTTCCTTCCTATTTCCGGGTGTCCAGTGTGACAAACACTGGATCGGATAGGCTACCCGGGAATACCCCGGCAGGAAATCCCTATAGTATGAGCAGAATCCTAGAAAGGATCGCACATCTTTAGGACCCCTGGGGACTTCCCATTCAGTCACACTCCTGATCTTTTCCGGATCCGCCTTAACCCCCTCGGTGGGAATAATCCGCCCTAGGTAGTTAATATCCTTCTTAAACAGATTGCATTTCTTTGGTTTCAATTTGAGACCGTTAGACATGATTCGGTTTAAGACTTCCTCCAAATTACTTAAACAATCCGCAAAGGTCTTTCCAAACACAATTACGTCATCCAAGTAAACTAGACATTTCCGCCATAATAAATCACTTAACAGTGTCTCCATCATGGCTTCAAAGGTGGCCGGCGCGTTACATAACCCGAACGGCATTACCTTATATTCAAACAACCCAATATGGCTGGAAAACGCGGTTTTCTCCATATCTTCAGGCTTCATGCCTACTTGCCAATACCCGGACTGTAAATCCAGGGTACAAAACCATTCATTCCCTCCCAGGGAATCAATCATCTCATCTATCCTAGGAAGAGGATAGGAGTTCTTTTTAGTCAACCCATTCAGTTTCCGGTAATCAATACAGAACCGTATGCTACCATCCTTCTTGGTTACCATACACACAGGGGAGGACCAAGGACTCATGCTGGGAACAATAACATTATCCTTCAGCATTTTCGCTATCTCTTCCTCAGCTACAATCTTCTTCTTGAGGGGTAATCTCCTATAAGGAATCTTAAAAGCGGGGTTATCCCCGGTTTTAATTTCATGCAATACCTTATTGGTTCTCCCCAGGGGTTCCCCTGGGGCCGCAAAAGCTTGCCTGCATCTCTTCAGCATAGCCTTTAGGGCTTCCTGATCATTCTCATCCGTTATGGACGATCCTGTTAACAACTTAGTTAACTCTTCATGCAATTCCTCTTCCCCTCCTTCTTCTAACCTCAGGTCTTGATGGCTACCGGTGACTGCCTCCGCAAGTATCACTTTCCCAACTTCAGTGCCTTTCTCAAGATATACTGTGGAGTTTCCGGGGTTGGAAATGGGTGTCACTGTCCATCTGGAATTCCCTACTAGGGTATCCGCAGATTCCAATCCCTTCCGGGACAATACAGCCATATCCGGCTCGATTACCGCTAATCCTTTCTGGATTAGCCTCCCTGAACTGACTAACACGTCACAGGTCATTCCCGGGGGAATCTTCACAGTCTGTGCCACACTAGCGACACTACTTATCACTCTCAACTTACAGAGTATGGTCATATCATACGGGTATTCAATTTTCAACTTCCCACTTTTCGGATTCAAAGTCGCACCGAAAAGCGCCGCAAAATCCAAACCAAGAATACCATCATCTTCAATCTCAGCTATGGTCGGGGCCCAAACAAATTCTTTCCCGGCCACAGAGATTATCAGAAAAGTCCGTCCAAATGTCCTCATTCTGGTACCATCGGCCGTACATGCGTTTACCCTCATTGTGAGGTTCTCACACATATTCGGCAATAAGCTGATGAATCTCTTAGAGACCATGGAGTGGCTAGCTCCAGTATCCATAAGAAACTCCCCAGTCTTTCCTTGTACAGAACAGGAAACGTACCACCTCTTCCCATCAGTTACTGAGGGATTCCTAGTAAACCGGTGAAGGTCACTATCAGTGCCCAGGTCGAATCCACATCCTTTCAGGTGTTCCAGACAAGGATGACCCGGGGGAAGCCTGGTTCCTCCAACCTTAACCAACTCTTTGGTTATTGACTCCTCTAAACTGGCACTAGGTTTCCCATACGCGCACCCCTGGGCGCCTGTTGTACCAGTCTCCCCAGCCTCATGGTTTCCGGGATGTACGGTCCCATCTCCCTTCTTGCTGGACGCATTCACTGCTAATGAATCTTCACCGCCAACGTCGGTGATAATCTGACATATTTCCTCAGGGGTTACCGTCCTGCCATCCCCGGTAACCCCCTCTAATTTCCCGAAACCTCACTTCTTAAAACAGGTTTCTCGGCTTTGCATTCAGATGCAAAGTGCCCTTTGACTTGACATCTGTAACACTGGACAGTGTTACGATCGACCCTAGGGCGGCGCCTGGTTTGATTATCAAACACCTCGTTCATGCGTTTAATCATGGACTCCATTAAGGTATTTAATGAGTTTCCTGACGCATTTGTTTTATCCGGAGTGGTCGTCTCCGGGGTCTGGGTTTTCTGACTGGGTTCAGTCTGAGGCTCCCGAATGTCGGGTTTCCGGGGGGTTTCCGAATAACCTTTGTTACTAGGAAGTTTCCCGGAAGCTGGGGTTGAGCTAGATTTCTGTCGACCCTTGAATTTCAGGGCGTCTACTCTCTCCTCCCCTTCAGATTCTTCCGCGGAAGAATCGTCTCCATCTAAGGAATGTTCAATTCCAGAGACGCGCTGCCCCCTATTAGCGGGTATCATACCAGCCAACAGTATCTTCTTTTTGTCATGTTGATCAATCGCCATGAACAAATCTGCTAGGGAAGACCCAGCTTCCCAAGCTCTACCACAAACTTTAGCATGTTCGGGATCACTTAATCCACTAATAAATCTTACAAATAGGGATTCTATGTAATATTCAGCATCCCTACTCCATTCTGGCCTAGCCTGCCGCAATAATCGCTGCAATTCTAGCCCAAAAATTTTTGCAGATTCCTTTGGTTTCTGCGTTCTTCTCTGAAACAGAGTCCAGTGATCTACTGTCACCATTTTCCCAAAGGTATAACAAGCTAATACTTCCAGCTGGTCGTATGTAGCTTCCGGCCCGTAAGTGTCCCTCCATTCTTCAACCACTATCTTACCCGGGCCGTCACTCAACCATATCACAAAAGCTCCCAAGGATTCCTCCTTGTTCCAGCAATTGTACTTACAATCATCTAAAAGTGATTGATATTCCTCCTTCCAGGGTCGTAAACCCCTGTAAGGCTTAGTCACGCGTGCAGTTCTCTTAGCGGCATAATTAGAATGCACTAATTGACCCGACATGCGTCTACTCCAAGCCAGTAAGTCTGTACCGTCTTGACCTCGGCTGGAGCAATCTAGTCCCAAATTACCTATGGCTGGGTCTCGATTATGTAATCGGTGTTCCGCCGGGGTCATTGTTACCCTTCGGTTCAAAGGAACCTTTATCTTGGGTATGTCGTCAGAAGATTTATCTGATTCCGAGTCTGTACCCTCATCAAAGCGTGGGCCTTGATAGCCGGACAATCCCTGAGTGTTTTTATGCACTGGATTTGACCTTCCCTTCGTTCTCTGCTGTGACCCCTTATTCAGACTGCCCCTCGGCCTATTTTCAGGGTCTTTATTGACTCCCGAATGTGTATCAGTGGTCGGAGGTGGATATGAATAAGTTGCATCCGGGCAATATCTATAATTACCCTTGCTATCATAATCTCCAGGGTTCCCATACTGAGCCGGGTCATCTCCCGAAAAGGGGTTCAGTGAGCCATAACTATGGTTCACGACTTCATCCCGGAATTTATTTTTATAATGTCGAGACACTTCCTCCTCTGGAGACATTTCCCTGTTAACCTGACCAATACTGGCATGATTAACTGGTTCCCGTTCAAGAGAGCGCCCGTTGATATTCACTCTCTTTGAATCCTTCCCTCTGTTTTTATACACAGAGTCTTCCACATTCCTCAATCCATTATCATTAATAAATGGATCGAATTGAGGTAATGCATCCACCTTCCTAGCAGCAAGAGTGCTGTCCAGAACAGTTTCCGGCCTGATAGCTGGAACTTGTTCCTCCCCCTGCTGTTCCATTGCCTTCAACAATTCACCCCGCAGGAGAGTTTTCCTGGCTTCAAGGGAACAGACAGCCTCCACCTCAGCTTTCCGTTTCCTTTCTAACTCTTCCGTTTCTTCCAGGATTTGTATCCTGGTGGATTCGTTATCCTTGACCAACTGGTCTCTGCCCTTCTCGAGCTCTTCTGTCCCCTTCTTCAGGGCATACCATTCTCTAGAGTATTTTTTCAACTCCCTCTCATACCTCTCCTTAAGAGATTCGGAATGTTCATTCTCCTTCTGGTTCTCAGCGATCTTTGCCTGAATCTTTTGGCATTCATGCGATTCCTGAGCAACCTTCTTTTTCATATACCGGTTGTCTTCTATCAACCGTTCTCTCTCTTCTATCAGAGTTCCTTTTACCCTCTGATTCTCAGAGAGGATCTCGTCCCTTTCTTTTACCAGGGATGTCAATTCCTCAGTCAATGCAGCATACTGATCTTCCATTGACTGCTTGTCCAATCGGACATTCTCCCAGTAGAGGTCATCCTCTTCCCGAGCCAAACGCTCGTCATATTCCCTCTGGAATCTCTCATCCCCTACATAGGGTTCCACCCAGGAAAGATCCTGCAATTTCCTCTTCTTTTGCTCTGGCTTCAAGCCCTCCCCAGGGTCCATCCCTGGCACCTCCAGGCGAGTTGATTCCAACTCCCCTTCACTCAGCTCTGGGCCAGAGCCGCCCAGGCTACCACCGGTAGCCATTGTCTGTCCACCAAAGGACTGTCTGTCCACTCAAGGACTTCCTGTTCAGTATAACCCGAACATATTCCCGAACAACTAACTTGTTCTGCTACCTTCACTGCTACTGGTCACGGCACCAGTGTGGTGGTTCGTAGTTAACTCTAGGTTAAAGAACAACGATCACGGCAGTTTCCAGGTGCGAGAATATATCCGTCTTTATTCACAAGAATAACAACTCTAGTTCCTTTCCTAGGGAACGATCAGTGTAGAATTAATACACACAGGTAGATCAGGTTTCTCTATAAATAGAGGAAACGGTCAGTATACAACTCTTAGCATACAACTCTGTCCGCACGGTTGGACATGTGAAGTCTCTCGTCAGTCGGGCCTGCACTGACTGCCGTTCCAGGTAAACACATGGGTCTTATATAACACCGGCTCTTAGATCACGTGGCCAGGTGGGTGGGTCGGCCGCCCACCTGAGAGCGGCACACGGTTACCTGAAGAGGACCTGCGCCCTCTCCCGGGAACTGTGTGCACTAGCTCCAGGTGGAGAAGCCGAGTAAACAGACGTTACCCGGAAATACCGTGTATGAGATTAATATGTAATATCATGCCCCTACACTATGATTCAGCAATAAAATACTAGACTATCTATATGTGCTGAGTATAGCAGATAACATCAGCATGATGTTCCCCTATCAGTAAGCAATGCTGTATGACAAGCAGTTATGATGCCTGGTTATTGTCTGATGTCCATATAAAGTCATCCATTGATATAGAAACATAACAGAAAGACATTGATGATCAATTCACTTTTTAGATTCCACTCGCATTCTCTAAATTCCATTCAAATGGCTTCTCTACTAGATATGAATCAGTTCCCCTTCCAAAGACCATGAACAGAAACACTGCACCGTGATACTATTTCCTTCATTAAAAAACAATTCCTAATTAGACAATTTGATACAGGGCAAGATTCATATCAAAATATTCCCAAAAGCAATAATAATCCATCATTTCCTCAAATAGCAAAAAATGAAGCTTACGACTCCAGGGAATTTCTCACGATGTCAGCTTAACATGTAGGATGCGAGGGCTTCCAGACATCAGCTATATCTGGCACATTATCTGATATGGGAAATGAGATTTTGAGTTGGGGCAGATAAGGATATGCCAATCAACGCTTACTAAAATGCGTATCAGTAGGAGTCTAGTTATCATAAGCTCTTTAGTCATCTAGGTGGCAACTGTCAGATGTACCTTCTCATTAGCAGTTCTCACCAGTAGCAAGTCTACTTGGCAATCCTGAGAATAAATGTGATTGTAAGTGCGAGGCTCTTTGAGAAAACTACTAAAGTATTTTCCAAATTGGTGTTTGTATGCACATACACTAGGTGGAGCTGGGGTTCCCCTGAACAGTTTCTGATAGTTCTCAAAGCATCCACAGGGGGCACCACCAGTGTGTATCTATATCCCTTAAGGTCAATATGTAGCCTTAACATTTTCATGATACACTGATGCAATGACAATGGTTCCTCCGGCATCTGCATTGCCGTACCTTGATGACCGTTATGAATTGAAAAACCCTTCACTGCTGGTATGATGCTTGAATGTAGCTCTGGAAAGTTACTCACCAAAACTTCATTCATACGTCATGATGACACAAAGCTTAATGCGACCCTTAAGGGTATACTTATAATAACAATATCTCATAGTCACTGTTAGATGAATGAGCCCTACATGGATTTCAAATGTGTTACATTTGTTTCCCATGGTCTACCCTAGTTGAGTTGGTTTGGGTAGGATATCAGTCAATTTTGCCACATTTGTATACAGACCAGGGTGCCAGATTTATTGCATGATGTCAATTCTCAAGGGATTTTTCCTGAGGTTTTAATCACCTTTGCTCCAGACGGTCTCTCGTTGTCGTGCGAGAATTTGGCAAGATGTGAGGAATTCGGGTAATGAAGGCAATCACCAGAGGTTGTAGATTAATCTTGCACTTCAAGTTGTGCTTAGGGCTTCATAGTGCTTTATTGATTTTTTTTCTTTTAGCCATGATGCAGCCTTGGCTAGTAATTCAATAGAGCTGTATTTAAGCATCATGCCAAAACCTAAGAGTTGATACACAACCTAAGAATCGGTTAAATGCATGGCTGCAGCCCTGGCAAGTAAACTCACCAGGGCTGGAATATTATTCCATGTCGACAAAGGGCACAGCACTTTAAAGCACTATGCAGCCATTAAAGGGTTAAGGACTACACACTGGTTGTATAATGAATCAGCCTTCTATCAGACTGCCACTAGACTGTTGTTGTGGAACACTGACAGGAGAACAGACTCTGCAATCAGAGGAGCTGCACACAGGAAATCTCTGGGTTATTCAAAGCTGCTCAATAGGTCCAGATCAATACTTTAGACAAGGCAGGTTTAAGTCTGCATGATCTATTCAGTATACTGCAGACGTTTTAGAAAGTGGAATAGACAGGCCATTGCCTCAGCCCGAGTACAAATAGGTGAAATGGGTGTCATTAATATAATTGTGTATTCAGCAAAGTCATATCTGTTACAGAAGACTGTATCCCATCAGTAGCCAATGCTGCATTAGTTCAACACTGCCAGTTATAATGCCTAAGGGTTGTCTCATGAATATATTCTAATAGACAACTAGTTGACAGTTTGATATTAACAGAACTATATTTTCGATTCATTTTCTAAATTCTATCCAAATGGCCAATGAATCACTTTGGTGATTATAGGTTTCACACATTTTCATCAAACAGACAGGCTGCCAGGGTTTGCTGAATCAGTTCCCTCTGACAAAGATCATAAACAAAACACACTGTACCATAACACCATGCCCTAATCTTTTTGAAAGTATAACTAGATACTTTGAGACAGGGTAAGATTCACATCAAAATACTGTACTTCAGGATATTCCCAATAGCCAAGGTAATCCATCATTCCCTGAACTAGGGAACTGCTGTATTTGTCTTTGCGTGAAATATTTCTGTACCAAAAGGGGAAAAATATGACTTTAGGGACATTCTCAAGATGTCAGACTCTAATGTAGGATGCTAGGGCTTCTAGACATCATCTAGATCGACTACATTATCTGATACTGGAAATGAGATTAGAGTTGGCTTGATAAGGATATGCCAAACAATGCTTGCTGAAATACTTATCAGTGGGAGTCCAATTATTATTATAAGCTCTTTAGTCAACTTGGGGGACATTGAAAGGTTTACATTCTCATTGATACCGAGAGTGTAAATTCTTTAACGACAGTAATACTTGCGAGGGCTGCATTTATGCATCATGACATCTAAGGGCTATTGCATTAAAGCACTATTTATCTCGTTGGATAATCATTTCTTGTAGTCACTGTGAGATGAATGAGCCCCAAATGCATGGATTTGAAACTCCCTTTTCCTTGTTCCCCATGTTCTACCATTATGTGCATTGGCTGGGTCAGAATACTAGTCAATTTGACCACATTTGTAGGTAGACCTAGCTGCCAGACATCTAATGTGAGGATGACTCCGGAGAGATTTCGCCAAGATTTTATTCATCCTTCAGTCCAGACAATCTCTCGTCACTGAGCTAGAATTAGATAAGGAATGTCTTTCCCTTGAAGGACCACATAGTGCTGTGATGTACTATGTCCCTGGTTGCATTGGTGCATGAATGCAGCCCTGAAAGTTCCACTAACAAGGGCCGCATTCATGCTGAGCCGTAGTTGTGTATTAGCCCAGTAGAGTTGGCATAAAGTTAAGTGAAACCATGTTGAGCTATCAAAGCACTACATGTCTTAAACCTCTTCAATAGTCTGCGTTTATACTTTAGATCAGTAACAAGACATGTTTCCATTTAGTGTAAGGTTTTCTGTTTAAATCTGCATAATATTGTATTGACTACACTGCAAGGTTCTTAAAGTGTAGCGCAGACAGGCCATTACCCCAGCCATATAGAAAATAGGTGTTATTGATATGCCTGTTTAGCATAGTGTTGATTGATGTGTAATATGCTTCAGCTCGACTACACTCTTAACAGTTTTAGGGTAAGGTAAAGAAGGCAGTAGCACGTGCTTATCTGAAAATCACCACCAGTTATAATGGCTGAGCGTTGTCTGGTGTCTATATTCCAGACAGACAAAGTGATCCAGTTCATGTGGACACAAAACAGAAGTACATTGATGATTTAATAATTTTCTGAATTCCATCCAAATGACCCCCATTTGTAATCATAGTTTTTCTGTGTTTCATCAAACATACAATGTCATGCTGCCGGTGTTTGCAAGATATGAATAAGTTTCCACTGACAAAGACAATGCACCATGGTACCATATTCTTCTTTGAGAAAATCTCAATAAGATACTTTGACACAGGGTATGATACATTAAATTATCAAGATATCAGGTCATAAAGCAGGATGCTAGGGCTTCTAGATATTAGTTATCTCTAGCACATTAACTGATACTGGAAATGAGATTTGAGTTGGCTCAGATAAGTATATGCCAATAAATGATTGTTAAGCTAGTTAAAATGCTAATCAGTGGGAGTCCAACTATCATAATTTCTTTAGTCATCTAGTGGGCCATTGAATGAGAAGGTTTACCTTTTCATCAACACTGAACGTGTTAACACTTGAATAGTTCCAAGTGTTTGGCTAAAAGTAACATTTGTTATCATGATGTACCAATGTAGTAACACTAACCAGCACTGCATTGATTCACCATGTCGATCCTTCATCAACCCTGTAATGTGAACAGGATGCACTAATGCAGCACTGGTAATTTACTTGCCAGGACTGCATTCATGAATGTGTCATGACGACCAGGTGCAGCTAAGCATTCTGTGGCTCTTAAAGCTTTAATGACTATAATTATTGATTTGTAGTCACCGTGAGATTTGGACCTAGTTACCCCTGTTCCCCATGGTCTACCCTATGTGCAATGGTTTGGGCGGGGTACCAGTCAATTTGGCCACATTTGCAAGCAGACCTGGGTGCCAGACGTCTTGCGTGACGTCAATTCTCAGAGGATTTCCCTGAGGTTTTAATCACCTTTTACTCCAGATAATTGTTGATTGAGAATTTGGCAAGATGTAGGAGATCATGGTAATGAATGGGATTATTTGGGGTTGTAGATTAGTCTCAGCTTTAAGCAGTTTAACTGTTTAAGAGATCCATAGTGCATAATTGTGGCATTATTTTATCATTGTGATGTATGATTGCAGCCATGGTGAGTATCTCGCCTAATTGGAGCTTTGCCGAGTAACTACTGCTTGCATTTAAGCATCATGCCGACCCTATATAGTTGGTACACACCTAAAAGATTGGTTAGATGCGTTCAATTCTCATGATGACAAAGGCCATTGCACATTAAAGTGATATGCGGCCCTTAAAGGGTTAAATACTACACATTGAGATGGAACAGCAGTATCATAAATCACCTTGCTATTAGACTGTTGTTGGGGAATACTGCCAGGAGAACGGACTGCATTCAGAAGAGCTGCTCGGAATAGCTCTGGGTGGTATTTTAGAACACATCACAAGTTCATGGGTTTATTTTCTGTAAAGTTTATAGTTGACATTTTATTTTCATGAGTTCGTGACATGTTCTGAGAGACCACCCTGGGCTGTTTAAAGCTCTGTGATAGGCTTCAATAGGTACTTTAGACAACACAGGTTTGAATCCGCATGATCTATTCACTACACTCTTGAGACGTTAAAAACTTGGCATAGACAGGCCATCGCCACAGCCAATATAGATTAAGCAAATATGTGTTGTTAATGAATTTTACATTTAGCAAGGTGATGATAAATGATTATGATTCAGCAGAACTATGGTGAGGCGGTCTATGCCTGTTGAACTTAGCAGATGGTATTGTATTAGCTCCTAGTTAGATACTGAGTCAACAAAGTCATTAATCTTATAGAGTAACATTTTAATTCCTGAGATTTTAAAAACATGTAATACAGTGATTTACATTTTATGTTGAATGTTTTACATGTGCTACATGATGACTATATAATGTAAATGAGTGAGTCTCTTTTATTTGAGGGTAGCCTTTCAATAAGATGTGCATGTTTTGCACTTATTTAAAAAAAAGAGTAATTTTGTTGCAGGTTTTAAAAGTGGTTTTTACTTGCCATGATCACTGTCCCCATCAGTACCCAATGCCTCAGTAGGATAAACAAAAGACTACCAGCTGCAACGCCTGAGGGCTGTCTGGTGTCCATATTCCCGACAGACAAAGTTATTCAGTTGATGTGGACACAGAACAGAAATAAGTTGATTGTCGATTCATTTTCTGAATTCCAACCAAACGACCAACGAATTGATGGTATTTCTTATCGTGTGATTTTTTAGAGTCCTGTGAATCACCCAATGTATTAGTCTGTGCCCTTTTCCACTGCCATACTCCAGGCTACAGACTACTATTTGGCCTTGACACCACCCAGGCCAACATGGACCCCTTAAGGCCACACTACCTACCTCTTTTTTAAGGTTTCATTTAGGCTGCAAGATAAATCTGCCTGTCAATTTAATCAAAATCTTTATTGCTTCAAGAAGAAATGCCTGATCATGTCAGGAGTGATGTATGGTTCCCATTCAGAAAGAATCATGTGGTTGAGTGACAAACAAGATACTGTTGCTAAGATTCAGGCTACGGAAGCATCCCGTCAGTTTGTGTGATTTATCATGACCCCCTACTTCTGAGCCTCCTCTTTGACCAGCAGGGTTAGGGAGTCATCATTTTTTAACAGGGGGTGGGTATCGGTCAGTGGATATTTATGTGAGTATACATTGACATTATTTCGGTCACCCCCTCCCTTCCCCCTGCAGGGTTAAAATTCATCACGGTCGCCATTTTAGCTATAGTCATGTGGGGGCCAACCTCCCAAAGTCATCTCGCTCCCTATTGTTATAGAAATGACCACTCCCTTGCCACACACGTACAGCATAGTCTAGCCTCTGTTGATATCTTCTACACATGCTACACACAGTGCTCAAGACATCTCCGAATTCAGATGCCACACAAGCTGGTATGGCGTGTGGAGGAACGATGGGGACGCCATTAAATTAGTCCCAGATAGCCGCAGAGGAAATTGGAATGAAAAAGCACCATGGTCTTCCAGCAGAAAGAACCGTTGTGCGACCTTGAATGGAGACTGACGTCACTCAGGAGATAGATGACGTAGCGGCGTTCCTCCAGGAGATAAAGCGTCGCCCTGGAGACGTTCCCATTTAAGAGGCCAGACCCAGGAGTGATGGAGGCTGATGGTGTGGCGTGCTGGAGGGGCACTATCTAGGGACTGGAGGGCCAGAATTAAAGTTTCCTCCAGCGATAAACTCGAACCAGCGCGTGCAGGGGACAAATAACCTCGAACCAGAGACACGGCTGCAAATAACCAGGGAGCATGCGCCCACTGACCGGAAATATGTTGGAACAGCTTCCGGTTGAAGTGACTTTTCCATTTGACTGGAATAAAACATCTCTGTTGGGTCTGATATTTTTGCTGGGTGTATGAACACGGAGCTTGTAATAGCAAGACAAGAAATTATAGTCATCTTCAGAACTAATGTTTGTCTAGGAACTGGACCTATAATCTCTGAGGACATGGAATGGTGAAATCTGTGTCATTTACTGGTTTAACAATTTTATAGATACATGGTCAGTATTAGAAGAATCGATTGATCAAAATGTTTATGGGCCCTTACCCTTATGGGGGGAGAAATTAATATTACACCAAAGAGTTAAAATGTTATATATCAACTGCAATAATCCAATAAACCCGAAACAAGTCTGCATGGTTTGTGTCGCTTGTCTCGCGAATTGTTTTTAGCACTGATTGGTTTCCAAAAATAATGACACCGAAAAGAGAAAATATTCTCATCTTGCAGGGAAAAGCATTGAGTCCAAAATAAAACTGTCTTTAGAAAAAGCAGAATGATGAGTGAGTGGGTAGGGAGGTGTGGTGGGGAATGTCGTGTGGCTCCCTGCCAACTTGGACTCAATTTGTCAGAGATTGCTGCCCCAGATAGGCATGATTCGGGGATTCTTATCTTTCCAGCCTCTCAGGGACGATACGTTCCGGATTTTTCACTGAAATTAAACCAGAATTCACCAGCAATAAACAAGCCCAACCTCAGACTGCCTCCAACCGATAAACCTCCCCAGAACAAGCAGTATAAAGAAGGAGACGCCCTCCACGAAGCCAGCTTAGACCTCACTTCCGGAGTTATCAGACGACAATTGTCCTTCCGGTTGCTGAGGGAGGCGAAAGAGGCGGGAAAGTTATGATTTTCCAGTAGTCTTGCTGGCAGGCCATTTATAGAGTGCTCCGACTCGAGAAGAGTTCGAGGGTCAAAGAATAAATTGCTGGCGGTCTAATTTGTCAGATAGCTTCGGGTTGGGATGGAGCTATAATGTAGGCAGGGGATGGACTGTTGAGGTCACAGGGTTGGACAAGTAATGAGTATGTAGATTAGGTGGCTAAGCCAGGTAATGACAGCCCAATTATTGGCCAATGTCCACCCCCACCCTAGTAGAGGTGTCATCATACTCATTATCAATTATATGCCTGTGATTTTACCCGAGTCATTCATGCAATGTTCGAATGTTCGCTGCAATCCAAGTTATTGATCATAAAAATATATGTGTGTATTTGTGAGTCAATTGAAACCATAGCCTGACTGACAATATTAAAAAATATATCAATTAAAATTATATATACAAGAGATATACTACAAAATGATAATGTATCTGTTCATTTTTAGGTTAATTAGTTAAATAGTACACATTTTACAACTACAAAATATGACATATGTAATGCATTAAAACTAGCTTCCGCGGATTGCAGTTCTCCTGATAGTCCTTCACCACTGTTCACAGCCCTCATGTGTCACCAATGGTTATAAATACAGTTAGGTATATTACCCAATGTTGACTCATCTATAATTTTGACCTTTAATGTTGATATTACAAACTACATCGTATGATATTGCGAATTGACAATAATGAAATGTGATGAAACTAAATGTTATATCGTATAATTATGATAATATAACATCTGATAAAATATCACAGTTTATGCTTTTACCCGAATTTTACAGGTGGTGGTATGCCTACCAATTAACATATTCTCCCACAGTGACCCCTCTATTTTTAACACTTCGAGACAATATGTGACCCAACAAGCAAAAAGACCCATCCGCGGGGGATTTTAAGTTCTGGCTTTGGACACCAGGGGGCACCAGAAGGGCTAGAGAGTGCATAATTCAAGTAAAAATCGTCGCCTCAGTATACAAAGGTCGTAAGTGAAAAAATAAGCTTTTTTTTTTATTCTTGAATATTTTTCTTTTTCCAATAAATTTTCGACAATTTTTGGAATTTTTCAAATATGACCTTTTTCTGAGATGTTATAGATCAGTATACAAAGGTCGTAACTGATAAAGTGATGTTTTTCTCAGTATACAAAGGTCGTAAGTGAAGTGAAAATGATAACCCCAATGCATTTTATCATTTAATCAGTGTATTTTGTGGGATTTTTCTAACGATTTCTTATAATTCCTATTATATGTGTACATTTGGATATTTTTTACAAAAATATGTTAACTTTGAAGTGTAAAGGGGGTGAAATTTAAAGGGCAAATGACTGAAATTGCTTATTTTAGCAGAAATCTCACTGTTGCTAGGCAACAGCAAAATGTGTATAATTCTTTTAAGTTACATAAGCTACTAAAAATATAAAAGATTCATCTAGTGAGCTTTAGGCTTAAATAAATCGACTATTTGAACATTTCTTTACAGTTTTGAACTGGAGAAATCACTTACCACCTTTGTTTACTGATTAAATATAGAAAAGTGTACATGCTATTCAGTATACAAAGGTCGTAAGTCACCTGATTTTCCCCATTTTTCCCTCATTATTGCCATATTTACTAAGTAATCATATAATATATTTTAATATCATTCATATGATATGTTTATACTTATTGTAGTTTACATTTAAGACAATTTCGGGGGCAATATAACATGTATTACAGAAAGTACAGGCTGAAGACCACATTAATTTTTCTTACTTTGCTCATATCTCAAAACTTGAATTTTCCACTTACAACCTTTCTATACTGAGGCGACGAAATGCTCTAGGCTAATTTTTTGTGTAGAATACAATAGACTTATTATATTTGTTTTATCTTTACTGCAAACATTCCATATATGGAATGCAAAAAGAACGTTTTCTATGGAAAATTAGCATATAAGACATTTTTTGGTTGCCATGGAAACCATTCTGATCCATTAGACAAAATTGGAGATAATTGTCCCGGTTTCTTCAGTATCACATCAATTACTCAAATCAGAAAACAGACTGTAAAAATTCCTTCTAAAACCAAATTTAGACTAAAAAATACCATTTTATTTGGTTATTTATCAATAAAACTGATTTTTCATAATTATCACTATTTATTATGGGATGTGATGCTTTTAGAGCTTATCTACCATTTTCAGTTATTGATATGTAGCAATCTTTGATAATCAATTCCCACAAAACTACCAGGAATTCTTTACCTCATGATATCTCATTTTAAAGGATATGACGCCAACTTTAAATAGCAATTCCTCCCCGGATGGGTCTTTTCCCTAGCCTGGTCACATATATGCCAAAATCCTCGTGCTGTGAACCCGTGTGTTATTGTTTCTTATTTGTGAGATTTCTTTTATCGACAGATTGATAAATTTTAGGCAATGATGAAGCATAACGTGAAACATTTTACATTCGATGTTTTAACTTGTTCACTTACTTGAATACCGGTACCCGTTTTCGTGTAGCGGAGCTTATTGTATTCTCTTCTGTGTGTGTGTGTATAGAATATGCACAATCAAAGAAGTTGGGATCCATCGCTTTGTAACTTGCATTGGAGCCTAAAAATAACCGGGTTTAAAGATATATCCAGATTCGGGTGGGTCCATAAGAGTAGCAGCTTTCTCCTTCAATATCTGATCACATTTTTAAACGTCAAGTTTATCTAACAGAAAAGAACACAGACAAATAACAAAAGAGACACCTTCTTAAACTGTCTATATATCCCCCATCATTCACTGTCCACGGAGCATCTCTCATTCTTTGTCATGTCATCTTTCTCTGTCAATGTTCCTCTCTGTGGACATAACTCTCTTCAGTTCCTTCCTGTAAGCTTCGTTTAAAGTCTGATTAATATTTGAGGGCAGGAAAAACCGGACCGCGACAAAAGAGGCCCTGGTCATATTTTCTTGGCTGTGGGTTCGACTGATCCAACTGAGCTCTCAGTCGCCATCAAAGACCTGCCCCCGGATCTCATCAAATATACATACGCCGTCGGGCGGCGCTGCAGTCGTCGGCCTCATTGTCGTCTGCTTTTTGGCGCCAAAAATGACGGCGCCCTTTAGGCAGCGTTCCAGCCTCGATTTGAGAGCGGATCCGGATGGGGTATTCCCTCTGCAGGCCCCGGATATCGTATGTGGGGGTTGTGGGAGCAAGAGGCTGAGCGAAAGATTAATAAAGGACCGAAATCGTTTGGGTGGAAATGAAAATTTAAAAAGGGACTCCCAAAAACAACATCAGTGTCCATTTACAAACAGTTAAATGTCTGATCAAACCGAGCCGTTCCTATTTAGTTATCATTATTACTTTTTCAACGAGATGCTTGATTTAGATCTTTGATAAGAAAGAGGCATTCCTCTTTCCTGATGGGTTGGGATTAGGTTTTTAGTATTATTCCCAAACATACAAAACCCCTGTCAGTAAAAGGTTTTTCATGTTCAGATTAATAAAACCGATAACATTTTGCCACGCTTTTTGACCCAGACAGTTGTAACATTTTCTGAATCCCAGTTCAAGCCAGTCTAAACACAGCTAGCTACATTTGGGTTGGATCGTTTAGCCAATATTGGCCGTGCATTAGTCATGATATTTTGATGCCTTGTTTGCCCAGGATTATGTTGGACAAACGTTATGTTATCCAAACACCGGCTGACTATTGTCCTGACCAACAGATTGCATCAATCATGGATGCGCTTGGCTAGCTGCAACGCAACACAATTAACAACCACTGTAAAGCTTTTGGATTACGAATAAATCTCCGTGTTGCAGCACTAATGGACGGGATTGTATTTCACATTGCTTTGATAAAGGTTTTAACTCGTTGCTTTTTCCCTTGCAGATGTTCTTTCCCTTTGTTCCAGTAGTAAAACCACTGCCAAAACTCCCCTGATGTCAACAAAGGGCGTACGTTTTGAAGATGCTCCCTTATGGAAAGGAAATGGGAAGAAAGGTCCTTCCAGTTTTATCCAGATTAAAAACAAAGATGGTGGATTAAAGAGGATGGCTATGTTTATGGGGCAGTAATGGCCGACTGGCGCATGCGCACGCATGTTGTTGTGGGCGGCCATGCGTGTAAGGCTAAACCACGTGACCTGCGGCTACCTGTGCGCATGCGCCAGGTGAGCCGACAACACCTGTTCAGCCTCTTCCCTGGGTGTTAGTGCTCTTTGTAGACTTCCACAGCTGTCTGACTATAGTGTGCCTCTATATGGGTAAAAATCGACACGGCCGACACGGCGACACGGCCATTTTAGGCCCTTTTAAAAATCGACGGACACAGGAAAATTAGGGGTAAAAATCGACCCACAGGGATTTTTCTCTAAGTTCTTATATAGCTAAAAATCGACACAATGACACAGTCCTACTGCTAAAAATCGACCCAGCGACATGGTCAGATTTGTGGGTACCCATGTAGAGGCACTATAGTGGGTCAGGGATAGTGTGCCCTATACGTCTAATCAAAATCACTAGCTGTGATAATGTGCTTCCATATACAGTAATGAACGCAGATATTTGATTTTACAAATCCTCAGTATTTACAAACATGTGTTCAGTGTGTCGGATTCATGGTGTTGAAATCAATTTAACGACAAAATGAGACCTAATCCTTATTGCCATACATCCTAAATGATGATCGAACGGATACACGGAACTGTACTTAAAATAAGAAATAAAAGTAAAATAAAAGTGCAATTATATAAATGATATTTTTTAGAGTACATTGTTCATGAAAATAGCTTGAAACCAGCTTGTGTAGCAGTCAACTTGAAGATGGCAGCGGGTACACCATGACAGACTGTAGCCGCTAAGCAGTTCTGTCTGTTACCAGAGACTCTCTGTGTAATAGCTCTAATGGATGCAAGGGGTGTGAGTTGGGAAGATGGGTTTTGAGGAGGGGGTTTCCCAGAGGAAATACATAGTGTAGTGGTCATGATCTTTCTCCGAATTCCCTACAGAATGAATGCCCCAGAGGATGAAACAAGGTGGTATCTTGAACACCTGTCCATCTTACACCAGCTTTCTTAATTCTAAATGCACATTTTCTTGATGTTTACGTCTAAGATCTATAGAATGCCACTAAGTATGTTATACCATGCATACATAGCCGTGAATCTATAGCGCCTTAGCATGCACGACCTATTGTGTAGATGCATTCCCCGTCAACATCATACTGATTATTATCAGATGGTCAGCGACCACTGGGCTCTAATTGACCGAAGTTTGATAGGAAATGTATGGGCTTAATCGGCGGGCAAAGTTGTCCAGTGGGCGATGGCCATAACCAAATTATGCTCAAATGGAAACAGCATTCCCACGGATATTATACGTGTGTTATGAATGAAATAGACCACAGACAACATCATAGGAGTAATCTTAATTGCTTGATATAAAATTTGCCTTTTACCACAAACACTACTTATATATATGCTGCTGACTGAGCAGTTTGCGCTGTTTGCGAGATAACAGAAATACAACTCACCAGAGCAGCTCGGGGTAGCTCCCTACTCTACCCAGTCCTCCCTGCCTACCCTACGGCCTTCTCTTTCCCATACAACGATGTTGACACTCCGACTGGTCCTCGATATTTACTTTGCCTTATGGCAATATGGAATTATGTGAACGCGCTGAATAGAAAATTGTGTTCAGCTTAAAAAGCGAAAAAAAGACTGAGAATTCATTAATTCGTCCCTACGTCAGTATTCTCGGACGTGCATCATGTGATGTCTGGCTCAATATTCAAATACTGCATTGTCGACCAGAGGCTCCATAACCTCAATTTAAGAAACACCTGTGTAGCGCAGGACCGATCTGCACTGTCCCCTATCGATATATTTCATGTAATATGTCCGTTGCCTACACTTTATTGTTCCAGCATCTACTCTTGATTTACAGAAGGTTCCGTAAACACTAAGTAGATTCCATATTGTGTACCTACACGAGAATAGTGAAACTACAGTTTATACCTACAACATATTCACACGGTAGATGGTTCCTGTATGTAGATAACGGTTAACAAGAATCGTTCAATACTGAGGGTTATTTTCACGAGGGCTCCTTTGCACTTATTTCATATATGGTTATTGATAAAAAAAAAATTTGATCTGAAGAAAATGATTGCAATGTTTACATGATAAACTGCGACGATTTTACAGGCTGTGTAATATTGGTGATGGTTTGAGATACTGATTTACCTGGGCTAAATCTCTGGATCTGCCGTATATGCCATGAAATAGAAGGTAATAGCTGGCTACAGGAGTGTACTATTGTAATTCATACCATGCAGGCCACAGCAGGTGATATTAGTATTGCGAAGAGAAAACTAAGGATACATACAGCGCGTAATGCAGTAAATACTACCTGTGACACCTGCACCAAAGGTTACCTACAGGAATAAACACCAAAGAGGCCAACTAAACACTCCATCTCCACCACAATGGATAAAACATCCACACAATAAAGAAACAGACAAGATCAAGGTGAAACCATTGAAAAACGGGAGACGCACCCGGCTCGTTTTGAAGCAGGGCCTTTTCTGTTTCTATGCGGTTTAAATGCAGGTCGTCCTCCCCCTTTTGTCATGGAGACAACTGGTTCTCTTTGACATAGACCAGATCGGGTTGGGGAGGGGTGCTTCTAATAGCAGCCAGCTTCTTGTGGGTGAGTGCTTCCAGTAGGATCCGCCAGGGGGAGCTGTGACAACCCCCGGGTGACAACCACCCCCTCCCCACCACCCCTCCTCTACTTCCACGCACCATTTTCATCTTTTTTTTTCAGTTTCTAACAGATTCATTGTGTGGTTTCAATGGGGGTCCTGCTCAGACTCCCCGGGGTCTTTTGTTAGTGTCGAGGTCCCCCGCCAGGGGTGGAGCAGGCAGCAAAGGTAGGATGTAAAAAAAATTAGCGTACTACGAGATCTCGCGTTTTATCACGTGGTTTGGTATTCATCCGCTGTTCATGGGACTATTTTTCTGCAGACAGATGAGCAACATAAAGAAGGCCACTCCACTGCTTTATTTTTCGCGATCGTTTGTCATTTCGTTGCCTACGGTATTTTGCATGTACGGTTCGATATGAGAAAGGGTTCCAGATGCTCATATTAATAAAGGTTTTTATCCTTTTAAACCAAAGCCAGTTACACCAGATATCAGTGGGTTTTGCTCTTAAATTGTGTATAAAAACAAAGATATTGGAAAACGACATGATGTTCTACAGACCCCATGTCTCTTATGGTGACAGTGCACATGAGAAAAGAAATGTCATCCAATATTAATTAGTTTGATAATAAAACTTAGTTTATCCTCCGAACTTTGTCTTTGGATTTCTTATCCCTGTATCGGATGACAGTGTTTTATCGTTATTACTAGAAAGCCCGGGTCTCGGAGGCTTAGCCCTATATTTGGGTATCTTAATGGAAATTTCAACTGACTCTCTCAGCCACACTCATAAATAGGTTCAGTCACTCGTGATGTTCCTCCTTCAAGGTAAGAAAGGATAACAAGAGTCGTCGGTATGAGCTGAGAAGGATCTGCTTCTGTTTTTATAATGCCGACCTTCTTTCTATATTAACCATCAGGATTTAGGAACCTCAAATTAAAATCATCCCCCGTTAAATGTAAAATATTGATCGGATCTTGATTTTGATTTTAATTTGAGCACTTTGCCCTGACACATCCTCCATGCACCCGCCTTCATCCCTCCCCTCCCCCTCTTTGAGGCACCGGAAAGAAGCCTGTTTTCAGACCATTTCCAGGTCTTCATGTAAAAAATGGAAAACTTGGCCGACCGCGGGACCCGTCCTAATGCCCCGTAAAACCACTTGAATCGGTCAAAACGAGCCGGAATCTCTTAAAGTGGAGAACTAGTGGCAAAAAGTAGCTTCTGTGGCCGCCAGGCTAGGGGCGTCAGGGGAGCAGGGGAGGGGTGAAAGGGTGGGGGGAGGGGGTGAATGGGGTGGGTGGGGGGGGGGGGTGCAGGTGGGGTAACACTGACAGGGAGACCACAGAACCTCGCTGGGGGTCTGGATAGTGTTATTGTCCGCCGTGAGTGGCGCTGGTGACCTCTGCTCATAATACCCCAACCCCATACCCCTCTAACCTGCACCCTTCTCCTGTACATCCCCATTAATACCCGTTATCATACCATTTTAATGCCCAATTCTCAGTTCATGTCACCCACCAAAACCTTCCCAAATCTCAAGTTCCTCCTTCGCCACACACATTTCAACTCCTTCACATCAGAGGCTTACACCCTGAGAGTTGCCCCCCTCCTCTCCCTCATCCCCCTCTCCCAGCCCCAGCCCCTTTGCCCTCTTATGCTGCTGGTTGGCTGTATTGTCACTTGTGGGGACAGATTTTCCCAGGCACTCACGTGTCTGTCAACATGTTGTGTAATTAAGGCATAATGCCCCCACCCCATCCCAAAATCTACTTTGATACGAGAACTACCGAATGTAGCTCTGCAGAGAGAGAAAAAGTGAGAGTCAGCTGGACATCCTTCCCAGTGTCGCTAAAACTCCTGTCCTTGTATTACCCAACCTTCCCTGAACCTCTTTCTAAGAGACTTTCTAATTGGACTCTCCAGCTGCAGTTCAGCATTGCCTGACTCTTTGAATTGTACAGCCTTCAAAGGGAGTCAGACAATGCTTTTCTGAAATCTGGTGTTATGCAAGGCTGGACTCTCCCACAATATAGTTCATTTTTGCCTGACACTCTTTCAAACTGGAGTCATGCAGTCCTGGATCTACCCTCCAGATTCAGACAAGTTAATTCTATCTTTCTTTCTCCGTGAGCCATGACGAACCCACAAGAGCAATCATTTCACGCATTTCAAAATTCACTTTTGTTGGATTCTTCATTAAAAGTCATAATATTCTGATTGATTACGGGTCCTAAGCCTGGAATCATAATTAATTAATCTTGATAATTGAGTAATCAATCACAGGCTCACACAACATGTTTATTGTCGTGCATGGCTAGTTCTGTTAACGCATTTCCGACTATTGTGACAAAGAAATGCAAAGTAATACATTTTTAATTATTCAGAGAAGCAACACGCTTTCCATTTCTACAAATAATCAAAAGAAATAACCAGATTTTATCCATAGGCATCTTTCTTCGTATGAATGCTACTTATGATAGAAGCGTTTAGTGACTCAAAATTCAGCAATAATTTTATATAATTATCATATAGATGACTAATTTATGTTTCTAGGGAGAGTATGCAACGATGCCCAATATGGCAATTATATGTTATACGCCTCCAAATGCCTGCTTTGATCAATGTAGTAAACGTGAAAACAGCTAGCTCTGCTCGCCAGGGTTGCTTGATTTATGTATCATGCCTTGCATTAATGCATCATTCCGATAATCAAAGGGCATAGTGCATCATTGAAGTATTAAAAGTAATGTGTGCAGTGTACCCTATTTGCGCTATTTATAATATACGGTGCACATATCAATTGATCATAGCATAACTTGTAATGTGTGGCTTAATAATGTTCAGTGATAATTGTGGGGTGACACTACATTTGATGGAACATCGGTCCCCAATTTCCTTCACACGTCTTAAAATCTAAAGCAACTGCAAACTCACTTTTGTCGAAAGTGAAGAATTGAAAGTTTCCAAGCACCCCTCTCTTGAATTCACCACCACCTTTGATGTCTGTCGGTACATTAAACCTTTAAGGGCCGCATAGTACTTTAAGGCAATATGCCCCTTGTCGTCCTGATGCATCCATGAAGCCCTGGCAAGGAACTTGCCAGTGCTGCATTCACGCAGGAGTGTACACGAGTGACCCCTAGGCTCGTGATACACTCGTGTCCCTATGATGGGCATGGTGCAACATCCAGGCCTGGTGGGTATATACTCACCAGGGCTGCATTAATAGGAAATAGTAGGTTTAGTACTATAAGGACGACATTGTTATCTTAGGATTTCACGGTCGTTTGTCGTCCTGATGGACCAATGAGGTGCCGACAAGATAGAATATGGAGGGTCGCGACCTCCTATGGTCAACATGATATATGAATTCAGCAGGACCGAGTCAAATCGGCTGTATTATATGTTGTATCTTAATGTCTTAATGCACATGGTAATAGAGAATTCAAATAGAATATGCTTACTCCTCAGTTTCCCAAGGTCCCTGCCTCTCTCAACTTTCAACTCAAATCGTGTTTCTTTCGCAGAAATGGATGCACCACGGTTGTTGAATCAGCTTGATTTTGGGGCATCTCTGATACTAGCACTTTTACTTTTTACTTGACCAATGCGTCGAAAACCTGCTCAAATGGAAAGTATGCCATGATCTGCTACGGAGTGTATTTTATCAGAATGATGTGTTTTTTTCCTTTAATGTATCAAATCGATTTTAAAACAACCCACACTTGATAACATGACAATTTCGACCATTAAAAACTCCCAGTATTCCAAGTCCATGAAGGGTCAACCCCTCAACCTGACCACAAACGTTTTAGCATAATATGATCCTGCCACTTCAACGGCCATTACACAGGGATTCGTGTAGCAGACGACACTTACTTCAAATTTCCCGCCTTTTTTACTGGTTGCCGGTGATCCTGTTAATATCAAAGTGTCGTGTGGCACGTCATTAGATGTAGTTGCAGAATGCCTAGATGACCGCCAGCTACCAGCCTGCCCTACTAACCTGCCCCACTGCTGAAATTTAATTACATCTCACTTTACAGACTCCTATTGCAGACAGCCAGGCCATCACTCAAATAGCCCTGTCGTTTTCACCTGTGAAATCACAGAAAGGTAGGTTTTAAAAGTAAAATCATGAAATAGAAACGTGTAAGGTAGAAGGGAGATGGATATTCAAAACCTACAGGAAATTAAGTAGCAGATATTCACAGGTGCAATATGCTTCCATACTTATATTTCGGAAAAATTCAATTTTATTTTTAACATTTATAACCATCTTGATTGTTATCATGAAACCGCAAAATATGACCGATTTACCTTAGAATAGATTGATGTTGTAGGTCCCCAGCTCACAATGATATTATGGTAACATAAATGCATCTTTTGTCTCTTTGAGAAGCCAACAATATTGAAATTAATCAGTCAAAACCTTAAGGCTCAGAGTGCATGTGGGACCACCTGCAGGCATCCAGCGAGGATTAATTTCAGACTTACCCTCCACAGCTTGACTTTTTCTACTGGTGTTCTACTTGCATCAGGTGCAGTTTTACAACATGGTTACTGGGATTTCAATTGCATAAAAAGTCAGCTGGATATTCTCCTGGTAACTCAGTTAATGCGATTAGAACATGAATCATGTTGTGATACAGAATTACCAGAGGGGAGAAAGGGGAAAAACTCACTGCCAAGGCACTGACTTGATAGGATTTGGATTTACAGTGAAAAAGTGGATTAATGTAATGAAGTTGTACTGTTCCCAGTTCACCCCAAAGGCCGTTCACTGTATGTGCACATTATCCCCTCAAACCAAGATATTGTGCCCTGATTTAATTCTATATGGATCAAAGGTAAGCCTGATGAATGTCATCAGTAGCAGGTAAAGTGGGGCCATATCAGATTCATCCTCATTGTCATGGTTTATCCAGGGACTCGTTGTACTCTGTGTATAGACTAATCAAATGGGTGTGCTATTGATATCAACATGGAGGTAGTTGTTTTTATCCTTTAGCATTGATCCTTTTTGAATAAAAGGTAATGCCGCACTTTATGTAAGACACAGCCCCTCTTTACCTCCAATACAAAGTGTATAACTGTCAACTTGGGACTTGTAATGGACACGCCATCCCATCCCATTATATTTTAAAGTTAACATTTGCATTTCTTACTTCAAGAACTGCAATTCATTACCCTGGTTCCTTAGTTGCGACCGTTATTGTTCTCAGAAACTAATCCTACTTTGTGGCTGCATAATTGATAATAAAAGCCTAAGAAATACCGTAAACGAATATAATAATTATACAATTGAATGAACATTAAATTTCAATACCATGTAGACTGATAAAATTGTGGTCACCCTCGGTACATATGATAAAGACAAAGTTATAGTGGACACTGGTGGATACCTCTAGGATAGGTGATGACGTCACAGTGCCCCGTTACCAACTGGTTGCCTGGTTACGTGTTGCTGCATTTCACGAGCTTCTCGCGCTGAAACGAGAGTTGGGGATCTCGGCCCTGGGAAAGCCACTTAACAGCTAGAGTTTCACCAGTTCCCAGCACATCTACAAGTTTTAGAATTCCCAGAATGGCGCCATTATTGAATTATTGTGGTTTGTTGCATTTGCCCTCAGTGTTATCATTACCTTTCCCAAATTCACCATTCATCTATAAATGAGTCTGATAAGAACAATTCTTTTTGGCGTATAACATGCATAGTTTGATTGCAATATTATCTCTTATTGGTGGGACAGTGAATCATATGGTGAATACATTGCATTTTATCACCACAACGTACTGGCATCTTTGTCTCAATTTACCAAGCTTGCTAGGCAATGAGGAAATGTGTGGCCAGGTGAGGGAAAACGTGCCTCCGGGGGGGATTTTTAGTACTGGTTTTGGCCACCAGGGGCCAGTATCTGGGTAAAATACTGAAAAATATACTAAAAAATGCTTGAAACCAATTTTTCATGGGGAATCCAGTGATTTGCTTAAAACTATTTCATCTCCACTGAAAACGTTCCATTTTTGGAATGCAAAAGGAACATTTGTTGCCATGGAAACATGGAAAATTGGCATATATAGCAATTTCTGGTTGCCATGGAAACACTCCATTATTCCAAATGGGATTTTTTTGCCTCAAATGTTTTTGAAAATTTCACAAGGAACTCAGAATCAAAAACAGACCTCAGAAATTCCCTCTAGAACCAATTTTATGGTAAAAACTTCTGATGTCTTTGATTATTTTTCAACAAAACTGTATTTTTTACATTATTAGTATTCATAATAGGATATAATGGATTTAGAGCTTATTTGCCATTTTCAGTTGTACACACCAACCCCGGTTTGACAAGCAGTTACGGCAAATCTACTTGGGATATTTTAGCTCAAGATATCTCATTTTAAAGCCTGTAACATAAACTCTGAAAAGCCATTTCCCCCCTGGAGGCATGTTTTCCCTCACCTGGCCACATGTATTGTTTAGCAGTAAACATTTGCATACGTCATGCAATATGGCTTACAATTGTACTGGGGAGTGGGCCTCCATTTGTAGCTAAAGGAATACATATACTGGCATGTATGCATATCTATTTTGAATTTATGTATGTTTATATAGATGATGAAACTCCCTTTTTAGGTTCATTCCCTCAGCTACAGTGTGGTACTTTGATTGTTAAGATAGTTTAAGTGGTTGCAGAGAACTGACCTCCCAAACATGGGAACATGTAGAAATGCAGAATAGAGCATAGCTTCTTCAGAATTCAACATAATTTTGCATAATCCCTCTAAATAATCACATTAGAAAATAAATTAATGAAAGTCAATTATGGACTATATACATGTAGATTTAGAAGGGATAACGATACTCTGTATTCCGATCTGAGAACCTTATGGAATGAGAATATAGATAAGACTATTTTGTTTTTAATTCTAAATAGTGAAAAAAAAGGTTTTCATGGCAAACAAACATTAACAAATAGCCTAAATGTGGGTAAAAATGTTCTTTTTACTTTGCAAGTAAGACCCATTTAGAATGAGAATGGAATCTTTATGCTGGCGTAGTCAGAACCATCAGAAACAGTTGGCCAAGTGCAATGTTCTTATAACTATTAACCTTTCTTCTAAGGGAGTGGTCATTTTTTAACAACCGGGGGGGTGGATTTGGGGGGGACCAACAAAATTTGGACCCCTTGAAGGGGGGGACCAACAAAATTTCGACCCGCTCGCGCGGAAATCCACCAACCCCCCCCCCTGTTGTTAAAAAATGACCACTCCCTAATATCTCCTGAAATATCATGTTCAGAGAATCATTGGCTATTTCCCCTGATGTCGCTATCTGTCATATTGCATCACATATTGCAATTGTCACCTGCCTAGATGTCGAGTAAGGTTAACTATTCTTATTATATTCGCTACACGTTTTGTAGTATTGAAATAAATACTGAATATACAGAAAATGTTACAAGAATACACAATGATAAAAAGAGTAAAACCTGTGCAGTTCATCCTGTAAACATTAGACAACAGTTGGGCAACAGTGGGAATTGTTTAAAGTGAAAGCTGCTTTTCTCTAATTAGTCTCACGTTACCCCAAAGCTCTGCACAGAGCATATAGACATTCTTCATCCTTATGCCCTTGGTATGTTTTTGATTCTGTAACATTGTACATTATTTTCCACAGTAAAACAAGATGTTGTAGCAGTTCATAGGATTAGTTCAAAGGACATAGGGGTAAAACATAAACACAGTAGATGAACATTGTTCCTGCTTCAAAGTATCTGGATTGAAACAAAACGTTGTATTTACCAAGGGATCCTCCCATTTGAATAAATCCTTACTGCAAGTGAAATAGATGCTCCCTGGGCATGTATCTATAGTCTGGGCGTTGCCCCTGAAACATGACGTCATAAGTTTACAGACAGGCGACATTGATGTTCAATTATCATTTCTGCATAACCTTCATGACTTTGTAATTAGACTATTTCAGTCTAGTTTTTTTTATCATTGACAAAAGGGGTCAATAAACCTTTTCTTTGAGGTGGTTTGTGTGAAGATCAATTTTAAAGATTTGTTGTATTGACCTTCATGTGTAGTACAGATCAGTTAAACTGAATGAAAAAAAAGCTTATGACCTACTGATAATGATCCTGGTAATAAAAGCGTTACCTATATGATGTTACATACAAGCAATTCGTATCAAAGATAAAAGTACATGAACATTATTGCGATAATTCTAAATCCATTTCTTCTTATGTAGAAACTAGAATAACATACTGACATCTGATTGGGAAGTTGATACATAAAACAACTTATGGAAATGGCAAGCATTGCACGTTATTTTAACATTATATCAAATAACTGAAAGAGTTTGAGGAAATGTCACGTTCATATTTCGGTAAAAAAAAAAAAAAGGCTGGACCAACTTCTATGTATTGCCTTTATCCATTTCATCATCACCTATCCTCCTCTTAATCTATTCAACAGTGCCCATTCTCTGTATTATCGCTCACAAGCAACGATGGCGGCGCCCTACGCAGAGCACACGGCGGCCATGACGCCTGAAGCCTCGTTCTCACAACAGTGGCCTCGGTGACGAATGGACTGCAATCGGATTAGAACGCGAGGACTTATTATCGCAATCCGATTAAGGCTATAAGAAGCATGGATAACTCTGGGAAATGATGACACCACTATTAATTTGGTCCAGCCGATAAAACCAGGGCAGCTGGTACCCAAGGGTAGGGTGGGTGAGAGGGGGGGGGTACTGGAGGAGGGTGGTCTCACACTGGTTAACCGTTTTATGGGTAGCATAGTGCTTTGCTGCATTATTCCCTTTACAGTCAGGATGCATGAATGTATCCCTGGCGAGTAACTCATCAGGGCTACATTCAAGCAACATGCCGACCCTACGTGGTTGATATATGGGTCGACATGATGCATTTATAAATGTAGGGTTGCATTCAGGCATCATGATGACAAAAGCAATATCCGACCATTGAAGGGTTAAACTTGAAGCTTCTCCATGAATAGTAATCCCTAGACTCTGGAGGTGTAGAAAGGCTTGATCTCTCAGTGTGTGGGTCGTTACTATTACGGTATCGTAATAAGGCATATTGCCACTGCCTACCAACGTCAGCGTTATCCATATACCTAATCACTGGAGGAGTTTTTAATTCGGCTCATGATCAGCATGCGATGGGCATACCAAAGTGTGTTGATATATGGGCCTGGCTGGAAGCCTGCCTGAGACTGACTTGGGGAGGTAGCCCTGGGTGGGAATATGGAGAGTGGGATCTTGATTAATACCTGGATTTAATCAGGATCGGAGAGAAGGCCGTTCCTGGAAACCTAATTTTCAAAAATCAGTGGAATTTCATTTGTCATGCCTTGTTTTGAGGCGTAGTTACAATAGGGACCCGGCGTCTCGTTAGGATTGGACGGCCGCTCAGTGCTGGTGAAATATGCGCAGTCAGCTTTCCAATAAAATGTCAGTATTGACTTTTGAACCGGCTGAATAAAATGGAGTTCTGAGCTGCTGAGGGGTGTGAGTAGTGTATGCAGAGTGTTTTCTGGAGAAGGCGGTGAAAGCTAGTTCTGTTTGTGAAAAGGACAGCTCACTTTTTCACTGGAAACACTGTTATTCCAAACATAATTATCATCATTATCTGGTCTACGCTATGTAGTACTTTCAGGGAAAAGTAATAGTTACTACACTCAAAGTCGTGCCGCACTTGAAACAAAAAGACAGTGCGAAGACCCATAATATCATGTAGATTTCTTTTTTAGCATTGTCACCACGTTGTTGTATATGTCTTTGGACGTAATTCCTATAGACTCTGATTGTATAGGTTGGTATGGATCCAATGATAAATTCGTAAGTTACCTAGCCGTAGGTTTCTATTTGCTGACACATTTACTCACATATTAACCCTTAAAATACCTCATAGTATTCTAATCTGTTATGTCATTTGTCGTTGGATGCATACCTCTAATTGCCAAGGATGCATTACGTACCATACCGACCCCTTTAGAGCGAATAATGCAACTCCATATGATCGGTATGAGCCTTAAATGCAGCCCTTTTGAGTGACTCACCGGGGCTGCATTCATGCATCATGTAAGCTACTTTTAAAGCTGATCTAAAGCACTATTCATACCTTAAATGCGTCAATATAATATCTCGTGTCCTCTCCATCTTTAGAGTTGAATGAGGTCTATTAATATGAGAGTGGGTATCCAACACTGTGTGTTTCTGACACTGTTTTCAGTGTCATGCTTTGATTGGGTCCTGCTTTGATCGTAATTAGATCAGACGTGAAGTAATTAACCCACATAATAAGCAGGTCAGCATGGGGCAACACGTCCCCATAGAGCTCTACTGATAAGAAGTAACATATTCCTCCTCACCACCCCCTCCTGCTACCCCCTCCATATCATGAACACAGCCTTCCCTATCTCCATCCATTCAGGGTGTTTTATCACATTTCCTATCAGTATTTGTTACCCTGCGCTTGCTTTGTAGATAAGCAGTTTATCGATGGTTTGACAACACAGCCCTGAAGATGAATAACTGTATATGCACTTATTATCGCTCACAGCCTCGCTTTTGTCGGCACAAAGGCTGCTGGTCTCGTCAGTTCTCGTCAGTTCCCGTCAGATGCGGGAGATGAGAGAGACCAGAAACCTGTTGTTCACTACTTCTTGTTCCATTGATTCCTGTGTGTTCTGAATGACGTCGACATGAATAGTACTCTGGTGGTATAAGTAGGCTACTTTGTGTCTCTCTGACATGACTAAGCTTCTTTGTGAGGTGTGACCTCCAGGGCCTCTTTAGAGAGGTAAAAAAAGTGTTCTTCTCCGCCTTTAGTTATTTAACATTAAACGGATTCCACTACCTGTGCCGTTCTTGTCCATTTAGGTAGAAGAGGTGGTCGTTCGGAAACCCAGAATTAGAAAGCTTCTAATAAAGAGTGCATCATGGCGATAAGAAACACTGTGTAACATCATGCCGTTTAGGTTGCAGAAAGGAATTAACCTAGAAACACAGCTCATGCAAGCGTTCTCTTACATCACTTATGAACACTCTTTGTCGGCAAATTCCCCGAAATTCACCGGAGTCACCTGAATCTGTCAGTGTTGACAAATTAAGAAACAGGTTAACCTCTTTCTGGTCTAAGTCTCAAATGATACGTAGTTTCAGATGACACAGGAGCTGTAGAAGTAAGACACAGAGTGAAGCTATAACGCTATATGTATGTCCTCACATGGTTATACACATCACTGAACAAAGCCATCATCAAGCTGACAAGATGTATGAAAGTATACATGTATGGAATGTCAATTGTAGACATAATATTATAGTTTGTTTCAAAATGCATAAAAGCATCACTAGGCCATTAGTAAACCACTAACCGCCTAATCTACTGAGATAGGCGTAGATACACCATTTGTCGTATTGGTACAGTAGTGTAGAAACCTAGTAGATTGCGGTCTGAAGAATGTAGGAATTCCATGGAGTCGACATGATACATGAGTACAGCCCTGGCGTGTTACTCGCCAGTGCTGTACATAGGATATGCATAAATCATGGCAGCATTTAATTCGATGGATGGTCATTAAATGGTTAAATGACTAGTCGCCTATAGGTGGTGGTAGTGGTTCCTCCAGGGTAAAGGTTGGTGTACCTGGATGCCGCCCCAGTGTAGGCACTAACTACCCTTTGATCCCACAGGTAGAGAATGTCACAGAGATGCCGCCTTGTACCTCTGACCTGCCATGTAGCTAATCAGCTCACTCCCCACCCACCACGAGCAGCTCCAAGCAGCTCGCCTTTGTTGGCACTGAGCAGCTCACTGGCAGAGTAGCCTGGCCAAGAGCAGCTCGGGGCCTGCTAGTAATTGGAATCTGAAGACTTTGACATTCCTTGATGATTTTTATCTGAGAAGTTCCAAGGGCCTTTTTCCTCTGGGTGGGATTGACGTGTAGATTAGCAGGGCAGGCGGAGACCAGGGTGTCTATTTTGGAGGTCTCAGGCAAAAACCACAAAGAGAATTTTGAAGCCTTGGAAGCTGGGTCAGTTATTAACGGAGAAGGGGAGATCTGGGACAACTTTGGTTGTTGCCATCTTAGAGTTGGCAAAGAGTGTTTACTACTTTTATCCAGATCTGATCAGTGTTATGTTTATTAATCTCACGTCATCTGTCGGAAAGTTCCGTTGTGTTTGATTAGTTATTAGTTCCTGTGAACCACTGAATTCTGACGCATGCCTTGGTGGTTTAATTGCAAGTTTCTTGCCCCGTAGAAGTTAGCATGAATATTAATAATAGCTGTGATAGATGATATGGGTTTAAACTCATTCTTTACATGCTGTTGCTATTAAGATAGCTACAAGCATTAAATTTAAATATAAAAGGAAAGAATCAAAGAAAAGAACTCTCCGAATCATACCTGTGAATTACATGAGATAGCCTTCAGGGTTGATATTCATGATGATATATTTAGATTACCTAATGATAGATTGACCTTTTTTAATTTCTGCATTTTTGTTGCCAGATCTGATGCACATTCACTGTCCTTTTTTGTCTTATTTCATTGGGAATATCACGCTTGGCTCTGTCGATTTTACCACTGTTACCTCTGTAATGAATATATACAGTTGATATTATGAATGTAAGGCTACATATATTATACAGTATAGAAATTATAGTATATACAATAATTAGCTTCAGAGATAAGTCACACGGGTTTTTGTCAATGTTTATTTGCCATCATACTCTGAGACATAAAAACGAACAGTTGCAGAGGCAAGGAGTTGTCACAAAACATGAATACTGTAATATATCATTCAGCACGCCATGCCGGTACCAGGAGGATACTAACAGGCTATGGAGAAATAAATGAAAAGTTTCTTTGGGTGAGAAGAATGGTTGGCCTCTGCAAATTATTCAACTTTGTTATTATATTTAGTCGGTATAGTAGAGACAATGGCATTCGGCCTGTTGTATTATATGTAGGCAGTGATGATTTATTTCTGTATGAAACTCATGAATTGCGTCTTCTTTTAGTTGTTATGTCATAAATTGCTCACAGTGGGCCATTCACCAGCTGCTCACAGGAAATGGATATAAATTGCGTTGTTCTGTACACATTTCCTCAGCAATATTGTGTGTTTCCTCCTGGGAAATTGACAATAAACCTACTGTGGAGTCACATATATAGCTCTGTAAAGGATACCATGTCAATTATTTGTACATTTGTACAGTATATATTTTGTACAATTCAACTCGTATACAAAATACAATGCCCTTATTCCATGTCACAATGTGGTAGTCAGCATACTCCTAAAATACCTGTGTCTGTTTGTAAATTATATAGAACATATTGCAGAGTTGCCCATTAGTCAGCATCCTTCACAGTTTTTCACTTTTTGAGACTTTGTGTTTTACTTCCATTGTAAAGGGGAATTCAGGGATCGTTAGGTCGCCTTTCCCCTCTCCAATAGTCACTGGTTCTTCGTGGGTTTTGTGTACAGCAGCAGTGGTGCCACCTAGTGGTGAACTCCTGAAGCATTCCCAATGGGCATCTCTAGTGGCGCCCTCAGTGGGGAGAAGTTGAACCAATGTGTGATTATCAACAGATTAACATTTTCCACGTTTTATTTTCTAATCTAGACATCAATAACGTTATCACGGTGGTATTGATATATTCAAACAAAATAACTATTTGAGAATAACATATATATTTCAACTTCCACCTTCCAAGATGTTTTTCCCATGGGTCTAGTTTCAACCAATATCTTTAAAAATGCTCACTTTCTGTGGTTCAGGAAATCCTTTGTAGAGTGATAAATCCTTTGGTAGGTATTCCCTTGGCAATAGCTGATGTCCAACCCTGCTATGTATATTGTACATTAAAACATCGCCGTGACAAGGGTGGGGCTTGATTGGACGTGCTGGGGGTCTCACCACTGAGACTTATTCCAGACTCAGCATTTTGCTGATTCCAACGACACAAAATCACAAAATAAATCCTCAACATCCACATGTATATAGGTATAATACAATGGGTATATATACAATAGCCTCGATAGTGCACCATTTGAACACCAGGAGGCGGGAGGCATACTTTAGTATTAGCTCCTGCCGCTATGTGGTAGTGTTGAATGACCTATTTCCGGTTCCGCCAGGGCGTCAACCAATCCCTGGTCAAGTTCATAATACTGCGCATCCGCCCTCCGCTCGAACTTAGGACTCTCATAAATGTGCTCCACTGGGTGGAAAGTGTATTTGGTGCCGTCCCAATCCGCCCCAAGGGGCGGGTAGGAACCGGAATAAGGCGCGGCCATGCTCCCCACTGGGGGCAGACCACTTCCGTGCGCCGCCGCCATACTGAGCGGGGGTTGGGCGTGGCGCTGCATCTGCCATGTCCGGTAGTAGTCGTTCTCCTGGGAGTAGTCCTCCACTGGGGGGGCGCGGCAGGGTCGAGTCCCGCATCCGGTGCGTGCTCTCCTTCCGGCCGCCGCTGTAGTAGATGCCCGGCCCCTCCCGTCCTGGGGCCGGAGGGGGCGGGATGGGCGGCCGGCGCGGGGCAGCCCTCTGAATAGCCCTCCGCCTAGTGGGGAAAGAGATAAGTTATATTTGGTCACATGGTTAGCATAACGTTATCAGGATTTGGACTTCCGTCGGGACCAACTGAGAGAGAAAAGGGAAGCTGCCATAAATTTGATTACGAATTTGGAAAGTGCATATTGATAAATTATATCATTGTATCATCCCCCAAATTGCAAATTGTATATTGTTTAGAGGGGTTACATCAAATGTAGAGCAATTA
This sequence comes from Harmothoe impar, assembly GCA_947462335.1. Classification (NCBI taxonomy): domain Eukaryota; kingdom Metazoa; phylum Annelida; class Polychaeta; order Phyllodocida; family Polynoidae; genus Harmothoe; species Harmothoe impar. The sequence goes on along the minus strand of OX381715.1, from coordinate 22,717,979 downwards.
AGGAGGCAGACAGGTGTGATAATGGTGGTTTGCTTGTTGGCCCTTAAACCCGTTCAAATCTGAGCACTATGTGATATAAACATATACTATGTTGTGTAATATTACCCGTGTTGCAATCCCAAGTTATAGGAACCGGAAGCACTCACTTTTTGAGACACATTAGTCCTACGATAAGAATTGCCAGGGCAATGATCATGGCAACCGTTACAATGATAACCACTGATAATTCTGAAAGAGAAAGAAACATGTATATTTGTTAATGTTAAGTTGTATGTGCATGAGGAAAAAGGCAAGCACGTTCACTTGCTGAGATAGAAAGGTTTAAATTCGATTATTAAAACGATACTATATCACTAACTAAATAATATAAGAAATATCATTTCCAGCATTGTATTAGGGAAAGGGAGTCAGTGAGATTTTTGAGAGGACCAGTTATTAGTCTACCACCTTAAATGTCTTTTGATTACCAACGTATCAACAGGGATGACATAAGTGATGTAGTGAAGAAGCAAAGCAATGTGGCACTTGGAGAGGTATCGAGCCCCAAAAACTCTATACAATCGTGTCTTGTGTCTTTTTTTAAAGTTTGAAATCGTGGAGTTGCATGCATCTAACTAAAGATGTGAGAAACCTTTAAGGGACTATAGGTAAGAAAATTCTCATAGCTTGATAAGAACCATCGTAAAGGCAATAAAATGCCTAACTAAATGGACCAGTGCCAGATTGTCTTTGAGACCAACTTTACATCCCGATTACCGATCAATATTACTGTCATTCTATTTCAATTCAACTATGACCTAGCATAGTTTTTGTTATCTATTTTTGAAAAGGAAAGGTATTTTTCAGATTCACGAAGCGGGGGAGGTTCTGGAAGGGATGAAATACTTTTTGTAAAATATCCTTTACAGTTTCCGTAGGGTCCGTCTCCCTATGTCTGGGGTGAGACTTAATATTTGGATTCTGCAACCAATGACCAAAAGAAGATTTCGTAGACGTGTATGAGTCTTATAATGAATGCTAAAGCCTATGGGAAATAGGAAAACTGTCCGTTTGCATTGATACTTATAAAGAAGTGTTGTAAGCACGTAAACCTAATAATGATTAATAAAAATTTACAACACTTAGAAGTATGAATGGTTTTCAAATAGAGGGGAACTTTTGGGGGGTGAAATAACTAGATATCTCACCATGTGTCCCAGACATGAATCTCCACAGCATCTCTCCCACGCCAGGGTCCTCTGATAAGGGAATAGATACTAGCATTATAATCTGTCTCTTAGTAGTTTCCCCCTATGAGAAGTCCCCCTGCTTGAGCCAATGTGCTTTCAAATCAGCATAAAGGACATGACTTATCAGTGCAATGCCAGTAGGCCTACCTCCCATTGGTAAATGTTTTTGAGAGAAAAGACTACACGACCGTAGTAGATATGGGTACAAAGTTACATAGTGATGGCAGTATAGGACCAATGGCATGTAGGGCCAGAGGCATGCAGTGCCAAGTGCATGTTGTGTCAGAGGTAGCATACTCGCAGTGTCAATGGCAGAGAAATGGGTAGGAGAGTGGTTACTGCCAACATGGCGCCATCTAGTGTTTTGAAGCGGTACCAAGCAGGAGAATTTCAGGTGGGGACGTTATGAAAATATGACATGCCGGAGGTCTTATTACATTATACAAAAGGAAAGTCCATGCATATCTACCCTATCTATATCAACAAGTAAAGGAATTCCTTGTCTGAACATCCTCAATATTGGTATTTCTAGAATTCATCTAGATTGATTGATTGGATAAAGTGGGACAAAACGTTCCCTACATTGAAATGCTGATTTAGTAAGTAAGTAGTACATACAAATGGCACTTTTAGGAGGCTCGATAATGTCGAACCATTCGTTTATAGTTTACTATAAATTATGTTCCTCTTGAGACATGACTTTCTGCCAATTGGTGATTAGTTTAGCGATATTTTATCGATGTTTCGTTCTAGCAAGATTTGAAATTGCCCTGTCATTCTGATCAATCTAATCACATGGGAAGTGTGTACGAAGGTGATATTGGTAATCCATACAGGAGAAACAAACACAAAAACATAGGCATCTATGAAGGTTATATGTAGAAGTCAAATGACCTATGCCAGCACAAGAGCAATTTGTTCGACTGTATACCAAGCAATTAGAAACATAACTCAAAATGCCAGAGCGGAAAACGTCAGTGAACTTGAAGCAGAAAGTTAAAACATTTAACGCAAAGGCAGAATAACGCAGAAAAAAAAAATTTCAAAGCATGCTTGCAGAAGGCGGTGGTTGTCCTACACCAGGTTTCTACTAGATACAGTTTGTAAGTGCTACTGTACAACATGACGTATGTATGGCGTACCTTGGCCCCTGACGTAGTAACTATCGGGTTTAGCGCCGAACAGCTGAGTGCCGCGCCCACACCGGAGCTGCTCCCCCTGCCACACATTCCCATTACACCGCAGACTCCGCGTGACGGCGCTGCCGTTACAATGTATGGTGGCCGTGTCTCCCAGCCTCTCCACCCAGCCACCAGCCGGCGCCACTGGGTCAGCACAGCCTACCACTGCAATGAAGCAAAGGTCAGATTCATTTATAGGGAGTGCAGATCGTTAGACTAAATTGGTCGTGGTTGGTCGTTGTTTTCTTCTAAAAGGAAATGCAGATTGATCATTAAGACTCGGTGGGCTGAGTAATTAAGTGTTGGAGGCCTATTGCATGGTGAGCTGCTCGGAGCACCGTGAGCAGCTTATGAGTCGGAGGCAGAATAAGGCCGTGCAGGATGTGGACACTTATGGTCTAGAACTATTGAAATGTTTTATAGAGTCAGTATATATATTTGTAGACAATTAAAAGTGACAAAAGCCTTGAAACATTTGAGGATACTGAAACTAATGGATCATTTATATTATGTACAGTTTTCTCTCAGTAAATAGAATATACATATTTCTTTGCACACGAATACAATTAGAGGTGTTATTTTCACTCTATCAGATGTCTATAATTATGAGACCATTATATTGTTAAACAACTTTAATTATAAAGAGGTTAATGTTCGAAGGAACAAACAAAGGAAAAAAACTATTAAAACACAAAACTATAAATAGTGCTAACGTGTGATTAGAGTCGGGTCCCTGATGATGTCAGTGACCCATAAGGACATGTTTACAGTAAAGAACAATGCTCATGATTCTGGCTGACTCTAGAAGGTAATTTAAAACCAGTGTATAGACAGACCTCCGCCTACAGAATGCCACACTGCTAGTAAATATAGTTTCCACTTCAACAGCAGCGGATTTTAATCATACACAATCTACACACAGGAAAGCGTACTGCATGCAATCCTATTCTTAGCCCAATGTTTATAGGGCCAATGGAAATACTGGAAATGCCATTGCGGAACGAGCGGAGACTAAAGAAATTCACATGGACTGAAAAGGCATTAAACTGGCTATAAGCAGGACTCCCGGAGAGACAGCAATTCTGGTGGGTGTAAAGAGCAACTCACGGGGATATTAATAGATTCCTGAGCTAAATCCGCAGTCATTAAGACCTATTCTTAGAACCCCAGATAGGATTAGAAGAGGGTGTCAAACATTAGTTTGGGACTGGAAGCATAGATGTGTGTTATTTAAAAACAAACCTTACACAAATGGAATTTAAGAAAAACACGTGATAAAGACGTAACAATGAGCAGAAGGCAACTGCTCCTTTAATTGCTCTGCTATAACCATTACACACTCAATTAACGCACTCTTAAGGCAATTCACTTTGGGGGTGATCCCTAATTACTTTTGGTGAAATCAACAAGACTCTGGCATTAGCTGAATATGGTCGGCCCCTAACAAAAACGCTATTGACAGTTCGAACTGTCAATAGTGGAAAATATTTCTGTTATTGACACTTCACACTGTCAACAGTAGAAATTATTCCTGTTATTGACAGTTCCTCATGCGAACTGTCAATAGTGGAATAATTTACATCTTACGTCTTTTACACCAAAATCGACTTTTACACCAAAATCGACTTTTACACCAAAATCACCCTCAAGGCTATGACAGTGATGATAAGGAACTGTCAATAAGATAGGAAATTCACACTATTGACAGTTCGGTGATGAACTGTCAATAACGGTATAATTTACCACTATTGACAGTTTGAACTGTCAATAAGAGAAACATATCCCACTATTGACAGTCTGAACTGTCAATAAGAGAGAAGTTTTCCACTATTGACAGTTTGAACTGTCAATAGCTAAATCAAGGTGGGCCAGCTTTTGACAGTTCAGACTGTCAATAGTGGAACACTTTCCTCTTATTGACAGTTCAGACTGTCAATGGTGGGATATTTTTCTCTTATTGACAGTTTGAACTGTCAATACCAGGATATAATTCCCTTATTGACAGTTCACACTGGCAATAAGAGATTCATGTTCTCTTATTGACAGTTCCTTTTTGGAAGTGTCAATAAGAGAATCTTTTTTTTCTTATTGACAGTTCGAACTGTCAATAAGGGAATTATATCCTGGTATTGACAGTTCAAACTGTCAATAAGGGAATTTTATTCTGTTATTGACAGTTCGAACTGTCAATAGTCACACCTAATGGTTATTAACCATATTGAGGTTATTACCTTCCTTAGCAGACGACAATTTTACAGTTATGAATGGGAGGGAACGGCAGATGGCAGCCATGCCCGGGTTGTGGTCTGACCAAAACACCGGTATTGGCATGTGGAATGGTGGCAGACCTTTATAAAGACTGTGACGAAGTGACAGGAATTCCTGTGTCGTTATTTTAATACTCCAGAGCTGTCTGCACGGGGGATGGCTTCAGATAAACACGGCACCTATCAGTTGTAATACAGCCATTTGGGTTGTTGTTGTTGTTGCTGCTGCTAAATACGCTACCTCTGGCATGAAACAGCACCATAAGCAGTAATACGTTATGAGCATAACAATATAGATAACTGCAACAGAATGCTCCTAATTGCTTGACAATTTACCTAATTGCCTTTAACATAGCAGTGGACTTTATTTAAATATTAAAGCAAGGATGCCTTTGGTTACAAGTGAACTATATTAATTTTGGAATGGGCACATCACATATACAGAGTAAATCATATTATACAAGTTTGATGAACTGTCGTAAGGGGTTTTCATTTGCAATTCACCTTTGGATATAATAATAGATTAATATCATATTAACTCTTTATAGTTCTGAACATCGTTTGATATGAGTTCTGGCTGCTAGTCTAGCAACCATACTTTACATCGGTATGAGTGGAGTGTGACATTGACATTTAACATGAACATTCTGACATTTAACTACGAAGTCAAGGTAATTGTTTTGCACTTAAATGCCAAATGGAATTTGATATCAACTAATATAATAACTCTTTGCATTTAACTCTATTGAAGTATGCTAATGGCAGTAGTTGTAGTAACGTAATGAAGTAAATAGAATGGATCTGATTTCAGTGCAGCATTGCTTAATCGGCCCTAAATGGGCTTTATCCTGGCAAGCGCGGCTTGTCAACATCTTGGTTTTGGCAGTTGGGATCAAGATAGGTTTCACCCACTAACTAATATATGGGAAAGTTCAGTGATGTTTACTTTCATTACATAAAACGTAGCAATGTCTCATAACCAATAAGACCAATTTCCATTAGCCGATTTATACTCCTTATCAAGCATTGGACCCATACATAACAAAACACCGGAATTAGACTCTGCATACTGCGCTTGTTGGAAGTGTATCGGCCAATAGGACAATTGGGCTATTGGACAAGGGTCTTAGTTTCCCTGTTAAATAAAAACAAATATTTTGAGTGTCTCACCTTCGTATTTGAGCAGGAAGTACTCATCGTTGTTCTCCCGTCCCTCACTGAATATCCTGACCTCTGCGCTGTGTGTGAGGCTCATGTAGGCGTGGGTGACCCTCTGGATGCCCCCACACAACTTCTTCCCAGCCAGCACATCAGTCTCCTTAATGGTGGCAAACACGTGGTTACACACCTCCATGTTGGGGGACCTCTCCAGGTCCTGCCGCCTGGAGAAGGCAAAGTCATACAGGGTGAAGTTAAGGCGCTGCCCAGGTTTGGCTTTGATGATCCAGGGACACTCTATAGAGCCCACTCCCGTGTCCTGGGCAATGCTGTTTGATATGAAGGCTGTGGGTTTGTTCACTATGAGAGGACTGTTGGTGGGACACCGTCCTGTAGCACGGGTTTCAACTGGAATTAGAAGAGAGGAGAGAGTGGTTAGGGTATGGTATGAAACAAAGTCAGGGGTTCTGGGTTCGATCCCCATGCAATGCTGAAGTGCTCTATAATTTATAACTGATACTTGATATAGTCTCCACAACAATCATTTTCCCCTGACCCAGTCTCCATAACCTACTCCCAGACTAGTCTCCATTTGAGGCCAAAAAAAAGTTTGTTTCAGCTCACCCGACCGACCCATGAAAACAGGGCCGACCCAACGTTTTTAATGCAATCTTGAAGTAATTTCCGTATTTTTACCCTTTTTTGGTCAATTTTAAGGTCTTCGGAGAGGCTGGCTAGTTCTTTTTTCTTTGGCCTAACCTCCTCCCAGACTCATCCCCATCATATCCTCTCAGGGTAAAATGAGTAGAGTATGGGAATGACCCTACAGTGGTAACCATATACCCACTGTTGACCCAGACGGAGCATGACAATTGGATACACGACACCCATAGGAATGGTGCATCTCGTTTTACTACCTATATTGTTCTGTTTGTATTTTTATCTGTTGAGAAAAGTTGTGCTCATTTTGGACCAGATTAGTACGTTTGTATTTGGTCATCTGACACTTGTGATTGATGAACTGATGTGTTGTACTGTTTGTTGAGTGACAGGCTTGTCAAAACGCCAATGTTATGAACAATTATTTTGATGTATGGAAAATGTTTCCCCCCTGTTAAATTGGCGACAATCAAAGACTGACTTGTTATGAATTTTCTGCCAATAAATATTTCAAACTGAAACGCGCGCAGTGAGGGAATGCATGGGATGTCCCACTCCTTCTCCACTTCTAGATCGAAAATAGTTATGTTTAGAATATATATAAAGTAAGATAGGTTTTATTCATTAAAAAACGCCTTTATGTGAGAGTGCCCATACAAGGGAGTGCTCACCGTTAATTTTTTTTAGTAACGCACAGGTCTTTTGGCCAAAAAAGGGGTGAAATTTATTTGCCCTCCTCCTCCGATTCGAGAGCGTCTCGAGAGCAGCCCCCCCCCCTGTTGCTAAATAAATACCACTCCCTGAAGCACACTTTCAGAAAGTACTGCTTGCAAATATTCATCGTAACTTTGGATTAGAAATAACCAGAACCCTGCAGCTCTGCTCTCGAATGTTTTCATTAAGGCTCATATCAGATACAACTTGATCAGAAAAATGCCCCCTTTTTCTTTCCCAATAATGATATCAAACTGTCTGCAGGGCTCTGTTAAACATGTTAATAACTCGGTAAATATCTGACAGCCAGACTCTCTTATCTCTGTCACTGCTGAAGTGAACCAATTCTCATTAAGAAAGAAGGAATAATGCAATGTGTAATAGTTTTGTGATATGAATACCGCTGACTTGGAAAAAGTGTTTAACAGGCACGTTTTCCTATCTGGCTGACAGTGGGTGAAATGGGCTTTCAGACAAAATATGAACATCTGAAAAAAGGAAAAAAGAAGTTCCCATTGCCATCCCTGGAAACAAAATAATTAGGGGGCTGCGTTTTGCGTTCGTCATTTCAGCTGTAAATTGGTCACCCCCTGAAATACAACTTGTTTTCTTACCCTCTTTTCAAGTGAATTTATTTAGAGTGATGCAAACTGACTCACGATGGGTTCGGAAAACAAGGGTAGGAAAGCATCAAATAATCGAAGCTAAAACTGGGACATTTCTTCCGGCATGTTTTCGTTCTGGGTCGAATTTCCCAGGTTAACACGAGATTTTCTGGTACTGACAAACAAGCCGTGATTATGGTGTTGTGAGTGCAGGAAGGGGAATTGTATAAATTAGAGCTGTTAAACCCTGTGCAAGACTCATGTGCAAAGATAGGGTGACTTTCCATACCAAAGGCTGGATTGACATTAGTGTCATCAAAATGTTTGTAACAAAGTCTATACTGTCTACCAATGCAAACATTATATCACCGGATCCACTGGACAATTATTCGTGAAATAGGTAGTGTAATAATTTTGCAGGATCTTAACATTTTCGTTCTTTTCAGCCAAAAGAACAACCTATCTAAAAATTATTTTTTCGCTGCATTGATATAATTTGTATAGGGGTCAGGCTGGTCGTCCTGTGGGTGTGTCCATTACTTAAGCTAGTACTGGCGAGATAAGCACTGATAACAGTGGTCACATGGGTACCAGCTGTTACATAATGCACCCTAAGAATGCAGTGAATGCCGGGAATTATCTCATTGGTTAGTAATGCATCAAGCTACAGGCGTGTAGCGGGATGTATTACCAACCAATGAGACCTGCATTCATTATACATAATTCTTAGGGTACATTACGTAACAACTGGTACCCATTGTGATAGCTGATATCACTGCTTATCTCGTCAGTATCAGATCAAGCAATGGACGCCCGCATGATGCATCCTGCTTCCTGGGTATACAAATAGTGACACCAGTATATTGCTTAATGCCTCAGTATGGCTGGTACGTACCAGCAGGGACCCTGGAGACCGGAACAATGGTGACATCAGGCCGGGCACACAGGAGGACCACCAGCTTACACCATGCCCCTGTCTTTACCCTGATCCCCCCACCCACCCCCCGTACCCACACCAACGTATTTTACCTTTCAATCACACCCTGTCTTCTTCAGTGTCAGGCCACAATAGTTTCTCCTTACACCTCCACTCCCATTTTAAAGGGCTCTCACCCAGGCTTTTTCCATACAAGTCCCGTTTTTCAGCCTTACCAACACCCGCGCCTCTCTCCAAACAAAAGGTTTTACTCAAGATGCAGGGAGGACCTGGGGAGGGGGAGTGTTCTTTCATGGCTCCATAATTATGTGCCCCGTTTTTTAATTAGTTTTGTCTCCTTTTTCCTAATTCAAAGAGGAAAACAGAAAGGGGTTTGAAGTGCTGTTTGGGGAAGAATCGGGAAAGAGGCTTGTCAATCAACTTAATGAAGAACAATTGTGTCTCAATGCCATTATAACGATGTAAAGAATCCAGTACAGAGTCAACCACTATCTCATTTGCTCCTCAAAGTCAAACCACCTTACTTCCATAACTCGAACGTTTCTTCCTACCCTCCCTGCTAGTCATTTAAAAGAAAAATTATCCCAGGCGAGCTAATTAGATTTAAACCGTTTCGAGCGGGACTCTTGCTCTACTTGAGTCTCCCTGTGTGTATGTTCCTAGGGTAATCAAGGGCTGGAAATTGCATTGGATGCCTGCTAATTAGGAACGGTCGTTAGGATGGTCGTTAGGGAGTCCTCTGAAGATTACTCTCTTCTAGAGTAGCTCCCCTCTGGACAAAAGCCGTCACCCATCCCTTTTCTCTATATTGTCAAGCACAGCTAAGGCAGGAACAACCTCATATAGACATATAATCAGCTCCAGCATCGATATAAATTTCCACTGGGGATCTTTTTGAATGGCTTGATGCTCAGGCCCACATCTCCTTTTGCGGTTATAAATTGGTTTAAAGCAGAAGGGAGGGGCTAATGGTGCTCTACTTAGTGCAATGCTAATTCTCCCAATGAGATTACTGTCTCATTGTCTGTGATGGATTAATGGCAGAACGGTATTACCAGGGACTCATAGCAGCCTGGGATCTTACCATGTGTGCTGGTGATTCCAATGATATCTAGCTCATTTTAAGCGACACAAGCATCTGGAGGTTTTGTTGGTTATATGTTGTAACCCATGCGATAAACAATGTTCTAAGGACTTTAATGAGCTGAACCTTTCTGTGATTATGATGCATGGTTTCAGCATTGCATGGTGAGTAACTCACCATTGCTGCATTCATACATCATGCCGATCCTACATGTAGCTAAATATGGGATTGCTGCAACCTGTGCCACTATTTTATTCCTATACCATTATTGTATTGTGTATTTGGCAATTATTAACATTTAAAACAGATAATTTAGTGTGAACACTTTTCAGCAATAACATCTAAACCAAAACCAAAACGCTCACGCATGCATACTTACCTTTAATACACTCATAACTGGCCTCTAGGTAACTCCTCAGGTCACGTGGGCAGGGCTGGGGTGCGTCCCTGATGACGTCAACGATGGAGGAGACGCGCACCTCACAGTTCCTGCGTCCTGAGCACCATGAGTCTATCTGGGGTAGGACGCCCACCGAGCAGCCTATGTTGCCGTAGTCTGTCCGCAGACACCTCCCCAGGTTAATCCGGCCGTACTCCGCCTTCTTCATCATGACTACCTCGCCGTCCGAGCACATAGCACGCAGCGACTCCCCCTCACAGAACTCCACAGGACCTGGGGGAGAAGAGGAAGCGGTTGTTATTATTATTATTATTTTTATTATTATTATTATTATTATTATTATTATTATTATTATTATTATTATTATTATTATATATCTTCTGTTGTTGTTGTTGAAATGATATTCTATTTTAATGTTGAGGTATATGGGTATATTTTATGATCTAAAACCAAGAGAACACATAAAGGATATTGTGGTTGGAATAATATCATATTGCCAATATCGCCATGCCCTTGTCAAAGTCTGAATGTACCATTAGTCAATTGAAGGCAATCCAATACGCCAAATAATTTTCATGTGATCTATTACTTTTATTTGCACAGACAGTTTTATCTGTTTCTGCATTGAATGACACCAAACATGACTTCCATGTATGGCTAAAATAATCAAAAGGTGCAAAATAAGCTGACAACCTGTCCTATTATTCTTGGTAATAGCTACATGCCAAGCATTTATCTCATTTTAATTTTACCATTTGTCAAGATGTATGAATACATTTTGTATGAGAAACCATTTGACTGTATGTGGCAAAATCTCATGTCATTCACCGCATCACATTCAGTATACATAAAACTAATGTCAATTCAATTCTTTCCAAATGGGTATTGCCTGGCTATTGTGAGTTGCACATCTCTATATTGGCTATCATATTAATCTATGGGGCTGTATAAATCAGATACAATGGCTATTGTATGGGATAGTGTTATTTATCCGAATGCTGTCCTATAGCCAGACCGCTGAGGCAATAAAGAGGACAGTTGATAGACTGTGTGCAGTTCATGTATATAGTATATGTAGAGTCTTCCAATAATCCCACCATACTTTGCCACTGACTAGATTCTTTTTAATATTGTCATCCAAAAGGAAATACACTGCTCGGTTACCTATTGGGATTGATGATACATCTTAAAACACAACTTAGATATATAGGCAGGCACATAACGCCGTTTATAAGCTATGCTAAGAGCTCGAACTTTTAAAAAAATACAAGCAACTTAATACTAAGGTTGAATTATTATCAGTCTACTGTAGTTCACTGCAATAATAATGCTGAGATAGTTGCAGCACGACCTTGGCCATGATGCTCGGTGTAGACTGTAAATTGTAGTTGAAGTCAGGTTAAGCCCCTGGGAACAAGTACCAGCCATATCTTCCAATTTGCCTTATGCTGCCAACAAAGTGAAACAGTGTACCCAAGGGAGGTGTAAATTATTTCCTTATGCAGTAGCAACTGTCAGCGAAATCAATATTATGAACCAGTTCGCCCTGGAGTTTACAAAAAAAGCTTATTAGTAAACTGGTAGTGTTCCCCTCTGGGTGGTGAATAGAAAAGGGAATTTCTCGTCTGCAATTCAGTAGGCAATGATTGGCAGGTCATAATTATATGTACTCTTCTATCCTTACATTCTCCTTTGATTTTGATATTGTAAGTATTCTGTCATAGCATATTGTGTGTAAAAATGATAACATAAGGCCACACATGATAAGTGAAATCGTGGCTATACACGGTGTATGTGGTGGACTAACAGTATAACATCTAATGGCCTAACTGGGTGAAGGAAATGGCATGTGATGCTACTGGAAAAGGGCATAGCCTAGTTTATTTATTTATTTCAATTAATTAGCCATTTCATCCAACCTACATTCATTTTAAATAATAATACATGTAGTTTACAGCATTTCAGAATATTGTCATAAATATGGACAGGAGTTGAACATCTCCAGTTTGGTGTGTTGACGCTTGTGACACACCTGTTAACCCTAATGTCCTGATGTGCCGATATGCCATCTTGAAACCAGAGCTCCTTCCTCAGGTTTCTCCGGCTGATACAGAGAAAGCCTGATAAGGCTTGAATGGCAGGTATGGTAGGCGGTGTGGGGCTTCCCATGCTGCTCTCGATAGTGTTAGCCCTTTAGCTATTTAGGGGCCGCATACTGCCTTTAAATCACCATGTCCTTATCGTCATGATGCATAAATGCAGCTATGGTGAGTTACTCGCCGGTGTGACATTCATGCGTCATCTCTATTTTGCACGGTTTATAGATTCCCATAGGGTCAGCGTGAAGCATTCATCTAGCCCTGGTAAGTAGACACATGCACTGTATTCGTGCATTATGACAAGAAAGGGCACAGCACGTCAAGCACTAATGCTTCCATTAAACAGAATCTACTGTATATTCACAGTCGATTCTGCTACTCACGGACACTAATACCGCAGTATACAGTGAAAAAGCGACCGTAGAGTCTAATAGTGTATGCTGAACATTATTATATTTTTATACCTCAATTGCTATATCGACGCCTATGCCTCACAATCACGATACCATGCACAACTGAGATATTCCTAGCTCGCTCGCCCTAAGCACTATTTAGTTGCTGTCAGCACGCATAAAGCCTATTACAAGGCACCATCTATAAGAATCATATGCTAATCAAAAGCCGCACAGGTGCCAGCAGCAAGGTGCAGAGCCACAGGGATCTCAGTAATGAGGTGGGACAAATATGGCCAGAAAGAAATTCCTGACAGGAAAAAAGTAAAATAACCATGTGCCTTTGGACAACTCGAGCCTAGTAGCGGCCGCTAAAGAAGAAAATATGAAAACTTTTTTCCAGGGGAAATCTATTTTTTCACCCTTTTTCTTTCTTTCCTGTGAAAATAGGACAGCTGATCCTCAGATGATTATTTCCCATTTCTATTCCTTCCTATTTTTGTCTTTACTGTTTTTGAACATTTTGTGTTTTATCTTTGATGATGAGTCACAAAAAGGGTGATCCATCCTGGTGACTTATCAGATGGCTGGGGATGGTGGGGGTTATCCACAGCGCATGCGCGTGGAATTAATTATACATGGGTGGGGGATTACTATATCTGCAATTGGTGGTGTGAGAGGGTGCCATACACGCCACATGGGAATGGCCAATATTGTCGTCCTATGGCTTTGCCCACAGAGACGCAAATTGCTGCCAATTTGCTAGGCTAAAACCAGGGCTAGTAATCAGCATGGATAACCTATCGCGCGCACCATGCGGCTTGTTGTGTAGGCAGGGTGGGTGGGCAGGTAGGGAGGGGAGGGGCTGGACCCCTATAAATGCCAACCGTTGTGGATATTGTGTGGTTTAGTGGCAAATGGCGATTCAGATTTGATAAATCTAGTATTGGCCTCTGTTTAGGCCACCGTGCAACCCATTGTGTTTGCCTGCCCCAAAAGCACTGTGCATGTTTGGATGGAAACTCGCATTGTGGCGGCATTATGGTTATCTACATTTTAGGGTGAGCTGTCAAGATTAATATTGCTGTCTGTAAGGCAAAATTACCATTATAATTAAGAAATGAATATTAATTCAACTTTCCTTCAACAAAGGCAGAACCTATACAGAATGTGTGATGAACATCCACCGGTCTAATAATTTAAGCTCAACAGCCTCTCGTCCCAAGAAATGTAGACCTTTGCATACTGATTCAAATTATTTGTGGTATTCTAAATCAGCAAATATTATGGTGCAGTCTTTTCGTATATATGGAGATTACCTGAAATAAAACATATTCAAAACACGGGTTCTTGGACTTTGTGTGTTTACCTCGCTGTTTAGAGATAGCCACCTTAGTCAGAACTACCCTTACAATGCCCACAAATATGTCAAACTAGCTTCAGTGAACACAACGAGTGGTAGATACTATTTCAAACTCGTATCTGTCAATTACCCAGTTTCTTCCCCATTTTGACGAGCATCCATAACTGCTCCATAGTGTGCTGCCTAATGACACATTTCATGCCGCCTGTCTAATCATTCCTCATTAAAGCACCATGAAATTTCAGCGCATTTCGTGCCAAGTATGAAGCTGCAACTAAAGCAAGGCGGGGAGCAGGGCGTGGGATGGCCTGTGTCAGGTGACAAACTGCCATAAATCAGGGTGGAGGGAGCAGCTCACAGAGCAGCTCAGGGAGAATCCCCTCAGTGACTTCTAAATGAAACCCTTGATCAGCAGGGCCTGGCACCAAAGAGCTGCTCCCGCTGTAGGGATGCCTCGGCCGCCACCTAGCGGGGGGATGAGGCAACTACTTCAGGCCTGAGTCTAGTTAATGATTCATGCCTGCCGTGTGAGCAGAGGTCGGGCAGGAATAAGAATGGGCGGGATGAGCGGCAGGGAGGCTTTGGGAGGGATGGGCGGAGGGATGTGGGGATGTGGCAGGGCGCAATTAGAGAGGGATTGAGGAGTTGGGGATGTGGGGATGTGGCAAGGGGCACTGGGAGAGGGATCGAGGATGTGAGGATGTGGCAAGGGGCACTGGGAGAGGGATTGAGGATGTGGGGATGTGAGGATGTGGTAAGGGGCACTGGGAGAGGGATTGAGGATGTGGGGATGTGAGGATGTGGTAAGGGGCACTGGGAGAGGGATTGAGGATGTGGGGATGTGAGGATGTGGCAAGGGGCACTGGGAGAGGGATTGAGGATGTGGGGATGTGAGGATGTGGTAAGGGGCACTGGGAGAGGGATTGAGGATGTGGGGATGTGAGGATGTGGCAAGGGGCACTGGGAGAGGGATTGAGGATGTGGGGATGTGAGGATGTGGTAAGGGGCACTGGGAGAGGGATTGAGGATGTGGGGATGTGAGGATGTGGCAAGGGGCACTGGGAGAGGGATTGAGGATGTGGGGATGTGAGGATGTGGTAAGGGGCACTGGGAGAGGGATTGAGGATGTGGGGATGTGAGGATGTGGCAAGGGGCACTGAGAGAGGGATTGAGAGATTTGGAGATATGGGTAAGTTGCAGGGAGGCACTGAGAGAGGAATGGAGCACGATGTGGAATGGAGAGAGAGTTGGTGGTCTGAGGAGAAAGTGTTAACCTGCTCAGGGATATTCAGTATGCGGGCGATACAGGAAGCTTCACACTTCAAACAAAGACACGTCCCCTCGTGCATACGCATTGTGTCACCAGACAACTAACTGTTGTCGTATTTATGAGGGACTCTGCATTATGTTCTCTGAGCCCCTCCCCTCGGACACCCGCCGAATTTACCCAGGCACACACTCCCTCCCGCCTTGACTCCCTCACCCATACACTCTCATCATCCAGACCAAGAAAGGAAAAAAATGGAGAAACCTAGCCGTCACATCCTGATTCTCGGCGCGCTCACCAGAGGGCCTGCACATGCGCATATCGTCCTACTCTGATGGACATTCCTGACGTGGGGCGAATATCCGCCGCCACACCGCCCTCTCCGACCACGTGACTCCCACACCGGAAACTGCTGTCTAGGGGGAGGCTGATGGGTAGGGGAGGGAGGGGGTATGGGGGATATGAGATGCACTGGGCTCAATGGGCAAGGGTATTTTATGTATCAATAAAACTTGATTATAAGTACCTCGTTCTACTGCTAGTTTGGAACAGATTTACTTGACAAAGACTTAATGGATATTAGAATGTGAGTCATTTGGTGTGATTTATCACCGCCAGGAGCACATAAAACGCAGCAGCATCCTGTAACAATTGGGGGTAAATTAAACCATGAAATTAAACCATAAAAATAATATAAAAGATAGCAATTCTAAAGCCAATGGTAGTAAAAAATATAGAATGGGCCTTTCTTCCAGTTGACCAGAATACAAATCACAGCGATCTTATTTTATTGGGAACATTACTTCTAGGTGCAAGGTCCAGCCTGACAGTATCGTGCCCCTAGATAGTGGCACATAGCGGCTGTATACTTGGCTGCTTTTAGATTAGACCATCCACGGCCAGGCGTTATGTCCCAGCCCTAAAGCAGCGTAACGGCCTAGTGTAAGAGCTCTCCAGGGACGTGTACAACAAGTAACTACTCCTGCACCACCTTACTGCCCTGGAGGCCCTCCCTAGACATGGCCAGGCTGGACTCTGGTGGTCCTGTGAACACTGCCAGTATGGGGCTTTGAGTACTAAGGATGCCTCAGCTTGGGTCCAACCTGCTGGAGGATTTGGGGCTATTGGTTACCCTGGAGGCGGTAACATTTGACGATGTGTTATTGCATATTAATCTGATGGTCAGAATGAGCAAGGATCCAAAGGCATTAGCAATCTCAGGGAGACCTTGACCGGTCCGACCAGTCCCGATGAGGACAGAAGTTGGTCGGTTATCAAATCTGGCGGGCTATTGAAGCATACTTATAAATTCTTGTATACGGGTATATTATGTATAACTGTTCCAACCAAAGCCTGACGAATCCTATGTATGTATGCCGTACCAACAAGTTATGGACAGTCGATACCTGACTGTATGGGAATTCCTATCCCAGATGGGGGTCCTGAAATAGCCTTAAGCCTACGCTACTAGGGACCCATTCAGAGTCAACACATGTGGAACTCGAAAGAAAACGTACCACAGGGGCATGCTCCTGGCCCTTGCTATCCCCAGCATGACTCTGGAGAGTGGTGTGAGAGTGGATTGCGACGCAAGCACGTAGTAAACTAGGACAAGCGGACAGAATCAGTAAAGTACCCAGGGTCACACTGGGGAGCTTTGGTCCTCCAGGAGATGGACGACTGGGAGGGAACAGGGTGTCTCCAGTGCCACCAGCTGTCTGGGGCCGACAACAGTAAGGGGAGGTGGTGTGTGTGGGGGCGGGGGGGGGGGTGGCCGTCTGGCTGGGCCCCATGTGGGGTGAGGAGAGTCTAGGTGCAGGAGGAACATAAAGCTAACTTAGAGCCTGGGCCGAGTCTGGCATGGGCCAACTGGTGCTGCACAGCCGTAACAGGTCTGTATATGAGTAGCAACATGGTGAGGCATGTATAACGCGACCACAGAACTTAGGCCATATATCCCTGCAACTTATAGCGTCCACTATAGAAGGCTACAGACCTGACCACTAAATACTAAGTCCCTCTTGTGGGTAGGCCTCAAACTAGAGGTTCTCCTCTCTACATCCTGACTAAAGTGGGGCCGTTGTGGTTACACCAATGGTTGTTGTACCGATTTGGGAAGTGTGGTAAAGGGTTACAGATTATATGGGTAGACGGTGAGGGATGTGGGATGGGGGCAGGAAGGTAGCACATGTATATGTTTGCACATTCTATTGCGCAGTGAAGGGTAATTGAACAACCTGTGGATACAGTCATGCCATGGAGTGTACATATTCCACCTGCGTAGTGCGACAGGCAGGTGGGGTTTGCCACAAACACTGTAGGTTGTATATAACCGTATTGGTGTTTGGTACAACAAATCTATCCCCGTTACTTATAGCCGTGTGGTATTTTGACAAAAATAAGCTACTAAAATAGGGACAGACAGTAGTTGTAAGGTGTCTCAACAGCGGTGGCACCTGTCGGAATTACTGAGTTCAGCGACCTGCTGCAGATTCCCATTTCCATATACTACTCACATTTAACGCTAACACGGTCCGCCCCTACATGGGCATCTTGATTTGAGCTTATATATTTTATTCATATACATGTATAGACAGAGAGGATTACCCTCCTTGGTCTTTGGTATAGATGTGTGAGTAGTAGTGGTACCAGGGTTGCTGGAGTGCTAAACATGTGTCAGGGCGTCGGTCAGGGTGTCAGTGCACCTTAATGACGTCACACATTGGTGACGTCACACCAAGCCTTCCCACAATTCACAAAGGTCAACCGGTCAAAAGGTCAGTCCCACCTACTGTGTACTACAAGCTAGGCATGTACACTGATGCAGGAAAGGTCTAGTAAAGGACTGATTTATCATTGATTCCGGCCAATGGACAGCACATCTCTTATGGTAATATAAATCATTATATTATACCCAGGACAATAATAGAACTCTTCATTTTAATTTTAATTTGTCTCCTCAGTATCAGTGGTATCCTACTTAATCTAAATTGTGACCTTTGCAGGCAAATTGGAGAAACATTTGTGCCAGATGCGTCCCACTGTCATGATATATACTGTTGAGGATTTGAATGGTCTTTTTTTTAATCATATGGTGAATGATGCTGCGGGATAGTTGCAGTTATGGTGATCGGGACAGCACCTTCAATGTGGATGTCACTCCAGACAGGGGGCTACTTTTATCTTTATTTCTATGTCATAGTCATTGTGAGTGAAAATACGTTGCTGTCTTGAAAATGTGACCTGTAAATATTTAATAGACCTACTTACTTTAAAATGTTCTTGTATGGACATGCATATGTGTTCTTTGGTAATTTAACACCATCAGTGGTGTATATACTGTGAAAGGGACATTAGTGTACTCCACACGAATGTCCTTTTTCGCAGACCACATCACTTTTATGGCTGTGTTATTACTTCAACATCAGAACTTCAAATAGTACTCAAATAATGAAAAAAGCATATTACAATGATGGCAGCTGCCCAGAATTGGATGTTGGTGGACTTCAAGAAATGGGATTTTAAATGAGACACACGCTATAAAAATAGTATGGCTTGCCTAACGCATTATGTTGGACATCTCTTCACAGCTTAATATGACATTGGCAGGGCTAGGTTGTAAATATTTGATGTAACCAACAAAAGAAATAGGAGGATAAAGGTAATTCGCCTCATCTTATCTGCAACTTAAAAATGGGAGAGAACGCCATAATG
Organism: Harmothoe impar; assembly: GCA_947462335.1. Lineage (NCBI taxonomy): Eukaryota > Metazoa > Annelida > Polychaeta > Phyllodocida > Polynoidae > Harmothoe > Harmothoe impar. The sequence continues at coordinate 22,698,909 of OX381715.1, read as the reverse complement.
GTGGAATGATAATGAACATTGTTTCAGTGAAATGGTTTTCAAGATTGAAAACCATAATGAAATTGTCATGGATTATCTTAGGCTGTCCCTCAAACTTTCCAATTGGCTGTCACAGAGCCTAATCAAATATCACAAATAGGGTGAGCCATTGTCGTCCGAACTGGTTTTAATGATTTTAATATAAAACCAAAAGAGCAGCTCGGAAAGCTTTTCTGAATATTAAAGGTTAGAACGAAAAATAGTTTCATCCAATAAAGTTGGAGAAGCAAGTTAATAAAATTATAGTTGGATACAATTATATCATCCACAGTGGTTATGACATATGCAGAGGTAGTCCACTGAAAGGGATATAGCCCCCCTCACACAAAAATAATAAGTTAGAAGTCTATGTGTCCCTCCCCTTCCTAGATCCAAGCACTCCCTCTTCTTACACAATGACCACGCAATAAGGTGATATCCTTATTGTATGCAGTTACGTCACTGGCCAGTCCATGAGAAATAGTGACGCACATCCCACAGGCCACTTTGCCTTCTTTGGTCCTCCAATTGAGGACAATATCGCCTAAGCGTCCTCTTGTGTTAATCGATGAATGGCGTGATTTTCAGCAGGAAGTAGGGAGAGAAGTGTGGTCTTCATTCTAGCTACATGCTGGTGGGGAGAGGCAGATGGGATCTCTGGTAAGGTTTCTTGTAGTTGAGAGCCCTCAATGCCGTGCCTCCCTCCTCTAGACTCTGGGAAATAAGTGCCACTTTTTCCCATATTACGCGACACGGCCTTTTGTGATGGCCGTCAGAGGAGGATACTGCCGTATGGGCGATATTAGAAGCAATGAGCGCGTCTGAGCGATATTGGAAGCAATGATGGGACTGGGCGATATTAAGGGGTAATCAGCACGTGGTTATTGGGTGAGGATGTGTGAAGTGCACAGAATGAGGCCTCAATTTGTAACAATCCCTCGCCGCTGGTTCCCTGGTAATACTCATCCCATAGCTGAGCAGCACGCCCCAATCAGCGAAGGCATCAGTATTATGGGATGGCGCTCTGATCCATTAAACGTTAGGAGCTCCATTGAAACCCAACCCAGTCTCTGGGAATATTGTAGCGGCGAAATGATAAGCTTGGTAACAGGTTTTGAGTCACATAAAAGTTATCGAATTAGTAGTTCCCCTCGAGTGCTCCTGTTCGCTAAAACTTGAAACTGCAAATCTTCGACTTGAAATTTAAAACTGCTCCGACTTCAAATCACAGTGTAGTTTGTATTTTTTGTTTCCTTTTTCTTCACTCTTTTTAGCTTTCCAGACCCTTTGATAATTTGAAAGTGGCGTTCATTTTAATCTGAATTTCAGTGTGCTCACTAACTTCAAATGAACTTGCCTGTTATTTTGGTGGATTTGAGGATGTGAAACGTAATACAGGGAATTCTTCCTCATCAGTCGGGCGTACGTATTCTCAGCACACATGAGCATCTGCCATTTCTTTTAAGTAGTGTCTGATTGCAGCTATACTTCATCTGCCATATTAATTCTCCAAGGAAGGGAAATGGTTATCAACATAATAACATTTAAAGTTACATGTAGACCTGTGTAGGGCGTGTACTATAGGTCTTTCCGTCTCTCTCTTGTTATCTATGTCTCTCTGTCCATCTACGTATCTCCCTCTTGCTCTTCTCCCTTTCTCCCTTTCTCCCTTAGTTCATTTCGATCTTTTTATCCATATCATGTCAGAATAGAACAGGAATACATAACACCTCATAGTAATGATTAAACCACGAAATAAATGACCTACATGCTTTTTTCGATGATGAAAATATATCATGTCACAAACAATTATACATGTACACCTTGTCGTCACACTGCCTATTTTTAGTTCATTCAGGATTATCTATAGCTCCGAGGCTGGATGTGTGGGTGTTGCTAGACCAGGTAAACAGATTACTGACGTAGTATCAGTTCCCCACAGGTAAATAGTAGGGGTACCCCAGGGGGCTCCTGTAGGTCTACCCCTACATGTAGAGCAACATCGAGGTGTCTTCCCAAATGAGACATGGCAAGCACTAGAGTAGCGGAGTGGCAACACTCTATTAGATATAAGACGTGCAGGAAGGGCCCTCAAGGAAAGGGTCTATTTATAAATTATAGTTCGTTGTGGGGCTTAGGATAATCTAGCTACACCATCCCATATATCTATATACTCCGCAATCCTAAGGCTATAAAGGCACACTTCCATTAACTCAAATCTTACCCTAAGCAAACAATTTCCCCTTTCCTGGAAGGTTTCCAAATGTCATATTTATATAGGTTCGCCACCTGCGTTCTTATAGGTCACACTAGCAGTAAATCCCTTGAAATGTTACTTATATGTCTATGTAGTCTGTAAGAAATGACACATGCATGGGTGGATTGGGGCTGTCCTGCTGAAAGGTCTCTTATTCTCCCTTCCACGAGACAGGTGCAGACACAAGATATAAGGTCACCCATGTTCTCTCCAATCTCAATGTGCAATATTCGATGGCGATACATTTGATACTTCTGGCTTTTGACATTACGGTGTCTAGGTTTCCAATTATGATTGAAATAAAGGTTAGAATGCTGTTGTTGGAAACCTTACCCTATACAAAAGATGTGTTGGGGTTGTATTATGATGACAGTGCCTACGTGTATTGAACCACAATGAACTCGGGAAACAACCATAGAAACATTTTTATTGTATACATGTTTACAGCAGTCACATCAACACTCTTTCCTGTCCAGAAATGATTAAAGCATTTACTAAGACCATGGTAATATATGGTATTTACTGTCCATGCACACCGTCCATTTCTATGTCTGAGCATGCCTCAGGATCTATCGTATAATTCATATTCCTCTGTGCCCACTATTTGATACGAATAAAATATTGGCTTCTGGAATGACAGTGCTCCTAAAATACCAATTATGAGCTGCGAGAGATGGAAAATCTACCCCTCTCATTCTGATGTACTGGTCGATTTTTGCTTTTGGGACCAACCTAAACTCAGCTTGAATCTGTCATTATGTGTCACATGTGAAATATTTCTCTAGTACTTCATGGGACTTATAATAGAATAGCAAGATATTTAAATTGTGATGATTCCCGTTGGTGTATGATGTGATATTTTTTCTAAGAAAATGTCTATCGTTGCAGATCGTGTTACATCTGCATGTCATCATGGGTTGACCATTATTTTAAAATATAATTTTTTTTGAATTCATTATTTAGGTCGTTGGGTCTTATAAAACCCAAAAATATGTTACTTTAACTAAGATAAGGCTTTATTGCATTCGGTATATGATGTTGCACCTGCTACAACATCTAAATCATATATATTCTCAAGCCAGTATATTTTAAAGGGTGTTTCAATGTGATTTCAATTATCTGCAGAATATCATTAGATGAGGCCATGACCCAGAGCCTCCCTAAAACTCTTGTCAAATCTCTCTATTAACCCCAACCATAACCAAGTGTGTCCTTCTCCCGGGGAGCAGTACACGGCCCCATCCCATATCCTCCCCATTTCACCCTTCAGCAAATACCCTTGCCCTTATCCCTGCAAAACCCCTAGCACCAGTGCCCCATCTCACTAAGCATACCCTACTATCCAACCCCTCCCACTGCACACGACTATATAGCCCCATCATTTCAATCCTACCCCCACGCAGCCCCACTCCCTTTACGACCCCAATCGCCTGTCCTCCTCCAGGGTCTGGGCTGGGTCAGTGGTCTCCTCTGATCTATCATCTCCAGTAGGACGTAGCTGGCACCCAGCCACAATGCTGACTGACACCTCCACAGAAGGAGGACCGCAGAGTGCTTTAAGGTATCATGCGCTTGGTTATCATGATGCATGAATGCAGCCCTGGAGTCTAACTCACTAGGAATGCATCCATGCATCATGCTTACCATACGCGGTTGATACCTCCCCTAAGGATTGGCAAGGTGCATGAATGCAGCTCTGGAGAGTATATTCGCCAGGGATGTATCCATGCATCATGACGACCAAGGACATAGCACATTAAAGCACTATGCAGCCTTAAAGGGTAAGCCTGGAGGAGGGGGCAGCCGCGATTGGTGCTCACCAGGGGCCGCTGCTGCACAAAGGGATCGTCGCCGGGGTCCCATAATGATATCAAAAGGAATTGGAAGTCTTGGACGTGATCGGCGTAGCCCCATCAGGCCCCGGGGGTAACGGAAGGGCAGGAGGAGGGGAGGGGGAGAAGGAGGGGAGGTAGCAGGAGATTGGGAGCTTAGCTTGTCACACTGAAGCTACCGTGGAGGAAAATTCAGCAATCTAAATAATAACAGAATAACAGGGATTTATGGGGTCGTACATCGTGGGACATATGGGCACTACTGTAGCAATGCCACATCTGACTAGTTCTGGTGTATGAGTGGGTGGGAGGGGGTTGATGTAGGGTAGTACATCCCTACTAGGGTACTGGAGGAAAGGTAATTCTGACAGCCCGGCTGGGAACTGGAACAAGCCCCTACAGGATGTTGGGTTAATACATATGCAGACCTAGGGTCGTGGAATATGTCCTAAAACTGGTTCTTATTGCTAGTATAGCATACTTATTAGCTATATCTTGATGATATGCCGAGGTAAGATTAAGAAGGGCATACTCGATTGTTCTTTATATTTGAAAAGTCTTTGAAAAGTCTGAAAATATATGTTGATGTCCTATCAACGCCTTCACAGCCAAAGATAATCTTTTCATTTCAAGACAATAAGAGGAATAAACTCGCCTGTCGGACATATAAGATAAATAAAGTTGTATTCAGAAAAAAATTTTTTTTAGTTTTTTTGATAACTAGTCGTCTATCCGTCAGACTAATTGATTATTCTTATTTTCTTGGAATACGATACTTTTGGGCTGTGTACTATTTGGAACAGAAACTCGTTAATTCAACCATCTGTGCCCAATGGGTAGCGTTATCAGCAGTAGGTATATATGTGCTGAAAAACAGTTTGTCATCATCTCCCATTCATTAGTGTCATTTTACATGTAGATTCCTTATCAATCCCTCAGCATCCTATAACCTGATAATCAGCAACCTTAGATATCTCATACACTGTCTATGACAGACTGTCAGTGCCCCTGACGTCCATACCCGCCCCCTGGAGAAGCTCCATGTCCACCCTGGAGTAAAGGGGACATCCTGGGGATTGACAGCTTGACGGCCAGCCACAATGGGACCCTGGAGGAGGTGGTCACGTGACTCCAGGGTAAGCCTGAGATAAGTGAAGTGAAGGAGTCGGTGGGCGGAATAAGTGGCACAGTCTTCTCCTGGTCTCCATCGTTTTTATCTGAGGAACGCGAATTCCATTGGTTCCCCTTAAATACCGATAACCCTGGGTAAAATTGTATCAAATTGTCTCGATTTCAGTGAACTATTCTTTTGATTCCTTATTAGTGGATAATGGCTGTTGGAAATCGATTTTTTTTTTCTTTTTGGGGGATGGGCAATTTTGAGAAAATTGAAAAGAGGACATGCTCCTGTCAATTATACCCATGGGTGTTCCCATGTGGTCTAGTTAGACCTCATTTCTCCCCCATAGATACACATCTAGTTGATTGAAAGCCGTGGGAGATCCTGACAGGCAGTGAGTGGCCATAGCTTGTGACCTATCCTCCAGCCGATGGAAGCCAGCACTTACTTAAGCAATCCTTCAACGCCATGCCACTATAGCTGGGTATTCCTGTCCCCCTGCCCCCTCCCCCCGGCCATCAGGGAGATATGACTGACTGACAAGCAGATCCCTCCCCTCCACAATAGATCAACCACTAGGTGGCAGTACCAGGGGGACAGCCAGGGGTGACCCCTGGCGGTGTGATTTGTCCTCATCACCACAGGCATCGATCGTGAAAAACTTCACAGGGGACACTATTCCGCGCCGGCCGGCCACCTATCACCACTTCCGCTCTGCCGACGACCCCTGGTGATCAAGAGGGGAAACTAGCCAAGACTGCCTGCACCCAAGTGAAAGTGTCTAGAATGGTGGGTACCTAGCCCTTTAAGGGTCGCATGGTGCTTCAAAGCAGTATGTCATCCGTCGTCAAAGTCCTTGCTTGCAGCCCTGGTGAGTAACTCAACAGGGTTGCATTCAGGCATCCGTCTGACCCTTTTGTAGACTTACCAGGGCGGTTTTCATGCATCATGCTAACCAAATACATGGTAGAGTAAAGCACTATGCGGTCATTAAAGGGCTAGGTAGGGTCGGGGGCACCTTGGAGGTGGCAGGCACCGGGCAGCCATTTGGTTCCTGATTTATTGGTCTGCAATTAGAGTGGCTGTAGTGTGGGTGAGAGCAGACAGGGCACTGGGACGAAACACACTCCCAATCTGTGAGTAGATTCAGTACCCCTACCAACCACAGCTCATACATCAGACGGGTTGTAAACTCCAAAGTCCCCAACAACCCCCCCCCCCCCCTAGTGAAATTAAATGGCCACCCATAATCCAGCGAGTAAATACTCCCAGTAGAGAAGGGAATTACGGTTATTGAATGAGTAGAAAATAGAAGCTGTGTCCGAGTTTAACTTTTGACATGACGTATCTATCTAGTGTGAGTATATTCGGATCTCATGGTATTATTTTTAGTTCAATAACAAACACTAAGCTCTCTCCCCTCCTCAGTGAGGCTGGTGGGGATGAAGCAGGTCTTAGTATACAGCACAGCGGAGGCAATACTTCTCTCCCAACACTGACAAACTGACATATATATCTAATCAATAGGCTGGCCATTATTCCAATACTTGAGGATTGCTCTTTGTAGAATATAGTATTTTCGCCGATAACCGTTCAGCTTTAGGAGTATCTGAATATGATATGCAAGCAAAGCAGATTGATAAGGATAAAAACATATCTGTTCAAGGCATAGGATACCCCCAATAGAAAGTTATATGAGAGGATGGCCAATGCTCTCAGTCACAACTTCAGCACAATGCCTCCGCTTGGAGCTGTATTACCCATGCAGCACTGCGCCTGGAGAGTGGCGTGGGACGCGCTGTAGAGCTCTCCTCACGAGGAGGCCGTAATGGTGGTGGTCAGTCTGTTCACGTGACTGGACTATCCAATCAGGTGGCGCCGTAATGATAGGGGAGGAGTGATGACAGCTGTCGTGGGCGGTCTGGAGTGTCCCTCCGTCCTCCAGGGTGGTAGACTATAGGTTGTAGCTGGTAGGTTTGTTTATAGGCTTGTACCATAGCAGTTCAAACTACTACATGGCTTAGTGTGGTCTGGGATATTGATTGATGGGTTTAGATCCAGATGCTATTCTCTAAACTCAAAGTAGCAATACACAAAATGTTGCCTGGTTTATAAACCACTGTTTTAGGTGTACACATAATATTAATGCTTTAAAGGGGGAAAGGCAATCAATATTGTGACTTCTGAGGCTCATTTCCTGGCTTCAAGCCAATGACTGCAATACAGGCACCATACACGCAGCATAAATTCCAAACTAAATATCCAGTCTATAGAGCGTATGGGTGGCCAAAGTAGCTGGGTCTGCTAAACGACAACTCAATTTTGAACCGAGGTAAGCAGGAAGCCTTGAGAATTTCAAGATTGAAACCCGATGCAGAAATCCTTATTCACTATTAACACGCAATTCTGAGATATTTCACTTTTCAAAAGGCAGTTGATTTTGACAGATCTGGAGTTATTATAAGCCGTGCATCAGGCCATCTCGTGTAATAACAGTCCTGGGCAAAGTAATGAAAGGAAATTTCACTCATTTAACCTCGCATGAATTTCTAATCACCCACCTTTCCAAATTGACCCTGAAATTAATATTAAAGATTATGAACTCTTTTGTGGTTTTTACTCTCGTCACTATTGCACGCAAACCAGTTCAGCCAGCTTTTGTGCCATTCCTAGCTCTAATGTATTCGAACAAAACCCGGCTTCATTCAATTGAAGTAGGCCTTTGTCTGAGGCATTTTGTGCCCGTGAAGGTGGGCCTTTAGTTGTGGAGCCCCTCGAGAGAGGGCGTGGGCGCTTGAAGAAGAATGGGCCCTTTGGGTGTCGGGTAAAAGCGATTATGGCGATCACAAGTCGGAGTCACGGAGTCACGCCATCGTCACACTGGGGTTTAGTGCCCACCATGCCGTGACTCACACCCACCTCCTCCTGTAGCCACCAGCCTGTCGCATGGAGCTCCAGTATTAACAACCCTTTAAGGGCAGCACGGTGCTTTAATGCGAAATGTGCAGTCTTCAGTCACCATCCATTAATGCAGCGCTGTGGAGTGTATTTCGCTAAGGCATCATGGCGACCCTACGAGTGCACTATATATTACCACAGGTTTGGCATGATTCCTGAATGCAGCACTGGCGAGTTACTCTATAGGGCTGGATTCTTGCATCATGACGAGAAAGGGAATAATGCATTAACACCTTATGCGGCCCTTAATGGGTTAGCTTAAGGGTGCTGCAATGAATAGTCAGCCTAACCATAGAAAGGCAATTCTGAAACTGCAAGGCTTTGCTTAAAGCCCTCGCATGTATACATGTATGCTGCCTACTCATTATTTCAGAATTATAAGAATGCCTTTACTCTGACCGAAAAGAAACAACAACAAAACTAAAACTAGGGCAGTATTTTAGTTGCTACTTTGCCAACATGCACAGTCATTCAAACATAAGCGTCCTCTCCAATGAATGTCGAGACATTGAAATTTAGGGGAAGCAGATTTCCATTGGCAGCCTCCTGCCCATACAATTAAGATGGCGGGCCTATAGTTGACAAGTAGGTCGTACCATAGTGTTAGCTAGTAAACGGTCGACATATTGACTATGCTGTATGTTTGGTCCTTGAGAGAAGAGAACAGCTGGTCATAATGATGTGCAAACATTGACACCATAAAGGGCTGGCTGGGTATGGATGACAACGGTACTGAATGCGAACCCTCCTGTGTATACACGGGAAATGTGAAACACCCATGATCCAGGTTCTGCCAATACTGCTCACATACTCATGTGCCACAGTTAGGAAATGTATGATCTTTGTGCTAAGATGCATTCTATACATGGAATAACATTATATCCATGGCTACCTAGTGTCTGGTTACTTTTAACCACTCCACAGGTATATGGTAAAACTAAAACTAATGACAAACCATTTCACTTGTATAAAGCATACACTTGGTTATGGGAGTGTTATATACATGTATAGAGAATGGTATGTGTTAGATAGACTACACCTGTACCTTGGTATGCCTCATACCCACTGCCCCACAAGGTCAAGACGAGGTGTTATACACCGAGTCGATGACCAGTGGGCAGTGGGTATGAGGCATACCAAGGTATAGGTGTTGTCTATCTGACTTAACCCTCGGGTATGCAAAATAACCAATGTGCGAATCCTTTGTCTTAGGTGTTACCCGTGGGTTAAGCCATGATAAAAATTACCAAAAGCTTCATCTTCATTTGTTTCAATGAATGCATAAACGAGTGTCCCGTCGGCAACTATACACAGGCTGTATCTCCACACAACTACAAAACATCCATTAAATATAGTTCGTTTTAATTCTCAGACTTAGACGAAATAATTGATCGACCACGCTTTTTCTCGAAATAAATAATCCGCGTATTTGTCTCAGACTCCTTCATTGAAAAACATCCAGACGCTGGTAGAGAAAAATAATGCACTCAATTATCTCAGTAGCAGTTATTTAGAATTTAAGACGAAGGACTCCTACCAGACTGCTCACGCCAATACTGACTAAGAACATCTCTCAGTTTTTCTCCTCTACTCCTCAAACTTTTGAAACATTCCCCCTTAAAAGAAGTATCCTCCTTGGAGCTGATGCTTTCCAGGCACGCCTGGAGTGCTGCAGTGTGCATCACCAGTCGACACACGGAGAGGGGAAGTAGATTTACCCTGGAGTAATCAGGGCTACTCTTGGGGGAGGCTGTCCACTAATTGTAACAGCCCTTCCCTGTCTGCGACTGCGTACTGAGGGACCGGAAGTACTTGGGGCAGCGGATCAGGGCCTGGTGAGGGCGTGTGGAGGCGGAGGATTATTTGTTTCCTTTTTATGACCACAACAGTATAGTCATTATAGCGGAACAAGTGGCACCATTTAATTATTTTGCTGTCTTTTCATCATTTTGAATTCATCTCGGCTCTGTATGATACAGTTCTCATTTGCTCAATCAACCTTTAACTGGGGATGTATAAAGATATGTATTTATATCTCAGTTGGTTGGAAAAATAAATGGACACTGCCGTAGATATAATGCGTACAGTGCTGTGTATCGATGTGGTCCATTTAGCATTCCCTCCCCAGGGTTGTGCTGGTGGTCATTACTATGAGTATAATCGAGATATAAATGCCCATAAGCCACTGTATATATGGGTACACGGATAGTGCATGGGACAAATACCCAGTCCTTGGTATATAAATGTATACAGTTACCTTCTTGGACGATATCTATCACTTACTGCTTAGGATATTGACATCTATGATCAACCCTCTAAAGTTATAAAGCAGTCCTTAACAACAGACAACCAGCTTTTCCCGCCCTTTTTTGTTGCACTCCGAGGCTGCCCAAAAAGGCAGACGACAATTCTCCTCTGGCCGTGGAAATGTGCAATAAACGCCGCCACTAGGCCTACTTCCGGTGCCGCTGGGATCCGCCAGGGGGCGCGGTGGTGGGGCACTGCTTCCCTGCCCCCTGATGCTATCCATGGCCACTGCCCTGCAGCAGACGACAGCAACCAGCGAAACGAGAGTGCCAATTCACGCCTCCTCTGCACACGTCATGAAGATTTCAATGAATGGGCCGGCGCTCGCTTACACCTCCTGCTAGCAATCCCTGCTTGTACATAATACATCAAGTGGTGGTGGTGGCCAGCGATAATGGGAGAGGAGGAGGGATATGTATTATTTCACCGAAAGCTTTCCTGTATTTATCCTAGAGTGGCCTGTATGTAGAGAAGAAGATACTGTATAGATAGGATTGAGTGTTGAGAGGAAGTGGGGATTCAATGCCAACTGCTCCCATGTAAGGTTCATTGGGCGATAATAGATGTTCTCTACTGGGAGTCAGCAATAAATTACACCTTTAACAACTATGGGGCATGTGACGTAGAGCTGTGTGAAAAGGGCAGTAGGTGGGGGTGGGCTGGACCTCTAGGGTGGGTGGTCGGAGGGATGGCTAGAGGTAAGAAGTAGGTAGGTGAGTGACTGTAAATGGGTGGGTGTCTGCGCGCCCTAAATAAGGTCCCATCGTGAGTGACTGGCCGACTGGTCAGCAGCAAGGCTGGGCGTGGGAGAGAGTGGTGCTGGTAAGAAGTGGTGGGTGTGGTGGTGGTGGCCTTAGTGGCTGGGGTGGTGGTGTCTGGTGGTGCTTGACATTTGGGCAGGGGATTAAATGAAGCCATCAGATTGGATCCCGGCGCGTCGGGCGTCACCAATCTGGGCGTGGCGCCTTCCTTATTGGCTTCCTTCATTACACCTAACTCTGCCTGCTCCCCCCTCACCCCTAGTTCTGTACCTCTACATCTACACCATCCACTTTAAGGGACTAACAGTACACCTAACTCTGCCCCCCTCACCCCTAGTTCTGTCCCTCTACATCTACACCATCCACTATGAGGGACTAACATTACACATAATTCTGCCTGCTTCCCCCTCACCCCTAGTTCTGTACCTCTACATCCACACCTTCCACTATAAGGGACATTACACATTAGTGGAAATGATGTATTTAGGCTATATCATGGACGGATGGTTCGTCCTGAATACACGCATTTGCTTTGCAATGCAATACATACATAGGTTCGATTTTCTTTAATGTTTTCAAATAACTATATAACACTTATAGAATTGACAAGGCACTGGTCATCTGTTCTACGGTACGATAAGGGCATGTGATACTGTTGTTGGCCTTATACAGCCAAGCCTTTGGGACGAAGGCTCATACATGTCTAAAAGTCTAGGGAATAGCCCACCCACCAACAGTAACCTCTCTCTTCTTCCTCCCCACCCAACAACCTTCCGACCCTGGCTGACGTTGACTTATCAGTGGCCGGCTTATTGGATGTTTGGTCTAGTGTGGCTGGCATCACTCTTAGTCGTAGATAACGTTGAGTAGCCACTCCCCTCCAACACACACACCATCACACTGGTGACCTAGGGCTACAGTTGCAGTCTCGGCCAAACTGTGATTCCCTGGATCTTTCCCATAAATCTTAATTAAAGGCAGAAGAGACAGCGACAGGGAGACAGGGAGAGACAGAGAGAGAGTCAAGCAATGGTGGTCAGACTGAGAAACAGAAATGAGGGATGCGGGGACGTAGAGGCCCGGCGTATGGGATATCCCAGGAAGAACATGTGTGTGTAGGAGGGAGGGGGCTTTCATATAGACATGCAGGGATACAGGTGCTCAGGGAGGGCAGTTAAACTGGGCATGGAGAGCCACGTTTTGTTGACTGAAAATGTTCAAGGACTGAGAATACAGAGCTGAGAACCTCAAGCCGCAAGAAAAACAAGCCTAGAACACACTGATAGGATGCAATGAGGAGGATGGCTAGGGTAGGTTGGGATGGGATAGAGGTAGGCTGAGGGTTGGGGCTGCACTGGGGGAAGGGGAGGCTGAGCTCGCCTGATGCTTCTAGTAATTTCCTGTTCCCCCCGCCGGTCGCGCCGACTTGATTAGAAGCCTGTGCGCATGCCCGGCCGTGGGGCACCTTGGGAAGGGAGGTATGCAAACAAGGCATGGTTTGCGCATGCGCCTGGTCTGTGTGATTGTGGGCGCCGACCACGCAGGTACCACACAGGAAGGTTTCCTCCCGGGTGCTGATCTCTCACACGGGCGCATGCGCAGAAACGCCTGGATACCCCAGACTGGCCAATGAGCGATCATCCTTCCTACTGGCTACGTCAGGAGCTGGCCTCCGGGGTGCAGTTCAGTGATATGAGCACCGTCACGGTGACGTTTATACGCACGTGTTCTGGTTATCAATGCCAGGGTCCGACACAGGGGAGACAAGGAAATCATTCACAAAATGGATGCCTTCCTCTCCACGGGTCGTGTACAGGAATCCATAATAGTGTATAGCTCACTGAGTCGTTATGGAAACTGTGTATTCATTTGGTAGCATGTTGTTGTGACTATCTCCAGGGATTTGACCATGTAGTGAGAAGGAATGAAGCCATAATAGAAGTAGAACCCTGGAACAGTCCATAATGAAAACAATCTGACAATAGGAACCGTGTAGAATATTTCGCCATGTGTCTTCTCTCCTCCTTTTCCTATCCCCCTTACCCGGGAACAATTGTGCTCTGTCTCTCTATTTCCCTGTCTCTATTTCCCTGTCTCTCTTTCTGTCTCTCCTTCTCTCTCTGTCTATCTCTCTGTCTGTCTGCCCCCGTATGTCTCTATCCCTGTCTGTCTGTCTCTCCCTGTTTATCTCAATCTGTTGCTGTCTTTCTGTCTGTCTGCACCCACCTTCTTCCTCCAATAACCCCTGTGGCCCCAATGTCCTCCCTAACCTCGCATGGAGCTTCCTCTATGTGTCTGCAATGTGCGTCACGGGTGACAGACGTAACCATCCACTAGTTCAAACGAGAGATCCCCACCAATTGCCGACTCTCAGTGACCCCCCCCCCCCCACAACGTGTGGTGTCACATGTTGGCCCGTGGGGGAGGGGGGGCATGGGAGAAGACAGCAGACCAAAGACTATAAAGGTAACGTGGATTGGTCAGTGGGTGAGGCATATCCCAGTGGGCACAGAATATTGAATCAACATTGAAATCTGGTTGTCAATGGTGTTTCAATGTTGATTCAACGTTGATTCAATGTTGAACTGTATTTTGTGCCTACTGGGATATAGCTACATGCATGGTTGGGATGTTGCATGAATGGCGGGGAGTACACAGTAGGAGAGGCTGAGTTGGGATGAACGGTAGGATATCTGTAGAGATGGTGGCATTAGATTTATTGGTAGTGAGGGGGGAGGTTTTGGTGCTAGATGTGTTGAGCAGGTCGTATAGATAGTAAGTGTTTGCTATAAGGGGGTCGTACTAGTGCATGTACATGTGAGATAGATAGCTGTAAGGGGTGTCATCTAAGTGAGGCAATGATTGGGGCGGGGGCAGTCTGAGAGGACTGGGCGGCCAATGACCAGCAGAAACCAAATAGGCCAGTAAAGAGGAAGAAGGGTGAGGGCTAGGGGAGGGGGTCGCGCCCACGTCCCACTCGGAAATAACCACTATAGCCCTCCGTTCTTTCCACTCCCGTGCGCCGCAGCGCGCAATCCGAGCAGAAAGGAAGCTGTTAGACCCCTCGCCCTGCCCTCTCATCCCCGCGTCCCCCCGCCCGTGTGAGTAAAAGGGAAGCCCCCACAGAGCCCATCCTACCGTGATGCACGGGGGCCCAGCTAGGGGGCGCTGAATGCTCTATCATTGAGGGCCGAATCACACTCGGACAGCAGGCTGGAGGAATGTAAATGAGACGTGGGCTCCCTGGAGGAGGGCTATACAATGGCCAGGGTTCTGAATTCATGACCTGGGGTAACCCGCCTTCTCTCCAGGGTGTGTTACTAATTTATCAGGTTTTTATGTAGAATGGGATGGCAGGTTGTGTGTACGCAGATGGAACAACTTAATACTGGATATCTGAATGTAATACAACTTGAGTGAGAATACTATCAAAGCTACTCTAAAACAATGCATTTATGTATGACCGAGGAGCACAATGTCCCACTGCCAATATGAACTTGATAAGAGAGGCAATTCATACATAATATGTTCCTATATTGTAGCAATCCTCAATCGCTATCAGTAATAATGTACAGAAGCACCCTGTGAATTTCGCATTATTTACATACCATGTCACTGTGTGATTCACAAGATAAATACGCATTTTCCCTGAACCGGAAGTGTACCGTGAATGATGCGCACTGGGTCGATGCGCATAATGCCCGTCTACGCATGTGCAATCAGTACTAGGTAGTCCCCTGAGTCTCACCTATGTCCAGGAGCCCCGGACGTGTATTTGTTATGAGGATATGGCGGGTTGGGATGGGTTGTGCGAGCAGTGCAATTTGCGGTATTAGACCAGGGATAGACACGTTTCGCTCAGATTATGGGTCTTTGCTTTGAGTTATTTGATCAAGCATAATCACGGAGTAATCGGGCTTAAAATGTTGTCCCTACACGTGGACGCTTAGGGACTAAGAGAACTTTTCCTTCTGTCCCTATGCCTCGTTCTCTCCGTTCCTCTCACCACATCCTACTGAATACTTGCCACCCTCCCACCGTTCCACACAGAGGGCGCTGTTAGTAGGATCTGAGGCAAGTGGACCACAAGAGACAGAACAGTGTCTTTACCTTCAATAAAGCATTTAAGTGTTGTAGAGCCCTTCATCGCTTCATGTCCCACAGCATGGTTCCCAGCTCAGGCCCGAGTACACATCACAAACACATACTGCTGCTGTTGAGACAGATCGTTGTTTCTCTTAATTTCGCTGCAGATTGCAACTGTTTCAGATTTAATTGCAAACGGTTCAAAGAGATGGGCCAGCTGTTACTTCCTCTTTGGGCGGAGGTATTGTGGATGGTTGGACAAATATTACTACCGGGAATCCGGTATAGAGGAATACCGGTATCCAGAAGCCCATACACACTGAGACGTTTTTAAGGCACGTTGAAAAAAAACATACTTGCTTCAGAAACAATTAAATTGTATGCTGGTGCATGAGGCCAACACTTTGAGAGTGTAGTGAGTACACATAGTACCCAGTTACTTTTGTAAGTAGTATATGAAACTGAGACATAGTCCCTGGCTACTGTTGTAAGTAGTATATGAAACTGACACAAAGTCCCTGGTTACTGTTGTAAGTAGTATATGAAACTGAGACATAGTCCCTGGCTACTGTTGTAAGTAGTATATGAAACTGATACAAAGTCCCTAGCTACTGTTGTAAGTAGTATATGAAACTGAAACAAAGTCCGTAGCTACTGTTGTAAGTAGTGTATGAAACTGACACATAGTCCCTGGCTACTGTGGTAAGTAGAACATGAAATTGGCACACAGTCCCTGGCTACTGTTGACACATGGTCCCCTGGTTATTGTTGTAAGTAACAAGGATTCCTTCATATGTGACAATATAAAAGTCGTATACGGAAATAATTTACAGGGCTGTGATACCAAGGCAACCTATTTTGTACTATGAGTCGTAAATGTGAAAAGGCACCTCTAAAGAATACACAGGTATGAAGTACTACTTTATAGAATACCTGTTATACCTACAAAGGGATAACCCAACTATAGTCGATACAATCTAGTCCTGAGTATATCACACTGACCCTACTCTCAAGCAATATGCAATTCAGCAAATGTCACTGATTCTACCGGAGAAGTAGCATCCTTCTAAAACCAGGCTTAACGTTGGCATTTCCAAGTGGTGCTGGCTTCAGGGGCTGCACCCTTGTGTTCTCGCTATTTCACAGCGACTTGTGGACTGTATGGATTAGCCGTGGAGCACCTGTTTACACGGCAGCCATTAAAGGCTAGGGACTGGCGGCATGTGCTGGAGGAGTCCTTAGATCTGCCTGATCAGTGTGGTTAACACCTGTAAATGTGTGTGCCATGGTAGGTTCAATGGGTGGAACATGAGAGGATCACACCACTACACAGGTCGATGTGACTCAACGCAGGTAACAGAACTATGTATTCTGGTATTACGTGACCAGTTTGGAAAGGTCAGTATAAGGTTCATTTACTATGGTGAATAGTATGTATTGCTAAAAACGGAGAATGGGGGGAAATTAGTATCTTATTACCCCTTACCCCCTGAGCTATTCAGGTGGCTCATAGATCTCTGTAATAGAGAATTTTCAGATTTCGGAAAGGGTAACCTGAGTAAAACCTCAATTCTTTCTTATTATAAAGCTAGGTTACTTCATACACCCTGTTCAGCACCATTGCATCATGCGACAGCACACACTATTTCTCTGCTGTGGGGAACAAACACGCCCTAAGGCAGCCAAGTGTAGCACTATAGATGTAGAACCACATCCCCACCCCCCTACCATACCCACTTCCTGCTGCCACCTGGTGGGAAGTGAGGCGGTCTAAGTACCCTTAGCAGTAATTAAAAACATCACATAAGTCTGCTCATCCTCTTAGTACAGACAGATAATGGACATACTGCAATCTGTTGTTATATGTGGAGCAGCCCTAGTGACTATTTCACAGTAGATAAAAGACCAGGCTCCTACCCCGCGGGCTGTGCCAGGGACAGTAGTGTAGAGGGAACAGGGAAGGAAGAGGAAGGAAATATGACTTGTGATATTGCCTCGGTAGGGAATCTCTCTCCTCATAATCACAGAGTTATGAGCCTATCACAGGGAACTATAGGAGGAGGGAGATACAAAGGCAGTACTATCTCTTCCAGCAGATGTGAACTGCGGCAGAAGTTCCCTGTCTTTTTATCTTCTCATTTTGGCGCCTGTGATAAGGGGGCGTATTGGGTTTATTGCGTCATCAGGGCAAAACATGTGGGAAAGGAACAACCTCTACGAGAGCTAAAGCAATTGATGAATTACTAATGATAAAACAATAGGTCCTTTGAATCCAGGTACTAGCCTGTAGCTGAGATGCACCTCGGAAGATGCAAATGTAATTTGTATATATAATAATTATATCGTTATGTGAAAATATGCATTTGCTACTGAAGTTCGTATTTTACACAATCTGTGCCATTATGCTCCTTAATAATGAAGGCATAACATATTCTATAGTAAAACGTCAGCCAAGGCCATTAGATAGTAACCCATTATTTTTCTGAGCCTTATACGAAACCAAGGCTTATGAATTATGATTTCCACAGAGTTCCAATAGTCAGATAGTGACTTATACATGACTATTCTCACCATGATATTGACCTGGTAACAATTAGTATGTTGGCCTAGCAGTCTAGAGTGCAGCATCTTTAGTTCCTTTACAGTACTGATTGTAGGTATCACGGACAATTGCCCTTTGACCTCAGCGCTTATATCAACCTTATGTCTCCCACACCTCCTGCCTCCCACACTCCCAAATACCTGAAGCCACACATATACTTGTACCAGCCTCTGGCTAATACCAAGACCTCAATGTACACCCACACACCTAACACCCTCATATCCTGATCCAATCATCACAGCCATCTTATCACGTGACCACTCTACTGCGCATCCACAGTGGCGTTGTTGGGGATTCTGCGCAGTGGCATCTGTTTTGTGTAATTTCCGGTCCTGTCCTATCTACGACGTTCTGGGGGTGCTTACTTGGTAGTTGCTATGGAAACAGGCAACTGAGCCACGCTGAATATATATCATTGGAAACGGCATCTGTGAATAACACTGCTCGCCTTCACTGGTGTATTTTAATCTGTAGACCTTGATTTGATCAATCTCCCAGAACTAGACACGCCATAATAAGTATAATGACTATTAGTGATATCAGTATGGATACATACATGGTCATACTGTATCTCATTACTATGTATAAAACAGGAAATAATTATCAACCTCGAAGCAGAACATTACCTGTTTACTCACAGAAAGGGCAGAGAGAATATTATAAATGAAGTCAGCTTTGCAGTAATCTGAACAGACTGTATTCATAATTAGATGGTAACAGTGTACATGACGCACTATGGTAGTTAGAGGTATAATCAGGTGGTTTGACACCTCATGACTGCACCTTTACTGCTTTATAGCCTGCCCCTGCTAAGTACCTATCAGGACTACTATACCTTCTTCTGCCATTCTAAATGCTACCAAAAACGGTCTGTTTCAGATCTTTCATGGTCTGAAATTCTGGGGCAGATGGGATTCATGTTAAAGTACAAGGAATTATATTTCTAAACTTTAGTGCTAAATTCGTGGACCACCAAATCAAATCTACAATAGCCAAAAATGTTCAGGAATATCGTTTTCTTTTCTTCAAAATAGCATAAGGATTTCTAAGGTGGTCTTCTTTTTTCTTGGTAGGCTCGGGTAAACTGAAACATATCTTTTAATATTCTGGCCTAGAAGTATACCTAAAAGGTCCAGGTCACTAACCTTCTGTGAAACTCGTGCTCCCAGGCACGCACCGATCGTTATCACTGAGTGTCACCCGAGCGGGGACAAGCACCATTAAGGTGTCAGTGAGGATCAAAGATCCAGCACCTCCTGGAGGTCTGGTCAGACTGGGGGGTGGGGGGGGCTGCTGAAAGCCTGCCACCAGGTATGGTCACAGGGAAACAGGCATCACTGTCACCAGCACCTATACCCATGCCTATTCTGCTGGGGATTAGGTTACCTTGCCGCCCTATAAGGTTACCAATTTGTTTAACTAGTAGCGCGTCTTCTAAAGTGAATCCCCAAAGATGTCGCATGGCCGACAAATGACCGAGAAGACGCATTGGGTTTATTAACAAAATGTAGCACTCTCAGTGGGATTATTAAAGTCTTAGGGACAGCCATATTAGACCAAGGGCAATCTACCTGGCATAAATGGCCAATTAAACGTGAGAAAAATATCCTTAATGTCTTTATAGAAACATCTTGTTTGCATGTGTTTCACTACAATTAGTACTCTAGGGAATGTCATTTCAACTAAAGTAACTATCGACAAAGATCATAAGAAAGAGCTGGATATCATCTAAATAACAACAATTCCACACAGTCATGTTCGAACAAAAGACATCCCTGATCTCATTCCACAAGCCATTATTACTTTTAACATAGCCATGGCAACATCCCTCCAACACCACCCCCGACCACATCCCTGGAGAATACAGAGATAGTTGGTGGCAGAGGGTTAGATATAGGAACAGTCAATGCTCATATTCGTTTTTGTCTCGGGTGTATTGTGAGCCGTGTACCCTCAGTGACCTTTGGCCGAGCAGTATGACCTTGGCGGCAGGCCTCATGCCCTTGGTGGCCTTACACAGTCAATGCCATGACCCCTCTGTCATTTCCCTCAGATAACCTTGTGGGAACATGCTGACCTTTTGACCTTGTCAGTGATGCTGACTATCCAAAAAGCTATATATCCTCGGCTAGACTTTGGTTTTGGCTGGTAGAGTTATGGCATGCTTAGTGTAGAGTGTGACTGTTGATGATGTTAGACTACGCTCTCAATGATTGATAGCCCACAATAGATCTCCATTTTCAAACTTCCCATAACCTAAACATAAATGTATATACATATATGTGTCTGTATACGGGGGGGGGGGGGGGTTGATGTAATAATGTAAAGATCAAATACATGATCTAGAGTCCCAATTCTCATAAGAAGATTTATTGGCACGTTAGGAACAACACTAATATCAGGAGGGGTATTTATTGCTATAGATCTGGCGTGGAAATAGAGCACAAGGTTGACGAGCCTATCGCAAGTGACTGGGTTGTTGAAGTGCCCATCGGGAAGTCCTGACAATGGGTGTGCTTGTGTGGCAGCGGGGGTGGGGGGGGGTAGTGATGCATGTGTGAGAACGCAAATTGAGGTGAATCATGGACTTTAGGGAGGGTTGAATCATGACGTAACATCTTTGTGTGATCTCAAGGGATTATGGCACGCCCTCAAAGTTATTGCTGTGTTACATTCCATGACGTAACGTCATAAGGTGAGGCTGGCCCTGGTGCTTCCTGCTTAGGATATTGCTCGTGAGGAGAAATATTGTCCTTGACAAATTGGCGTGACACTGTGTGAGGATACGTCATGTATATGCTATATAATATAGTACTAGTCACCACGCATGCTCACGCATCATAACACCGATTTGGTGGCTTTGGTTCAGTGGTGCGTTTGATTGGACTCTACAGGGCAACCCCTGGGCATCACTCTCGTCTATACGCCACAGCATATTGTATTCAATTTGTTTGGTATGAGGTATTCTATATGATATGTGCATTTCTGTATATTGACATACTGTGAAATTTGGTAATATAATAATGTCATATCAAAACAGTGCATTGTGCAAAGTTCCATATTTTTGCGATTCCCTTGATTTTAGGAACCATTGCCTCTATCAGTAATTATCTAAGCTATTGTACCATTCTGTACCTGACAAGATAAGGTATGCAAAATTCTCAAATTCATTCGTAGATCGCATTATATTCAGATTGGTCGATAAATCGGTCACCCAGAGTACATTCTGTTCATAATTGAAGACCGCCAAAAAGGATGTATGAGTCCTACGTGAGAAGCTTCACCTTGAGCTGCTGCTACCAGAGCTGACCCTGAGCTGCTCCAGGGTAGTGTTCCCAGGTCTGACTGCTCACATATCCAGCACCTGTGTCCTCTGTGGCCGCTATTGACTGTGGGCAGTACTGAGGAGTACTTGTGAGCAGCTCAGCTCATAGAGCGTCTGATTGGTACTGAGCAACTCAAGGCGCACCTGAGCTGCTCCCTACCTGCGCATGTCGTAAATTAAAGACGTAGTTGTGTGTAGTCTGTAGGTTTAAGACGTAAACACATCATTTATAAATCGTACTTTAAATGCTACAGCCCCTACTCATGTTTTCCAGCCCTCTATGTTCCAACAGTACTCAAGTTGTGTAATATTGTGAATTCCTGATTTTTAACTTTCATGTCATTGACAACCCACTTTTTGTTCTTCTGTATCAATACCACATATCATTTTTGTAGCTAAACAAATTCAGAATATATTGAGTAACCAATCACCTCATATAAATGCAGGATCCTCATATCGGATACTCGCACTGCTATCAATATGCCAACACCACATTAGGTACCTATAATGATGTCGTAAAAGCCTCACCCATCCCAATTACACGCTTATGCTATCTGCCGAACCACTTACATGGGACATGAATCGGTGCAACCGCTCTAAAAGTACTTGTGTATGTATCAGCGTTGAGGAATCAGGGGGGGGTAATGAACCCAGACCCCTTATCAGCACTAATCTACATGACTGATACACACCTGGGGACCATGTAGACTCTTATCAGTGGTACCAGACTCAGGTGCCCAGTGCACCATTGCCTGTATTAGAGATATCAAAAAGCAATCTCTCCTGTCGATGATCCAAGTCTGAGAATAGGGATTGATAGTTCTAGCCTTCTTAATGGGTGTTCAATGCTTGGTATCATCTTGGGTCGTTAGATTTAGGAACCTTGGTTAGAACGTGAAGAGCCAAATATAGTGCTTAAATGCATCATGCCATTTGTCGGCATCGTGCTTGAACGCTGCAACTCGCCAGTGCTGCAATCAAGCAGCATGCCAACTCTAGTGGGTTGATACACTCCTGAAGGGCTGGCATGAGGAATGAATGTAGTACTGGTGAGTAACTCGCCAGAGCTTCATAGGTGCATCAATACAACACAGGACATCGCTGCCATAACACGGTATGCGGCCCTTAAAGGGTTAGTCACGCTAGCCTGGGCAGCAACATGGCCACTGCGGCAACTCAAGCCCTGAAACGACCGGTGGAAATCTGGTTGCCTGGCCTCATTTTGCACATGAGCTGGGGATTTTATAAATGACACTCACGCCAATAACATTTGCACGGCCATTAACCCCGCCGCCGGGCAGCGCCGGCTCGCCGTAATGAAACAGACCGTGCGGCCACCGGGAACCAGCGCCCGAATAACGAGCCGAAAATATACCCATTAGCCAAATGTCGGCTGCGTTTTCCCGCCAAAAACTTGCAGGCGTGAAATGAGCCACTTAGGGCGGGAAACTGGAAAATTATCTCAAGGAGAGATGTCGAGGGGGGACTTCGGGACCCCCATGAACGAATTCCGATTGAATTACGACCAGGAACGTGGTCGTTTAAGGGTGAAAGAGGGAGGATTGCCATGAGGCAGTGCTGCTGAAGGGTTATACTTTCAGCAGGTTGTGCACGGACTGGGAGGGAGCCCGTGGGAATGGTGGCGAGTTGGATACTAAAACAATGCCATGGTAGCCAGCATTAGACTAGAACGTAGGTCCGATTTAACGACCACTTCTACGCTTTATACTGACCAGATGAGATCATGCTATCTAATTCAGCCATAAATACCCTCGCCCGCTGATCCTTCCCACTATACAGCCGGTTGTAACCATCATGCATACAGCAGTGCCAAGGGATTCCCTGCAATCCAAGCAATGGTTCCTATGTCTAATCTAATTGTACAACCATCTGGGAAGCAACATAACTCTATAGGGGTCTGTAAAACTATGCAGCCTGTGAATCCTGCTGACTGTATGGGAGATACTTAAGGATGACAACAAAAGGGTTTGGCAGCAAAGTGAATTATCCTCACCATCATGTCGGTGATCCCTCAGGACTAAATAAAAGCAGCTGCTAGAGAAAAGTCAGTGGATGAGTAGGTGGATGTGGGTGTATGGGTGGGTGGGTGGGTGGGTGGATAGGACAGTAGGTAGGTGGAGAATTTTGCAGGCATTAGTGTAGTAGTACATACATGTTTTGTTTTATTTTAATAGGGCTAGAAAGTAGTCGGGAAAGCTTGTACCGGACATAAAAGAAGATGCAAGGATACAAAGAAACACAATCACACTGCAGGATTAGGTACAACTACCATATTATAGCCTAATGAATGAGTGTATTACATATATCAGTCTCTTTAACAAGAAAAGAAACTATATGCTGTGATGTGTAAAAGCAGAAAAGTGGGTAGGTAGCGTTGAAACCAAATCCCAAATATTGACCCGACATTGTTATCTCCCAATATACCTACCAGTTGTTATTTTGGCTTCAAAGGACTTGCGCACAATCTAAAACCTAAAGAGTTTAAGGAATCGTTCTCAGATTTCTACCACAACCTCCGTCGCTACCTCCCATTGATTGTACTCAGCAGTTTAGATGGAAACACACACAGTATTTCTGTACTGTAATGTGAAGCACTTAACTCAACTGCTTTTATGATCTGCAATGAAAATGACACTTCCTTTATAGCACCAAGTAATGTAACAGGTGAGAATCAATAAGACACTATAGTACTACGGGTGGAACCCACACTGAAACGAAGCTAATAAAAATGTAGTCCTATTATCTCCAGAATCTATGATTGATCCGATACTGAGTGCACCAGGTACCCCCTGCCCCCTCCCTTATCCATTACCAGCTGGAGGAGTGCCCCCTTCCTCCTGACAAGCTGCAGTGCCCACCCTGGAGGATGCATCGTGCCTCCTCCCCGTGTAGACAGGTGTTCTCGTGACTCGAGCAGATAATTACCTTATACCCCTAACCATTTAAGAGCAGTGTACTACATTGATATACATTATGCCATTAGTCGTCATGATGCATGAATGCAGCCGGGAAAGTAACTCACCAAGGCTGCATTCATGCAGCATGCTGACCCTACATTTCGATTCACTCTCAAAGGGTTCGACGTGATTCATCAACGGACGAGTAACTCGCCTGGGCTAAGTCCATATACCCATGTCAACCACGGGCATGCCACATTGAAGCACTAAGCCACCCTTAAAGAGCTAGGAGTCTAACCCGCCGGCTCCCACACCCCTCCTCTCACGGTCCTTTTTTTTGCCTCCACCCCCTCATCTTCCCTGGTGGCCCGGGGTGCCGTGGAGACAGAGGCCGGATCAGTCGAGGCGTGAACCACCTCACCCAATCCCGCTGCACATGTACACGCATGCGTGCGTCCGCCTAGTACCCCTGCGCATGTGCGAGAGCCCAATTGCGCCTGCGCAGGACTTAAGCCCGCCCCATGGTGTGAAGGAAGCGAATTTTCTATTTTCTATTTTCTGGATTCTTTACTTGGAATGCTCTTGTTGAACCCCCTCAATAATGGAGCAACTTAGCAAATGGTCCACTTCATGGTGATCCCAGACGGAATATGATGCCAGTCGTCATGCTATAAGAAGAAGAAGAGTAGACGTCTATTATTGAAGAATGAAGTTGCTGATCGTGCAGACAGGCTTTTTATCATCGACTCTATCCGGGAGTTTCCCATAGTCCCGTCGACCCCTGTTATTTAAGACGTAAATGGAGGGAGTATATGTGGAGGGGCTTTTGCTGAGACTGACGTTTTAATGCGCAGGGCGTGCATGACGTCATGGCGTTACGTCCGCTCTCTAAGAGCATCTTTTGCCACCTATACTTAATAACGATCATTAGGTACCCCTGGAATGCATGTCTCATCTACAGTTCTATGCGATAATCCTGTTCCTCATGCGATAGCTGTGGGGTAATGCATCATAGCTATGAGCTGGTGGAGATAAGGTCCAAGGGACTTTAGAAAGACGCCATTTAACAGCATTAGCCAGACTTCTGACACAATAGGGAACGTCTCATAAAACGTGTAGAAATAAGCGTTCTTGTACTATTCAATTCAAAATGCTCTCTAGTCCTAGATTATTTCCGTTCATAATGTGATAGAGATCGTGAGAGCAGAAAATGCAGTTCCTACACTATTGTGGTCGGGTTGGATATATAATTACGGTGAGTGGTGGTTGACCTAAGCGTGTACTTGACATGTTTCAATTTAGGTTATTATCTAGCATATTGACACGATGATAATGTTGCAGCAATTTTCATCATTTCAGCACAGGAGAAACTATCATGCCTTAAAGCAAGAGAGGCAGAAAACTGGACAGATTGCCATCCTTGAGTGGGAGGTTTACACTGGGGAGGTTTTACTGTACTGGACAAAGCGCCGGAATGCAGCCGCTCCGCCCTCCCGGTCAAGTCCATAGGCATGGGAGCTTTACACGAAGTGAATAAACGGTTACACAGTGGGCCCAGTATTTGGCAACCATGGACTCAGTGTTTATTTTTGTCTGCTTTGATTCTTTTTATTTCCTCTTTGACTTTGAGAGTGTTTTTTTTCCCTCTCGCTTGGTCCGGCCGGTGGCGGACTTGAGTAAACGTTTGTTGATTTATCACCTCCCCAGCCAACATTAGCCAGTGGTCTGCCCCCTTCTCCAGTTGGGGAGGCTAGCTGCGCGCGCAGCCCTACTTCCTGCCCATCTATCACGTGGCACGTCATCCGTCACGTCACGTGAGAGGGTGGCGCGCGAAATGGATGACGGATGAAGTTTTTTCCTTGTGGCACGAGAGCCAATCAGATCACTCGTTACATCAGGCTGTAGGCACCAAGTGTGTTGTGTTAGGCCGCACCTGAATGGCTGAGCGATTCTTCAGTCCCTCGCTATAGGGGCATTGTCTATATTCACAAGAGTTGATTAATTGTGGGTCAAAAAGATTAGAGTGGCCTGAACTACTCTGCCTGTGTTTTATATGAGTGAGTTGTCCCATTCTAAGACTCAGGAACAAAGTGTCCTTTATTCTATCAGTTCTTTTTTGTCTCGTTTTCTCAGAATTTGATGTAAAACAGGAACGATTAGATAGAAGGCAGAGACGCTGACCATCAGCTCTGGTTTATATTTGTTTTAAATCCACGGGATGTGTCGTAAGTTTATTTTAATTCTTATTATCTGATAACAATAATTCACAGTTGTGTAGTCGCAGCAGATTATTGGCTTTATGCCCGAGAAAGCCAACTCCATTTTACAAACCAGAAATTGCAGCAACTTCTTATCGTTTATTGGACAACTGCTTATCAACCCATGCCGTAATGCACTGACTAGTCCCACCAGAAAATGAATCAAAATTCTGCTCTATAATCTAATGTTGAAAATGACACTTGTTCTGATGTAAAATCCATTTCCGCTTTCAGAAAAGGTTAAGCCTTTCTACAAAAAAGTATATGTACGCTATGGTTGCATTTTGCCTCCTTAGAGCTCCATGAGTGTTACTGGACTGCATTGGGACACCGTAACGGGGCCTAGATCTATGTGTCCCTGGCCTGAATCCCTCAATGTGGATATGCCATCACGATCTGAGGAAATTCAACCACAATAACAAAAGATATGTGGCGAGGTAGATATTTTAGCTGTCGTTGACTTTGGCATACACTTTCATAATTTCGATATTAATGGAAACATGAAGCGTGTGGGAATGTACTATTTTCAAGTCATTATTAGATTATCCTGAGGTTAAAGTATTTCTTAATGAGCATTTTGTAATCTGTATTCATTTCATTTTCTTATAGAATAGAGACCCATAAATATTGCTATATTGAATGAATCGAAACAAAACATGTTTTCTATTCTAACTTTCCTTATTTCAGCTAGTAAGTAAACATGTTTTGGTCTGCCTGTACCATCTATTTGCTGATTTCTTTTTCTGAAATGAATCACTACCCAGATAACAACTTCTACTTTAGACAATACCCTATGGAGTAATTCGATACTGCGCAGGAACAAATGTAATGTTACAATTTTAAAATGTGGTTTATTCTGTTAGTAGCACTGTTTGAAGTTGATGTGTATTAGGGGCAGAATCTACTAAGGGTTTACAGATGATAATACTATATTAGCATTGATGAGCTATAGTTTTCTACTGCAGGTAAAAAAGCATAACACAGGCTACATAATTGGGTTAGCTACACACAGTGTGGGGCACTATTAGGATACATTGGAGGCATTGTCCCTGATATAGAGCCCTAACAGGAGACCTAAAGCCATTATACAGTGTCTTACTTAGTCCAGCAGTACCCTGCCTACATAGCCAGTTACCCTACTCTCTTACCTCCTCCTCAACCTATTACAGGCCCACCAACTTGGCTTCTACTAGTGCATGGCCATAGGGCTTTTAGAGTGGCTCATGCACTCTGCACTAGAGTCTCCAGTCTGTAGGCTCCGAAAGGTGTCTAAACACCCTGATTTAGAACTGAACTGGTGTAGTAGAATACATGATGGCCTATCTATAGCAGTCAGGTGGTGACCCACTATTGTCATCAAATGTGCGGTAAGGCTAAATACCTGAGATTCTTGAAATCTTCTATTAAAGATACATTGCCACCTAAATCGACCCAAAATCAAGTTATGAAATAAACCCAATATAGACTTCCATTCTTTTTTTTTACTATCAACTGCTAGGCCCCCTTATCGTAGGAAAGCCATTTGTTATGAAATCTAGATGAAATACTGATCGGAGGGCTCTCTGGTAGACCTATGAATTCACTGTGAGAGCCTAATGTATCTTTACCCAACTTCAATGACTTCAATAAACATTTGATCATAGGAAACAGCTCTATAGTTGAAATGTGCAATAGGTTCTTGAAATACCTAGTTACAGTAGATATAGGTGAGTCCTACTGATAAGCCTGGCCCTACCATCTAATTCTCAGACCATCTTTCCTGACAGACACATTAGTCTTTCTGGTCTATTAATAAGAAAGACACAGTTATAGCCTTATAGAGGTAGATTGCATTAATCATCTTAGGCGTGCTTTGAGGTCGGATATGTGACAAAAGGACATCTGTTACTGGATAATGACAACAGGTAAGGGGAGCGGCTGGAACATGTTGCATCCCTGTGGACACATTGCTTTAATACCTAGAATATCAATGAGTTGCTTAGGCCAAAAGAAACCAGGTTTGTTTCAGGTAACATGGGAGCAAAATGTAGGGTCGGTAGGTCGGATTTCTTTTTTTTAATCTTTTTTTTAGTGAAAGTACTACCCAACTTTTTTGAATCCCCCAAAATTGACCCAATAAAGGTAAAAACATGAAAATTTCTTCAAAATTGCATAAAAAAACGTGGGGTCGGCCCTGCTTTGATAGGGTTGGCCCTGTTTTGATAGGGTCGGTCGGGTGACATGAAACAAACCTTTTTATTTTGGCCTTATAGTGGTAGATTAGTTACATTTGTAGACATTATCTATTGTAACCTCTGCTGTCTTCCTTAATCTCATCAACCTTTACCATGCAGTGTTACCTTATAAGCTTCTGAAGGCTGCAAGGTCATCACACCCATACACATTGTCCATATACATAGTCACACCTGTATTTTACCTGACATTCCCAACCCCCTCAGACATCAAGGATCTAGAGGAACAAAAGACACTGCAACATGGCCCTCTGAAACCATGATCCAGCGGCTCATTGATAATAAATAATAAGTGACAAACAGAGGTAGCAGTATCACAGGTTCATGAATGCAGCAGATGGGTGTAAGAGAAGATGTTAAATTTTGGGGCCAGGAGATCCAGGGGGGGGGGTGGCTTGACCTGATTCTGTTGGGTGTGTAGCCATGTATATATAGGCTGTTCAATACTTCTTTGTCAGCTCTGACCAAGGTCTCTCATTGCAGTCCAAGTAAAAGCAGCAAGGTCTATAATTATATGTTCTGTCTCTGAACTCATACTATAATGTTAGCTTTGCCATGTAGATGGTCATAACTATGTTCCCCTCTTTATTTCTACAAATAGTGTTTTTTTCTACCCATATATGAGCTGTAAAATGTGACCTTAGTACAGGGTACATACATCTCCCCTTCCTAGGCCATGTCCTATCATCAGCATCGGTAATAGTGGACATAATACTGATAGGGTATTGTATCTGTCCATTGATGCAAATGTCCTCTATTCTATATCTATAATTTTGTGTTTATCCATCTAGGCACATGTCCATACAACACCAAACATCACATCTGACAGGTCTAAAGGCAGTAGGTGGATACCAATGGCAGATAATATAGACTCAGAGGCACTGTTTGAGGAGGCGGAAGAGGAGGTAGAGGGATTTGTCAATCACACTTCTCTCATTAGTCGATTCTCAAGGTGGCTGGTAGACATGGCTTCACAAATCTGCTAAGTGTAGGCTTCAGAGTCCCCAGCCACCACACATATACACACCCTCAATCAGTGTGACGCTCCCCGTGTCCTGCCACTGTGTTAAGCCCTGCTATTGAGTTAAAAGCCTTACTCTCACGTCCTTCCTAGAATCCTATATTTTTATCCCAACCGGCCAACACCATCCCTTACATCCTACAGCACATTGTACAGAAAGCCTTTGGACATTTGAGTTCAGCTTCACCATCTCTGAGTACCACTTGTCCATATGTGGGGGTCATTACACTTAATATCCACAATAGACCAAGAAGGCCAACTACACATTTCTTGGACTTAAATGGAAGATTCAAACCGAAACAGGTGATTATTATTGAAATCAGACTTTGATATGCTAGAATAAAATAGGAAACAGGAATGATTCTCCTTATAGCACCATAACATGTGCTGTATTAGGACACCATAATGCACTCATGGTGTAGGTCAAGGTCCGAGAAGCCTCACAGGAGACCTAAAGCCACTATACAGTATCTTACTTTGTCCACCTGTACCCTGCCTATATATATTTATGTATATAGCCAGTTATCCTCCTCTCTTACCTTCTTCCTTACCTATCATGGTTCCACCAACTAGACCTCTACACATGCATGCCCATATAGGCCTTTAGGCCAGGCTCAGTGCTGGAGCCACTCACTTGAAGGCTCTGAAAGGTCTAGAGGGCAACCGCAGCTCCAGGATCTAGAGCCAGACACAGCAGGTGTGGTAGAATGCATGAAGGCCATTCTATAGCTGTTATAATCATTTAATCATTTACTGGAGGAATCAATGCGTAATTTGGCCCAAGTAAGAAATATACAGTTATAACCTTAAATATATAGATAGCATTGACCGTATGTGCTTTAACAATAGATAGCTGAAAAAAGGACTGGATACAGGTGAGGGGAACGGCTGGGTAATATTGTATTAACTATGATTCTGATACCCATAAGATTAATTAGTATGTTGTGGTGCTACCCTGGCTATATTTGTCCACCTTATTTATATGTATGTATGCTTTCTTCCTTACTTCCGTCTACTATGAAGTCTTACTTTCTATAGGCTGCAAGGTCTTCACCCCCTCCCACACCCTACCCCCATGCATAGTCACACCTGAGTTTCACCTGGCATTCTGCACTGTGGAACTCTGGAAACAAAAGACACTGCAACATAACCCCCTGACACCATGCTCTAGTGCATAATTAATGAAAGATTATTCAGGACAAACACACATAGCCATGGCAAAGGTTCAGGGATGTAGTAGGTGGGTGTGGCAGATATGTCTTCAGGCCCGAAGATCGAGGGAGGGTGAAGGTGACAGGGTGTTGGGTTGACCTGTTTCTTTTGGTTCGTAACCTAGTTTCATATATATAGGCAATCAATACCTATTTGTGAGCTTGGACTAAGCTCCCATTGCGGCCTTAGTCAAAGTAGCCATGTCTTTATATCCTATATACAAATAGTAGCTTCTTTTCTCCTATTCTCAATATGATAAACCATGATCTAAGAAAAGGGACCATCAATGCACTGTACCATCTCATAGCATACTTGATACAATAGTATTATCACCACTACCTGATCATCATTATCCTACAATGCCTAATTATCCTTTCCAACTGTTTGATAGATTAAAGGCCATCTGTGAATGTCCTCCTCTATTCTGCATTATCACAGTGTCCTAATTCTGTGTATATTCATCTTGGCACATGTCCATATAACACCAAACATCACATGCCACTAGATGGACGGCAGTGGGTGTAAACCAATGGCAGCTCACAGACTGTATAGACTCAGAGGCAGCGTTTGAGGAGACGGAAGAGGAGGTAGAGGGATTTGTCAATCACACTTCTCCCATTAGTCGATTCTAAAGGCGGCTGGCGGAGATGGCTTCACAAATCTGCTAAGTGTAGGCTTCAGAGTCCCCAGCCACCACACATATACACACCCTCAATCAGTGTGACACCGCCCGTGTCTCACACACTGTCAGGGCATTAAGCCCGTCTACTGACTTAACAGCCTTACTCTCACGTCCTTCCTAGAATCCCATATTCTTACCCCACCCGGCACTGAGCACCCCCAACATGCTGCAGCTTAGTCTACAGAAAGCATTCAGACATTTGACTTCAGCTTCACCATCTCTGACTCTGACTGGCTCCTATAAATGTGTCACTATAAATGGCATATACTATATATACTTTCCACATATATGTATATGATGTTCATACATTTCCATGTATATAATGTTCATACATATATTTCAGAGTGTTCGTTCTGCTCCCTCTTTTCCTCTCGTGCCCTGTGTGTGTTATATGTTTGATTTGCTCTATGTCTCTCTGTCACTCTATCTGCCTCTGGCTCTTATTCTCTCCGTCTCTCCCTCTTCCCCACTCATGCTCTCTAAACTCTATCTACGTCTCCCCTCCCTCTTCTCCCTCTCACTCCCTCTCTGTCCCTTTGTCTATCCATCTCTATCACATCTGCCTGTCCCTCGTTCTCGTTCTACTTCTCTTCATTCTGCCCCTCTGACCGTTCCTCTATTCCTCCTTCCCTCTCTGTCTGTCCGTCTCTCTCTATCTCTACGTAGCCTATACCCTTCCCTTTCCCAGTGTTTCACGGGTGCAGTCTCCCATCCCCATCCACACACTCACATGTGGCCAAAGCCTTGCAGCTGAGATTAAGTCCTGTCGGCGCATGCGTGCCGGTATTCCGGCTGCCTGCAGCTGTCACTCAGGATGCCCAGGAGGGGTGTAGGTGGAATTGGGTAGAGATGGTCTAGGCGACGTACTGATAATAAAAAGCATGTAGGAGTATAGTCACTAATAACTACCCTCTGTATAGTGCAGCACCAATAGTCAGCTGGCCATTAACCATCTTCTTAGTCATGAAGTTAGTCACTGTGACTATGTTAATGCATATTTTTATATAAATGATTATAGGTAATTTATAATTTATTTATAGATGTATGTGACTATTATGTTTAACTTAAGTTAGATATCTACTGCGAAAAGGGGGCCATGAAACGCACATCACTTGACGACTCAAAGTTAATCGCTATACTGACTACCCTTTCGCGCCATATTCTTATCAGTGTATGTGGCTAGTATTGGTTTGGGGTATGTTGCATGGACATGTTACCCTATATACATATATACAATCTGAGGATACAGGTAGTTATCTTGTTATGTTTTTAGCTAAGGCCGTTTCGCATGTTGCATATTAAACATGACGCAGCAGAGCTGAGCAAAGACTGACAAAATGAAGCAAAATGAGCGGAAACTTCATCTTCTGAGCAAGTTATTTCATAACGATCAAATTAATTCTTATTTCTTGCTCAATTAGATTCTATTTGAATCTCGAGCCTTTCTGATTAAACACACGAGACCTGTGCCAAAATAATAACTGAAAGACATCCTCGTCTGAGCACAGATGATGCCTTTTTGTGAAGAACACCTTTTGTAAAACCAAAGAACCTTCCCGTCGCATGTTGGGACTAAACTGTTGCCAAATCACAGGATGGTTTACGAGTTTCGTATTAATTAACAGCTGCTCACACCTTAAGCACTAATATTACGAAGACATTAGTATTCTGACTAAAATAGTGTTCAACCTCCCCCCACCCTATTTAATGCCATGAGCACCGGTCCTCACTGCATTGGTTGAGCATTGGTTCGAGTGCAAGCTAGCAGTCTTTGCGAAAACTTTTTCATCCCACAGGACATTCGGTCCTGCAAATTTTCAATGTTGAAGGACCGGCTACATTTTTGGTGGACCGGATAGCCACATTTGTGATAATTTCTGCATTTTAAGTATAGAAAAGCCCAACATGTGACTGGACATTCAGTCCTGCTATGCCTGTGAATCTGCTGGACCGGTGGCATTTTAGAAGGACATTGCCACTGTCCTGCATGTTTTCACAAAGACTGAAGCTAGTTTGGCTTTTTGGTGTGGTGAGCGTGTTATGACATTATAGGATGTGTTACAAGGGACCTACATCCTGACGAAGTTCAGGTTATCAACCTTGAGCTATGGGTAAAGTTGTCATCTGATATTCATTGTCAAATTTCATCAATGGTGTCTTTTTGTTAATATTTCTTAAAACATAATGATGAGAGCGAAATCGATATTTCCCCTTCTACCATCACCATAAGAATTAAAAAATGATTTTTAACCTCTTTAGCTTGGGACAACCTGTTGGCTTCAGTATGATTATGGCGCCCATCTCTCTTAGAACAGTCTCTATATCAGTCATGTTAGAATTGACTCACCACCTTCAGCAGAGAAATAGAAACCGACTCTTACCTGAAACGACAGAAAATGGGAGATATTAGTATAATATACAACACAATTTAAGTATACATGTATTTAGATACATCACAGGGATTACGTTGTATAATGTCTCAATATTTTGACACCGATATGACAGTAAGACACGTCCTTGTAACATTACCCTTTCTATGCTACGCAATTTCTTTCTGTGGGGCTAAATTGAAAATCGACCGTCTCAAATTACACTTCTGATGCTATTTGTAAACATGGCTAGAGGTTCCCGAACCCACTTCGCGAGGCACCTTGAGGGAAGAGCTATCCCATGTATTATAGATGCATTCTATGAATCCTCAATCATAGAAAACATCTCCAGGGCGATTCCTGCTAAAATCGTGTGATTGGGAAGTCCCTTTCCCACAACACCATGGTGCCCACACCTGTCCGAGTTGCTCAGCTGGTGCTGACTCGTCCCAGTTAGGAGGTGTGAGTGGCTGCCAGCTCTGGGGAGCAGCTCTGAGCGGCTCTTGACACTCTGTATGCACGGGGCGAGCTACTGCCACCGGCTCAGCATTCACTACAGGGCAGATATCATGAAAAAGTAACGACCTAGGCTGCATAAAGAGACTCAACAAGACATCTGCCTTTTGCCAAGGACAGGGGCACTTTGTTGGTGCACTTCAGAGAGAATTACTGTCCTCCCAGAAGAGAATGATACTGATGGCTGGGGAAGGGGACAGTGTATAAGTGATGGCAGTGGGGGATATCGGTCTGCTGGTGGGATGTGATGATGGTCCTTAAGGGGTAGCATATAATCATAAGGCAGTGTTAGGCATACTAGCAATGAGTGTATAGGTGGGTGGAAACTGGAAGGTTTCTAGGGGACTAGGATTCCTGCTGAGAATTAACAATTATATTATGTATATGTCACTGACGATGTGGGATAAACTGGGACATGATGTCACACGATGGGGAAGGTGTTATGCACTTCAATGTGTCAAGTGGCTTAGACCATATTGCATGCGTCACCCTACAAATATTGTAATGGGTTCCTGTGAGTCCTGACAATGCTTCATGCATTCGGCCTACATATTGATCAGTTCATTTGAAATCCGTGCACTGGGATACCTCGTATTTGGCCATGTTTTTCCCCCATTATGTTCGTAATTCTGGACACCTGTCCGTGTATTTGATAATTGTGTATTTCGGAAACTTGGAGTACCCATCGGAGTAATATGCTTACATCTGAGATATAATTGATTGGGATGTACACAGAATTATTCTCTTTTGTCCATAAAGTAGGATATAATAGGCGAATGACGTTATTACCCTGCAGTGTTTTTATCCTGACAACACATGTCTACCTACCATATGGTCCATGCCTAAACTGCACTGTAAAATGTCAGTTTCTATCATAACAATACGTACCCCACTTTTCGTTATCCACATGGGGCAATAAACCGTTAAAGAGCAGCATATTGAGGTACATGTATTGCACTGTGCCCTTTTCTCTGCAGGATTACTCCTCTCTGGCAATGAACCAAGATGAAAAATGAATAAATGAAGCCTTGAGAAACGTGCTGTTAATACATCATGATCTTTCTGAACATCCCAATGGAAATCACGCGACTGTTGAACAAAAACATTTAACCTTTAACACTTGAAAGAACATTGCAAAATAACATCAAATAGAAGCCCTAACTGGATTGAAGGAATATCGTAACATAACATCAAACAGAGGCCCTAACTGGATGGAAGGAATATTGTAAAATAACATCAAACAGAGGCCCTAACTGGATGGAAAGAACATTGTAAAATAACATCAAACAGAGTCCCTAACTGGATGGAAGGAATATTATAAAATAACATCAAACAGAGGCCCTAACTGGATGGAAGGAATATTGTAAAATAACATCAAACAGAGGCCCTAACTGGATTGAAGGAATATTGTAAAATAACATCAAACAGAGGTCCTAACTGAATTCATGTGAAAGAGGACCGTAGAGCAAACACCTTTGTATACAAGGTGAATAATTCGATAAAAAATAGACATGATATACCATTGACAGAGCAGTGCCTCTGATGGAAACTCCACTTATTTGTGTACCGGTATGTGTAATACAAGGGTGGTGAGCTACTCTATGGCTTAGCGTGTAAGGCATGATTAATGTGCCCAGCCTCCAGTAGCACCACACCAGTCTTCCCTGATCTGCAAAGTGCTACCAGCCCCCTCCCCTCCTACATACTCTGCTGTCTTACTGTGCCACCCCTTAAGTCTCAGTCTCCCACAGGCTTAAACTAAGCAGCATACATTCTTGACTGGTTAGTGTATGTATCTACATGTACCATAGGGAACGACAGTAGTAGACAGACCCATCTTCTTTCATCCTTAAATGAGTCCGCTGTCCCAGGTATTTAGACATAGGGCACCATCAGAAAGATGATGGGGACTATTAAAGCAGTTTGCACCTTGCCATCTAGATGTGGGCCCAAACGCATGGGGAAGTAGGGTCAGTTAATGTGTTACAAAATGATGGGTGTTTTCCACCGTGGTGCCTATGGTATACGTAAACACCTGCACCTACCAGTCATGCATATTGGTCAGTTTAAGCCTGTGTAGTCTCTTTGTTTACCGGTCAGAATGGTGTCACAAAAGCCCATGGTAACCACCCTAGATTGTTACATGAATAGAGCCAGTTCCAGTTCTAATTATAATAACGTAACCGTAGAGTGATACAGAGCTAGTGAATAACAGTATCTGTATTTGTCATAACTGTGTTGCCATGTGGCTTTACCAAAAACAAGACCTGAGGTTCGCTGCGAATGATTGACAGTAGAAACCTGAATAGGTAACAGCATTAATTATTTTATTCTTCTAAACACATATTTTATCAAGGCTCCAGCTTCCTCTCCAATGTCTTTTAAGAGTTTTGCTTCAGAAACCACCAGGGAAATCTGCTGTGGCAAAAATGGTTGCTTTCCTTTGCTCAGGCAGCCAGGGCAGCGCCCGCACCATGCGTCTGCTAATACAAGTCACGTACAAAGTTAGGCCGACGGACAAAGTCCTTTTAATACCGTGCGGTGGGACGGCCTCAATGCCACTCTCTCCAGCCTCGCTATCAGCTGCTACTTCTTGTACTACCCCATCTCTGCCATAGCGTGAAAGATCACCCTCAAAATTTACCTACATCATGCTATTGCGATAATTATATATACAACACTTAGGCATTTTATTTATATAAAGTAATATATATATATATATGAACAATACATTTGTAAGTTATGGGCATATCTGCTTTGATTGTGTGGTAGAAAACGAACATATTCCGGGAATCACTTGTATTGTAGGGGACCTGTCAGTGTGTGATGGGGAAAGGAGAGCAGTAGTACAATTTTTTCTCCTTCTTGTACAGAAGAGTTCCTGTAGTCCTATAGCCTTTAGCAGAGTCTGATATTATAGACTGTGGCGGGAGAGTGCCTCAATGCATGGCACTATATAGCCTTCCAGCTCCCACCACCACCAGAGCTGCTCCACCCTATTCATCTGTATACCTACAGCTACTGTGAATATTCACACTGGGCTAACTCCAGATCTAGACTGGCTTAAGGTACAAACACGGTACAGAATACACTCCAGCACCTCCTCCACGGCATGCTTATTTATACTGGAATGAACATCTGTTTAGTAATTAAAGCCATGCCCTTTTTTGGAGGAATTCAATCAGCGGCCATAAAATGGGGAGTTAGTTGATAGAGGCAGAAGAGCTATGATGGATGAAGATCCTGGGATTACAAAAATACCCCTTATGTTAGAGGGTAGAGAGAGAGTGAGAGGGAGAAGAAGCTGATAAGTCTACAGGCACTGTGATGATTGTCATGGGAGTGATTCAGTATGAGCCGACCCCGGTATGACCCACCTTAACCATTTAAATACAGCATAACACGTTAATAGACTACGCCCTACGTCGTCATGATACACAAGTGCATCCCTGGCGAGTGACTCACCAGCGCTGTGTATTATGCCAACCCTTGGAGTCCATCAACCTGGTATGGTTAGCAGGACACATAGATACACAACTGGCTAGTTTCTCCTCATGGCTGCATTCACGCATCATGACAATAAAGGACATAACCAGTAAAGCACTTTGTGGTCCTTAAAGGGTTAATCAGTGAGTAAAACAAGGGGAGGTAATTACTGCTCTACCTTGGGGCTGGTTTTCATCTGGTGCTGCCCCCAGCCTCTACTAACTCTGTGTTGGCCCACAGGAGCAACTCCTCTTTAACCCTTTATGGACCGTCTAGGGCTTTAATGGGCTCTACCCTTGGTCATAATGATGCATGAATGCATTTCTTGTGAGTAGCTCGCCAGGGCTGCATTCAGGCATCATGCCGACCCTCCTGGGTTTATTTTCTCCTTGGCACAGTGTACCTATATAGTGCCTGAAAGTAACCCGCCAATGCTGTGTTGGTGCATCATGACGGCAAGAGTTAAGAAGTGAGTGAGGGAGGGGAAGGCACTACAGCATCCACAATTAACTGACCCTAGGCACCTCACCTACTTCTTAGATTAGTACAAGGTCAATGCTGCCTATTTATTCCTTATTTTAGATTGTGTCCTCCCACTTTCCTGACTGTAAAAGGGAGTGTTCATCCAAGATAGATGTGTAGGGAAAACATAATATCCCAGAACCCTGTTGGGAATGATTCTGTTTTGATACTTCCAAATGTATTGATACTTCCAAGGATGAGGTAGGACAGACATGGGAAGATAATGTGTATATATATTTCCATTAAATGTATGTGTACACATATATCGAATAAACCTTGAAGTTACCTTCACTTTCATCATTAAATTATTCCGCATCAGCCCAGCGCACGCGCTGTGAAGTGTTAATTACCCATTAATTGAGTATTGTTAGGAATTCTCCTAGAACTAGGCCTTACATTGTTTCTCTGCAGCCTCCGCTAATAGCTGTACCAGAACTAGGACTTATATTGCTTTTCTTTGTGTTCTAAAACTAGGACGTGTACTGTTCTTCTGTTGGGTCTAGAACTAAGACATATTGTATCCCTCTGGGTTTTAGAACTAGGTTTTGTACTGTTTTTGCTGTAGGTTCGAGAACTAGGACCCGTACTCTATTTGCTGTGTTATCTTTTTTCCCTGGGATCTAGGACTAGGATGGGTACCGTCTTTCCTGGGGGTTCTAGATCTAGAACAAGTACTCATTTTACTGTGGGTCCTAGATCTAGGACTTGCACTGTTTTTACCGTGGGTCCTAGAGCTAAGGTCTGGAGTGTTTTTCTGTGGGTCCTACAGCTAGGGTCTTGAGTGTTTCTCTGTGGGTCCTACATCTAGGATCTGTACTCTTTTTCTGTGAGTTTTAGGACTAGGCCTTGCACTGTTTTTACTGTGGGTCCTAGAGCTAGGATCTGTAGTGTTTTTCTGTGGGTCCTAGAGCTAGGATCTGTACTGTATTTTCTGTGGGTCCTAGAGCTAGGATCTGTAGTGTTTTTCTGTGGGTCCTAGAGTTAGGACCTGTACCCAGTACTGTTTTTCTGTGGGTTCATTGTGGAGACTTATAGACAGCACGAGCAGCACACGGTGCATACGGCTTCACGAGCAGCTCATCAGAGCCGGGGCTCCCTGGGGATATGGTGGGTGCAGTCGCCAGCTTTGTCTTGGGTGTACAATCTGCCTCCAGCCGGCCTTTGTACGAGACTG
Organism: Harmothoe impar; assembly: GCA_947462335.1. Classification (NCBI taxonomy): domain Eukaryota; kingdom Metazoa; phylum Annelida; class Polychaeta; order Phyllodocida; family Polynoidae; genus Harmothoe; species Harmothoe impar. The sequence goes on along the minus strand of OX381715.1, from coordinate 22,659,254 downwards.
CTTCTGACTCGTACAGCACAGATAAGGGAGCAACGGGAAAAATGGCCCTCTGTGTGGTCTACAGTGGTCCACAATGGATGGTTTCTTCACAAAAGCTATTTCTGTCTGCTTCTTTTAGTTGCTTCTTCCTTTACTATTGTAGTACTAGGCAGTTAATCTAGTGACCGAAATAGCCTTGTAGTATATTAGTATGGTGCACCAATCTTACTACAGTAATTAGTAACCATGAGTGTACTCTTGGTGTAAACTCATTAAAGGCATATTTCATTTGGACATCACAGTGATCAACCAATAGCTTATAGTACTAACATGCATCATAACGACACTTTGGGAGTGTATCATCCCCGTAGGGTGGGCATGATGCCTGAATGAAATACTGGCGAGGTACTCATCAGGGTTGCATTCATGTATAAGGACGACATAATGCATTAAAGCACTATGCGGCTCTCAAAGGGTTAACCATTAGCTTACATTACCAATTAAAGTACCCTCTTGTTTAACTCCCCCCTTTTCCCCCCCATCTTACCAGACAAACTCCCACTTTCCCTGACCTTTCCCCAACCCCCTATTTGTTGTCCTTAGTCCTGCTAGTGTTTGCCCAGACAATAGCCCATGTAAACACAACAACATGGCGTAGGCGGCTGCAGGCTTCACCCTACTCCACCTCAGGTACACACACCACCCCACCCACATTGACCACTTTACCCGCCACTACTTATCTACTTGGCTTCAAGCCAATGATTGCACCGTATCACGCAAGGTGCGCATCAAACTAAAGGTCAAAGGTAGCCGCCACGTGTTCTAGACGCTAGGGTTGATGCTCGTAGAAGCTTTTGACTTTGTAGTCAGTGAGCTATACTTAGGAGGCTTCCTCTTCTTAGGTTCTTAATGTAGATAAAAGCTTCGGAGCATCACATGGGACTATATCAAAGGGCTGTTTTATGTTCTGAAAGACATTTGTTTTCTTAACATGTTTTCTAAAACTGTCTGTTGAATCTTCCCATCATGATAATATGAGAAAAGAAACAGTGATTCATATTGAAATAATTAACTCAAATAAATGCATCATCTTTGATGTGGGAGACGTCGCATGAGAAAAGACCACACCCTGATGTTCCCAGCATTAGTAGACACTAATAATATGTCTTTATGAAAAAAAACATATGTGACGTTTACGTTGTTGAACTGAAGATGTATGAGCTACACGTTAAATTCAATCCCAGATGGTTAAAAGGCGTATATGTTTTTATAATATAAACCCATAGGATAGTGCTTTCATGTTATTTTAGTATACATGTATGCACATGACCAGTGATTCCAAAGATTGTAAGTCATTAGTATGCCATTCTCGACTGATTCACTTCCATTAGACGACCCTGTTGCCCATCCTACATTCATGAGCAAACACTTAAATCCCAATACTACACACTTAAGGTAATTCATCAGAACGACCAGTCACAATGCGAAATCAGAAGGCATGGCAGATGGACACAAATAATGATTCACTTTCATTCCCCAAAACACGATTAATAATTCACTTCTCATTTATAAATAGTGCAGCACTTCTCACCGATCCAGGTCCCCTTGGTGAGGACGGCACAGACAGATGGTACCAGTCTCATTGTGACTCTCAGCGAGAGGAATTAGAAAGGGCCGCTGTACATAACCCTTTAAGGGCCGCATAGTACGTTAATGCACTATACATTTTGTTGTTATGATGCATGAATGTGGCCATGGCGAGCAACTCTCCAATTCTGCATCTTGCAGATTTACAGGGTTGATACAATATTATTTCTGTGTGAATGTTGGGTATGATGCATGGATGCAGCCTTGCTGAGTTACTTACCAAGGCTGTATTCATGGAAAGTGACAACAAAAATGACTGTTTTGCCCTTAACGGGCTATATAGCGGTACCCTGGAGAATGGGTACTGGAGGAGTGTCAGTCTGTGGTGGGTAGTAGTACACAGGAGGCCTGGTGTCGTGTGTGGGGAAGGTAGCTGGTGGGAGGGTGGGGAGGCGTACATGGGATTAGCGATGACAAACCGCACGCTAACCAATGTAAATTACCAACATGGAATTATGACCTTGCTGCGTGTGGCAATGGGCATGGGGACAGGTTCGTTATTTTTTACCCTACGAGTATCGTTGTTATTATAGTTCATTCGGCAGTCTACTCTGTCATGTCTCATTTTAAGGGAAGACACAAAAAAGTATGTGAACTAATGGAACAGTAAAATAATGTACATAAATAATTGGGTGTGTCTCCTAATTGCAAAAAGAGGTCTACCATAGTCACACAGTAAATAGTAGGTTGCATATTCTGCAGATATACAGTAGGATGTACTGTAGGTATGCCGTTTATTGTACGTAAGTAGTAGAATCTACTGTAAAATTATAATAGATGCTGTAAAACTACAGTAGATGCTGCTGTCTACCTAGACTTTCCTTTTGCAATGCAATGAAGTGGTAAGGGGTGCAGTAATTCTATATACATATATACAAGTCGACAATACCTAGGGGGAATGCTTAAGGGTTAAGCCCTGGAGCAATGATTCCGCATGCGTCACAGCCAAATAAGTACCCCGCCCATTGAGCTAACACCCAGGCACAGACCTTACAGAAGACTCCCAGATGAGCAGCAGGAGTACAGCAGCATGCGTGGTAAATACCCTGCGTGTTGGAGATAATTTGGCAGAAATACAAGAAGGAGAGAGGCAGACAAAAAAGTGACAAGCCTTCAGCCACAGGCTGCGCCAAAAAGCTGGTGTGTGTCGTGGCCTGGCTTCAGTCCATGCTGATTCTTGCCCGGGTCACGGTAGTCAGGCCTTGTCTGTGCTCCACCCAGTGCCTCAGTGGAATCACTAATGGCTGATTTACTTCTGGTTGTACTTAACCATTTAAAGACCGCTTGGTGATTCAATGAGTAATGCTATTGGTTGGCACGATGCTTGAATGCAACTCTGGCGAGTAACTCACCAGGGCTGCAGAGTTGATTCCTCGATGGGCGGCATGATATTTGACTGAATTGCAGCCCTGGTGAATAGGCTGGCCATTAAGGACTGCATTCATGTATTACGATTAAAGCACTATGTGGACCTTATATGTTTACCTTCGGCAGGAGGAAGAGCCGTTAGCATGGGCTTGCAGTGTCTTGTTAATGTTGGCATGGTTATGGGATGAGTAGGGATAAATGGCATTTAAGTTTAATAAGAGGGATTTGACAAGTCTTTACAGGATGATTTACTACAGGGCGGGACATGCTGTTATTGCTTGTTTTAGTCTATTGTCCGAAAGGTCAGTATAGGATTACATGTAAATGTTCTGCTTAGATTGAATTTTAAAATGTCAGGAAAAGGGCAAGGCTACACAGTATAATCGATCAAACTAGGTATTAATCAGGTCTGGGAATACAATACGGATCTTTATATTTAGGCTTATCGACTTTCAGAGTACATCACCAAGTAAATCAACATGTTCAACATGCCCTGAATACAACCTAACCACCACAATTTCCACAGGATAAAATCGTTAGTAGGACCATATGGCTGGAGCATATTGCACAGACTGTAGCGCCACCCAGTGGGTAATTACTGGCTTATTGTCTATTAGGCAGCACATATGGGCAGGCAGGGGCTGGTATCAGTGGTGACCAGGGCTCTAATCGATCACCAATCCCTGCCTACTGATTGCCTTGACACCCACCATTGTTCATTACAATACCCATCACCCCTATGGTGAGTGCTACTAACACGCCACCTAGCGACTGTCACTGTCAGGGGCTATACTCTGGGTCCCTGGGCTAGCTAAGGGCAAGATGAATAGGTTTGTTTCTTCTAACACTATCAGACAATGGTATAGGATAGGTAGGGCAGAGTCCTAATACATGTTTTAAATATAAGATATAATATAAGATATTCAGAAAGATGCTGACTCCGGCTTTTAACATAAATAAAGATACTAAATATGTACCTGCTATGTAGAAAGAGGAAGGGTTTAATGCCCTGTGTTTTGCAGATATGTTTGGGTTACCTGACAAAACTCTATCTCACTCTACCCATACTGATATCAGTTCAGTCCACACTGCATGGCTGTCCAGAGGATGTATGCAGGAGGGCGGTGGGTGAATGGGAGATGGGGTATAGCAGCAGCAGCAGCAGGAGGAGTCGTAGCAGGAAGGCACCCCTTTATGCCTCCCCCTACACCACCCACCACCCACCACCACACAGACTATTCACACACATGTACCCTACCCCAGCCCCAGCCCCCCTTGGGGAGGGGGGGGGGGGGGTTAGGGAGTAAAGCGCGGCCTGAGATGTGGGGATAAATGATGTGTGTGATGAATGACCCACTACAATCCCCGCCAAGCTCACCCTGGAGTTATTGCCCTCGGCCCCTGGAGGAGGGCCGATTAGAGGCATGCTTGGTGGCTGGTTGACAGGGCACTGGCCGGCATTGACAGTCACCCATGGTCTGGTGACAGCTATAAATACCCTAATGGAGGTCCTGTGCAATTCAAGTTGACAGCTAGTGACAGCTATTGACAGTATCAGATGTCTGCTGACAGTGACTGCTGCCACAGATGGAAATGGGTATTGACTGTCATTGTCAGTCATTCACCACCGTTGACACTTACTCTAACCCTTTAGGGACACATAGTGTTTCAATGTGTTATGCCGTTTGTCGTCATGATTCTTGAATGCAGCCCTAGCAAGACTAGTATACTCGCCAGAGTTGCATTCATTGACCATGCCGACAAAGTACTTTTGAGAGTAGCCTTGGGTTCGAAACCATCAACAGATAACCAATTCAATATACTACTTACACCAGAAGGACAGGGTTCCTCATATGAGGTTACTTTTTCCATTCTCACCTCCAAACATAAAATACAGCCAACAGTTAAATCCATATTGTTTTAGAAGATACTGCTTGCTGTTGAGAAGCATTAGGCAATGATCCAACTATATATAGGAGCCATTGCATTCAGATACAAGATAATAATAGCAAGAGAGTCTGGATGCGTACGCTATATATAGCAGAGTACTGTCACTAACAGGGACACCTTACTTTACCCTGACATGGCGCGGGTGTCGTCCCTGACACTCAGTGACACCAAATGTGACAGCACAGAAGCATTAGGCACCATTTGTTACCACTGCCTTGTTAGGTTTGACCGTTCCCATATATATATATTCTTCCCATCGATTGACTGCAACCCAATATAACATGTATAGGGGATGAGACAGAGAGAGAGGGGGGTATAGAACAACCCTAAGGCTATTCCTCTATATCGGCCATTGCTTGACCTGCTACTGGCGAGATTAGCACTTATGAAAGCTGTCACAATGGGTACCAGCTTTTACATAATGCAGGGAAGTATTTCGTCGTTCTAAAATGTATTCCGCTAAGCGCCTACATGCAGCAGGTACCTATCAGGGTGATTGTTATCAATAGTAAATCATGGGCCGCTAGTGACTGGGATTCATACAAACCTATTTTCGCTGTGCATATGTAACAACGTCCTCTGCCGGTCTGTGCTATTTGTCATAGTCCCATATCGTACAGCATGAATGCCCTTCCCACAGTGACCCAGTCACAGACTGACTATGATTTGGTCTATAGTATATAGTCGTGCGGCGTGTCATCCTACCATGAGCAGGGTTATGGAAACAGTGGTTGGGTGTGGTTTCTAGTCGGTTGGCTAGGAAGTGTCTTATTGGTTGCTGGTCTAGTTCATCACTTAGTAAAAAGCCGGTACTGACTGCCCTTTTTTCTGAACACTACTAAAACACAAGAAGCAGTATGTTCGGATCCGCTGGAGTTCTTCAATGGGAGTGATGCCATTCAATTGCAAATGGCGTCGCCATTGTCTAGACCTTGCATCCCCGTATTAGAGGCCACATGTCCTGAATGGGCAGGGCTAGACTTTGACTATAGGGCCTACAGTATACGCTGACTGACAACCACAGTGACAGCAAACGCTCGATAGCAACAACAAGTATCAACGACCCAACCAGAGCAGACGACAAAAAGTCTATATAAACATCCGCTGGTTGCCGGGATGCGGGTCAGGAACCGGCCCGTGACCTGCTGTAAATACATTACCGGCGGACAACCAGCGGCATAACCCTTTATGCCCTTGGTCGTCATGATGCATGAATGCAGCCCTGGCGAGCAACTCGCGAGTAGCTGGCTAGGGCTGCATTCAAGCATCATGCCGAACTTTCGGGGGTGAGTAACCCCTGTAGAGTGTGATTCTTGAATGCACAATGGCGAGTTACTCACCAATGGCTGCATTCATGCATCATACCAACCGAGGGTATTGCACATTAAAGCACTATGCGGCCCTCAGAGGGCTAACAGGGAGGTGGTAGAAATGTGGCAGTGGGCGCGGGGCTGGGAGCTAGCAGAGATCGGGGTGAGATGATGTGATTTGTGGGCAGCTCGGTGGGAAGCTGATGAAATGGATGACACCCTGGAGGACGCCCAGGAGATGTAAGGCCAGCCCGGGGGCCGTTCTGCACTGGTACCACCTGGAGGTGCGACCTGGTAGAGGTGGGGGGGGGGGTAGATGAGCTCTGAGGTGGGGGGGGGGTGTATATATAATGCCTTATATGTAACGGAAAATCGGGTGAGTGACTTAAATAAGTAGGGATTAAAAGCTGGATTAAGAGGGAAATACATAATATTATGCGGATAGCATGACTTGGGCAATAGGTATAGAGAATGGTGAAGAGTGTCAGGTGGCTTTGTAACTAGGGTAGGAGAAGGTATGAGCTGGTTTGGTGATTAAAAGACCCAATTAGCTGCTGGAAGTGATAATATCTGAATTATGAAGCTGATAGCGAAAACATTAATTATGTTTGGGAATAGACATGTGTGATAGTCAACATATACAGAATGCAAGAACATTCCCGAACACCAGATACAGGTTGCGTATATATAGAGGGAGCAGCCGCTGTTACTACATTGTGTAAGAGGAAAGTTCACTGGGTAATACGTCAAATAGATAGATGCGTGGAGGGGAGGGGCAGCGTGAGACGTTGAGGGGGAAACACTGTAGAGCACATATGCTGGAGCCGTGTAGCAGGGTTGTAACAGATTTGGATGGTGGAGCAGGAGGAGGGGAATCGCGTGGAGGAGGCACCAGGATTAATGGGGCATGTTTACACAGAATAGCAGCTGGAGGGGTGAGGGGTGTGCTTCCCGCCAACAAAGGGCTGAGCGGGAGAAAGCATAAGGTTGGGGAATATATGTGACATGTACGGGATAAGGGACCTTAGTGCACCCTGCACTAAGTGCCTTTTTCGCAGATCGTGTCACATATATAGGAGCAGGGAGTGGTAGGGGAAATGAATAGGTTATAGAAGTTATGTATATTCTCGTTCATCTTCGAGAGCAACATCTAACTCCTGGGTATATTCAAAGTAAATAATTTGAACCTGCCCCGCCGACTATACTTGGTTTGGCATCTACAAGTAAAGCCAACGTTTCGTATGAACCATTCCTACTGCTTTATATAACTTGTTATTGATAAGTGAGTCACTGAGTATAACCTTACGAGCTACTCCCCGTTTCAAAAAAGATATGACTGCCATCATGCATGTAATGTATAACATCTTTGTCATTATAATTGGCAAAGGGCGAAATACCTGTAGATTTTGCACGTGTCTGATATCTATAAAAGATAGTAAATACATAGACAAAGGTGCACGAGTAGGGTTATTTCACGAGGCAAAACTGCGTGAGATAACGCTCAGCGAATGACCTCTATGAATATTCCTTTGTGTTTATTTCATGTTATTACTAATAATATTCGCCAAAATTCAACTTAATTGCTCTGCAAAAGCTGATTTACAGTGGTTAAATCAACAATTTTGATCATTTGACAGGCCGTTGAAATTAATATGGGCAAGGGTTTTAGCAGATCCTACATCAGACATAATTGTAATCAACTCACCACCTTCAGAAGAGTAATAAAACCCGACTCTTACCTGAAATGACAGAAAATGAGAGGTACTTATTAGTATAGTATAGAACACAGCATATACAAGTATTAACATATAGCTTGATGATCACAATGGTTATATCACATTCGGGCATTAAAGCACTATGCAGCCCTTAAATGGTTACCACGTAGAGTATGGCGGACAGAATTGTGAGGCGCCAGGTAGAACGGATTCCCTATACAGGAGTGCACAGAACATCCTTCCCGCTTGGCCTCTCACAGCTGTAGGGTGTGGTTGGCAGCCTTGACTGTGTGAAGTGCCCACACCTGTAGCTGGAGTGGTTTGTTTGACTTGGCCTCCCAGCTGTCTGTCAAGTGGTCCTCACGATGTGGATAGACTAGCAGTCTCACATACCACTGATACATTCTCATGTTAGCAACACATTGTTTCGGGATGCTAAGATGTGTTTAAAGGTGAATAAATCACTCTCAGCTTAGCTTTAATGATGGACCTACACCTGTTATATTTGAAATGCCATATAAATTGATCAATCATTACTAATATGTGCATGCAAGACGATGACCAACTGGTGAACGTTTGAAAGGTCTATTAAGTGTATATTGGTCAACACAGTGTAATACCATGTATTCACGACATAATATACTCAGGTGTAATGCCAAACAACTTTAATATTCCCCCGTGCACATGTATGTAGTTTACTAAAACCCCATAGATATCCTATCAAGGTCCAATCTTCCAGGCTTTTTCCAACCTCTTTATGAATAGTGGGGACGAACTACCAAATTACAGTAATACTCTCCATGTACTCTACTAATGGTGTCAATTTGTGACACCGATGACCGTTATACTGAGACTGTCTGGTCCCCTTTCCCTGAAGCCTCACTCTGCACTGCTGATGCCCTGGGCTGATCTCACCCTGTATCACATGATATAGAGTTCGGTCCTGATTGGCCTATAGCACACCACGTGACCGGAAGTGTCACAGACGCTTTGGCAGGTCCCAGACAGGTGCGCGCCAGTCCTTGTCAGTAGTTAGCCCTTTAAGGGCCTCACCATGCATTAATGTAGTGTGTCATGAATGCAGCTCTAGTCTACTAGTGAGTAACTCGTCAGGGCTGCATTGATGCATCATGCCGACTCTATGGGGGCTGATGCATACCCGGGAGTCAGCATGATGCATACATGGAGCTGCATCGAGTTACTCACCAGGGCTGCATTCATTGAGCATGATGGACAAGGACAGTTAAGCAGGACGTGACCATTAAAGGGCTAGTCTACACGCCGAGAGAAGCCACTGCTTCTGTTAGGGATGATTTGATATTATATCAAATTGGCTTTGGGGGTCGGAGCGGTCACTGGGTTATAGTGACAGTCTGAGACAGTGGTTACATTCTGACAAAAATGTATGTATAGGATAACCCACCAGTGGTCCAGTCTATATCATACAACCACGACAGCCTGGCAACTCTTTTATACCTACATAGCATATCCACTGCGTCACATGTGGATATTATATATATAGTAATATATGATATGTACCATGTAGCTCTCCTAAATCCAAGGATTGACGGTTTACTAAACTGTGGAAAGACATTTCTATTCCTATGGAAGGTCTCTCATTCCTCCACCAGCACAATGGATTACCTTCCTCCTGTACCCCCCGGGCCTTGTGCTCCGTTGTACACTTACAGCAAAAAGCAGTAATTGAGATAAGGGATTGATGGTGGCGCTACCTGGTGCCGACCCCCGCTACCACCACTACATCTTCCCGCCCCCTGGCGGCAGGTGGGCAGTCAGCGTCCGGTGGGGCAGTGGGTGAGTCGGGGGTCGGAGCGGGGGGGGGGGGGCAAACACATACCCAATTATCTCATATTGTGGTGGTTTTGTCCATATGGGGTAAACCATTTCATTTGAATTCTGCCTTTATATTAAAGTGGCATCCTCAACAAGGGCTTCTACTACATGTAGTGTATGGCTGTTTTATGGTCAGAAAACAAGTGGCATGTTAGTGGTGAGAGTCAAGCTTTAAAAAAGAAATTCATATACAAACAACAGTACTTGTCTTTCCCTGCAATGTGAGGCCCTCATGTAGTATATATTTCACGCTGAATATTCCGCCCCCTCCCTGTTCACATTTTCTCACCCGTTGACCGATGCAGCCAACCCCACGCACCCCGGTGTGTTGTTAGCACTGCTGTACTGCAATACGTCTTACTGCCATTGCACCTAGTTCGGTATCACTCCGCGCCCGGGTACCACACAGACGCAGACCCGTTGGGACTACTTTCTTACGCGGAATGAATGGCTCACTTCACACATGCGCGCCTGTGCTGTGACGTTATTGGCCGGTATTGGTGGGAAGTAGGGCTAGGTGGGGGACGGCTGGGGCCCTGCCGACCTATGACGGATTAGGGCGAGGAGGTGGGAGGGCGGTAGGAGGGGGAATAGGGTGGCAGGCAATGTTTTGCTGTGACCGTGGCAATGCCTCAGACCCCTCAGAGTCATAAGTTGTCGGGATGAGGGCGGTTCACGCTGGGGCCATGTGTTATACTTAGCTGGAAAATATTCTCGTTCAGGTCTCGGCGACCTCACCAAAAAGTTTCCGCTAGGGGAATCTTTAGCACAACTAGGATAAATTGGACTGGAATTATAGTTTGAATGACGCCCGCCCAGCGGCGCCACCGCTCATCTTGATTGCAGGTCACGTGAGCGCGCTGGGACTCTCGGGGTCTCGGGCGCGGCGAGATCTGACATTATAGATCACACTTCTCGTCGAGGTGGGCGAGGTCTCGCGAGAACCGCTGTTTTTGCCAGACGGCGCGTGGGGGCGCCACTCGTTCCTCGGACGTGTCACGTGACCTGCCGACACACAGAGCAGACGACAATGCGCCTCATGATGCATCATGCGCATGTGCAGACGTATTAGATCCGGTGGCGTCGGTATGTCTGTCAACACCATCTACTAGGGGTGTCGCGTACCACAGAGGGGGGAGGGGGAAATCGGAGTGCGCAGACGGAAGCGGAATATGGATGTTCGCGCATGGGCAGACTTTGGAGAGGGCCTCCGTCGGAGCGGAAACGGTGAGATCCAAAGTTCCCAATTCCCGCTTGCTGCGTCCTCCCCTGCCTTGCCGCCGTCCCACGCCCGGCTACCCACGCCGCCTTGCCCCTGCTCCTCCCGTGCCTCCTCCACCCACTCCCTCCCGGCATTATCGTATAGGCGCCGCCGCCGGATGATTTATAGAAATAGCCCTGTCCGGTTAATCGATACAGAATGCGCCTTTTTCTGGTCGCCCGTGTCGGGCGGTGAGGCGAAGAAGTCGCTGTCATCAGTCGGGCTCGCCCCCGGCCCCTGCGTCCACTCTCCACCTACCCCGACTAGATCGATCCCCTCTGAGGACGTCCGCGGCCCTCCTCCTGGGTGTCTGTGTGTGTGGTGGGGGGGGGGGCTTAATGGTCGGTCGACGACACAGGATAGCGGGAGCCCTTATCGTTTTACCGCCGTCCCCGCGGGCTCTGGCCGCTCCGACCACGTCTTACCCTACACGACCGTGTCATCAGGTCTACGGCACGCCTGACGTCTACTACGTCACGCTGACGTCACACAGATGCCTGTTGGTTCTCTATGTCTCTGTACCCCTGTTCCTGTGTGTAGATATAGCCCTGGTGGAACTGTTTGAGTCAGTCATGATACCATATTGAAGTCTCCTCGGTGAAGTCGACCACTCTTCATATCATAATATAATTTGAAACTAACTTTCCATTTATAGAGGTAGGGCTCAATACAGATGGACCAAAGGTCAGACTACATCTACAACCAATATCCAATATCCTGCTTAACAGGGGCGGATCCAGAAGGGGTGGTCTAGGGGGGGCACAGCCAAGAAAATTTGGTCTAGGGGGGGGCACAGGCAGGGTTCTGGGCCACATTTTCTATAGTTAAGAGTTCTACCAAGGGCCATTTTCAGGGGGTCTAGGGGGGGCACGTGCCCCCCAGGCCACCCCCTGGATCCGCTACTGTGCTATCTGTACATGCACACTGTAAAAAGTTGGTTGCCATTTTTGTAGGTGTACAGTAGATTCTGCTGTAGGTGTACAGTTTATTGTAGGTAAAGAGTAGAATCTACTGTAAATCTACAGTAGATTCTACTGTTAATCCATTCTACAGTAGATTCTATTATAGATCTACAGTAGATTCTACTGTGTACCTACACCAACTATTTACAGTGTATATGCTTACTCAGCAAGTAAGTTTGGGGTCATATCACCCAACACAATATCTGATGTGTGATATACGTACAGACCATAAAATTATATCTAGTTCCAGAAGCCGTCTATTCCTATTCAAAAGTGGTCGGAGTAGGGGCCCACTGGAATAAATTAGAGTCTGATGCCTAGGAGGTTGGGTCCTTCCTGCTATAGATAGCTACAAGGGTGTGTCCCTTAAGATAACATTATATACATATATTACATAATCATTACAGAGAAAGCTGGCGTAGATATTATACTAGTATAGTAACTACCAGTATAAATAACATGTATGTCTATGTCATTGTAAACTGTCCGCACCTGCCTCGGCCAGTGGCAGATTTATACCAATGATCACATGATGTACCTGCTAATAATCCTCAGCCAAGAATGGGTGTGGCAGACTATACGTCTTATCTATTGAGCTGAACCCTTTGGGGAGGTAACATGATGATGAACATTAGGAGAAATACAGGAAATGCCCCTGTCTCCTATTTCAATATTGGAGGGGTGGAGGCTACTTTAGTTCCTCTAATCTCAGACTGAAGGCCCAGTAGCCTGATATTAAGGGGACCAACCACCACCTGTCAGTCCATGTATGTGCCTCTACATGGGTAAAAATCGACACGGGCGACACGGCGACACGGCCCTTTTAGGCCCTTTTAAAAATCGACGGACACAGGAAAATCGGGGATAAAAATCGACCCACAGGGGGTTTTCTCTTTGTTCTTATATAGCTAAAAATTGACACAATGCCACTGCCCTACTGCTAAAATGCGACCTGGCGACACGGTCAAAATTGCGAGTACCCATGTAGAGGCACATGTATAACTGAATCCCACCTTGTGTTGTTTTCAATAAAACTTGCTGACCTGTCTGTCAGGTAAAAGGGTAAGGTAAGATCACTAGTGAACCCTTTGAGGCCCGTATAGGGATTTAATGGGGTGTGCCCTCTGTATTGGCGGCAAGATGCATGGATGCAGTCTTGGTTACTTTAGTCACCTGGACTGCATTGAAACGCCGAGATTAAAACATCATGACCAACCTATGAGACTGAAAAAGATTTACTGCTGCATGAATGCATCATTAAGGAATATGACATAAAAGCACGATGCTTCCCATAAAGGGTTAAAGCCATCCTTACTTTCAGTCCCCCACTTAACTCTCAACCACACTGCCTGCCAAGCAAAGGCAGCACCGACCATTCACATCGTGTCTGACAATAGCGGAACAAAGAGTCGGCTGGTAAAAGAGGAATTGTGAGATCGATCAGTGTTTGATCATCTGGTGGAGATATCGTGTTCATGTTTCTGTCATTTAGAGCTATTCACTGGGTGGGAACGTACATTGACTGTACTCCAGGTGCAGGTCGGGTTACTGCACACCTGTGTGTGCATTACACCACCCTGGAGGAAGTCCCCACTGTGGGTGGTGTTTAGATCGATTGCTGCTGAAAGCAGAAGAAAAAACGTCAATGGAGTTAGTATAGATACTATTTATCCAGTTATTAAAAGGCCGCATAGGGATTTAATAATGCAGTATACCCGTTATCGATATGATTCATGAACTTACCAGGACTTCATTTAGACAGGATTGACACTTTCCCTAGGGGTCGGCATGGTGCATGAATGCTGCTCTGGCGAGTAACTTGTCTAGACTGATTCCTTGCATTACGATGAGAAAGAGGATAGCACCGTAAAGCGATGGGGGCCTTTAAAGTAGCTTGTTTGTTACTCACGGTATCATATATACCATGTGTAGTGTTAGCGCCCGGGCGGCCATGCACTCAGGCTCAGCCATACCCGGTTATGCCAGGTTTGTCATTCACAATGATAATCAAAAGAACTTTCTTATTAATCAATAGTCACGTTTTCGGAAGTAGATTAATCGGTAGTCGGCATGATGATACCACATTTAGTGCTGAAATCATTTTCCAATATGACATTGCATTATTCCGGATCCTGGTTCAAAGCCCAAATTGCATATACTACTTATATCCCTGCTCGATGTGCCTTCTGCATACGCCAATTTGCCTATACTACTTCTCTATTCTGATGTTTTCACTATACGTACGCTTGTCATCTATCTAGTTCAAAAGTGTCTTTCCAATAAGATAATATTTTTATTCTATCCCCATTTTCCCTATACATTCTGCCCCAGATGACATACAAACATTGGAAGCCTGGGATGAATCACAAATGGCACAACCGCTCCTCCTACCGTAGTGGCTCGTATAAGCGCCCATGCACTCATAAATAAAATTCTATACCACTTTAACCCTGGCGCTTTTACAAGACAAGCCATTATTCCGGATTTTAGGGCTAAATACTTCTTTCACAAGCCCCCGTCCCTTGGCACTCATTAAAGATCAGTGCTTGATGGAATACCTGACGCTTAAGCCCTTACAGTGTTTTTCTAGATCTGGCGCCGTTTTTCTCTCTCGATCCACAGATTGCCCAAATCCTATATACGTCTGCGCTATGCATCCTGGGATGCCTATTGCTAGTGGCTTCGCATCCAGTAATAAGATCGGCTGTTGGGCTGACCTTTCTGGATGCCCCGAGGTGAGCGATAATACAGGTTTCACTTGTGCCCCGCCCCAGATGATACAAAACAGCTGCTATTTCCGGTGAAATCTAATAACGGAGGAGGTATTAGTGCTATTGGTGTGGGGTGTAGCCTTCAACCGTTAAGGGCCACATAGTGCGTTAATGCAGTATGCCCTCTGTCGTCATGATGCATTCATGCAGGTCCGGCGTATAACTCGCCAGTGCTGCATTCAAGCATCGGGCCAATCCTTCAGGAGTGTATCGGCTTCACAGGTTCGGCATGATGCATGAATGCAGCACTGACAAGTTACTCGCCAGGGCTGCATTCATGCATCATGAATAGAAAGAGAATTATTATGACATACATGCGGCCCTTAAGGGTTAATGCTTGTCAGAGGCCACTAAGCGGCTGGATACTCCCTTCTCACCCTCCCTCAGCCACAAATGAATTTGGCGGGAAGGAGCAGACGAGAGGGAGTTGGCTGCCGCTGGTATCTGGCCGCCGGCCGGGGGGACACCTAGTCGCCGTTTGTCTGTGGTGTAGTCGGCCGGGAACCCCCCTGAAGAAACTCGCAATCGATCATCGCATGTCGACATCTCCTCCTCATCCTACGGCCCGCAAATGAATAAGTCATGCAACATATTCCCGCCAAATTGCTGGCCCTGGCCCTCCGCTGGTCCCCGCTTATAAATAGCTAAAACCCACACTGCCGCCAGGTACAAGCGGCATCAAATGGTGCTCGGTGCATGGGCAAAAATAAGGGACAAGAGGAGGAGGAGGAGGAGGAGGAGGAGGAGGAGGAGGAGGAGGGAGAGGGGCTTGTCATTGGTTGGGTGGGCACGTGCAGTGAACAAATCTTAGGATGAGTTTGGGGGTAGGACTAGTCATATTTTAACAACTTGGGGGTGGTGGATTTGGACATAGTTGCCAAAAGAAACTGAACCCCTCGGCCGGTGCTAAGAAATTCCGACCCCCTGGAGGGAGGGGGCGGAAAGTAAAGAATCGCTACTTTTTAACATAATAGAAGACCGTACGTTACTATAGTTAAAAGTCGGATGGTCAAATTTCTGAGCCCCTTTAGCGCATTGGGGGCACTACATTCTTCGCCCACTACATTCTTCGCCCACTTTGGAGTGGAATAGAGCTTTACACATACCCAACCAATCACCCGCCCCCTAAATATAATGACCCCTCCTGTAAGGTGACTTAGGTCAGGAAGGATTGTTAATTCCTGCCTGTGTCTAGGAGGATTGTGAGCGGGATGTGTCGTGTGACGGCCTGATAAGGGACTGAGCTGTGGTCGGACAGCCAGACGGTGGGCTGTCAGCTACAAGCCGACATGACTGCCCCACCCAGCCTGTCTTATTGTATTCCATGTTTTTATCCCCTCAGAACATTGTTGTATGGCTGCTGAGAAATGTGGATTATTTTAGGATTTCTATGCAGAAGAAGATACAACGTTTATACGATTCTAATAACCCTGTTCCCACTTCCTATACACAGAGTTTGTAAATCAGGAAAGGTAGGTATCTTGTACTATCTTACAGCCTTAAATTGGGGGAAAGGGGGCCGTTTTGAAAAGCCTGAAAATGGATGGTGTGCCATTTATACTTGTGGTACGGGGATCGACTGTAAACTTACAGAGAAAGTTCTATCCTATCCCGCAGGAGTTCCTAAAGGTCTCTTTCCTCTCGGTTTCTTTTGATTTGAATAACAGCCTCAAAGAACAAAGCAAAGGCTGCACCTCTTAGCCCGGCGGGGTTCGGGGGATGCATCATTCTATATTAGAGAGGACAGAACACGGCGCGGCTCCCTTTACTGACCACCATGTTGTGACGTCACCGGTCCCCTTGTGACGTCACGGGTGTGACGTTTGGCCTGCCCCCTGGCGGTATACGTGTCTGACCTGACCCTGAGTCTGGTCTCATTTGTCCGGTCAGTGCCTGTTGAGGTAATGCCGTGTAACAGGCCCTGCTGCCCCGACCTCCGGTCAGTGACCCTGGTGGGCATCTCTCCCCTGCCCTCTCTCTACCCTGCCACCCTCTACCCCGCTGCCCCTCGCCTAATATTCAAATGAGCTTCGGTTATGTGAATAAGCACAGGGTTGCAGTTCTATTGCAATATTTTCCTATTCACATATGTATAACAAAGTTACACTTCACATCGTTCACTAACTTGCTCCCCGCCATATCTATACCCTTCTCATGGTTTCACTCCTTCTATTTCTCTCTCTATAAGCCCATTTCCCGCTTTGTTGCATCGATAACTTTCTTTTTATCTCCACATTCTTGTAATCAACACCTAATAAACAATGAGAGCTATATTATATCGGGAGCCAAACCTCCAAAGACAGGCCCTTTTTCATGAAAGTTGTATTCATGTGAATCCTACCTTCCTCTTGCCTGAGGAGATTTGCCCTTCTTAATTAAGATCACAATTTGACCTGGGTCCCTCCTCCACGGCTTGACCCCAATTACGGGTCACATACCCCACGTCGGCCTCGTTCGTCCCCTTCTCCCGTTCAGTACTTGTCACCCCTTAAAGGGTGGCATGTCGTTAAAAGATGAAATTTGATGTCATGATGCACGGATGCTACACTGACCAGTGCATCATGCCGACCTTTGGGACTGTCTCAATCCCATACTGTAGGGGGGGGTGTTAAATGGCTAATTTTGTCGTACGGTTTCAGGGACAGGCTCAAACTATGCATTTGGGACCCAAAAGTCGGAAAATCACAGAAATATTTTTTTCGAACCCCTGTGACCCCCCCGTACATAGGGTCCGAAGATCGGCAAAATAGTGAGAAAACAGCCCAAATTCAGGCTTTCAGATTCCTACCCAAACCTCACCATGCCTTCATGAAAATGGTCAGAAACCTTCATTTGGGACCCAAAGAGACCATTTAAAGTCATATTGTTGTGATTATAGGGGTGTTTTCCCCTCTGGGGAGGCGCTGCGTCCATGGTAAAATACCGATAAATCAGCTTTTTTGAAAGCATTTGCTCCTATACAATCAGGTCCCTATACTGCAATAAAACATCATCATGAACCATTCTGGAGGGCCCCCTGTTTCTGTTAACTACCCCTCTATGACCCCTAACCCCATAGCATGCACCAATAGCCATCAGATAACT
Source organism: Harmothoe impar (assembly GCA_947462335.1). Classification (NCBI taxonomy): domain Eukaryota; kingdom Metazoa; phylum Annelida; class Polychaeta; order Phyllodocida; family Polynoidae; genus Harmothoe; species Harmothoe impar. The sequence goes on along the minus strand of OX381715.1, from coordinate 22,641,353 downwards.
CCCTTCCCCCCTCTGCCCTCGCCTCTATATTACACTGTACTCAGAATGTCAGGATCTTTGAACATCAATAGTCATTCACAGACACCTTAGCCTGTCTTGGGAGTAAGACTGTGGTGTGTTTAAGAGAGGGGTGGGGGATATGGAAGGGGCCCAGACCTCCTCCCTTACCCTATACAGATATAAGAGGAGGGCTACCTCAGTCCATCTAAGAACTCCAACCATCAGACCTCTTATAATTTATTTATCATACATGCATGAATGGCTTTACCATGCACCTCAACAGAAAACTGATAAGGGACCCAAAGAGACTATTAAAGGTTATATTCTTGTGATCGCATGAATATAACCAAATTTTGGAGGGCCTTTGCTTCAATATATTTGAATTGTCAACATATTAAAATGAGTTTAGATCAGATAGATAATACCCTTTTCAAAGGTCTCTATATTCATTTTGAGTTACGCTACCAATGATCACAGCCCCCCCCCCCCCCCTCATTCTATGCCTAGTACCTGACCCCATGTGTATTCATGACTGCTTCATATTGTTACACTTATTATACACAGTAATTCTATAATAGTTATAGCAGAGATGTAATATTAACATTACTAATAACCTGATACCACAATAAATAAAAACCCTGACTCTCCTCCTTAACCAAGTGGTTAAATGCATAGAATGATGGATGGTAGAGTGGTGATGGGGGGGGGGGGGCATGCAAATGACTCCAAATAAGGACTGGTGTCCTTATCTCTTAGTCTACACCTTGCATGGTTAGTATCCTAGATAGAAGACAAGAGATAATTATTTAATTCAATTCTCTGAGGTGTTAAATAAATAATCTGAACCCTAAATATTATTGGAGCCAATAATAAACCCTGCAATTATATTATGGGGAGGGGTAGGTAACCCTGATACCTCATGTGCAATGCTAAAGATCAGATTTTGTCAAAGACGGACATACATGCAACATCTGAGGGTGCTGCTATAATATTCAGATATATGAAAATATAACAATGGCATGGTGCTTGGTAGATCTATGCCATCCCCTGTATGGGGTAAAGGGTAAGTTGGTAGAACCTAATATCAAACTTTGAGGACAGATGAATACATATCTTGATATTAAACCAAATATTGAACCCAAATTTGACTTAAAGTACAGTATCTCTCTACCAGCTGTAGTAGATACACCTACCAGGGTGATCTCAAGGACCCACCTCACTCATTCTTTTTTTTTTTTGGGGGGGGGGGCCCTCTTTTAACCACACCATTGTCCCACTCCCAGGCATGATACATACCATGAGTTTGAGTTTAGTAATTTTTTATTTGGTCATAATTTCTATACAAGTATAGTCTTTCAAATTAAGCCAAAGTAGGCGGTCAGCATGAGCACATAAATCTTACAAATAGTACGTTGACCAATCCAACAAGACATTATACAGCAGGCGGTAAGATTAAATTAGGAGTAGTAGATACATAGCGGCAGCTTTTACACAGTTCCAAGACAACGTAACACCAAATCATAGCAACAGCCGTAGTCAACCAGAGTAACCAGAGCATCCAATATCGTCACATATGTCTGATACCACATGCATATTACTTCAAACAAGTATTCACATCAGCCAGTAACACCTTCGTGCTAGTACATTTCCAAAGTTAAATCACAGCGTATGAGAGGCAATGCTGTGCACTGTGCCACATGGAGGGAGGGTTGGGCTGATGGTTGTGCTGAGTAGTATGGAGCCAAGGGGGGGTGGTTATTTCATGGCTATTAGTTTTGGTGAGGGTGGGGATGGGGTGGAGGGGTGTCATAGGGGTTGGTTAACAGGAACAGGGAGCCCTCAAGAAAGGTTCAAACTATCAGACAGGTCTTATGTTAATACATTATTTCAGTATAGGGTAATATAGAGGCGAAGGGGGGGGGGAGAGTTATCTGGTGGCTATTGGTGCATGCTGGGAGGGGGGTGGGGGTCATGGAGGGGAGTTAACAGAAAGAGGGGACCCTCCAGAAGGGTTTAATCTGCCTGATTAGGTGTCCTGATGATCTTTTATGGCAGTATAGGGATGTGATTGTAAGGGAGCAAATGCCTTCAAAATAGCTGATTTATCGGTATTTTACCGAGGATGAACCACCTTCCCAGAGGGGAAAACACCTCTATAATCACAATAATATGAATTCAAATGGTCTCTTTGGGTCCCATATGAAGGATTCTGACCATTTTCATGAAGTCATGAATTGATTTTAGAAGGAATCTGAAAGCCTGAATTTTGGCTGTTTTCTCACTATTTGGCCGATCTTCAGACCCTATGTACGGGGGGGTTAGGGGGGTCCGAAAAAAATATTTTTGTGATTTCCCATGTTTTTGGACCCAAATGCATAGTTTGAGCCTGTCCCCGAAGAAAAGTAGATTTATCACCCCCCCCTACCCATAGGGTGCACGTGATGCTCGAATGCAGCTCTGGCGAGTTACTCAGCACGGTTATATCTGTGTAGCACACTTATTGTCAGAATTTCATCACACAATTTCGATAGCTTCTTGAAATAATGCAATACAGAATGTACTTTGGTCAAACTAATGCAAATGATTGTTATTTGTAATGTACCATGCTGATATCGTCCATACACATTCATAAAGTCGACGACGTCACTCATCAAGAAATGTGACTGCTTCTTCTGGTACAAATGTAATGAAGTTAAATATGTTATAAAAAATACACCCGGGGTAGAACATGCCACCTGTCTGTATATAAAATGGAAATTGGAATGCATTTTTCAGACAGTTGAGGCAGATTCACGTACACTGAAAACTCTATGGGTGAAAAAGTAATCAAGGGTGATTACTTTTTGTAATCACGGTGATTGTGACACAAGTGAATACTTGGTAATCACTAGAGTAATCATATGTGATGACCCAGGGTCATCACTATGATTACTTTCTAAAGATTCATCTATGACTAATTTCATATAATCTATTTCTCTGTACAACAATATATCAATCCCTAATAAGTTTATAATCACCCCCTCATCTTGTCATCATACCCTGATTGAGAGCACTTCTAGCCCTCAGAGCAAGCCTAATAAGTCATATTTGTGAATACAATAACCAGCAGCCTATTCTTACATTAGTAGATATGGTTTCAGGCACAAAGAAGGTGTGCATGTGTACACATGTGTATGCTCTTGATAATTTCGCTAAAATCTTATACTTGTAAATAACTTGAGTTCCTTATGTGCCAATATTCTTCATATATATCATTTTATAAGTTTCTATGATTAGAGTTGATACAGATATGAATCCATATATGGCCTGGAGTAGGAACTGCATGTTCTATTACTGTCTAGTAGGGCCCCCTAGTGGCAAATATTCTAATCAAGATGATTACTTTGGGTAATCACGGCGATGACCTCAACTAATCAACTCGCTATGATTACCTTAACTAATCAATAGTGATTAGTTTTAGATTTTGCTAAGTTTTCAGTGTACCCCCATTCGAGGCAAACATGGTTTTGTCTGTGCAATAACTGATGTACATTGAGTCACCACCCTACCCTACTCGTAGACCGCCACACCTTCCAATCTAGCCCATATTTGAACCAACCACCTGCCCTCTGATCTGCAGATGTGTAATCTCAACAACCAGGGACAGGAAAGCAATTCCTTCCACAAGTATAAAATGGGTGTGGACGAAACGAAGGCAGCCAGTTTGGAAGAGCTAGGATAGGTTTTCACACAAGGGAATAGGAGTATTTTTGCCCCCCCCCCCCAATTCTTGGAAATACTAATGAATTATGTTCATTACTCTATAGTTATAGAAAGAAATAGCCACAAATTGACCTAGAAATGCACCAAATCATGTCAAATTTCTCAAAATTCTCCTTGGGGGCCTTGCCCCCAGACCCAATAAATTTTTCAGTCGTCGCTTTTTAATGCTCAGAATCGTGCACCCTTCTGAACTTTGTTTAGTTCGTCCGCCCCCCCCCCAAAGTCAAGTTACTTCCAACACCCCTGTGAACACTTACGACACTTTTAGAGCTTTTCTTTGCTAAATAGAATTAAGTATGGGAGGTTTAATGTTATATTTCTACCATTAATACCAGTGCGTTATGGTAATGGAACATAATACACAGGCATCGTATTTGACGACACTTAAGAGTGGAATTTAACGACATCCATGGTGAAGAGTCTTTTTATACACCTATTTTAAAGTATCTCTTTTTAATGCATTCAAATGCGTTGGCCATTTCCATGATCTCGGCGCAAAGTTATTACATTTGATCCCCGGCCGAACAAAAAAAAGGTGCAAATTGTAAAATATTTACGATGTCTGCAGCTTAAATGAAAGTGAGGTTAGAAGCAATGTCACGACACCTGCACCTTGTACGCCTTATCCCTTTAACTACGTTTAAGGGTCGCATGTTTATGCTGGTCGACTAATGACTGCAACGACGAGTTACTCGCCAAAGCTGTATTCATGCATCATGTCGAAACATTTATTTGGTCGTGTAGCAATCCTGTTTGGTTGACATGATGCTTGCATGATGCTTGCATGCAACTTAATTACCAGTACTCATCATGATGCCCAAAGGCACACACCATTAAATGACTATGCGGCCCTTAAAGGATCAGTATCAGATAGGGGTGGGGTGGGAGTGGGGGTTGGAGGTGCAGAAGAAGAGGATATGAGAGGGAACCCCTGGAGGACATCACCCTGGAGGTGTCCAGGCCCCAAGGTCAAGGTCAGGGACCTTGTTCGCTTGCCGCTGGTTGCCCAGGACAGCTGACACACTCCCACTGACATGCTGGGTACCAGCGACCTGACAGACCGGAAGACGCGATCAGGACGCCCCCTACCGGGGTCAGACGAGGTGGCCGATGGGTAAACTAAGCCGGAACCGGAAACCAAATGCTCGACACGTCCCCTGTTGATAGGCTGAAATAGATACTCCTATTGGCACAGTACACAGTTGTTGATGCTTTTGCTATGAGTCTCTTTTTCTGTCAACGAGTGTACATGTATTGCTGTCTCTTTTGTTGTATCATTTGTCTCTTTTGTTGTATCATTTGCTGATAATAAGCACCGGTCTTAAGGAATCGCCGGGGGGTAGTGCATGCCCCATATAGACTGATAACTATAGGCGCTTGTTTATATACAAAGTAGCTATAAACTGTAGTATAACCACATATGTATAGCGTATAATCCACTGTCAATGCTAGGCAATTTCACGGTCTAATTCAAGGCCAAGCTACAGTGTGTGCATTGTCATTTTTTAATCACTGTTCCTTATCTTCAAATTACAACAGCTGCAATAAATCTTGCCCTTTTTAGGTCGTCATTTAGGTAGAGGCAGAGATAGGATCACTCTTATCTGGGCTCCGTGTATCTCCTAAGCTAGCAATCTGAGCAGAGATTCTGCGGTAGCCCAGCAAAATTGACTTTGCCTCCAGAAAAAAAGAACTACTGGTGGTCTGTTAGATGATGTAGTTGGCTCCCAGTATACTATCTCAACAGTTGGGCTTACTCTATATCGACCCCGTGAATGTATAGCTTTAGGGACACCAACAGATATTGAAGTATCCTCAGCACATGGCTATACGTGGAGGGTGGGATGCAGTTGAAAACTAAAATGGGCGAAAAAGATACTTTGGGGATGAGAGTTGTTGGATGACTATATCGAGTTGAAATCCATTAAACATGCAGAGCTACCCTTTAAGGGCCGAATAGTGATTTAATGTGCAATGCCCTTTGTCGTCATGATGCATTAATGCAAGCCTGGCGAGTCATTTGCCAGCCCTGCATTCATGAATCAAGCTGACCTTACGGGGTTGATACACTCCCGAGGGCGTGCCATGGTTCAGTTATACAGTACCAGTGAGTTAAACTGTATGGGTACATTATGACCACAAATACATAAATGTATATTAAAAGGCAACACGACGTCCTTAAATGGTTAAGGGGAGTGGCCACTGATGTTGGTATATCACGAAGGGGTCAGGTTATCTGCTACTCAAAATGGACACCAGTAAGCATCGTGATTCCCGCCCAAACCACAACATCCAATATCAGACGACATTTAGCCAGTCCGCCGGGTACCAGTCATGTTTGCCGACGGCGGCTTATTGCTACTTGGCGCCCGTGATGTTCATTTACACGCGGCGCCCGCCGGGAACAAGCCGTGACTAAAAGTCGTCTGCTAGTTCCCGCCAAAACGGGTTCTGGATTGACGGCGCACACAAAGCGCTCATAAAATCGAGAATTTCCATATTTCATCTCGCTAGAAACCAGCAAAACAAGGCCAGGCGAGTGCGCGCGCAGCTGGGAGATCGGTTTTCAGCGGGAAATTGCATGGAAATTACTGGAATTTCGCTGATCAAAGGTGGCTGATATCGAGTTGGGTTTTATAGTAGAGATAATCAGATCTGTGTTTAATGAATCTCCCCAGAGATGGATGATGGAAGTGGGATCTGTAGAGATAGGAGTGATAAGCGAGCCGAAGGGGCTTCTGGGATGTACTGGTGGTGGTCCGCAAGGGATTATGGGAGACGCTGACTGTCCATAATGGCGGAATATGCCGAGCCGTGCCTTCAAGAATTCCAATTTATCTGGAACTGATTCAATTAGGCTTTTGTTATGAGAAACGTATGTATACATGTTCATGTAACGCAGTAACGTAAACAAAGAGTTAATGACATCATACAGAGTGCTAATGAGCAGCAGATTGCCATTTGAGAAAAAACGGACATCAAAGTTAACAAAGTTGTTGCATATTGCATATTCATAACTGCCGTCCAACCTTGAATCCCAAACGACTGCCCCTGTCTTTTTCTTCCATTACACCCAGATACCATTATGATTGGCAGCTCTGATAAAGGCCCAGTCACAGCGACCATGGCCATGAATGAAGCCACCATCTCTCATTCAGATAAAATCAAGACAAAAAACACACCATAATAAACCCCTTTTTGCTGCCCAGTTGGCTGCCCATAACAAGGACATGGTAGCAGAGGCTAGGAGGGGCTGAACAAACAGGTGACAAGCTAAAAACTGGAGGCGGGCCGGGTGCGGATATTGCCACCCTGCTCTCTGTACACATGTACCGCCTGTAGTCGGGCTGCATCAGGCCGTATCTGCTACAGCATAACCCTGTAAGGGCCGCATGCTGCTTGTATGTTAGAACTAAACCCTTTGTCGGCAGGATGCATATAGATATACTGTCATACAGCCCCGGAGAGTAACCATGCCCCCTTTGGGGTAAATACACTCTCAGAGGAATCATGCATGAATGCAGTACTGCACGGCGGGTTACTCTCCAGCGCAGTATATGTATACATGTATGTATGCATTATGACGACCGATGACATAGAATATGAAAGCAATATGCTGATAAGTACCAGGAGCTGCTGTACATATACGGGTATCAGTAGGGAGGGGATGTTTGGGAAACTTTGAGGGAGAGAAAGGTTGGAGGATAACAATAATACACATGTGTAGTTCTCTCTACTAAAGCATTGTGCTGCATCTTTCAAAGTTATGTGTCATTACAAAATCTGCTGTGAACGATTTTAGAGCTAAATTCCATTGGAAGCAAGAGGTGACATTACAATTAATATCCCCCTCCCACTAATTGTACATACAGCTGTGGGGGCATGGTTTTATGGTACTATTCTTGTGTGGATCCTGTTGTGTCCAAACCCTTCAGGCCGATAGCAGGTGGCAGCACCTGCTTTGGCTCTGGGGTATGCACATGGGTCGCTATAGGCTTCCGGTTTGTGGGTGCGCGTGCAGGTTGGGAGGACTCGCCAGTAAGTGATACTCCTGTATTGTTTATACATTATACCACTTACCTACCTGTAACCGGGCCCGAACTCAAGGAGTTTGGTGTGATTTAGGTACCAACCAAAACGGTAATAAAACCTTTGTTTTGCAACCTGTACATTTGAATCGAACTGTTGTTGACTCTTTATTTCGTAGCATATTATAAAAATCCTCACGAAGTTACACAGCTTTAAATTGTCATACTGATGACTCTAAATGCTGACAGCTTCCGATATGTATACATAATGTACAAACATACCAATTCAAGATCTCACATATAGGGATATACAAGGATGCATTGGTATGCACATACAACCAGTAGCGTTATACAAGTCTACACACCCTTTGGTACCACACGCCCTCATATTTGGTACCGCATCAATCTCTGTGTAATCCCCTTCACAAATATTGCAGATTAACCCTTTAAGGCCCGCAGACTATTTTAATGTGCAATATGCCCTTGGTTGACATTACACATGAATGCAGCCCTGGCGAATCTTCTCGTCAGGGCTGCGTTCATGCACAATGTCGACTCTTCGGGAGTTCATCAACCCTCTAGGGGTGACAAGACTCTTAGATGCAGTAATGGCGAATTACTCACCAAGGCTGCATTGATGCGTCATTATGCATATCATATTCAAGCACTCTGTGGCACTTAAAGGCTTTAGGACGTGCCCGTCCCATTAGACTCGGATGACGACGGGGGCTAATAACATTCAGATGTGTACCTCCCGAGTAGAATAAACAGGTTTTTTTTGCAGAATGTCTACGCCTAATTTGAATTGTCAATGACATTTCCGCACCAACGCCACATGCTACCGTTACATTTCCATTTTACAAGCCATCAACCTGCGCTTTTTAGCCTTTATTAATGGGTAGTTTGTCAGTCTCAGGTGGCGTATTGACTGTTACGCTAATAATACAGAGTTCAAAAAGTCTGCGAGTTATTGCTAGAAGATTGTATTAGGCTAGAAGCGGGATGGCTTCAAATGTCACCCCTGGTGAATGTACGGCATATTCTATAGCATCCTTCTGTTCCCTTGCTTCCATTCGGCGGAAGCTTTCATTTTCTAAAACTTATAATCCTTTCCCCATAATGCCATTTGTAATAATTCTTCTCCATCAGCAAGGCTCTACATGTTTGCCAACGAAATCAAATTGGAATACATGATGACTTACGTCAATTGGTTATCTAATGGAAACGTATAAATTTTGAGTATTAATTTTGTTATTACCAAATACATCTATAGCAACTCTAGATTATTAGATTCAGCTAATGACGTCATAGTTTGTCCCAAAAGAGATATTTCAAGTTGAAGGACCCTCTTTTGAACATCTTAGAACTGCAGAAAAAGACAAGATAACAGAAGAAGCTGGCATTAACTCTCTTTAATACCATTGTTCTACCGCTGGTTCAAAAAAATCGTTCACACCAGTCCTCCTCTCTCTATCCCCCCAATCTTCTAAGTTGTTCTCTGCTGCAAATCCTTAATAATGAGATTAAGGACTAGTGTTGGAAGGAGGCAAATCCACACATGGGAAAAATAACCCAGCGCCTTCCCAAGCGATTTATCCTGTTGCTGTCTCCACAGCTTAAGACAAGGTCCTGTTTTTGGATGACTTTTCTTTGAGGCAGAAATGCGGTTGAGCCAACCTTTCAAGTCTATAGTTATTTATCTATTTTCATTTTAAAACTATTCTACTTGTCTTGTACATGGATAGCGAGCACGTGGCAAGGGTTAGCGTTCTAGGGCTGCCGTTAATTGAGACATTGTGGACGTGATATTTCACTTGGTGTCTCTCTACTTGTGACATGTGCTGCATCAATCAATCCTGCTAATTACCCAACTTCTAATGGTAGCTGTGTCACCGTGCTTAATGAAGTTTGTTAATTAATGAGGATGGCGAAGCATATGGATGTGTGTGTTAGCAGGTCTATTCATCACAATGTGTTTATATTTGTCCCTAACCTGGCTAGCCACGGTACAACATCCAATTTATTTCTCGTGACCTTATCTAAAGGTATCTGTTTTCGCATATCATTTGGAGATCATTAGGGTACAGGTCTTGCCTGGCTAACACTACTCCTGGAAAGATACATGTAATATTGTAACTGTTATCACATGATGTTTGGATATATTTAGTTTTGCATGAGTACGAATATTTATTATTGACGGTCTCATACGGAGAAGTTACTTGACGTATACAACCAAGTTCTAAATAGTTTATGTATATATACTGAATACATCGGTGTAGTTCAAGTTGTACACTACACTGAAAACTCTATGAGGAAGAAAGTAATCAAGAGTGATTACTTTTTGTCATCACCATGATGACGACACCTGTGATTACTTAGTAATCACTAGAGTAATCATATGTGATGACCCCATGTCATCACCACGATTACATTTTTGAAATCATCATTTCATTTTATCATTTAAAGTTTTTAATTTCTCTGTACAACAAGGTATCAATCACTAATTATCAATAATTACCCCCTTCACCTATCATCATACCTTGATTGAGAGCACTTTCAGCCCTCATAGCAAGCCTGACAAGGCCTATCTATGTGTACAGTAAACAGCAGCCCATCCTTACATTAGTAAATGTGGTTTAAGGCACACAAAAGGTGTCCACATGGACACATATGTCTGCTCTTGAGAATTCTGCTCAAAACTTACTTGTAAATTACTTGAGTTTCTAATGTGAAAATATTCTTCAAGTGTTTGATTTTATAAGTTCCTATGATTAGAGTTAATATGGATATAAATCCATAGATGAGCTGAAGTAGGTCCTGCATATTCCATTATTGTCTTGTGGGGCCCTCTAGTGGCAAATTTGTAATCAAGATGATGACTTTTGGTCATCACAGTGATGACTTTACCCTAACTAATCAGCATGATTACCCTAACTCATCAGCAGTGGTTAGTTTCAGATATGCCTAAGTTTTCAGTGTATGCGTCTCATATTTTAGATCAAACACACCATCATTATCTATTTATATTCTAGTTTCTGGACCCTATTATTTTTCCACATGATATTGCTCCTTCAGTTCCGATCCGATTATTTGCCTTCCCCTACATCCTCCTCGGTCTGACTCAGTCCTCTGCGCAGACTGTAAGGCTTTTGAGCTCCTGTGTCTGGGATAAAAACTACTTAATCATCCAAAACACGGGGCACATTTTAGGCAGGTCACACCCTGGATTGGCAGGATAATCCGTCCAGGCAGGACCCTGGCAATCTGCCCACCTGTCACTCACAGGAGGAGGGCATTACCTCCTCCAGCCCCTCCTGTACCCCCCTGCATGCCACCACTTAGGTATCACAAGCCAGAATACCTGATGAATCCTGAGCACCTGGAGAGGTTGGGGGACAAGGATAGAATCAGGCTCTCCAGATCCCTCTTCCACACCCTCCAGGGCTATGTAACCCTGCCCGGATGGCTACCTTTTGGATCGAACAAGGGCAGGGCATTTGAGTAGAATGGCTATGGAATATACACCTCAAAAGGGAGAAGGGATGGTCAGAGCAGGAGTGTCCAGTACTGGGTGCATGATATGTCCTGGTGGGGTTTGATGGCCTTGGCCTATGTTATTGATCTTCTCATATGGCGAATTCATGTCGCCAGTGTCAGGATGGGGCCGTTAGTGTCCATACAATAGCCACTATGGGTTGAGGATACTGAGTAGTGTTATTGGCTTGAACTCGGTAATGGGTAGATGGGCAGAGCCGGTTGTGCCACCCTATAAAGGGACAGATGGTGTTTCATGAGCAGCTCTGAGCTGCTCCACAGAATCACAAGTGGCATTGCCTCTGAGTGTGGGAAACTTGTATACTGGCAGGGAAACAGAGGATGAGGCAGGGGGGATAAAGACAGCTATAGGCAGTCAGGTACATATACCAAAACAAATGTGGTAGCATCCTGTGGCAATGCAATCACTATATGTATAAAGACTATGTGGACCCCAACAAATGCATGCTTTTAGATGATGCCCAAATAGTTTTTTTTGGGTGCTGCAAGTCTTTTCAAATGCTTGTTGGGTCCACAAATCATTTGTGGGTTTCCCCCAATATGTGTCACTTGGCTTCACCCTACCATCACTGGCGTGTGGTTAATTGCATGCCTTTGTAGTCTGTAGTCTTTGATGGAGGAACTTAATTCCCGCCCGACATAATCACGGAAACATCACAAACATTGAATTCAACTCAATAAGCATGAATGTGCGTCTTCCATGAATGCCCTATCGTCCTAGTAGGCTACCTCTACTAAATGATTTCCTCGTTTGCTGTCTAAATATGCACAAAGAAAATAGTGAGACTTGAAAAAGTACTCCTTCAGGACCAGGCATATTAGCATAATGTCGAGCAATGCTGGACTCATGTCTGGCAATGTTTAATCCTCTTTCCAGAGCCTGGTAATTCCGCACTTTTGGAGCTCCTCTCCCAAGGCTTTGTTAACTTAAGTCAAACCACAATGTTATAATCCTACCGAATACCCTATTGGATGATCAGAAGAGATACGATAAGAAATAAATTAGAATTAAGGCACAGATAGGGATTAATTTGAGGGTGCATAACATCATTGGTAATTACAGTACACTTCCTGCCTTCTTGTGGTTTTCCAATCACAATGTCACGGCTGATAAGGTCGGAGCACACCGGCATTACCGATCGATCGGAAATCAAATCTCACAGCGGTTTTCATAAGGGAAATATCACGAAATTGTTAATGAAAAGTATGAAAAAATGCAATTATTTCTTTTAATTTGAAAACAGCTTTTCTTGTTGCGGAGAAATCATCATGCCCATTTGTGTTTTACGCCCATAAATTAAAAACCTACACGGTCAATAATCTTGCCGCTTTTTTTGTTCATTTCAGAGTTGATTACTGATGAGTTCTTACGTTCAGCATCCTCTTTTTCGAAAGATTCTTTGATGTTGTTATTCTTAAACCGTTGTGTTTGGAACTCTGCGGGCGTCCCCTGCATATCTCGTGGGAAAGCCTCTGGCGTGTCTTGTGGATATGGTTCAGAATGTGCAGAAAATAGGCAAATTAATTGGCGATAATGGGTGCTTTTCCTTTCACTCCCATATTGCCCTCTATCATTGTTAAGGTGTCACTTCCTTGTCACGTCATGTCATTCAATCCCGTTGCGCATGCGCCCTGGCTGTCCGGGAAATTAATGTCGTTTTCATGGAAGTCGCACTTGATCTGCTGATTGAGTGGTTGCCCGGATGTCCCCTGAAAAACGTGTGACGGAGCCGGAAGGACAATATCGAATTACAACAGGCAGCGTTTCCGGTTCCTGTTCGTACCTTGTTTCCACTGCTGGCGCCGCCTGTTGGCAACAACAAAAACATGCAGCTCTGCCAGACGGGCGGTCCGAAGGTCTTATTGTAGCCCTCCCTAATTCCACAAGCCGCAAAATGTCTATGGCGCCTCCGTGTGGCCTCCCCTCCAATGAATGAAACCAAGTTAATGGCACTTTCTTTCTCCCTTTTCTTTACTCGTGGTTGTATTCAATAAAGGACCAAATCGACAGGAATTCTCAAGAGGAGACATTTCATGACAACTTTCTCCCCGCTCTTGGACTTAAACACATCGTTCGAGAAGCCACCTGGGAATTTTCCCGCCAAAACATTCCATGGCAGACGACTTTTAGGTTCGCCTGCATGGATTGCCTGCATTGAAAGCCTCCAATGAGCTGCTATGCTGGCCACTCTGACAGACAGCGTTGACACAAATCGTCATCGACCTTCTTCGCCGCCATTGATTCCCGTCCTCGTGAACTCTCGCCACCTCACGTACATCATGTGACTCTACGAGACCTCGGAGGGGACGCGCGGACCGAGTTCTGCCGGAAAAGGCGGGAAAATGTGGGGAGGGACGTGTGATCGATTTGGTTGGGGTATAATTTATTGCTCTCGTCTGCCGAATGGTAGTGCATTGCCGCCGGACCTGACCCAGTGTCATGGCGGAACAACATTTGGCGGTCTTTCTTCGCCGGGCTGACAGCATTCTGAATCGAAGTGACATCTGATATTGCAAGAACCCCCTCTCCCCTTTCCCCTCTCCCTATTATCGCCCACAGCCAGATTCCACTTACACTCCCTCACTTCCCACCAGGGTAGTTGTGGACACCCAGGAAAACAATCTACCCAATCAGTACAGTGGTGAGCTAGTATTGGCCGCCATTACCAATTCCCACTCACCCTCACAGAGTCATGTCGCAAAATAACACACAAATAACAAGCAGACGACATTGAAACACAAAATGCCTCTCTCTGGAAACCAGACAGATAACGAGGGGTAATCCGAGACGGCATTGAGCACCCATTTGTAACAATCCACTGCTCCATCTGCACTCAGCGATATTAGACTCTCCCTGAGGGTCATATTACCCTGTCTGTCCCCCCAGCTGCCGCCATCCCATAATAGTACCCACAACCTCCTCTGGTCTGCGCCATACTTTAATACTATACAGCCACACAAACACACGGACACAGCTCTTAAGGCCTGCCTTGCTCCAACCTCCACCCCCCTACTGGATGGTCCCCTCCATGTGCCCCTCCAGTGCCTCCTCCAGCAGCCAGGTACAGCTTTTTCACCCCTGATTGGCTCCATGAAATATCCAGCGCACATTGATTGCCAGCCCCATGCATCCTATCCCCTTCCCCTGCCATCCCCCTGTCCATGCCCTCCTCCCCCTAAACGCTGGTATCCCTAACCCATTATTGACGCTATGAGCACACAAGGGTACCAGCGGATATATCGGTGGTTCTGATTCCCATCCAACTCACCAGAGGGAGTCATCGACGCATGCGCAAAGCGGGTATCAATATGGCCGATTACTCCCATGGTATGACATGTACATACAATGTATATCTAGGTTACACAAACCTATCGGGCTTTGTTATTATGATTTACAAAATGGTGATAGAGGATGATGCATAAACAATAAATAATTCAGCAAACCAACCAGGGTTGCCACACGGTTATATCTATAACAATAGAGCGGAGTTCAATTTCAATTTCGAGAAAGGCAGACTTTGTATAGTAAGGTATATGCAATGATGACTGTCGCCAGCAAGTGACATCGCACAATTGTTTTGCCTTCTGAACTGACAAGAAGCATAGCTCAGAAGTGACAGCCACATCAATGCATATTGAAGTTGAGATCTAGATTATCGAACCAGCAAATGTTGGATTGAGGCAGCTGTCGATATTTTGAAACCACTTGGCATGCACGGGTGAGTCTCAAATCGTCGTGTCTGCTCAATCTATAAGGATTAACAATTCATGGCCCAAATTTGTGTCCATGCCAATTCATTTCGTAGAACACCAGGCATGGCGAGCAGCTGAAGGGGTGATGGGTGTTTGATGGCTAGCTGGCAAGGAGCCCATACGAAGGGGGGAGAGATGCTTCTTCTACAACCATCCTGCCTTTATTGATATAGACTGCAGGCCTCCAACAACCTATACTAAGCTGGGCTCTAGCACTGTGGACTCTAGTCTGTTTGAGTTAGAGTGAGCAGCTCCTCTCATAATGGGAACATGTGTCTATTAAGCAACTCCAACTGTACCAATAGAGCTTATATTAGCTGAATATCAAGCTGGATAATTTTGGGAAATGCTGATGCAAATCCCAGATTTCTATCAACAGTTATGAACAATAATTGAATATGAAAAAGAGAGAGTCGGATAATACTGAATGGCAATAGATTATTTATTTCTGTTACGTCGGTATACAATATTGTTGCAGCCTATAATAAAATTGAGAATTTAAGTAGAGCAATTGTAATATAACAATTTGCTTTGTTCCGGATGGTCCATAAGAAGAATGCATCCGATACTGTCGTGATATGAACAGTGCTTTTATTCACAGATTGCAACAATTGAACATGGGTAACGTGATTGCATGAATGCAAATAGGTAATAACAGCAAAGCAACGACCTTCATAACGATTTCTTGTTAGGAGACGCTTTTTGTTCTAGCCTCAAATTAACACCAACATTCCGATCCAACAAGTTGATTTCAATATCCGAGGGTCATAACTTCCAGGTACTACAGAAACCACCACTGTTTTTTAACCCTGTAGGGGACAGCCGTCCTATCTAAACACGAGAGGCTTTTGTCCTATTTCAAATACAACCCCCCTGAAGGCACTTTTAATTCCCTGACATTCTTGTGGCCAGGCAAATTATTGATTCCCATAGAGTGGAGCGCATGTTAGTGGGAGGCGGAGGTATGTCCGTGAGTTGGTGTGGGTAGGTGGACTAAGCCATCTTCAAAAGACTCCCTCAGGCGGCTGTTTAAAATCCTATTAGAAGAAGAAGGCCCCAGGCGGTTCGTCAAACACTAACAAGTGCCAAGTCAACATGGAATTAAAGTATTGAGTGCGGCTACCAGACCGCAAGACCTTAGGATAATAACTTCACACTGTTTTAATACAGATTAATGTGGTACAGTGCTAAACATGAAGTGAATAAGTGCGTCTTGTCCAAAATGTTTCAGCTTTTTGAAACGGCCAATGCTTTCAAGTTAATAAACAATTATCAATGTGCCATATTAGGTATTTTAACATTAATGTACTGCTCTTATGAGACAATATGTTACCATATCCCCTTATAAAACTTGAGAAGCTAAGCAATAGGATTATTATTATTATTATTATTATTATTATTATTATTATTATTATTATTATTATTATTATTATTGTTATTATTATTATCATTATTATTATTATTATTTAAAAAACACACTTTAGTTCCCACTTCCAGTTACCTGCTCCAAATCACCATCATGGATATACACAGTACTGTACTATGGTACGAAAATTAAGTTTAATTCGATTAAGCACAGGTGCAAATCATTTTGGCGGTACACAAAGAACCTGTGTATAGTGAGATCTATACCTAGAGGATGCACCTTAAAGCCTATATAAGCCCTCCTGCACCACCCCCATGCAGTCTGCAGACCACAAATTGGCCACTTGCCCGTGTATTCACCACACCGGAAGTAGTTCCGCGCTGATGGATGATCTGCGCGCTGATTGGCTAAGGAGACCCCGATCCCGCAGTTAATTGCCTCCCACTTAGTGGACGCACAGCCCGCTAGTGGCGCTAGTGACAAATGCGTCCTGGCAGTATGGGAGGGAGGGGTGGGGTAGGGGGAGGTTTGATACATGGGTGCTGCCTCGGTGACGGATTCCCCCAGTTCCCATCTTAATTAATAAGGTCCTGACGTAGGTGACGTCACACACGTCAATGAAGCCCACCCCCTTGTAGGGCCACTTATTCCGCATCACTACACCATGTAACGGATTGGGGTGCGGGTCTGAAATACTCCACATTGTTCAATCATAATTAGAACAGTAAAAAGGGGCCTGGATTGTTTTAGTCCTCGCGGGGAAATGCTGGAGATGGTGGTATTTACACACTGTGGAATTTCCAAACTAATTGATGGGCTATTTGTTCTTAAGTGTTAGGGAGCCATAAAAAGCCCACAGAGATCGTAATTCAATAGGCATACTTCATTTTGTCACATTTCTACAATGGGAGAAGGGGAAGAAGTCTATTTCATCATCGTTGGTGTCAGAAGCAATGGGCTTTGGAAAACAAAAGCAGGGATACAGTGTGCCATTATAGCTGCAAGTGTCGGTTTTCTGTGTTTTATGTTTGCAACTTGAATAGACTTTCCCGTTTTTGTATACCAGTGTACCACTTGTTCTTAGGTCTGCACCAAAAGTTGTATGAGATACGTGTTACTCATTGGTACTTTTTAACACCTCCAGGTCTCATAATTATAATAATGAACTGTGTATCAATCCAGGTCTCATATAATAATAAACTGTGTATCAATTCAACTACTTCTTACTGCTGTTTGGATATATTCCTCTCCCAAAAGAAAAAAGAAAAATGGCAGTAAAGTGTTGGCGCGTTCTGTTAATGTACTGCCCGAATCGATATATAACACATACACGGTGCATGTATCAAACGGTTTCTAAAATAACACTTGTATGATTATAGTTACAATAACCATGGTAATAAGACATTTATATACACTGCTAAGCCCTATACCATACACTCTTATGCTTTTATTGATTATGACACTGTATATATGTTGAGCTAACAGCCACAAATGTGCAAAGTACCTGTAAAGCAGCTCAAGCTACTCCCCAGGATCCGATTTAATCCGGCTATAAAACAGTGTTAACTACACCCTAGTCCTCCAACCTGGGGCCCAATGGTCTGCAAGCCCTGAGTATCTCCCCTCGGCTTCTGTCCGCCTTAGAAAACCAAGTCGGGGGCGGAATTGACTATGTATGAAGGCCACGACTCAATTACAACGCCCTAGTGGCTGGTTTTACAATTCGCGGGTATTTGCATGTATAATTAGCCAACTCACCAACGACCCACTTGAGTGCAAATTTACTTTCCTCCTTTATACCAAGGCAGAGTTGCTGAGTCATTACCAAAACTTTTCCAGACACGTCCCTGCCCTGTCTCTCACTACACCGTCGACTTTTCTCCCCTTTTTCCCTTGTCATCCAAACTCAGATACTTTGTTGGTTTATCATCAAATTCGATCGACAGTTGATGGACGTCCAATTCCCGGGCTAATATTTGAACGCCGCTATCAGTTTGGGAGTGTGTCTGTTTCCCACCTACCCACCCCCACCATCCTCTTACGCACCCAATGTGGTCTTGAGTGTTGGCTTCTGGGATAGCAGCTTGCAGAAGGGGATGATGGGAAGGAATCTTTGTTGACTGACCACATGGCAGTCATGTTACAACCTACATTGCAGTCATGTGACCCACATGACTGCCATGTGAGCTCGGAGGTGACATGACATAATATGCGGGCTGGGGATCGATCATGTCAGACGTGGGACTTCGTGTTGTGGGACCTGAATCGACCGGAAGTCATGGATTCGGCGCATTGTGCGCATGTCAGCGGCATATTTACAAATAGATCTGCGGTAACCCAGACCCCCAGTGTCAATTGGCTCTGTCTGAGGAGCTAAGCCTTTGATGGGATGCAAGCAGACGACATTCGAAAGCCTCTGTTTACCAGTTAACAAGGCGGTGATTCAATAGTTATCTCACGTTGACAATGATGCGTCTTTGTCAATGGCTGTATGGAAGTGGTCATTTCTACGTCATAGCGGCATTGAAATATCTACGTTATAATGTTCAGTGCGATATTGGGGATGTTTTGCTTTTCATCAAAATAATAGCAAGATTAGGATAAATGCGATATGCATGTTAAAGGTGCACATCAAATAATAGACTAATAGGGCATGTGGGAAATACATATTTCAGACTATTATGACGTGTCAGTGGTTCATATCAGCAAGTGGTACAAATCTAGATCATAACAAAACATATAAACTGGCGGATACTCCAATCTACGTGGAGCCCGGAGATGTTGCTACTAGCAGACCCAAGGCATTATATAGCAAGCCCTCAGACAAATGGGCCATTCAGCTGCAAGCCCTTTTACTGGGCCGCCAGGTCATTAGGCCCTTAAGCCCGCAGGCCCTTAGACCACTGGGAAGTAGCCAACGCGAGGCTCTCCAGTCTGGGCATGCGCATAGCGTGCTGTGGGATGGGAGTGGCTCGGGGAGACATGAGTAGCTTCCAAGGCTACTGTACCACGCCCAAACATGCCGGAAATGTTTCATCTGCAGCTATATTTAGTACTAAGGACGTGAGCACTCATTCCCATTTAGTGACGGTAATAGTGCTTTCAGAACGCAAGTGTTATATTATATTGAGCTAGAGATAACATCTTAGACGGGAATAGTATGATATAAAACGCACATGCAATCTATGTATCAAACCCTATTAGATATATCCTGCTTGCAGCTGGGACTCTCCGTGGTTATTTGCCACGTGTGTTGCAAATTGGGCTCCACATGCTTAGAAAACTGATTTAATCAATTTGTAACACGGTAATAAATTCTTAAGTTAGCTAGCAATAAAGGTTACCACACCACTTCTGTCTGAACTGTTTCCAAGATACAGGTATGGTCGGTGTCTTCTACGCTAAACATGAAAGGGGGGTAATCATGGATGGGTGCAGCTGTTTTCTAAGGGAAAGTGCTAAACACCAAGGAATCGATGCCGGTGGTATTTTCATCCTTATGGCAGACGATATAATTGATTTGCTACCCCCAACATAATATTATGCCGGTTCTAGCCCTACATGGCACACCTTGATTATTTTAACTTATCTAGTATATATACTAGATAGGTTCTATCTCACATTCTTATACATCCTCTCAGGTACTTATCCCTTTAGTTTGACTGCTACTTAAACAGATAACAATCGTTTGGTGATCTTTCATAGTTTTATAAAGATCTCTACTCATTTGCCATGTTCCATAACTGGTGTACATGTACATAACAATATGTACTTATAGATTGGCACTAAAGCAAAGACACCCATCGCTGATACATGTACTAAAATATTACTTAGGAACCCCCTCTCCCCCTTCCGTCACCAATCAGTATTGGCTCACTTCATGGGTTTACATTTCTGGGTGGTAGTGTAGCTGCAGAGTACAGTGGGACTGCTCCAGGCTCTGGGTGTGATGGTATTGGTCCCCTGGTCGCTATTTCAATGCTATCGATCTCTGTGACTATAATCTCTGGTCTATTGGTGTCTTCAGGGCCTGTAATACCCTTACCCCGCCCCCGGGAAAGATTATACAATCACAGAATAAGAACTCTCCGCTGTCAGCCCGGACTACTGTCTCTTTAAGGACAACACAGTGCTATATCCTTTTGCTGTCATGATGCATGAATACAGCCCTGGTGAGTCTACTATCAAGAGGTACATACATGCACCGTGCCAACCCTGGGGGTTGGTCGATCCCCTAAGGGGCGTAGGGGTGGTGCTTGAATGACACTGGCGAGTTACTCACTAGGGCTGCATCCATGCATCATGAGGCATAATGGTATAATGCATTAAAGCACTATGCGGCTCTTTAAGAGTTAAGCAGGGGTGAGTGGAGGCAACCCCAGGTTATAGATCCACCGCCCTCCACTCCCTGCCAAAGGCAACACACCATTCAGAGAGCTCACTCAAAAACCGCTCAACCTTTCATCGTGTGAGGTCTCCAATTAGAATGGCCTACATCAATACATCGCCTGCAGCTTTATAAGCGATAGTCTACTTCCTTACAGGATTTATACTTTCCATGTAGAACATTTCCTTCCAGTTTTATTCATTTCTGATTAAGCTTCCTGCGGGAAGGTTAGGCAGACGACATTGAAGAGCGCGCGCCTTGAAATGGCGGCAAAATGAGCTGCCGTCGGAAATGTCAGATTACTGCGGCAGATGGAGGGTTTTTGTGACGTTGTGACGGTTCCCCTGGCTCTGTGATAGACATGTCGGAACCAACCGCCGTCAAAAGACGTCTGTTAGGACAGGTTTGCATTATCACATTGGGAAAATGGCGGGGAAATTGCTGTCAAACACGTCACCAGATGTTACAGAAGGCGACCCAAAGTGTCGTCTGCGTATTGGGTCATTCCCCTACCACTTTACATATGCAAATGGTTCTCGGACGCCATTTGCATAGTCACAAGTAACTGTGATTGCACGGCGATAATGTTATAGTCTCGTTGAATCGGCCTGATTGGGTAAGGAGTGGGGCAATGAATCTACATTACAATGTCATCCAACGATCTGTGCAGTATCAACAGCATACTTTTCCTCCAAAGTCTAATTCCTCTTCTAACCAAGTTGAAGTAGTTGACGTGAAATGAGCAGACGACATTTCTCTAACCAGCAGACAGATAAATGACTGCTGTTACCATGGGAGTCTTTTACGGGACGCGGCTGTAGCTATCTCTTTTGTTCCCCAGGTTCGTGAAGGAAGGTGCCAGGCCCAAGGTCCCATTCTCCTATACTACTACGGCTACTACCCCGGGCCCCACGCCCCATATGTACTCCACGCCAAGTGGGCTGTTTGTATGCCAGCTTTGCCCTGCTGGAATTCAGTGCCGCCGGCCTGAAGAGCCACCACTACCGCCGCCCATAGTACACCCTGCCCTGACCCTGGTAAATCCCTCAGAGGATCCCACTGTACATCCCCCCGACTATCCCCTCCACCCCAAACCCCCCATGTTCCAATCTTCACCCACACCACCACCCCGCAATGATATGTGTAGTCTACTCTCCAAACACAGGTTCAGTTAGCCTCTGGGCAGCCCCCGCCACTCTCCCTCCCTATTCGTAGGTGTCCTGCAGGGTAGACCTTATATTGATATAAACGAGGATCCTTCTCTTTAGTCTCCTCAAATCTCCCCGTATCTCGCCCTGCCTCGCGCCGGTGGCGAGATGGCCCCCGCCCCCTGCTGAACTATCTCCGCGAAGGCTCGATTAAACCACGTGACGATCACCTAGCCCACTGATTGGCTGGTGTGTAGATCAAACAAGCGAAAAGGAATTCCCACTAGATGCAGCCACTGCATGTGAGGCTGTTTTGCAATCTCAGACGACATTTTATTCAAGATGGGTCCATTCAGCTGTCCATTCACGTTGCATCCTTTCGGTTCCCGCCTACTCCTTGGTGTTTTTAGAGTGCGCCTTAACCCTTTAACTACGACATAGTGCTTTAATGCACTGTGCTTTCTATACCGTTTCTATGTCATGATACATGAATCCAGTCCTGGTGAGTAACTAGCCAGGGCTGCATTCAAACATCATGCCAACCTTTAGGGGTTGATACACTTCCGAATTGTTGTCATGATGCATGAGGGAAGCTCTGGAAGGCGGCTGCATGCATGCATCATGAAAGGGTATGATGCATTAAAGCTGGCCGTGGTGCTTGAACTAAAGGGTTAACGCTAATGAGTTTCGGGTGAAACCGGCCAGGTGGCAAGGCTGATAAAAAATGGGCCACGTGTTAGATTTCGACAAGTGTTTCTGACCCTAGCTATACCTGAAATATTGTATGAGCAGGATATTTTGTTGAGATTCTAACCAACATTGAATCCATTTTTACTGTAGATCTATGACCTATTGTGCTATTTTGATCGACCACGCCATTATATCCAGTGTAAATACATTTGAGGGAGGCGGGGATGGTTTGAGATCTCTGCGAAAGGTTTACAAAGTTTATGTAAATGTTGGAGGTATCTATGGATTAAATCACTCAGAGTGTTGGATGTTGGAATTGGTTGTGAATACGAAGGCACTGAACAGAAGTTGCGTTGCCTTTAGTTCAAGGCTGGGAACCAATCTCCCCGGCAGAGACTTCCACTCCCCCCGGTCACTTTTATCTCTGCCAAAACCTAAGAACTCTTATAAAACAGGAGGGGCAAAAGCAGCGCTCTTGTGCGGAAAAAGTTTAGAAAAGTGTACTACTTCCCTGCTCTCCTATCCGCTTCACACACTGCCTGTATCCCTACTCCAAAATAGTCCCTAGGAAAATCAACAAATTCCACCATAAGAAAAAAACAATATGTCTGTTACTTTCGGAATTTCATGTTCAGGCCTTCCTACAAATATTTGAATCGAATCATAGATGGGAAATTGTATATTTCAAGAAAGGTGCACAATGGACAGAATCTGTCCATTTCCGAAGCATGGAGGAAGGTTTTTGCAGAGGTGTAGTCCGGGCCGCAGTCCCGAGCGAAATATCTGCCCCTGGAGATTGGCTGGGAACCACTGCCTGAAGAAACAGCACAAAACAGATCCAACCCACAGCCATTAGATTGATTGCAAGTTTTCCGAGTTTCCCTCAAACTTCTAGGTTCTTAATGAATCCTATCATGAGATTATCTCCCAGCTCTACTCGGGAGGATTAACGAGAACCTAATCTGACAACCCTGCACCAGCTAGCCCACCATTAGGGTTGTAGTTGATTATAGTAATTAACCACGTCCTTTCTAATTAACTCCAAATATCCCCCAGTCTAAAACCTGCCCAAAATCGGCACCAGAATGCTGCAAATTCCATCAGAGCTTTTCCCAGGGAGGCTCTAACTGTTTCCTTGGAGACCAAGTTGGCGGAGGTAATCCCCGCCTCCAGTGTGCCTCCAGGGCAGATAAATGTTTGCCCTCTGGTCCCCTAGCCCGTCTACACCCGCAGTAGAATGGTTCCCCTGGCGCCCACTTGAAGACATGGCCCCCTGTTGAGCCCCTCTATTATACAATCATCCATCCATTTGTTATGTTTGCCCCTACCCTGCTCCACCCCCGACCACCGGGATAAATCGGATTCACCTTGTTGTCAAACGGAGGTACGTAAAGGGCATAAATACCACCAGGATCTGCCTAAAAGGTGGATTCAGCCTGCTGTAACCGAAACGAACTTGACGGGTCCCGACCCTCGAAAGCCAACGCTGCCAGAACGATTCCGGTTACGGCGGTACTGATAAACATCGGACAAGACAATCCACTCTGGGGAAGGACTCTTTCTCTAATGACTTCTGTTGGCAGGGCTCGTGACAGAGTACTGTCGGAATGGAATAGACATGGTGGGCGTCAGAAATAGATTAAAAACTCGAAGAAAAAGTCGCGTAAACTGCTGCTAGATATGAATCTAATGTCAAGCGCTGAGCATCTCAGGATCTATATGGCAAAGTGTGATTTGGAAGGAGTGCTATAGACACCATCTTGTCTGCCATATTGACAGCTGTCACAGTGAACGGTTATAATTATAAACCTGTACTAGTATAGCACTACATCTACACCAGGCTTGGCATTTAGTACACCGTTTTACTCTCGAAAGTCTAATGCCCACTTTGGTAAAAACGTTGAGTATTTTAACCAAATTAGCCAAATTGCTAAAGGTCCTTCATATAATCATTTTAATGGCTCTCTCATCCAGTAATTCGTTTTACTGTTTCTTAAATTATATCCTCTTAGTACCATGCAGCTCCTCTAGAAGTCAGTGCCATAAATAGTTTATCTGATTTCAGCTGCTGAAAGAGAAAACAGGATTTGGGACCACTTAAGTTATTTTCTTTAAGGATATAGAAATTTATTTTTAGATGTCAAACCTAGAGGGAGGTGGTTTCCTTTTGTTATGACTAAGACCTACTTCGGCAAGTGTGGAATGCACAACTGGTTCTGTGTTGGACCACGGGCTGTTATTTTGGAGATGCATGCAGACGGTTATTAAGTTATCGATCACCAACCGCACAACAAAGATGGAATATCAGATAGTCTGAATGAATCAATTAATTTCAAACGCATACATTTCAAGTTTGAACATTTAAAAAGAAGAATATTGATTTAAAGCAGACAGAAGTAATCAATTATGTCCATTCTGTGTCTGCGACCTCCGCCTGCGACCACAGCAAATGACCTTGAGTTGGATTGGAAGCGAGTATTACAGAATCGCTCGCGGATAGGTGCATTTTCCCATAAATAAATGTACCTTTGGCATGGAATATATGTATAGGACTTGTGAATGGAATATGCAAACCTTCCAGATTGCTGTGGACCTATTCAACCTTACAATATAAAAATGACATCATGCTGATATATTTTTCTATTCCCTTTTCCATAAATGAGTTTATGTATTGTACATGTAGCTCCAAAGCTGAGCTAACGAGAATTTCTTTTAGAAAGTACTTTTAACATGTTTGATATCAAGAAGTCTCTATAGGTAGTATAAACTACATTGTTAGACTGTATCTATCTATTTCCCAAAGGTTATCTGTTGTCTGTCCAAATGTCTGCTCCTGCATCCCACACAGCTTCCTGATCACTGTAGAGGAAGAAACCACCATAACGTATGTACATCTATACAGAAGTTTTAACCAGCTTGAACCTATAGTACATAATTCAGCTCACATCCAAAGACCCTTCTTTTGTACCGATCAGGAAGCGTCTTAGCAGACATATATAGTAGAAAGGTGTTTTGAGAGAGCGGTTCTAAAAAATAGATATAACTAGCTTTGGTAATAATGCCACTCCTTCCCACCCAAAAATAAAAAACGGTCCACCCACCCCCAGCTAATAGATATGAATGCATTGTGTAACACTGAGCATCTAAAGATATGCCAAATCCTAGAAAGTATGATTAGGAGGAGGTACCATCTTGTCTGCCAATCTAGAATCTGTCACATCAAACGTTGGAAGGCGAACTGCCATCTGTTCTTCCCCGCCATATCTAATTTAAGTATTTGATGTTGGATCAAACGTCTGGCATTAACTCATTTTAAACATCTCATGTCTTATCACTTTGACGTCTTGTCACATGTTGTAATTCATTTTGCTCTTTACGTTATTTCTGTTTCTTCCCATAATGACAAACATGGATGGGTATCAGATTGGCTCTACTAAAGCAGACCACCCAACAAAACATCACTGAACCATATTATTGATGGATGAACAACATATTGTCTATATCTCAGCTGTGGAATAGGCAGTGGAATAGGCAGTAGAATAGGTAGTGCAATAGACAGTGGAATAGGCGGTCACTCTCATCTCAGCTTCTGAAGAAAACAAGCCTTGAATCACTACATTATTTTTCTTAGATGATAAAGAGCATTTATGTTTAGAAACTGGATGTTATAGTCTGTCCAAAGGGAAAAATGGTGCCTTATGTTGTAAGTAAGACCGAGTTTGGTACATATGGCATAAACAGTTGGTATGGAGTTTAGGTCTAACTAAACTGTATTCTGGGAGATAAAACAGTTTTGATTAATGGTACCTGACAACACGACAAGGATTAAATGTTACCTAGTCTCAAATGAATCAATTCATTCTAGACCCCTTTCATGTAGGTTCTAAATTAGGAATATTGATTACAAGGCCACAGGCGTAATCAATTGTGCCCTTTCGAATTCGACGACCGCAACCAATGAGCTACCATGTCTTCTAATAAGAAAAATCCTGAAAAAAACTAATGAGACCAAAACTGAGGTGTTTCAGGTTACCCACCCCAAACATGGCTAACCCTAGAAACCCTAAGCTAGTTTGTTGCCATTTTTGAGCTATTCCTACAAGTTATTTGATGGTCTGTGAGTCGGGGCTGCGGACAATGACTCAGCAGCACAGTGCGTGAATCAATCACTTAGTGCTGTTGGGACCTAAGTAAAAACATACCTTGTAATGTAACGGCTGAGATAGGGACTCGTTACTGTAAATGTCTTAATATATAAGCCGGCTTCACAGAGATGTTTCATATAGTTTGTATAACCAAGTTTCTGGCCTCTAGTGCTAGACTATGCAGTCCAATTTTCAAAAGTTGTCTTTGAAAATGTATCATGTTATTCAGATAAGAAGCTTTGTGTATGACTCAGGTCACTGCAGACTTACAAACCATGAAGGGGAAGAGAGACTGCAATCAGCTTTGACCAACAGTATAATTCACCCCACATCCAAAAGGATTCCTTTTGAGCCAAGCAGGCAGCATCCTTGTACAGATCTATATCTATAGGAGAAGGATGCTTTTAGAGAAGATTGTTGTATAAAGATAGAGAGAACACGCTTTGCGTCATAAGGCCCTCTCCGTCCTCCCCCCTAATAAAAGTTACCTTTCCGTTTTACTCATCTCCCCACCTGTAAAAGACGCCTCCAAAACCTAGACATGTCCTCATAATGTTTCTCCCAGCAACTGCACTACCATCTCTAAACAACATGAATTGAACATGCTTAAACTTACCCTACCTACTTTTTATAATTTGAACCTAAAAGAAATCCCCCAATACATAGTAGATTATATCACAATATATCAGCAGTTATTACATAGGGTCTTTATGTATGGGAGGGACTATTCCACAGCTGGTTGGCCTGCTACTAGGATGGGATTAGGCAGTTGGTGGCCGCTTGATCCCCGACGTCCAGGGGTATCCATGTCCACGTCCTCATTCACCCCCTGTACATGGACAAACAGCAACCCTAGGGATGCCTCCTCCAGGGTGGCAGTAGGAGAGGGAGCGGTCATTATTTTAACAACAGAGGGGGCTGGGGTTGAGTGGGTGGATTTTTCTAGCGCACGAAGGAAAAATGTATCCCTTGAGGTGAGAGGGGGGGGGGGCAAAGAAATTTGGCCGTAATCGATGTGGTAAGAATTAGGACCAACATTTGGGGGGGAGGGGCGAAAATATCTTCTGCTACTTCTTCTGCCCCCCCCTGCTCGTTGTTAACAAATGACCACTCCCTTAGAGGGGGTTAGCAGGTCTGGCTGGCGGGAGGGGGGGGGGGTTACAGGGGGTAGTGGGCCTGCTGGGATGACCATCTATTATTCATGGTGCCGCCTTTTATTTCAGCACAGTCAGATAACGCGCCGACATCCGAGACAAAAGTCGTCTGCTACATCGATTTGTTTCCCGCCAAAATCCACCAGCCTCACTCTCGATTCCCTCTCAATTTTCGGCTGCTGACTCTTTTGCCGATATCCCCCATCAAACAGCCTTGTGTTGTTTTCTGTGGGGCGGAGGGATCCATGGGAGGTGGGTACTAGGTGGGAGATAAATTTTGAATTCCGATATTTTATCCACTTCCGTGTGAAGTTGAAATCTGCTCCGTGGTAAACACCGCACAGACAGGGGAGAAAAAACGGTCAAAGAACTACATTTTCATCAAGGAATAATAAAAAGGAGAGCCAAGCTCATCAAAAATAGCCAGGAAAGTGGATTGCAAAATCGAAGCTACTTTGGCGCCTTCGAGTTGACAAACTACTTTTTAGCTAAGCAACGAGGATCCGTCCCCCCTGGAGTTATCGATAATGTGAGGCATGACGAGCTTACGTCAGACCAAAGAGGCTTACTCACTTCAAGACCCTGCCTGTGACGCTAATGGGCCGGACAAAGGCTCAGGGTGTTGGGGGTATGGAGGAATGGGGGTTGGCTACTGTTGTTGTCTTTATGCCCTGTTTATTGCCTAGGCTGGCAGTGAAAGTACTGGCTTTACTATAGGTTAGCTCTTTAAGAACTGCATAATGGTTTAATGCACTTTGTCCACCATGCAAACCTGGCCATTCTACTCCCCATGGTTGCATCTGAGCGTTATCACGACCCTTTAGGAGTGAGGTAATCCCGTAGGGTTGGCATGATACTCGATTACAGCAATGGCGAGTTACTCGCCATGGCTACATCCATGTGTATAATGAAAACAAACAGCTTAATGCATTAAAGCACCATTCTGCCCTTTACGGCTTAGAGTAGACGTCAACCCCGGCGATCCTCCATTGACCAGCACTGTATATGCACGGGTCGTATGCCCCAGGGACACAGCCCTCTCCCAATCCTCCCTACCTCCATTCCCACTTCACTCTACAAATGTGAAAGCCACCATAGGAGCCGCGACCGCCGCCTACCTAAGCCCCTTGCTTTACAACACTGTGGGTAAATATCCCCACAGGCTTGGTGGCCGTGAAATTAGGGGCTGGACTAATAAAACTGGCTTGTCCCTCTAGGCTGTGCCAGATGTCTGCTTTGGAAGTCTCAGCATGTCTCAGGAGTAAGGCATTGTATAGTGCAAAGGAGTCAATGGCCTTTTGTAAATAAACTTTCCTAATTTATAAGTTGGTCTGTACGTGATTTTCACGGTCATGAATCACGTTGACCAGCGAATTTCCTTTTCAATGGAGAGTAATTTACTATTATTGGGATTTGGTGTGATTTGAGTAAGAGACTGTCAATTGTTAATTTCTTTCTTGGCATACTATAGAGGCTAGTATACCTTATCGAGGTGGATATCACACAAAACCAAACACAGCAAAACTGGCTGGGTTGATGGTGGCCTCTATTGCTGATATCAGAAGGCTATACTTGGTGAAAAAAGTTGAATAATGAGGTTAGAGGTAGCTCAGTTTCGACTTATTGATAAGTCTAAAGTCTGTGGGAAAGCTATTTAAACGCTGGTTCCAGCCTGTTAATGCTGTCCATTACCCATGAAGCCCTATAATAACCCTACATCCCGGATGGCGCCAGATTAGCGTCTTCCGCACATCCTGCAGGTACCAGCGCAGTCCGGAACCACTTCCGGATTAGGGAGCCAAAGTCCCCCGCGAAGCCCGCATAATAACCGGAAGTGCAGTGAGCAATTGTCCACCGCCAGGGGATCTGACTTCCGGTGATCAGATGGGAAGTACTAGTCACAAGCAGAGGGTTGAGGTGGGATTGTGGGAAGAGTGGCTAATGGAGAGAGTAGGTTGTAACGGTATGGAGGAACCGTGGAGGAAGCCATTTATCTAGGGCAGCTGCAGCTTTATATATAGCTTCACTACATATAGGGAGGAGAGACATTATGGGTACTTTGGTTGTCTGGTTCTCTGGTCTTGTCACGTCCGTACTGGTCTGTTGTATCTTACTTCCACTTACCATCCATGTTATATGTTCTGCCATACCAGGGGCTCCAACATCCCTGGCCGTACCTATTGCACCCCCAGGCAACCACAGCTGTGCTCTCTGGTTTGCAGTAGTACACGCACATATTCCCACTTTACTTCAACAGTAAATATTGCAGTCAAAGCTACCCACGTTACTTTCCACTACTTCTGTAGTCCAGTCGAGAGCTCAGAACGAGAACGAGAGGGCCGATGCCTCTCAAAAAGCTTCTATCCCACAATGCTGGTTTCAGGCAGCGCTATTTTCAGAGAGTATTCAATGTAGGAAATATGGTGCTGCTAAAGCCTAGCCTTAACAAGTCAGAGGTGGTAGGCTGTTGCATGAGTGATGAGGTTCTAGATCACTAATTCCCCACATGTGTCACCCTCACACATGCTCATATGCAATTTGCCCCTGCCCCCAAAACGAGCCCTTAATGTTTTCACACATGCACAATAATGTCAGGCAATCAGCGACGCGGCTGAGGTCAGCAATGGTGGGGAGGTCGGCATAGGGGTCTGCAGGTGCCTCTAAAAGGCACCCGTTAACCCTTTAAGGGCAGCTTAGTGCTTTATTGTGCTATGCTCTTGGTCGTCATAATGCATGAATGTAGCCCTGGCGAGTAGCTCAACAGCCCTGCATTGATGCACCACGCTGACGACCCTTCGGGGATGTGTCAACCTTGTAGGGTCGGTAAGATGTTTGAATGCAGCACTGGTGAGTTCCTCGCCACGCCTGCATTCATGCTTCATTCCAACCAGGGGCATAGTACATTAAAGCATTAAGCGGCCCTTAAAGGGTTAAGCATTGCAGCCTCATTTTCATTGCGGCCTAATTGCCGCATGCGGACCCATCTGTCTGCGGTGATGAGGCCCTGCAATAGGCAGGGGTCAGCGCGGAAGGACACTTTAGCCGCTACCATAAAGAAGATAAGGTGTACGGGTTGGACTATAGTGGGGAACGGGGGCCGGAACTA
Organism: Harmothoe impar; assembly: GCA_947462335.1. Classification (NCBI taxonomy): domain Eukaryota; kingdom Metazoa; phylum Annelida; class Polychaeta; order Phyllodocida; family Polynoidae; genus Harmothoe; species Harmothoe impar. The sequence continues at coordinate 22,610,259 of OX381715.1, read as the reverse complement.
CTTTCCCGTTCACTTCGAAACTGGCCGAGTAATAGTCCGTCCAAATTGGGCCTAGTCACACCTCCGACGACAGTTTAGTGTCACACCATGGTCGTTGGGGGCTGGCGGGAGAATTCTCGCACTTCCGGTGCATTATGCCTACTTGGCATGCGTGCGATGGCTTTGACTGACGAAATTAATACGCGGGCGGGGCGGAGGGAGGGTTGGAGAGGTTCGAGGGGAAATAGGCCTGGGTTTCGTCACCGCCAAATGCATATGTATGGCGGAAAAGGCGGGGTGGCTATTGAGGGTGCAGTGACGCTCATTGCATGGTTATCTTTCCCTTGCAGGCTCCTGGAGTGAGATAACATCAGCTGCCTCTAGCATAAATCCACACTGGGGGTGCGAAGCCATATTGAGGCCCACATAACCACCAGCGTCTACTGAAGGGCTTCTCAGTGCAAGAGCGTGTATCACCAAATACACGATGATGGACGTTACACCTTGTGAAAGATTCTCATGAGCTCCCTAGATATAACATACGAAGTGGTAGTTTTACATATTAGGCCTGTGTCCACTATCACATATAAAGCCGTTTGTCGTCCGCTAAAACGTGAATTTGAATACAAATATGAAATATATGTTTTGTCTCCCTGTGGACACAGCTGGACGACAAAATTCTTAAATACAACAGTGGGATAGCAATTTGGGGGTGTCAAAAGTGGACGACAAAAGTGAGAATTTAGAAATCTCACATGTTTGATTTTTTGTCCAGAAATTGGGCGGTATGCTCTTTGTTCTATTATAACATCTCGTCCTTGTTTGCCCTGGGCAGTCTGGGCAGCAATTTATAACGCCTAGTGGACACAGCTTACCTGCAGTTAAAGTGGAATACATCTCAGTGATATATTCACAAATACACACACATTGCTGGACGACAAATATCGGAAATATTTCACTTCCCTTGTCGTATAGTGGACACAGGCCTAATACTGAGGATTTCTGCTGATCCGTACGAGCTTAAAGGTAAGTGAATTGACAATATGTTGAAAGGGCATCATGTTTACGGTGTGCATGTAACATGAGACGACAAGGCCCCATGTTTGGACAATCTAGTTTACATTACCATGTATTTTCTTTTAATCTCCGATTGCTCTTTAGCTAATTATGTTCTGCACATTGTTTGATTAATTTGTGAACATAACAACTATGTTTCATTGGTGTAAACACGGCATCAGGTGAAATGTCATATAATTTGTTTTGGCTAAATAGGTGATACATGTCACTAATTACTGTACATTTATTTCTCTATGTAATAATTGCAGGGCCAACCCAAAATGTGAAAGCAGATAACATTTCTCAAGACTCAAGACTCAAACTTAAGCTGAAATTCATTTGTTTGCCAAACTATATATGTTTGACTATATGTCATGCATGTACCATCACATGTACCATGCAAAGCGTTTGCCATATTTCATCATTTTTATCTCTATCCATTTTAAGAGGAAAAACAAACTTCCAGAAAGAAATTCTATTTAACAACATATATGTGTTCAAATTCTGGTTTGATACCTTATCGTCTACGACCTTCCCATTCCCTATGCCGCCACACAAGCACTGAAGTGTTAAGTCCATTACTCCATACGATAGAAAACAGCGGAAGTGGTGCGTAGAGCATCTGACTGCGCAGCCGCCAACACATAATAACACCATTCCGGTTCCGGCTAGGAGCCCTGCATCCCTGGCTGCCCTGAGAAGGGCATTCGGATGGTGGGCAGAGAAGTAGAGAAGGGCACTAGGGAGTTAGGGGGCCATGACCACGGCTGAATGCCCTTTCACAATACGCCATTAAGCCCGCCATTAGAGAAAACCAAATATGGACGTCGGAGATTAGCCGGTACCCGGCGGGCTGTGCTGTGTGGGAGGGCCACACGCCGGGGCACAGCCAGATATGCAGCAGGTCCTGTATGCCGCGCTGTGTGCGCCAAACTGCAGCACACCTAGATATGGCTACTTGCTGATACATTATGTACGGGACATATGGAAGGCTGGGAATGTGACATATTTCATGTATGCATCATGCAGGCCTATGTGGAGTTGTTTTGACATGTTGAACTGTGGTTGAATTGAAGTAATTACAAAATACAAAAAGCTGTTGAAAGATGCACCAGATGGGAAAGCAGTAGGGAAAAAAATAGGTTTGGCTGAAAAAGCATAAACACCTATAATTCATTAAATAACTAATATCTTCATAAATGCAATTCACCGTGACAAGAATAACACATGTATACATGCTAACAGTATAACCGTGAGAATTCATCCCCATCACAATAACGATAAAACACAACATATTATTGCTGAGTGGATTAACTCACTTGTCTCCCCATATGGGGCCTGCCCCCCCCCTCCCACCCCTACACGCTGAGAGGCAGGCGGCAGGACCGGCAGCGCCCGCTGGCGGCCTCCAAAGTGGATTCTGACAAATGTCACGTGACATGTCGGTACGCAGACGACATTTTCGCTGAAAGCCCGGAATTACCATGTGCGCATTTTGGCGCGCTTTCCAGTGCTAAACACTCGGTGATGCCACGCAGCGGCAAATCGAGTGAGGCAATTTTAGTGGATGCCAGCTTGACCTGTGCCGACCTTGTCTACCTCCCTAATCTGACCTTGACCTCAGCCTTATAACGACAAGAGCCAACCTGACCCGACCTTTAGAGGTCAGGCATTCAAATGCAATTCTAAAGCAAATCGTAAAGGAGCACTGTATAACTAATAAATCACACATGTATACATAGAGCTCATCCCTTTATTGATCATCTGGAAATGTCAAGTACGCCGGGGCATATGACAACATGGATTTCAAACATGCGATGATTGGGGTGACGGTAATGAAATCGAAACCATCTGGATAGGTCCCCTGGAGGACGGGGTACTGGAGAGTGCTTACACAGATGTCACGCCCATTGACATTAACAAGTACAGATATCTCCCACCTGTTTTGTCAACACACTTGTAAGCATATATGCCCCTAAATGTCAACACACCAAAATGATCATGTATCAGGTATGAGACATAGAAAGGTGCGTATCGGGAGACTGATAGATACAAATCGATCTTTTTCCTAATTAGAATTTTTTTGACATTTGGCCCAGAATATATATATAATTTACAAATATCAAATTTCCAGACCCAAGAATATATTTTTATGTGCCCAAGTGTAAACCTATGTCAGCTTACAAATGCTAAGCCCGTTAGGGGTATTTTCCATCAGCCGGTTCGGAAGTGCAATCGGCAGGTAAACCCAGAACCACCACATTATACATAACGTGTACTAGCGGTGGTTTGTTCTGGGTCTATACCTGTAGGTATCACCCTATATATCTGCCTATATATCACTTCAAAATCGGCTGATGGATGATAGCCCTCATGCCATTAATTCTTTAATACGATGACAGTATTCTCAAATTGCGAGAACCTTGTACTTACTTGAATTTGATTTCTCCTATATATTATTTTCTAAATCAAAATAAGCATTTAATTATGATACAACCGAGACAGTATACCTCCAACACGTATATTTGATCTAAATCACAGGAATCATTTGCTGCCAATTTCTTGATTTTAGACAGAATAGTCCACAAATCGCTTTAACAAATAGTATCTGCAAGACTAGAGCGACCTGCACAGTGTATTATATTGTACTCCGAGAAGCCAATATTTATATCGAGGGACAATGGATGGTCTAACTTTAGCCCTAAGAGTCTAAAGAGCTCTCTTGGGCCTACAGGCTCTCATGGGTGCTGTATATTATTATTCTGTATAGCCCATTCATATCTGGGAGACTTTAGCACAAAAACCATGATTGGAAATATAGCCTGCGGGGACGAGCGACTCGCACATAACTTTAACAGTAATCCTGCAGCGTGAGTTGCTCAGGGAGCTGCTCTAGGGGCCGCTCTATGCAGGCATTAGGTACAGATTTGGGGAGTTGTGAATAGCAGTGTGTCTACATTGCATTTAAGAGTTTAGTTAGTCTGTGTATTATTCTCTCTGCATCCTTGATTGGGTTGAGTGGCTTGTCCTTGGAAGTGGGTATATTTATGTTCTATGCCTAAGTGCCGCTATGGTGTTTATCTAGTCACACAACATAACTCATATATGTGTGTTCACCTTTTATCTTCCTTTCTGGTTATAATCATTCATTACATGATACACATATGCACAATAGCTAGTATATGCATCCTGTGACAGGTCGTGTTGGTTGTTGGCCACTGTTATGCCATGATTGTAGATGAAGTTGCTCAGTATAGGTGTTGAGCAGCTCTCCGTGGTGCATTAAATCAGTTCATGGATCCACGTCTCAGTGACTGCTCAAGGGTGCCGCTTATCAGCAATGTATACAGGCAATGTTAACTCTTTACGTGCCACATAGTGCGTGCTTTCATGGTACATGAATACATATGTGGCGAATCTATATTTAGTATACTAGCTTCAATTTCTATTTCAAAAGTTACTATTACTGATATGTAACGGAGGCGGTGCTCCAACATTGTCCGAAATACTTTCAGGTTTATTAATATGCATGTAAAGCACATGCTATGGTCTAATATCTTGTATATTTTGTTATCCTGTTTTGCATGTATGTCTATCGTGTAGATCTTTTAAGCTCTAGTTGAATAGTCTGGCACGTATTTGCCCTTCTCCTTAGTTTTCCCATAGCGTCTGTCGCTACTTCTATATGTGCATTGACCTTTATTTCATTCTAACTCAATTTCCTTTCCCCAAGACCTTTCCAAACACACCCTCTTAACAGCATCAAACTCAAATCGACTCCTCATCCATTATTTGCACATTATTTGAGTTGGAGCTGACACAGCATTTACCCTATTTATTTAAGACAAGACACATCTCCTCCAGCCACTTTTATCAAATAACCTCCCCCTCACTGGCCCCGGCATGTTGCCCCCGGGGCACGGCCTCAATTTCTTATACATATTTCATAAGGCGGGGCCCAGGAAGAGCTCGTGAGGACGTTTGACGGTCTACTTCCGACGGGCCCCGACACCCAATCAAATTTACTTGGAAGGGAAAATTGTCAAAAGTCGAGGCCTTAGTGGATATATATTATACACACACGGCTGGATCGTCACGTGTCAGCAAGGTGAGGGATTCCTTTTCTTTATTTTTTGTGTGGTTATGTTTTTGGCCAAACTGCTATTTTCACATTGCCTGTGCATTAACCTATTTTGGTCTGGTTCTCGATCCAGATATATTCATAGGTAGCATCTTTTATAAATAATACATGATATATACTGGCCATATTTGTTATTGTATTTCTCTAGTTCTTATGATTAGTTGCCATATTCCTCCCCTCCTGGCAACATTTAAACAGCATCCTGCAGTCCAAATAAGCACCTTGGTATCTTTGATATGCATTGTATTATGGTCATACAGATACTATTCCCATGCCCTTTGCAATAGATACATATTGGCATTGGGTGTGGCACTAGACCTGTCCCTTGACCTCTGCCAATGTAATCCTAATACAAACCATGTATCCACATCCAGTCCCAATAGATACCAGCATATCGCACCACCATAACAGGGACCATCTGTGTCCCCCCCTCCCCCTGCACCCCCCACGCCCCGTGCCCCTACTGGAGGCCTGTCCTCCACGTGTCACTGACCTGTGTGGGAATATTACATATACACAGGTCGCTAAGCAACCAGAGATGTATTGAGGGGCTGAGTGTTTCTGGCTGGAGGAATATTGGTTTCCACACCAGGGATGCCACACACCAGTCGTATGTATGTACAGCCTGCTGGGTTTTATTTGGCAGTTGTATTTAATCTGGCCAGCTCTGAATAGTCTATACATTATGGTATGGGGGTGAGGGCCTGGGGTTAGGTGCGGGGGGTTAGCTTGAGGGAGGGTATGAGGGATATAGGGGTGACATATCAGCCAAGGTCAGCCAGCAGGGGGCAGAGAAAGGCAATCTTTGTGTAACACGTGACAGAATTGAATTGATCAGTGTGTGAACTGAGGGGTACTAGTGGTACACCAGGGGGTGTTGGGGTTAAGGTCCAGGCGTATAGGAGGGGGGTAAGGGGAGGGGTAGCTTTATAGGTGAAGGCTGGGGCTTGGACAGCTGTAGGAAAGTCCAGGGTGGTTAGATGGAATGAGGTAGAAAGGATGGGGGACGCCCTGAGCAGTGAGGGGTTGACCCAGGCAATGAGAAAGTGGCGTGGGAGTGAAGGCTTAAGGGGCTGGAGGTGGAATACTGAGTTAGCAGAATTGGACCGCAGGTTAGAGGTTGGGTATAGTCTGGTACCTGGAATAGAACTAGAAGGCGTGGGTGAAAAGGGCTTATAGGTAGAGACAATATAATTACAGGGTTAGTATACTCATACTGGTGGTTTCCCGACGATGCCTTATGGCAATAGGCATGTGGAATGCACATTAAAGCAGTGCTCTGTGACTACTGTAGAGGCTGCAGACCAACAGGGTACTGGAGACTTCCTCCAGGGTGGTGAGGGGGGGGGGGTCAGCAGCAGCAGTGAAGGAGAAGACAAGTACCACTGCAGGGCAGGCGGACCAGGGTCTAGACAGCATGGCAGCCAGAGGCAGTGGTGGACATGGGCAGTGTTTTACGCTGCTCAGGCTGCAGAGTGTACATGGATGTAGGAGATGGTGCCTACCAGCCCTTTAAGGACCACATAGTGCTTTAATGCATCATGCCCCTGGATTGTACGGTGCATGAATGCAGTCGTGGCCAACAACTCGCCAGTGCTGATTTCAAGGCAGTGTATGAACCCCATAGGTTTGGCATGATGCATGAATGCAGTCCTGGTCAGGGCTGCATTGACGTATCATGGCAACAGAAGGCATGGCACATGAAATCACTGTTCTACCCTTAAAGGGTTACTAGAGGTTGGGTGGGGGTATGGCCACTAGCTGCAGCACCCTGGAGGAGGTGGCAGCAGGCAGCAGGGTGTGAGGGGCTGTAGCACGGGGCAGTGTGGGAATCTCCCAGGAGGATTACTGGGGCTGCTAGGTGCCAGCCCTGCCTTATCTGAGAGGAAACAGATCCGGCTGACCGCCCCTGCCTGGGATTAAAACGATTACCCTGGCTGACTTACTGGCCGGCTGCAGTCCTGCCCTGCCCGGCCTGGCTCTACCACTCCCAGCACTGAGCTGCTCGGGGCAGTGGTCGGCCAGGGTAGCTGCTCCTGGTGGTTGGGCAAAGCAGGTGTTGGGTAGAATTTACATTGCATGCAGATTGAGGTTTAAGGAAAGTATAGACCAAAGAGTACTTAAAGAGCAGATACAATCTAAGTAATGTCATTATGGCCTTTCTCTGATATGCTGTAGCCTTTATGTCAATTAAAGTATAACTTTAACTCATGTTAAAATGTTTTAAACTATCTTAATTTAGCTTAAATCCTAACAGTCATGCATTGTACCTTCTATGCAGTTATCCAACCCATAGTATTATCCTTGCCTCTTTTCCAGATTCTATTGGATGAGCGCACTTATGTGCACCCATAATATACAGTTGAGATAAATCATGGCACTTTCATGACATGGCGTAGAGTCTCTCTTCTTGTACTCTGAGTGTAAAGCGTGAACACAGGCGTTTTGCCATGTATATAGTTGACATTTGTATATATGACCATTCATATGGGCTCTTCAGGTATTCACGGGAGGGGTTCGGGTTATATTGGTCTGCGCTATTAAGGCGTATTTTACTGCCTGGGTGTTGTGTAGAAGCGAAGTGGTGTATACCACTCACTATGCTTCAACTAGCCCATACTCCCATTGATCTTCCACAGTGCCATATCTAGTTGGACTTTTTGTCAACTCGCCCTCACTTCACATTAGTACACACATCTCTGCATCATGCCTGAATGACCCCGGGTTGTATGGTGCATTGTGTGTCTGTACTGCCAGGCATTCAACATAGTTAAAGGGAGGATTGATGGAGAAACGACCGTTGGATCATAGAGATTCCACTAATATATTTTAGTGGGTTTTTTAAAAGATAATACCATACGGGTCTCTGGCAAATGTATGAGCAGTGATGACACTGTACGTATCCCTCTCTAGAAATCAAAGTAGAAGAAATCCATGTCCAATATCCCAAAAACAGTGTGGACATATTGAATTGAAATCATCACACATTGGAAAGGCCTTTACTTAAGGGCCGACCCTTAAAAGCCCTCCAGGGTCTGGCCCTACCATCCCCCACTGGTGACAAATGCCTCCAGGTCATCCCCGCCGCCCATACACTAACGTGGGCTTCTGAAAATCGAACAGCGACCTATGTGATTGAGGAGGAGGCCACTGTTTAGTGAACCAGACACACTATTCCTACCAACCCCTCCTGTGTATACCCAGGCACAATTTACTGTTTTTGTAATTTTGGAGAAAAAAGAAGGAACACAAAAATGTATATGGAAATTGCCCGTTTAAGCACAGGGGTCTCAAATGAACACAGGTGCCGTTCAAGCGCAGGTCTTAGATCCCCATGAAATCTAAAGTCTCTCTTTGAAAGGACTCAGGTCCCTGTATAAGCGCTGGGGGTAACAGGGCTTTAGAATATTTAAGCACATGGGCGCTTAAGCGGGCCATTACGGTAGTTCGTGCTGGAGGGCCTTGGTGGTATTGGGTTAGCCTTGTTAGGTAGTGCCATCTCCTGATGTAGAACTGTCTCATTAGCCCATCCATTTTCTATCGGTACCCCGCCACATATACCATATGTCTGGCCCTTTTCATGGCATATGGTTTGTGTCTCCGTTGACTTATGGATTTCCCAGTTTGTGCAAGCGACTGTACTACTGTGCCATATGTTTGGTTCAGTTATACAGATTACCTGGCAGGCAGAAGCCAACGGATGATTTATCACTATTTGAAGGCCTCGAGATGATTCCTGTGATTTACTTCGAGATAAAACAGAAAGCAGAGGGAGAAGCTCAGAGATTTAAAAGTTGAAATAAGTGCTCAACTGTAAGTGAGATCTTACTTCCCTTTTTGTACTGTGAAATGGATGTTGTTTTCACCCCGTGAAGTTCACTGCAGCACATGCTGACTCTAGCTAACCTTATGTTTAGGCCAGTCTAAAATGGAATTCAAATACTGCGCACCCCTCCGTCCTAAAGCAGCTACTTCCAGCTAAAAGTTCACTGCTTCTGGTTTAATGTTTTAACCCTTAAGGGAACGCATACTGCTTTTAAAGTGCTTTTCTGGTTGTCATGATGCATGACTACAGTCCTGGTGAGTCTACATAACAGGGCTATATGAATGCATCAGCCCTCCAGGGTCGGCATTATGCTTGAATGCAACTCTGGTGCGGTACTCTCCATTGCTGCATTGGTGCATCATGATGGCCAAAGGGTATTACAATAATACACTATGCAGCCCTTAAAGAGTTATATAAGGGTGCTTGATGTCAGCCAGGATTAGCACCCCCAAACTGTGACATTTCTAGGTACTCCCTGGTAACCAATGTGCCAAAAGGTTAACCCATTCAGATAGACGTCTAAGCATGCCAATGTAACATCAAGGAGTTTAAAAATGTTGAGATGCTCTAGGAGAGAAGTAGATTTTAAGCAAGGGAACCAATTAGTAACTTGTTGAACGGCCCCTACAAAGCCTTCAAGTGTACTTCTGAGAGGATTTAAGCTTTCAACAACAGTTTTTTTTAAATGAATTATAGAGATTTATGGAAAGAAACGCCTGGATCTCGGTATTTTGTTATTTGAAACTGGGTATTTTGGACAGAATAGATTGGGAAATATCTTCACGGGAAGGATATTAACTGATGTAACAAATATGTATATGAAATAGAAACTGATATTGTTCAGAGGCAGAATTAACCTTACATTAACATTGAAGATCGTTGAAAGGGTATGGGGAGACATTTGAGAAACCTTACCTTTAGTTGCCCTTTTAAGAGCGAAATAAACCAGACCTGTCTGCATGATTAACCATATACCTCAAGAGTTAGCTAACAATCGTGATACATTCTCCAAGGGTCCTGCACCGGTATATATAATCCTCCTGTACAATGTACCCTATAATAAAAGCCCAGCCTCAGTATAGATGCTGATAACATATAACTCAGTAGCCTAATAGGGTTATGTGTGTAGATCAGCCGTGTTAGATGAATAATGATGCATGTATATTAGAGTCTGGGCAATGTTCTGGCAATTCATCCTAAGTAGACCCATGTCCCTAACCCTCTGTACCTGTACGTGTAGGAAGAATACCCTTATAAAAAACAAGCTGCCACAAACTGGTTCAACAATCAATATTCTCATGTTTCCCAAATCAAAATGCTGACATTTTGATAAGTGCACTGACTCCTGGGCATTTAAAAGTCAGCGTCAATTTGAGGTTCCCCATGCAGGCCTGTATTGGTATTGCAGTACAACATAAGGTCACAGAGCCCCCTCCCCCACCCCATCCCACCCTGGAGTAGTACAGTGCGTGTGGTCATGGCAATGCTATGCTATCCACATATATTGTAACTGTGTATGTTAGGTCAACTCTATAGCATAGGTGTGAAGACAGGTGGTCTGGTAGCTATGGGAATGGAGTGGGTACATGGCATGCTGTGGATGTATGCACCTCTAGGTGTACCACATACACAGGTATGACAGACAAGCAGCATGTAATGAGTATTGGTTGGTACAGGTATTGAAAAATATACTTGCAGTTTGATGAGATATTATGTATCGAATCCTAAAGGTATATGGCAGGATATCAAATGTCCTTTGATTATTGCCAACAAGGAGGCATATCGTACTACAGAGTGTAGGAACCAGCTGCAATCATTGATGTATGCTGGGGCTGTTCAATATACATGTACCTGAAGGATTAATGACCTTTACACCTTTAATAATAGTACATGAGACTGCAAACTCACAGATAGTGGGCTGTGTCTCATGACCTTGGTCCAATGTTTTTGTCTCTGACCGGGTGCCGTCTCTGACTGGGTGCCGTCTCTGACCGGGTGCCGTCTCTGACCGGATGTGATTTTGGGAGTTTAGTTATCTTCTACCAACAGCAGAAGGCTAATTATAGTTACATAACAACTGCCATAACATTTTTACAAATCATAATATATATGAGTATATGTTAAAAATTAAAAAAACACTTCCTTCTGACACCAGGTCAGAGACGGCACCCGGTCAGAGACGGCACCCGGTCAGAGACGGCACCCGATCAGAGACAAAAACATTGGCTCAAGGTCATGAGACACAGCCAGTGACATCCCTTGCACTCCTAGAACTTGGTTTCGACCCTTACGAGAGAAAAAAGAAGCGTGAAGTCTATTTCAGGGGTCAGTCATATCCCCATTATTAATCCCTTCTGCGCGTGAGATGATAAGGGAGTGGTCATTTTTTAACAACAGGGGGGGGGATCGGTATATTTGGGGGGGGGCCAAAAAAATGTGGACCCCTCTTGAGGGGGGACCAAAAAAATTACACCCCTTTTTAGCGAAAAAGCCTGCGCGTTACTATAGCTCAAAGGGGTCGGCTGCAGTCATTTTAAACTTGCCTAGGGGGGGACCAAAAAATGTATGACCCCTCCTGTGGGGGGGACCAAAAAAAATTCGACCGCCTCACGCGAAAATCCACCAACCCCCCCCCCCCCCCCCCCCCCCCCGTTGTTAACAAATGACCACTCCCTAAGACAACAATGACTGACTCTAGTTCGACATGCATACCTCTGTGAAGAGAGTATCTTGACTTTCTTTATATATATTAGGTTGTAGATTTTTACCTGTGCATATACACACTATGGCAGCAATCATTCACATAACCTTGTTAGACCTAGCTCTTTCTGCAATGATGACGGGAGGCTAACGTTCCCATTCAACGCCGGTCTCTATACCCCTATCACAATTCAGACCCACGTATTATACTAAATACATTAAGCTTGCCCATCACGGTTATGGGCCGCAGGAGGAGATGGCAATGTGTGGCTGCCTAGTATATAGACCCTCCTAACTCACTCCCTTCCTCCAGTATCATGGGAGAGTCGATCAATGCCGGTCACGGTCGGCAGATCAAAGGCTGTACGTGGGGGGAGATGTAAACAGGCCCTGGAGGAAGTCGGAGGGAGACCAACAGAGCGAATAACACACTGTACCCAGAGGTCAGGGCAGAGGCAGAGTCCCTGGAGGGCCCTCTGGGACCTCCTCCAGGGTTCACGAAGTCCGTGTTGTGGTGCTGGGCCATACAGAGGAGTACCTGTCTGCATGCTGATGGGCCACCCTTGACCTACTGGAGGAGGGGGGTTATGTTACTGCAGGGTAATAATCAATGATAACGGTATAGGCATTGCCAGGCCTCTGTATCGCACATGCACACGTATACAAGCAATGTATATATTTTGGTTTGTGACTAGCTATACTGCCCTTCTCTATATTCTATTTTTGTTTTACCTTAAACTTTAAGGGCCTTATGGTGACTCACCCCTGCTGTATGTCATCTTAATTCAATTAATCCATCATGCCTTAAGAGCATTTGTGAATGTCTCGTTTTAACGAGCTCTACTGCCTGTGTATAAAGAGGGGAAAACCCGAGTCACAAAAAAAACAGAGATATAAAAAGGGAGTCATAGCTCCCCTGATGCTGTATGCACACTATCTGACTCCCTGATGGAGAGCACACCGAGTCCAGATCAGCGGAGATGAATAAAACGTTGACTGACTGGACTCCCCAAAGTGAGTCTCTGAATGTCTAGAGTCAGTGTCAAAGATATGGTTAGGAAACAATAGGTACACTATCAGTAGAATGCACCATATTATCAACCTATCTATAATTGGAGAACTATGTACCTGTACACATTTTGAATAAGCAGAGGTCTGACCCCCTTTTCGCAGGCATGATACTTTTGTAACTCGGTTCCTTGTGTGTGTACTTGGAAACTATCGTCCTATATGTATACATGTAAATCACATGTAGTGATCTAATCACTGTGCCCTCTAAGTCACATAATAGTGCACCTCCATTACCCATTATATTATCACTTTAACTTAGCAAAGAGTATCCCTACAACATGTTTACCTTCAATGCGTGGTCACGCTGGTGTCACATAAATACCATATGCAACCAGCAAATACCCTTTTGGAAGCCGCCACTAAAAGAGGCTAGAGAGCCGCCTCGCTATTTAGGATAGCACAAGTTTTATGAGAGAGGGAAGTCGGCTGTTTTAATAGTTCCTGGTGAAGAACGACTGGAGAGGGTGTGGAGGAGGGGCTGGGGGTGGCCTGGGTATTTGAGTAGCTCACTCCAGTAGCAGTAAGCGAATTACCGAGCAGCTCATTTTCAGGAGGAGGCAGCCTCCAGGAGATTTAACCTAATGGCGTTTGAATCCTCTGCAAGCAGGCAACTCTGGGGTAATTTGAGGGTGCCTCACTGGAGCACCTTTAATGATATCAATGGCTAGCTGAGTGGCGTATCTGGCAGGCATCCCCAGGGCGCCCTGGAGACCCCTGGGAACTAGCTGTCCTCCAGTAAGTTATGGCGGCAATATTCGCCCATGTCTGACACCCTGGAGGTCAGGGCGCTGCCCCCCCTGTGACCTGGTCGTAATCAATAAAAGGTTGGCTTCTAGTGAGGGCGCCCGGCCGTCCCTATATATTCCTCCTGATGGTCAGGGGTCTAAATGGCCGAACAGCCAAAGTGCTACTGACTATTATGGGCTCCGAAACCCCATAGATTATACTACCACGCCGATAAAATACATGGGCATTGTTATCTGACTGTTTTCATCAACTACACAAGCTTTGGATCAGCTGTAGCTGTATCAATAAGAGTAATTGTTCCTAGAATAATCTTAGCGTGTAATCTTACTATAATAAGTATGATTCTGGGCTAATAGTGAGAAGTAGACCGGCTGGCAATAGGAAAATTGCATGTATGTACTAAAACCATATCAGACAGCGATCAACTGCCTGCTCTCTAAAACCAATCACAAAAGCCATTAGGCTTTCACGGCCATTTGAACAAGAACATTTCTATCTTAAATCGTTTCCCCTAAATCTGTTGTACCAACAAACAAAGTACCCACAGTTTGAGCCTTAATAGCGACACTTAAGAGGTCCTGCTAATCAGTATGGTACTAGCTCTGATCCTTTGATTGATCCCAAGATATCATAGTCAGATGGCAAATGCCAAGACTGCTAAGTGGGCACTTCTGTGGGGTGTTTCACAAGGGGGACATACAATTAATTGTAGAATAAGTGTTTCTATAGGAGGTGTTAATTGTATTCAACCACTAAGACCGACATTTGGTTGTATCAATTGTATACTGCTTATAAAAAGTGTTTCACAAAGGTCTACAACCAAGATGTTAAGTCAGGGTCTTTGGCCTACAATCTAGATACAACTAATGTATAAGTGTTTCACAATGCATATTAGCGTGGAGCTCATACCATGCCCGCTAATATTTTCCTTACATTTTTCTTCACGTTTTTTTCATGCAATATATTTGTTATACTACACACAAGAATCCCTGCAAATATCTGTTTATTCAGGATGAAAACAAACTGGTTATACACATTTAAACAACACTTATGTTGATCCTATGTGATCACCATACAAGGGGAGCGTATTTAAGATTAATGCTACATGGTTATTAAGGTTGACTTACTTTTACCAAATGTTAGTCTTATGTTGGTGTTTCACAAGCCGCATTATTATTTTCAATTGTATCTAAGGATATGACCATAGATACAATTGAAACTTGTGAAACACCAAGATAAAATTAACATTGGGTGATATTAAGTTGGTCTTAGAAAACATGTAAAATTAATTGTATCTATTTTCTCCTTGTGAAACACCCCACTGATATGTTAACTGATATGGATTCATATAATGGGACACAAAAGCGGCTCTTTGGTATTTCTATAGAGGGGGGTTTAGTCAATAGGATCCCATTCCTTATTACCGACTATGCTCTATGGGACTTTCTCTGCTAGAACAAAAGAGCACAGCATATCCCCATGGAGGAAGCCATGCATTTACCATCGCTTTGAACTGCAAGCTCCCTTCCACCATGAGCCAAAGTGTGGTAAAAAAGAAAGATCTCCCAGACCAGCAGAGCCCTTTGTCAATGTACCACGTAGGTATAGGTCTAAGCCATGCGGGTAGGTCTAAGGCACCACCACCACCATTTCCAACCCTACTAGCCTGCACCACCACCTCAAAGACCACCTCCATAAGGCAGGCACCACTACCAGCGCCACATGGACAACGCTCCCAGCGGTACCGCACCCAAATCTCGTGAGATCACGTGGTCGCGTTACATCGGTGGCAAATCGAATACGCATGCGTAATTGGCACGTAGCCAAGTGAGGGGATTTCACGGGAGAACTGGCACGATTCGGGCTGCTGGAGGGTATATGGGAGAGGGTGAGGGGTTGAGGTTGCACACAGACCACCTGTGGTATGATCCCCAACGTATTACCTCGCCCCCGGTTCTGAATCGTGCTCCACGTTGGATCCAACACCACAAAGGCATGATTTAGGCCCTAATGGCAAGAGGAGGGGGAGGGGGCTAAACATTTAAATGTTTCATATGCGCCTTACGCTTGGATGGGGTTCAAAAGCCTGGCACACGTCGGGCGCTTTTAGCGTGCCCGAGGCCGGCTTAGCGGGCGTCGCGCCGAAAAGCACGCTAATGGCGCGAAAAACACACAGCAGACGACATTTTACACGGCCGCCAGCCGCCTTTTTACCTACACTAAAGAAAGGGGAATGTTCCCCGTGTAGCCAAGTGGTTAATGTGTATAGGGATTGATTATAGCACATGAAGTAGTAATGATCACAGTGCTTGTTTGTTTTTTGAAGCTAGTGCTGTACACATAACATATCGATTTATCCCACTGAGAATAACTTTTTAACCCTTTAAGGGCTGCATAACGATTAAATGCATTATGCTCTCTGTCGACATGATACATGAATGCATCATGCCCATCCATTAGGAGTGTATTAGGAGTGTTGGTATGATGCTTAAATTTAGCGCTGGCGAGTTACTTAATAGAGGTGCAGTCGTGTATCATGACGGCGAATGGCATACTGCATTCAAGCACCGCGGTAAACGGGTTAAAGAATTTGTCAGCTCTACATGACAAAGATATGTTTTGTAGAAGAGTCTCTTTTCCCTTCTTTGTTCTATAAATCATGTGAACAGGACGATGTCTTACCATCACCCATCCCCTTCAACACGCCGGACTGTTTTCCAAAGTTCCAGGGGCCTCCATTTCCATAAGACATCACAAGTCAAAGCAATGACAGATCCTGAGAACCAGTTTCAGCACGAATCACACTTTTAGAAGGCTAGAGCTCACAAAGGAAATGCCCTGCCATTTAAAGGTAGGCGGACAAAGGTTGTGACAGGACTTTTATTTGATTCAATCAGAATTAGATAATTGGCATATTTTAAGGGGATAGGTAGCTGATATGAGGGGCACATGAGACCAGGGGAGGGAGAGTTTATGCTGACTAATACACTTTTAGTGCAATTAACGTTTTTAGTGTGGTAGATCTATTCTTTTCAAACTGTTTAGTCATGACACTAATTGCGGTGGGTGGTAGATTGTGCTTTTTCTCTGTCTATTGTTTCCAAAGCCTGTGTCTAGATTTAGTATTATTACCCAGCAAATTAGTATGGTACTGTCTGAGAGTCTGTGACTGTGATTATTTAATTTCTGTGTGATGTCAATTTTGTGTGTCTGAGGGAGATTTTATTTTCATGTTTTACTCATAGTGGTGTCCTAGTGGTAAACTATTGTGGGAAAATAAGGGTTGCATCTATACAAAAACAGCCAAAACCATTTGGTCTGAAATATTACTAGCTTCCAAAAAGAGACCCTTTGAATTATTTATTAAGCTTGAAAACTAGTACAAGCCCCATGAGACTATACACAAAAACCTTTCTCGAACACATTTCGAAGTGTCACACAATATGAGACCAGTATGTTGGGGTATGGACACAAAAAGTCAAAGCTGAAATTGTCTATGTAGGTGCCATTCACAAATGATTCACCGCTGGTGTTGTACAGTGGTCGATATATCCTCCATAATAGATGAGGAAGAACTTGATCTTCCTACTCCACAAGTCATTTGTCATCCCCTTGTCTATTGTGCCTGCCAGTGGCCGGGAAGGGCTGCAGATGTGCCTATTATATATTTATTCAACATTAAAAGCTTTGCAAAAGACTTTGTCATAAAAACTGGTCAACAAGCTTAGGAAGCTATAAAGTATAGATATATACATTCAAACTTTCATGTATCAGCTGATACGTTGACAAACCCCATGACATGCAGTGTGATGTACTCCCATCGATCTTCGAAAGGCTATGATGACATGCTGAGGATTTTTTTTTATTCATTACATGATTTTAATCTAAAAGTTAGAAGAGGGTATGCCTTTAATATGGTTGTATCGTGACGTCATTGGCCATGAAATACGAAGGTGTAATATGCCATGGGGGCATGGCATACATAGACAGAGCTGCACGCTAAAGTGCCTGAGTCAGTGGTTATTTCACGAGTGGTGCTAGGGCCCTATTGCACGATGGCCGTAGGCCGAGTGCAATACGGCTCTAGCACCACAAGTGAAATAACCATTGACGAGGGCACTTTTAAGTGCCGCTCTGTGTTTATTTCAGGGTATATCGATGTAAAATAGATATGTAGTCTATGTTTCTTTACTTCCATGATGTTTCTTTACTTCCGCGGCGTTTGTTTACCTCCGTCGGCCGCCATTTTGAATTCCGTACAAGTCACGTGACCTTCGGTAGCCTAGAAACACCATGGCGACCCCATGGCGACCACTGGCGACCACTGGGAGCGTGCAATACGGCCACAGCGTGCAATACGGCCGAGGGTTATTCAACCCTTGAGTCACATACGACCCTCCCATAGGTTTAACATTGATAGACAGTATTCACCATGAAATAAATGTATATATTACATAGACGTAGCATAGGGATGGTCATATTAATAAAGTATATTTAGGGCTTATATATTGACGCTGTAGCTTTATATTACTCAATTAAACCTTACTTGCACTAAGCTCTTATACCAATGCTCCGTTCTAAGACCATGCAGGTTTAAAGTATAAGAACACTTTAAGTGCAATAACACGTTTTTTTAATCTCCACACGGGTTTACTGGACGAGTATGTTATGTATGGCTTCGCTGGAATTGGGATTAGCTCTCGGTCATTTTTCTTGGGCACTGGCACTCTATGTATTGATGGTCTATACGCTACAATATCAAAGACATGCTTTTTGCACTGTAAGTCGATATGAATGATCAGGCATTTTTTCCTACTTAAGCCTGATTCTACACTGGTGAATAGCTACACACAAACCATGGTGTACTCGCAGAGCATAGATAACACAAGGTCACCTGAGGACTCACCATGTAGCTTTATATCGATCCTTGTATCTTTTGATCTTGTATCTATAACCAGGCCTCCTGTGGTCCTATTACACATGTCATTTGTCCCCTCTGCTATATATCAGTTTACAAAGCCTGCTACTCCAGTAGTCATTCAGCCAGCCCTGCTTTGAACCCAGCTACTCCGCCTAACGAAGGCCTTTCTTGCCTATGTTAAGGATTACCAATCACAAAACATGAATCGACCTACTTAAGCCAAGAAGAGATCTTCAAAGGCAGGTACCCTCATGCCTGGCGTCTGCAAGCACCCTGTGGAACCCCCTGCAGTGTTGGACTACACCCTACCACACTATCATTTTCATTATTGTAGTTACAGGCCATCATTCCTGCCTCCTGACAAAAACCACCACCACTTGCTGAGATTATTAAAGCAGCAATTACGGAGCGCTCTAATTAATCAGTTATAGTTTCAGGCCAAACCCGGAACAGTATTTCCGGGCCGATATGGCTCTGAGTACCGTAAAAGCATTGATTCCATCGAGCACTATAGAAAGTAGAATGGGCTCCAATAGCTGCTTGTATTTCCAAGTATTGTAATCCTTTTGTATTGAGGTATCTAAAGGTCATGGTCCCATAGGTTGTCTGTTATTCCTATCTTCAATATTTTCCCCCCATTTAGACGTTGTTATATTTCTATAAAAAGAAAGGTTCACTGTTTCTTTCTATTTCTGCATCCTGGATTACAATTAAGGGAGTGATCTATGGTTCTCGGCCTTGCTTAATAAAGTACTGTTTGTAAATTATTCCGACTAAACCAGCTCACAGAGGAGGTAATCCAACTAAGCTCACAGGGAGATGATGGAGGGTGCTGATTGCATATGAGCTATAGTGTGTGCTAGAAGATGCCAGTCCCATGAGGGAGGGGTGATCTACTCACTCTCTCTAATTGCAGTCATTATACATTGTAGATCCTCAAGGGCTAAGTGGTGTCATTTCTAATAGGGTTGGGTTGGAAGAATACTACTGGGAGTAGGGGAAATAATTATTGATATGAGTCATATCTTAGGAAGGCTTAAAATGTCATTTGATGATAGGGTTGTAATCTGATATCATCATGATAAGAGGATAATGGTGTAACAGTAAATATCAGAGTAATAGACTATATGATACAATATGATATGGAGTGTGAGCTATGAGGTGTTACTTCATTAAGGTAATGTAAGTTCTACTTAAATCACAAGCTGTTACTATGGCAACCTAATGTCTCTGGCCGAAATGAAGCCATAAATAGCCAGAGCAATGGACTGTGGGATTGTCATTTCCTTTATTGATGGCCTGCCTCCGTTTTAGTATCACGATCACACATTCCCCTTAATCTCTTTAGGCAATGTCTGATTTAGATGACGGATGGTGATCTCTGGCAACCTTTTAGACACAAGAGGTGGGAGGAAGCAGATGTGAGGAATGCAGGAAAGAGTCCAGTGAAATTTGCAATTTTTAAACAGAGTTAAATTAGTCACCAATCACCTTAATTTATAGGTTTCAAAATGATAGTGAAATGGATGGAAGAATATACAGTCAACTTCCTGTTAGCGGCCACCCCTCCAGTGCAGCCAACCCCTCTAATGCAGACACTTTGCATAGTCCCAGAATACTGCAATGTACAGAAAATGACCTCCTCTAATACAGCCACCCCACCAAAGCGGCCACTTTCTCATAGTCCCAAGGGTGGCCACATTAGAGGGAGTTGACTGTACTCCTAAACACTAAACAGCCTCCAAGGATGGACGTATTGAGCATTATGCTGCACATACAACCATACAGGCCCTACTCTCTATTTCGTCAATCAATGCTATACATTATCGCCTCTTGCCTTGGCTTACCTTCGCCAGCCATGCTGTCAATGTGAATTTAACCCGCTCTCACATTGAAGTTGTGCAACATTAGACTCTAGTCCACTCAGGACGCCCCACTAGACAACCTAACCCTTCTCCACAACGTCTATATGATACATGCACATTGAAAAGGTTGGCATATATTGGTCCAGTTAAGGCATTGTACTACATTTACCTTCCTGTTCCAAATATAAGGATTTTTCTATGTTTAAGATGAGGTCAGAAACAAGCTTCTAATACTGAGTAAAGTGTGGGTAATATACTCAAGCATCCCAGCCCAATCTGTTCTGGCAGCAAGGGGTTACCCTGTCAGAGCACGTTTGTCATGATGGTACCGCCTGGTTTAAGCGCCCGGATGTGGCAGCTTTACAAGGGTGCTCATCAGTAAATCAATCAGTCAATCAATCAATCAACACACTGTAGAATTACCCTGCTTCTCTAGCGTGTAAAATTCCACCCACATTGAATTCCAGAGAGAAGTGCTAGCTCGAGGCAATACACATTATCCCCATTTACTAGCCTTTAGCCTCATTATTATTAGTCCCTTTAAGGGTTTTGTCTATCTGCTTTTTTTAAACCAATCAATGCACTTCCCAAGGCAAATACCACTTAAACGATGCCACGCCCTTTCTTGCCGTCCGTGAATTGATCTACAGATAGTAGGTGGGGGCTGTGAGTAGCGTCTGTGTCTGGAGAGGATAAAAGCAGACGACATTGCTTTTTGCGCGGGAAAGGAGGAGGGCGCGGAGGTGAATTGGCGGGAAATGCATGGCGCTGGTTAGTACGAGGTCAGAGACAGCAGCCAGTCGTGGATCAATGCTTGTGTTGGCGGAAGGCAGATGTTCTTTGCCGTCAATTTGTGCCATTCACAGCCCAGCCCCCCTGTTTGCTGTATGTGTAGGGAAACAAATGGTTATAGCTTGCCCCTTGGTATACAGTCTCGTGGTGCCCTGAGATTGTATCTATGCAGTACGAGGATTGTCAGTATTTACGCCGTATTCCTAACCTTTATCTGTTTATGTCTTGTATATATAACATAGGCCCTACATGTTTATGAACATGCATATCATACGCAAATTGCTATAATGCATCTTTACATTCCCTTCACTTAGCACCTCACCTACTGATCCCTTCACACCATTTACTAAGGTTTAAAAGTTGTTATCAGAGTATTCTCTCTAACTGTACCATGTCCCTGTCTGTATTGTCGGCCACCCCCACTCTCTATCTACATATATACACATAGGTTATATTTAAGACTACAGCCTTCTATGCAGAACACAAGAAATGCAGTACAAGGACGCTGTTTGGTCTATTATACGCCATGTGAACCCAATGTTTATAAGTATACCTACCACAGGCGAAAATACTTGCTTATGTCAGTATAATGCAGAATATCGGTATTTATCGATCATGTCATGGGGAAGGGATAGTTTCTCATGTCGCGGCCTTTGAATCGCTGATATTTAAGAACTTTTAGGCTGCTGGCAAAGTCCGTACTCCAGTAATTTTGCGACGGCCGACAAAATGCGCCTGAACACAGGTACCGTTACTGGTATTGAACGTTGTAAGCCTTCTTTGTCACACACTGTCACATCTAGTTCTTATCAACCCAACACCCTCCACCCTACTCGCCCACATACAGTACACTCCGTAGCCATTTAAAGGCCGCATAGTGCTTTTAATGCAATATGACCTTAGTCATCATGATCAGATGATGCATGAACACAGCCCCAGCGAGTTCTTGTAAGTAGACCACCAGTACCGCATTCAAACATCATGCCGACCCGACGACCCGTTAGAACGTCCCCTTGGAGTTGTCATGGTGCATGAATACAGCCCCAACAGCGAGTTACTCGCCATGGTTGCAATTAAGCATCATAAGGACCAGCCCTCTGCTGTCCTTACAGGTTTACCCACCCCCGCCCCCCCCCCCCTCACCACATGTAACAGTGTTTGCTGAAGGCTCTCGGTCCGTGGTAGTCTCTGTGTGCTGCCGTGGAGGGGATCGACCATATTGAGTCGTCCATACCCCTTAAGACAAGCCCACTCCACCTTAAGTAGGGATAAGCCAAGAGACAGCACGGAACACCATTCCCTCTTTATCTGTCCACAACGCCAAGCTGTTATCTGATCAATATAACATGCATATCACCACCACGGCTTTCTGTGGACTATAGTTGTGTTTGTAAACACACAGCAGTTCAATTATTTCATTGTGGGTGTTCCATTAGGGGGAAAAACAGGTATACATCAAACAGACAAGGACGTTCACTTCCCTAATATTGATGAGTGTAACATGTTAGATGTTCAGAACAAGGGCCTTGCGATACATGTGTGTAGGTAGAGTAGTTAAGGCCATATTTCTTGTTTGGAGAATCTTTCGATCGCCACGCACCTTTAGTATGCCGGATCCGGGGTAGTGTATATTATGGAGGGGTATTTTGTAAAGGAATGATTAGGTTCCTCTCACCATAGACAAGAACAAAGATGACTCACAGGAAAGACAGGTAAGTCAAAGGCTGGAGCTACTATACCTCGCAAATTACCATGATGCCATATTTGCTTGGCGTGATACACATCATATAAAGGCAACACCCACCTATATCCAAATAGTGTTATTTTGGTTTAGAAATCCGGGCCTTACTAATACCTACTCTCTTTGTACAGTACAGATAACCAGGACAACCGGACAGCTCACAGTTAAAACTGAGCAGCTCACCAGTACAACTGGGCAGCTCACAAGTACAACTGATCAGCTTACCAGTACAACTGGGCAGCTCACAAGTACAACTGGGCAGCTCACAAGTACAACTGGGCAGCTCACCAGTACAACTAGGCAGCTCATCAGTACAACTGGGCAGCTCACCAGTAAAATTGAGCAGCTCACCAGTACAACTGGGCAGTTCACCAGTACAACCGGGCAGTTCACCAGTACAACTGGGCAGCTCACCCGTACAACTGGGCAGCCCACCAGTACAACTGAGCAGCTCACTAGTACAACTGGGCAGTTCACCAGTACAACCGGGCAGTTCACCAGTACAACTGAGTAGCTCACCAGTACAACCGGATAGCTTGCATGTATAGCTGAGCAGGTCACCAGTACAACTGGGCAGCTCACCAGTACAACTGGGCCGCTCATCAGTACAACTGGGCAGCTCACCAGTGCAACTGAGCAGCTCACCAGTATAACTGGGCAGCTCACCAGTGCAACTGGGCAGCTCACCAGTGCAACTGGGCAGCTCACCAGTACAACTGAGCAGCTCACCAGTACAACTGGGCAGCTCAGCATTACAACTGGGCAGCTCATCAGTACAACTGAGCAGCCAACCAGTATGACTGGGCAGCTCACCAGTACAACCGGGCAGTTCACCAGTACAACTGGGCAGCTCACCAGTGCAACTGGGCAGTTCACCAGTACAACTGGGCAGCTCATGTGCACCAGTACAGCTGGGCACCTCCCCAGTACACCTGAGCAGCCCACGGGTACTGAAAGAAGGCGCGGCCCCAATGCATTCAGAAGTACAACACAGACAACAAGGCAGCAGAAAATCAACCACTCAGGTGGGGAGAAGTGGCGCAAATAGATCACATTCAGCAAGAAAGGACCGGCGACACACACAGAAAGCAAGACGGGCGAATCAATTCCACAACTGCCGCCGCCGCCGCTGATCGCTGTCAGGCCAAACAGTTGGCAATCGCCCCAATTATCAAGTGTGGTTGGCAGCCCACGGAGCACGCCGGGGGCGTGAAAGAACAGAAAGCCACAGGAGAAAACACACCCCAAAAAGGACAACAGGCGCAACGGCCTCTTTGCAGCCGAGGTCTGCTGAAAGGGTGCCCCCGAACAAGATATCAGCGTGGCTGCATAATGAAAAAGGGGCCAGATCTCAAGTAACGGCTTCGTGATGAGAGACAGACAACAGTAGGACGCAAAAAGAACAAGTGGAAATTGTTATTGACTGCTGTGAGGCCAATCAATGCGACCCATGTGCTGACTGACGTGGGAATATTGTGTTAGCTGCTAATTGTGTAATGGGGCCCGGCTGGTTATGTCCTGGCACGAGCAGCTGCGAGTTACTCGCCAGCTGTGTGGGTGTCACTGTGAGAAAAGAAGGACACCTGGCGGCCAATGGAATCCCTCCAGTGTGTGGTAAACAAGAGTGGTCTCATTTAGCTCTTTAAGGACCGCATAGTGCTTTAATGCATTAAAATGCATTTAGCCGTGGCGAGTAACTCAGCAGTACTGCATTCATGCATCATGCCGACCCTACTGGGTAGATACACCCCCGAGGAGTCGGCTTTTATGAATGCAGCCATGGTGAGTAGATTCGCCAGGGCTGTATGTATGCGTCATGACGTCAAAGGTCATGGCATATTAAATCTATTTGTGGCCTTCAAAGAGTTGGTCGTCTAAAATCAATTCAATTTGTCCTGGTCATCCTCCAAAGGGAAATTTAACATCATCATTAATATCATATTTAATCCAAGTGACAAATGTCATGGTTTGATAAGTACTTTGACTAATGGGTAAAATGCCGTTTGACATAAGATGTAATATCTTGTTTACAACTGATATCTAAGACACAAAGGACAAGGTGATTCTATGAATAGCTAGAATACTGACTTTAACTCCTGTCACGACAACTTGAAGGTGACATTCAAAATTGATAAGCATCTAAAGTTGTATTGGCATGGGAATTGGCAACGATACGGATCCCCGTTGAATATTCAAGCTGATCTCGCAGCATTGACGTTCTCGGAGATGATGGTTCCCCTGAGAAATGTATCCTTGAAAATTAGAAAAAAAGCAGTCTTACAAAGATCTATTGTGCTGGCAATGAGGAACTGGGGCTACCTTCTCTTGGTGAGATTTCAAGTAAAGCCGTCAGCCAATTGAATCTCATCAGTTAGTCTTCCAGCACGGCCCATCCTGCCGCCGCCAGTCAATGTTGGTGGGTGTTGATATAAAAGCTTTGCATCGGCGGGGCAACTACCAAAGATGTTAATTAATTGAATAATGATGAATAACTGAATGATAAAAAGGCAGTTGTTTAAAACGCCACTGGCTCAATGGGGATGGACCTTCTGTTCGGACTTGGAATACTAATAGAGGTTTTATGGGACAGCATAATTAGTTGTGGATGAATATTAACAAACCTTTCACAGAATTCCGCTGGGTCTACTTTTGAGAATATTTTTAATGCATCACACGGGGAGACCGAAACCCGCCCTTATTTCGTTAATCAACACAGACCAATATTAATGCATCACTCTTACGTAAATTAACTATGATAATACATAAGTAAGGCTAATGTTTATCAGTTTATCAGTCTACATGTTACTTTAAGTATGAGACCACAGTGTTTATCCCTTTCGTATTTACAACATTCAGACTAATTCACAACGAATACGCGTCATAATATGATTCAAAGGAATTACAGATGCCCTTATATAAGCTATTAGCCTACATTAAATGTCTACATCAATAAACACATCGTTATCAGAACTTCAAAGATGCAATAAGGTTTATCTGTAACAGCTATGATATTGAGTAGATTGAACGTCAGCAATCTCAGCTGAAGGTCGGTGGCATCATTAAACTACGTCTGAGATTACAAGAAACCTTCCCATGACGATCGCATTGGCTCTTTTATGTCCGCCCTGCTTTAATTCAGTAGTCCGTTGTCGTCATGATTCATGGATGCAGCCGTGGTGAAGCTACTCATCAGGGGTGCATTCAAATATCATGTCGATCCTACAGCGTTGATGTTAGACTCGATGGGGCTGCATTTAAGCAGCATTCCGACCAAGGACGTTGCAGTTTAAAACAGTATTCTAGGATCCTTAAAGCATTTAATATTATCACAAAGACATGACTCTTCAATTCGCGCTGAAATCAGAGAAATAATACAGAAAGAATGTATCAAATATGTTTAAACCTGTACTCACCAAAGACTCCTGCAGTATGTCCTGAGGTGATTAAGGTGACCAGCACGTGGCACAGAAGGTATCGTATCATCTCCGTTATTCCCATCTTCCCCTTGTTGTAGCTCTACTATGTTAAACTCCTCTCCTCCCCACTTAAAGCTCTACTCTCAACACTAACGTGCTGCTCGTCAGTCGACTAGAACAGCACTAGAAAGGTGAGAATGCCCCTTTAATGTTCTCTAGTATGTGTCTATTCGGGGATGCAATTAGATTGAAGCTGGGTAGGGTTTTATAGTCCCCTCAGAACTGTGGCGGACATATAGACGGACATGACAATAGTTGATAGATAAATCAAAGTATTGATGTGTAGTTGGAGTACACTTCTAGTGTCACACACTCTCAGATCCCTTTGTGCAGCTTCTAGTTTGTCCCGGGGGGCTTCCACTGAAGGGGGTTGATGCTGGGAGAGCTGGAAGGTGTGCATGTATACTCCAGATCGTTCTCCACCTATCCTGGGGCGAGGCAAAGAGATCCGACAGGCGGTTAGTGCTTGTTTAGTGCCGATGATGCTTTATCGTCCCGGCATCATCACAGAACTGCAAGTGGGCAATTCACCGCCGGCGACACAGGCCTTAGTTCCCACGGGGTCACTGGGGGTACCGTGGAGGTGGGCTGTGATATATACCTACTGGAGGAACTGATGGTGGGCGATTGGCAGCGGTCCTCACTGAATTGGCTGCTGGGTCAGTCATAAATGGCACTGTATCATGTCCATAACCATTACCACGCCCTCCTCCAGGGTCTCCTCTCTGATAAGACCTGTCTGCAGTGTGAGGAGGCAGCTGGGGGGTTCCCTCCACGGGGCGTGGGATAGAGTAGTTACTGAGTGCTCCCACCACCCTGGAGGAGCCTACAGCTATAGTGATACATGGGACTCACCCACCACACTCCCACAGGAGGAGTCCAGTCAATGCCTCCTGACAAACTATTAATTGCCGATCAACTCCAACCTAGGAGGAACTCCTTCACTACAGACCCTCCTCCAGGCTGTCACTCTCCCTTCCCTTCCTCCACGGGCCTCTCCTCCAGGGGTCTGTACCATTGAGGCTCCTCCCGCGGCCAGCAGGCGGGCTGCAATCAGGTGCTGTGAGGGGGTGGCCCTCGACAACAACACACACCCTCCAGGCGCGCCCTGGAGGCAGTACTTACATGGACTCTCCTCCAGAACCACTAAATCCTACTTCCTCCAGACCCTCTTCAAGACCAGAGGGGGCCACGCGCGCATGCTCATCAAGTGAAGAGTACCGGCCACCACTTAGGATGACAGCGATCGACGACGGTTGATTTCCGCTTCCTGTTTAAATTACCGACTCCTCCAGTGGGGCTGAGGGGGCTGATCAGTCACCCTCTTTAAGACGCCCCACGTGACTTAAGGCGGGCTGAGGGAGTTAATGAGGGATGGCAGGAGTTTAAGGATGTGTCAGCTGACCTGATGGTGTGGAGCAGGTGCAAAGTGGGATGGTTGATGTCTGGAGGAAGGATCCTGGTGACACCCAATTCCCTCCTGCAGACAAATTGCTATGGGCTGCTATATATAGCAGTGCTTCTCCTCTGCCAGCGTAGAGCCAACCAAAAGTGGCCTCTCCTATATCTCCTCCTCCAGGACCCTGGAGGTATTAAGATGAATATTTCAAATTCCCTCTCAGGAAAGAGACATTAAAGAGTTGCTGCCAAAAAGTAGCTTAACCGCAGCACCATGGAGCTGCAGGTCCCTCCAGTGTGGTCAGGACTGGTGGTTTGGAGTCAGCTGGTGAGGTGGCAACCCCTCCTGTGTACTCTCATCCTCCAGGCGGGATCAAGAGGCCTATACTGGGACCAGACGCTGTACTGATCACATAAAGTCAAAGCTCCTCCTTTGTTTCCGCCGGTGGCGTCTGAGAGCGCCCTGGAGTCTCTTTGAAGTATCACGAGCCCTTAAATGCTTCCTCCTGTGTGAGAATCCAATCCCTATTAGTAGCCACTGGAGCACAGAGCTCCTCCCGGTGAGAGAGGGGATGGGTAGATATCAGAGTCACTCTGTAGCGTTAGGTTTCCTCCAGGGTAAGTTAATGCCTGGAGAAGTAGGGTATAGCATGAGAGGGGTGGTATCTTTGATGTAGTGTCCAGTAATGGTCTATGTAGGTACAGGAGTACCACACTGTTTGTATGTATTGTATGCCTACTCCCGTAAGAAGCACTGGTATGCCTCCAGCACCCCCACACTTAACCTTAAGTCGATGATACCTATAGTAGTTAGTGCCTCACGGCCACGCCCTGGAGGCCGGGTGATGCTGGGACTGCTGACGGCACGAGGTGGGGGAGGCCCGGTAGGACTACTTGACTGGGCCCGGTCTGTGTGTTGGCTTCCAGCAGCGACCGTCCACAGTTACTCACTGCCTCCACTGAAGCCTTCTCCTCTCCTCCAGCCCAGCCACCACCGCTTATACCGCCACCACCGACGCGCCACCTACCGGATCTTCCAGGAACCACAGTCCAGCAGAGATAAAGCTCGAAGACGCCGAGCCACCCTAAAAATCCATATTACAATATTCACTTCCTCTTTGATGTTGTAATTGCTAGATTATTAAATCAAATTAACCTCGCACAATGAACAAACCCAGAGAGATATAGATTTTTCAATTTGAGATTCAGATTTATTTTATGAAAGGGATTAATTCATTATTTCCGCCCCTATTTTTCCTTGTATTTGAATATGGCTTCCAATTTAACTGTCAATCAAGACCGTCTGTGGAGAAGTCTAGTACAATGTTTGGGACTACTTCCTAAACATTTCTAAAGCATTCATCAGATATTATCTTAATACCCTTTGAAGGACAGAGATATAAATTTCAATCTAGGTATCAAGTCATCTTATCTTACCACCGCAAACTCAGGTAAACATGGTTGTAAATGTGTTCTTTTATGATCTATAAATCATCATACAGATTCTACAGATAGCAGAGATATGTTGTTTCACAAGGACAAGATATATATATACAGTACCCTATATCCACAGTCACTGGGGCATTATAACCCAGTAGTAAAGGGAAATGGTGATTTTACATCGCACCTCAGTAGTATAGGGAAATGGTCGTTTTACATCATACCTCAGTAGTATAGGGAAATGTTGATTTTGCATCATACCTCAGTAGTAAAGGGAAATGGTGGTTTTACCTTGTACCTCAGTAGTATAGGGAAATAGCGTTTTTACCTAGGTTTTATGCAAATAATGAATGGCAATACCATGCAATCAAAACCACCAGGTCCATAACTTCTACCGGTGTTCATACCTATACTACCAAAGCACGTAGTATCAGAAATCTTTCTACATTCAATGTATAGGTTCGCCATTTTAGGCGTCTGCCAGGAAGTATTAATCAAAGCTTAGTGACGTTATCGACAGATTTGGTCAATACCAACCAAAGGTAAAATGCTTCATGCCACATGTATATGGTATTTCACCTGAAGTGTACAACAGCATTGATTTACATCAATCAATTCTAGCTTCTCCAGAGGGGAATCATTCAAACTGTTTCCATGTTATAGATAGGAATAACGGCATTATACATTTTTAGTGATATTCATAACATGTAATCAAGGCCTTCTATCGTTGAAACAAAATTGCGACTGAAGAAGAAAGGACAACTTAGATCAAAAATATTAATTCTGGAAAGCAGTGTTTCTCTTGGGGTCCCCTTTTCAGGCCATGTCGGGGGAGATTGGGATTGAAATCAATCGGTTGATATCCATGACTGGTGGTGCGATGTTGCTGGCGGAATGTGAAATCAATATTGAAAATTCCGCTGTGGGTGCTGTGTGGGGTGTCAGTGCTAATGGTAGGGCCCTAGGCTACTCCGCCCCTACCCTCTCTCATCTCCCATTCCCCATTGAAGCTTCCCCCGATGGAGGTGTGTAAAGTGAGGGTGTGGGTGGGAGGAGGGGGTGTGAGGGTGCTGGATGCAGGTCTCCCACTCATGTACAACCAGCTGAGCACCTCACTTAACATGTACCAAGATGGACTGCTACATGGTGGCCATCTACCAGATACATGTTCTTCAAAGAACCTCCTGCAATTTCACCTACCCTTCAGACCCTTCATTGGCTGCTGCCATCCACCACTTCTATTGACTCCAACCACTCTCAACCCCAGCCATCCTACCACATGTCCCTACAAGGTGCTGTCCTCATCTGCTACAGGTAGAATCCTAAATTGACTCTTCTGGCACTTCAGGACACTTCCCAGACTATACTGGCGCTAACCTTTCTCTTGTTTGATAATCAGTGGTCTATGGTACCTATTGCACGTGTCTATCATGATTTACATGATACCTCGCAGCATCCAAGTTCTGGTAACTCTGTATAATCCCCAATCTGTAGAGAGTAGTCCGCCAAGCACCAGCGTCACTCTCCAGCAGATGTTTGGTGCTCATCAGATTATCCACTTGAGCATATTGGAGAATGAGGGAGAATGTAACCGCACAGGGAGACAATTCAAGACCATGGGTAAAGACATATATCGTCCATACCTCTCTTTCTCCCATTCTTTCTCTCTCCCCCTCTGAGTACCCACCCCCCGTTCTCTACCTTCCACCATCCCCATCCAATCCTTCCAGCGCCTGCTAGACAGCCCTCCGCTTGTCCGACCAAATGGACCTAACCATCAAAGAAGCCGTCCGGCAAAGGCGCCGCCCGAACTCCCGCATGAATAGGTCACAGATGTCAACTGGATCTTCAAAAGATGTTAGCGCAGCAACAGCGCCTGTGTAGCGGGCGCCGAGCGAGTTGTTGCAGCCCCAGGGATCCAGAGGCAAAGGACGGAGGCTCCTGGCCTAGTCAGGCAATAGGAGCAGCTCATGAGCGACTCATCTCGTCGTGTACTACTTAAAGAGTTGCTCTGTCCATAATTACAGCAGCGCTATAGTCGGCTGGCCCGGCCGGCACTTCTCTGAGCTGCCCAGATAACGCTGTCAGCTCTGGTTTCCCTACAGTTTTTGAAGCAAAGCTCCCTGCAAAATGACATACATCCCATCAAAGCATCTGTAGTTAGTGACAGGGGTCTCTATGGTGCTGGGATGCTTTTATATGTCTGTGTTATACTTTGTATTATTTACTGGGCATTGTGTAGGAAAATACTGTCTTCGCTGCTTTCAAAGGTGATGTCCTTTCTCTTTGTTTGTTATTATTGCACATATACCTATATATAGAACACAATGTTATCTGTGGGGAACATAAAACAACAGTCATGACGATGTCTCGTTTAGCTTACCCTATTGAGAGTAGGCAAGAACAATAATAACAGCATGGTCCTAAGAGATAAACCCTTCTAAGGAACCGTTTAAATAGACAAAAGTTCAATGGTAGATTTTACTTTTTTAATGTTATGGAATAAGGAGTATATCTCTCATAGCTCATTCATCTTTGAGGGATTTCAAGATTTATACAAATTATAATTGTAAACAATTAGTGCATAGCTTATGAAACTAGTGTTCAATCGGGTTTTTAGGTTCTTTAAAATGAGTGTTATTCTGACGGCATTACCTTTATTAACTATAGGAATGCACAGTCATCACAAAAGAGTGGTAGCTGATAAAGGACAGCTTTTTGAGTAATATCAGTTTGCACAAATAGGCCTATTTAAATGAGTACACAAAAAGTGGAAGGAAATGATAAACATAAAAATAGAACATGCAGCAGAAATAGAACTTAATGACGTTGATAAGAGACAAAAAAGACTCGGAAATATGCAACACAAAAAACAACCCATAAAAGAGAGCTTTTAAACAGACACAACAGGGAAAGACCAAAAAAGTAATGTACCAAATATATTGAGTTGAGAGATGGGGATGTAACCTTGTTGACGTCCCTAAGAGAGTCATACCTCATTACACATACATGAGACTGTCTCTGTGAGAAGGGTGTTGCAACAAAACTGACCCTCATCCCTACCTCTACCACCCTAACATCTTCTATCCCCCACCCACTCCCTCCATCTTCCTCCAGGCTGTGAGAAGGCCGGCCACTGTGTCCAGGAAGCCTGTATACCTCTGTAGGACGGCCTCCTCCGTCTTACCCCCCACCCCACCTCAGTCCTCCTGTCAGTGTCCACCAACCATCTGTAAGGGTTCCCCACGCTTCCCTGCCTCCCCCACTTAGACCCCAGCCCAGCAAAGAGCCATTAAGATGGAAGACCCAGGAGCTAACAGTGCCCTCCACAGATTATATATAGAACCTGTCTTAAATAGATTCCACACTGGGGGAAGGCCCAGAGCGGAAATGTAATAGTTAAATTGGCTTTCCACATTTGGAAAAAAAGGTGGGTTTAGAATAGTCCAAGAAGAGGGATGGGGGAAGTAAGTGCACTGTCAGCACTGTTAGAAAGCTCTACTCTAAGCCTCTCAACTCTACAACAAGAGGCATCTTAATTAGTCACTTATCCAATTACTTCTTTTTACTTCTTCTCGTACTTGCCAGATGTTTCTAGTAATGAAGGTGACACATTGGTTCAGTTTAAAAGATAATAGAGTATTGAGGTAGTGTGTCATGAGATGAGTAATACAGTAGTAGGCCTTTGTCCTGGCCAGAGAGTGTATTTAATATGTCTTGTTTAATAATCACCATTATCATAACACTTCAACAAATAGGCTGCAAGAGGAACAGTTACTATCCATCAATATTCATTGCAGTTTTCCTAACCACTTTCTAACCTGCAATAACATTTCTCGTCTAGTGAATGCCTAATAAATTGAAGCAAAAGAGAAGTGTTAATGCAGAAAAAGCACTTTGTGCTGTAAGTAGAGGTCAGAGTAGGACCAAAAGCGAAAGCAGGAATCTATTTTAATGTAGAAGCACAGACGCATGTACAAGCCCAAATCTGCCATAGTGCCTGACTAGTCACCAAGTAATCACTGTCCTCCTCTTGTATCTAACAATCAAGATGCATGAGGGAAAATAGAATGGCAGGTAGGGTTTTGTGGTCAAGTAGTTATCCCAGTAGCTCACTTCAGAGTTTAGGGGTCCAGGGAACTAGGGATCCATTTTCACTGGACCTCTGCTATAATTTTATCGGTTCATAATTCTATCCTGGTCAATATAGGACACCATTAATCATACTGTGTAGCATGCAGCATTATTTTGTTGAGGGCACTGTCTTGGGAAGGTGTATGACCATAATAAACCACTAATTTGACTTACCTAACTGCAATGGCACAGAGCTTTGTTTACCCACAGATGCTTTATATTCAGAAGCAATCAATTAATATAAATTCACCTTACAGATTCAGTAAGCAACATTGGTTAAAGCTATCTCGATAAGCAGTAAATTGTTAGAATGATCTAGCTGAAGTCGTGTTCGTGGAGTTTAGATATACTTCAATGGGTTGTAAGGTTTTTTCTCCAACATTACTGACTTGCTCAATCCCTTCCTGCTGTATAAAAGTATGATAATGACCGTATTAGTCATATAAGTACCTTATGATGCCTTAACAAACTATATAAGTATATTTTATGCAATTCTTTGCATGGCGTTAGACTGTTTAGCTCCCCATTAACTGATAACACTACATATTAATATTGTCAGATACATGCAAAATAGAGCAATTAAGGCGCTCTGCATACATGTATCCCTAGGACATCAGCCAACACAATGAGCTTTTAAATTAGTATATATTATTGATGGGGAGACCATCAGTGAATAATGCAGACTGGGTACACCAGTTAGTGCTTAATTATGAGACTTCATTAGAGCTGACATCCAGGGGGAATAGAGAGGTGCTGTTAGATAGGGACACCAGACAGTACATTAACATTTACAGTGGCTATCAATTGCTGTCAGGTCTAGGCCTTACATCATTGAGATAGGCACAATGCATATTTAGGTGATGTATTTATACACAGAAGTGATAATAGAGATCATGTTAGAGATCTATGGCAACATTGTGAGCAATTTGTCACATGTTGACACCTTACTCTTCTGATTCCATGTACCTATAAGGTACAGTATATCTATAATTTTGCATTACATCTATAATCTGATGGTAATAGAGAGTATAAGCATATAAACTCTGTATCTTTATGAACTTAAAAAAGAAAAGTTTAGAATTTCCTTGGCATGAGATGTGGGAATTGTGATATTTATGGTGGAAGACTTAAGGGTAAAACGAGTTGATAATTGTGTAAAGAAAGAAACAAAATAATAATTAAAGAAAGAAAGGTCACAATCTGGATTAGGTCATAATCATAAAACAGTGGTAGGTTCAAGTCGAGTTCTTATTCATTGTCTCAGATTTGCATTCGCGTCAGGAGCCACATTAGGAAAAGAAGACAATAGCTCATCTACAACAACACACCCTGGGGTTCCCTTAGGTCATGAGAATTGTCTACCATTCTAATCGAAAAATAGGGGAGGACAGAATAGAGGTGGGAGACATCTAAAAACTCCAAAATCACTTTGGTCTACTTTTGGAACAAAAGGGAAAAGGCTTCATTATGCACATTCCATCAGGGACAGGTAAGTTATTTTTGGATTTGAAAGTTAGTGCCCAGGGATGTATTTATGAACCATGATGACAAAGGGTATACTGCATTAAAGGGAGAGACTATACATTTTTATGGTAGCCATTACCGATTTTGCATAGAAGATCCCGCCCATAGGTCAATACAAATCATGGTATGCAAATTAGGCAAGACCAGTAAGCAATATGCGGCTCTTAATTGGTCAACAACAAGATTTAACCCCTTAACTGCTGGCCTTGAAAACCCACCAGCCCTATGCCATGAGAATAGGTAATTGACATACAGGTGCTGTCCTAGGCTAGTGGCTAAGGAATGAAATATGTTGTATTGGACCTGGAACGGCTTATATGAGAGTCACCATAATCAAAACCCATGTGGGCTTATAGAATCTCTCAAAGTTACTGCTTATACACGAGTTGAGCTAAAACACTAGAATTCTTCAGTAGTATTTATTGTGAATTGGCTGTTGTAGGGTGGGACTGTTTACACTGCTTCCAAGGTGACTGTCCCCCATATTTATGTTTTGCATTGTGCATGTGACTATAGATAGAAGATAATGTCTGTGGGAAATGTATAACAACATCCAAGACAATTTTCCCTTTAGAGAGTACACAAGAACAGCAATAACAACAGGCCTGCAGGGGCCACTGTATAAGAGGCCCTCGAAGTAGACAAAGATCCGATAGGACTTTTTATATTTCAAAATAGTATGGGAAAAGAAGTATTTTTAATAAAGCACATTCTGAATTTCTAAGGAGTTCAGAGGGTATAGGACAAGTTCTAATTGTAAAAGAATAGGTCCTAAAGGGAAAAAAAGGTAGTTCAATATGTTAAAATGGTTGTATAAGTTGAGTGTCATGGT
The DNA here is from genome assembly GCA_947462335.1 of Harmothoe impar. NCBI lineage: Eukaryota > Metazoa > Annelida > Polychaeta > Phyllodocida > Polynoidae > Harmothoe > Harmothoe impar. The sequence continues at coordinate 22,574,616 of OX381715.1, read as the reverse complement.
TGGAAAGATATTATCCTCATCTACTTCTAGGAAGGCATCATCATTACAAAACAGTAGTCATTTGTGAAGGATAGAGCATTGTTTTAACTCAGCCTGCACAAATAGGCCTAATAAAAGATACAAATATTGGTAAAGGAAGGAAATATTATGGAATAAAAACAGTACAGGAATAAGAAATAGTATTAAATGGCATATCTAATGGTGCTACTAATGGACACAATAGACCCAGGATACAAGCAATAGGGAAAACACAACGGAAACACCAAAATGGCTAGCCCCCCCCCCCCCCCATATACCAAATATATATTGCATAGAGAGATGGGGATGTAACATTCTTGACATCCTTAGAAGAGTCATACCTCATTACCCATACATGAGACTGTCTCTGGGAGAATTGTGTCACAACAACACTGACCCCCATCCCTACCTCTACCCCCTAGTGCCCTACATCCCCACCCACTCCCTCTGTCCTACTCCAGAACACTGGCCACTGTGTCCAGGAAGCCTGTATACCTCTGTAGCACGGCCTCCTCCGTCTTACCCCCCACCCCACCTCAGTCCTCCTGTCAGTGCCCACCAACCATCTGTAAGAGTTCCCCACGCTTCCCTGCCTCCCTCACTTTAGACCCCAGCCCAGCAAAGAGCCATCAAGATGGAAGACCCAGGAGCTAACAGTGCCCTCCACAGATTATATATAGAACCTGTCTTAAATGGATTCCACACTGGGGGAAGGCCCAGAGCGGAAATGTAATAGTTAAATTGGCTTTCCACATTTGGAAAAAAGGGTGGGTTTAGAATAGTCCAAGAAGAGGGATAGGGGGAGTAAGTGCACTGTCAGCACTGTTAGAAAGCTCTAAGCCTCTCAACTCTACAACAGAGGCATCTTAATTAGTCACTTATCCAATTACTTCTTTTTACTTCTCCTCGTACTTGCCAGATGTTCCTAGTAATGAAGGTGACACTTTGTGTCAGCTCCCTACAAAGATGATAGAGTAGTGAGGTAGTGTGTCAGGAGATGAGTAGTACAGTAGTAGTAGGCACTGTAGCATCACTGAATCGTGAGTTCAGGACTGACGATGGAGCCACACTGAAGTGTATCATTATCCTATAAGGCCATTTGTAAAAAAGTAAATCATGCATTTACTTGATCTATTTAAAGAAGGTATTTAGTACCCCTTGTTCAATTAATATTAGATAGTTTTCCTATAAATAGGCTACAAGCGTAGGTGTCCAACAATAGCCATTGAAATTGTCCTGCCAACTGTTCATTTTTTAATCATCATGTATTTTTTACTGCATGAGTGCAGAATGAATTGAACCGTGAAAGAAGTTACAATAAAGAGGAAGTCTTAGAATTTCGTGCTGTGACAGTTTGGACCCAAATGCAATGATTTATAATAATTTGGATGAACAGGTTACAAGCCTGAAACTGCCCTCATGCCTGACTAGTCACGAGGCATCAGTGTTACCCATTCGTAGCAATCAGGAAATTTGTGGAAGGTGGGAATAGAAGGCAAGGATTTATGGTAAAGTCGTTTTTTAGCTATGATGCGCAATCCAGAGTTGGTCATCGTTGATTTTTCAGTATCATCCTTATGAGGACATTGCCTTGTTTAGGAGGTATGTCCATAATGAACCACTTATAGTAGTAGTAGTATTGGTAAACTTAGCAGTAAACTTGGTTTAGGATGCAGTTGGGTTACTTACACATGGTCAAGCAAAGGTGGATTTTGTGGACATGCTGGTAGAAACATGCAGAGTAGAACAATTAAGGCACTCTGCATGTACATGTGCTAATAGGACATCAGCTAACACATTGAGCCTTTAAATTGTTATATATCATGGAAGGGAAGACCCTCAGTGAATGATGCAGACTGGGTACACCAGTTTAATTATGAGACTTCATTAGAGCTGGTGTCCGGGGGGAGTAGAGGCGCGTAGGTAGATAGGGACACCAGACAGCCCATTAACATTTACAGTGGCTGTTAATCCTTGCCAAGTCTAGGACTTAGTCTCACAGCACTGAGATGGGTGCAGTGTATTTAGGTGATGTATTTGTGTACGGAAGTGATGTAGGGATTATGTTAGACGTATAGATGGCAGCATTGTCGGTAATCTGTCCATGTATTTACATCAAAATCTCTGATTAAATAGCATTCAGGATAACAATATGGTGTTGAGTCTATAAATGTTCTTTTGTACCATGACAATGTTGCCTCGCATACATGAAACAATAATATTGATAATTGAAATGGAAAATGTATGCATAACGACCAAACAATCATGTTGCATGTATTTGTACATAAGTATTCAAAATTCGATCAAAGCTGCCCTTTACATGGGAGATAGAAATTGGAAGTGTGATATCCATGGACGAGAACTGAATGATAGATCACGACAATGTCTAAAGTAACAAATAAAATAGTGAACACGGAATGAAAGGTCACAATCTGGGTACGGTCATGTCATAAAACAGTGGTAGATAAAAGAATACTTAGGTCGGTATTCTGCCCAGGGAGACTGTTCTTATTTATTGTTTCAGATTTGCATTCGCTTCTGTGAGCCACATTAGAAAAAGACAGGCATCAGGTCATAAATAATGACATCCCCTAGGACTTCCCTCAGACCAGAACCGTCCGCCATTTTAATTAAAAACCAGGGGAGGATAGAAAAGGGAGGCAGGAGACATCTAAAAACTCCAAAATCACTTTGGGCTACTTTTGAAACAGAAGAGAAAAGGCTTCGTTTTAAGTGGGTGTTTTGGCCAGGTTTGGGACTGTTTTTAAATTAAGGTCTGCCCAAGGTTGATTTTGTAAAACTCAAATTCAGTACCATTTCCTTTGTGGTACAATGAAACGGCCTAGAGAGATGAGTTTGGTTTGGGATTGAAACTGAACATAGAATTTTATTTTTTAAATGTTAAATTTTGAAAGGATTTTCTCAAATTAGTGTCTGATACTATAAACAATGTCATGTAAACATTTGTAGGATAGACAGACGACTTTAATGATCATATATCAGTGTACCGTACTGTAACATAATTACGTTGTACATAACTCATAATCCCATGAAAATATTTGCTAAAATAAATAGTAAATACATGTATACTTAATCAAGAACATCTTTGCTCTAAGGCTAGAAAGTGTTGCTCCTTAATTATTATTTTTTTTGTTACTTTTACATCATATTGACTGCGGCATCACCTTTGCAAAGTAAATAATCCGAGACACAAGAGCCAAACCTTTTGCAGGTAACAACAGACAAATCATCTCGGATTCCAGCTACACGACCCCCTAACCCAAGAGATGGGTAAAGCATTGTGAAACTTGAATGTAAGAACAGTATACAAATATCATTTACTCTATATGTTGGTCCAATATAATGGAACAGAAAATATCCTCCTTTTAAAAATCAATATAATTACTATACAATATCGTATAGAAAACCAAGGCGATTTTGACCAATCAGTGTTTTGATGAAAATGATATTTTGACCTGAGAACAATGTATTTGCAGGTTGAGAATCTGGGAGGGAATAGAGGATGGTCTCTATCAGTCTGAACGGAAGATACGCCGGAAATAACATACAAATAATATGGGTGCTATCACAGACCTCTTCTGCGTACATGTTTTTACATCTGCTGGTTTCCTGTTTAGACTATTCTGTTAACAGGTGGAAAGATCTACCACAGTGATGGGAGTAGTAGGTCACAAACAGTGAAGCTGGCTTCCAGGAACTCCCTGTTTTGGAATTGGCATCCCCACAGTGAGAGGTAATATCAATATTTTGATGTCAAACCTCACATCATGAAGCATTACCAATCCATGACCACCATACCATATATATATATATATATATATATATATATATATATATATATATATATATATATATATATATATATATATATATATATATATATATATCAGGGCGAACGAAGCGGGCTTTTTGCTGACGGATTTCCATCCCATTACCACACACCCCGGGGACACAAATAGGAAAAACAAAATGGTGGGCACTCAGTTCGCGCTATGGGAAAGTCGTCTGGCATTTGGCACCAATAATGTTGTCGCTGTTCGGCCTTCAATCGGTCTTTACGAATGGGACAGGGTAGCATGGGAGAAGAATCCTGATGCGCAATAATGTGTGTCGGTGAAAAAAAAGATGGATTAACCAGACAGGTACAGGATGAGTTTGAAAGTATTCGGTAAAAATACAGGATAAAGGGTTGTGTAACCGAAGCCTAGGCATACGGTTTATTTCCCTGGGGTAAAATTCCGCGGAGCATACCCAGCTAAATCAGCATGTCGTTTTAATGCAATTAGCTCAAAATGAGGAAATATGACAGGCCATGCTTGATATGGGCTATTGTTCCCTACTGCCACTCTGTATTTCCCAGGACGATGGAGGAAAAAAAGAAATAACATTTAAAAAAGGGTAATGTTCCTCCCATCCAGTCCATCAGAGAAATAATCTAGCGCATGCGCATTAATGATGTAGATGGTTAACTGGATCTGGAATTCTGCCCAGGGTTGCCATGGCAACGGTATATGTGCCGCGTATTAATCTGTCGTTGGGGAATTAGCGTAAAATCGTTTACTTTAATGAGATTAGCCGCACCGCGCGGCGGAGGACCTTCCAGAGGTAGGGTGTTCATTTCACTTTAATCCAGTTTGGGCGGCACACTACTCCCCCCTCTCTTTACCAGGGGGGACTTAACCCGGTTCTGAACTCCGTTAGACTCATTGTGAGCTGCTCAGAGCTGCTCACTTCCTCTTAAAGCAAGCTTTAGTTCCTTTGGTGAAGGCCATTGCCTTGACACGCCAGATTTCAATAGTAAAAAACCTGTATGGCCACCTTAGGAATATATTCAATGGGCTTGAAAGATGGCTACCTAGCCTCCGATACATTAATGATCCCGCTCGTAGCTTATAAGCCGCAAAATGTTTTAATGTGCAGTATCATTTGTTGTCATGATTCACGATATCAGGTGGTCTTTCAGACCAAGTCTCGAACTCATGAAAATCAAATGTCCCCTATTAACCCTATAGAAAAAAATCGAGCACCCAGGATAGTAACTCATCAGTGCTGCATTCATGCATCATGCCGATCCTATGCGGTTGATACACTCCCAAAAGGTTGGCATGATGTATGAATGCAACACTGAAGAGTAGACTCGCCATGGTCACATCGATGCTGTGTGACGACAAGGGCATAGCACATCAAAGCTTTCAACCCTTAAAGGCTTAAAGTCATACATAATATCTAAGCAGCTTAAATGCACATGCTACAATGTATTTATCTGATTTTCCCGTCATTTGTCCATAGTTATTATTCCGAATCTGTCTGGAGATTCACTTTAAGCATCTCCTTTCTTGAATTCTTTTACATTAATTAGTATTGTGAATTTGTTTTGAGATTCACTTGGAGCAGCTCACTTCTGATATGGCCAGACGTTTCTGAGACGATATGAGGATACACGGCTCAGTTTTAATGTGAGTTGCTCCAGGCTGTTATGAGCAGCTCAACATTACAAGGGGATGTATGGTAATTACCCGGTGAGCAGTTTCCATCATATTCCTAAAAGGACGGACGCCCTAGGCACAGTATTGTGCTCTGTGAAGCATACAGGGTCTATGTAATCTGTTAAAAGCCGGGCTATTTTATGTCCATATCTACTTTGCAGCTTCCCAACTACATATTAGAACGTGTACATTAAAAGTGTAAGCTTGTTACATTCATATAACATCATATACACATATGCTTTCAAGGCTGACTGGATACTTCATAACCAATAATATTCAGAGAAGACTAAAGTACAAATGGAAATGGAAATGTTTTCCCCTTGTATACATGTATGTTCACAGCGGTAATGGCGTCGGGTATTATGTTGTATGTGTATTTTATGTTTATATCTATAGCCTTTCCTTTTTTAAATAGAAAGTGGCATCATCACCATGAAATCTTGTTAAAACTTGGAGAACTAACGACGAGACTAAGTGGTAGTGATAGTGAGAGATATCATAATCAGCCCTCCATGAGTCACATACCCCCCTGCCGGGGGCAGGATCGGTCCCCATCTAATTTGATTTTAAACTGGCAGCCCCCACATAGGACGCATTGGAATAATTTGATTTAAATTTAATTCGCATCAAATTATGTATGGCGCCAGAGAAAAATTAAATGGTCTGCCTAGAATTCAAATCATGCTTGTTCAGGCAAAGTCCACGTTTCAGTGGAGATGTATTTTAAAACTAATGTAAATTTACTCAGGCATTGATATGGCTTAGCAGGTTTGGGGTTGGTGTGTGTGGGGGGGGGGGGGGTACGACTTGGTCGGCTTTAGGGTGAGTCAGGACAAGCATTTAGTGCCTATTCACTGACTACAGGCTTCCCAGAATGCATTTGCTTATAAATGACTTCCTCTGAACAGCGCCGCCTGTGAGACAAGAAGGGCTTATTGAAGGGACGCGAGTTGTTGACGCGTGGTCTGCATGTAGAACAGTGTCGTCTGCTTTGCTTCACTCTGATGTCGTCTGCTATAGTTTTGTAGGTTCTCGGCCATTAACCCTTTAGGGACCGCATTGTGCTTTAATATAAGCTGTCCTTTATCACCAAGATACATGGATCTAGTCCTGGAGAGTCTACTTGCCGGGCCTACTTGTCATACTTCATGCTAACCATTCGGAAATTCTGGAATGTATCAACTCCGTAGGGTTTGCATGATGCGTACATAGAGCACTGTTGAGTACAGTGGCCCAGAAGGGCCAAATAGATAGAGAAGTGAAAAGTGGAAAGTGCAAATCAAAAAGTGAAAAGTGCAAATCAAAAAGTGAAAAGTGCAAATCAAAAAGTGAAAAGTGCAAATCAAAAAGTGAAAAGTGCAAACGAAAAATGTCCAATTGGGCGAGAAAAATGGTCAGAATTTCCAAAAATGTGATCTTCAGGAAATTGGCAGAAATGGCGAGGAAAAAGGTCAGAAATGAAAAAAGTCAATTTTTTCCGGGAAAATTTCCAATTGGGCGAGAAAAATGGGTCAGAATTTCCAAAAATGTGATTTTCGGGGAAATTGGCAGAAATGGCGAGAAAAAGGTCAAAAATGAAAAAAAGTCAAGTACACTTTTTTTGTACCTTATTTCTGGGCCATTTCCGAGGGCCTATAATTCAGAAATCGCTTGGGTTGAGGATGTGTCTTTCTCTGAACTGGTTCTATGGGTTACTGGCATGAGGCAAATGTAATATCAAAGTGTATAATATAGAATATCCCATTTTTCTATGTGGTCAAACTTGGGAAATACACCTTTCCCTTTGAGCAGGTTCAGAGAGTTCTCCCACCAGTAGTAGTCATTACAATTGGACCATAATCGATTTTCTGTGTCTATATAACTATGTCAATAGGCATATGTGTTACCTTAAGTAAACCAAGATTATTGAGGGGAAATATGACTGTCTGAAAATGACCCAATCCTAAAAGATACCTGTCACAACCTGTTGACAGATTGACAGCGTGACACTGAAAGTGGAAACCTCAAACCTCAAACCTCAAAACACTTTTTACTTTTTGGTTTTCACTTTTTGATTTGCACTTTTCACTTTTTGATTTGCACTTTTCACTTTTAGGTTTGCACTTTCACTTTTTGGTTAGCACTTTTCACTTTTTGATTTGCACTTTTCACTTTTTGATTTGCACTTTTCACTTTTCACTTTTCTATCTATTTGGCCCTTCTGGGCCACTGTAGTTGAGTTACTCGCGAGGGCTGCATTCATGAATCATGAAGATAGGGTGTAATGCATGTAATCACTATTTGCATAACGCACTCTGTCACATACACCATGTTCGCATTGAGCAAAAAAACAGAAGCTAAAAGTAATTCACTATATTCAGCATCAGAACAATACCTACACTAGTCCAAATAGGTAAGTACTAAAGCCACGTTGATAAATGCATGCTGTACTCACTTTCATGTGGGGGTAGGTGGGGTGAGTAACCTGGCTTTTCTCACATGTTGATATTCCAAAAAATATGTGAACGGGGATATGGTCAAACTGCTCAACCCTACCTACTGTAAATTCCCGCGTATAACCCGCACCCCGACGTTGGAAGAATAATATAACCTGCAGCTAGGGCCTGAAAATTTCCGTTTTAGTACTACACTATACTTTATAAAAACCCTCGTATTACCCGCACCTAGATACTATTGTACAACCCACACTGGATGTTTGGTTCGCGTCTAAACCGCCGTTTAACCTGCGGGTTATACGCGGGAATTTACGGGTATATGTTTTTGGGCAGGATCTATCCGATTGTTGTCTATACTCGTGTAAAGTGGGGTCTTTGTGGAGGTGTGGAGGGGGCGGATCCACGTTAGACACGCCCCCTGTACATCTTTGCATTCAAAATAATATGCTGCTTTAAACTAGAACACTCGTCGTGCTTTATTAATGTTAACCAGCTGCATTGTAAAATGTTGGTTGCTCTTTTTGTACAGTAAATTCTATTGTAGGTGTACAGTTCATTGTAGGTAACAGTAGAGTCTACTGTAAATCTACAGTAGATTCTACTGCAGATCTGCAGTATATTCTACTGTGTACCCACACTAACTATTTACAGTGTGGTTATTATTGTAATGATGAGAAAAGAGGTCTCTGCCGATCCACAATAAGTGTCTATGTATAGGATTTCATCCCCCTGTCACAGAGTCAAACAATAGATGCCTACGTTTAGCTTGGATAACGAGGGTTCCTCCTTCTTCCTTAGTAAAGTTGGATGAGAAGGCTAATTTTCTAGCAACCAGCCGGCCAGAACGTAATGAATACGGGGAGTAGGATGGATGTGAGTGCTATAGATCTAGATGTCTGAGGCCTATGGCTCAGTGCATAGTATTGCCTTGTATTAAGAGAGTATAATTTGTTACCTGACTGAGCAAAAAGCCATTACCATTGGCATTCAATCAACCACGCCTGCCAACCTGAGCCATGTCGCTATTTGCCTATTCATCAGTGGCAATAGACACGCTTGCTTGGCCGATTCCTTTCTCCATGTTTCAATTTAATGGTATAATTACCTCATATATATGGAGCAGCACTGGGGAGATTTAACCCATTGAGGTATACATGTTGTATTATTGCACTATGCCCTTTGTCACCATGATGATCCCTGGGGAGTATTTTTGACAAGGCTACATGCGGACATCATACCGACGCTTTGAGAATGTATAAAGCCTGTATGGTTTGCATAATACTTGAATGCAGCACTGGCAGGTTACTCGCCAAGGCTGCATCTATCCATCATGACAAAGGGCATAGTGCAGTAAAGCACCTTGCGGCCATTAAAGGGCTTTATCTAAAAGGGGATGTGGTAATATGGGCATCTCGGGATTACTGTGTGTGGGGTGGACGCTGTGTTATGATTCATATCAACTCAATCCGCTTAGGTATTAGCCAATTATAATCATACTCGTGTTTTAATTTCTAATTAAAGATTAATTATTTCCTTAACGCCTCCATATAACCACCCACAGTTTGTATTATAATCCTGAGCCTGAGGGTTTGTTAATTTGACGTTTCATTGTCAAACATTCTGTAATCCTTGTAAAGCTAAGAAGGCATTGAATAGAAAATGAATACCCGAACATGGTGGTGTAAAAGGGTTGACCCCTCTTATGGGGGATGTTAAAAATGTTGTCCCCTTTGAGCAAATAATGAGAGTAAAGGTAAAGTATACCATATTCGTCGTGTGATTTTTTAGCAAAAAAAAACACTGCTTGTTACTACAGTTCAAAGGTGGATGTGGAGAAATATTAGTGCCGTTGGCGTGGGCGTTAAATATTTGGCCCTCTCTGGAGGGGGACTTAAAATGTTTCATCAACACCCACCCCTGTTATTAAAAGATGACCACTTCCTGAAAGGTCGGTGACCGGGAGGACGGCGCATGCCCCCAGGAGGGGACGTGATGCGGCAAGTCAACATGCTGGCTGCTTCCACGAAGATGAGCCGTGTTTGGGCGCCACGTGCCTCTCCTCTTTAAAGATGCTATGTCACCTAATCTTGATTTATATTGTAATCTAAGCATGCTTAGTACTTCATGTTTTTCTATGTCTGAATATAAATTGTAAATGTTTTAACTTCCCATTTAGCTTCTTAAAAACACTCTACACTGTAAAGAGTAAGCATAGCAGTGGGGCCGATGTTCAGCTTTCTGTTCACCTCAGATACACTTCCAGTAGTGTACCTCAGATACACGACAATCTGACCAATCAGGGGCCAGCACCGGCTGCAGCAGATGCATCCGCTGCTTTCCACGTTGGCTGACCTGAAAGTGTATCTGGGATCTGGGATGCATTTATGATTATATGATTCAGGACCCTACTACTGCAGTATCATATCAGATGCACATTCATCTGTGTATTCTTAATGAGTATATCCCAGATACATTTCTGCTCCCTAGTGTATCCCAGATACACTTCTGTCCTCTACTTTATCCCAGATACACCCTCGTACGCTAGTCTATCCCAGATACACTTCAGTCGTCAAGTGTATCCCAGATACACTTACCCCCCACTTACTTACACTTCCATCCCCTAGTGTATCCCAGGTACAGTTCTTCCCCATGTGTATCCTTGATACACTTTCAGGTCAGCCATCTTGGAGAAACCGGCAGCTAGTATGCACATCAATGACTGGTTGATAACACATTACGATGCATGAATGCAGCACCGGCGTGTTACTCGCTATTGATACAATAATTGTCCTTAAAGGGGTCGGCTCTCTGTTATAGCCCAGGCACCATCGAGTTGTTATATTAAAACATTAAACATTTCTCTCATGTTCACAGCATAGAAGGGCCTATTGGAGTTCCATACGTGACCATCATTTTCATCTTTTCTGGGCAAACAAAGCCGGTTTCAAGTTTCTCCAAGCAGCAAAACGTAAAAATAGACAGGCAAGTGCTTTTTTTAATGGGGGCGTTGTAATCTTCCTTGCTGATTCCTATTATCTCAGGCTTCAGAAACCAAGCCCTTATGTTTAGGAGGAAAGGAAGTTTAAAATGTCAATGGGTTAACCCGTTGTAAGGTTAATGCTTGATCTGTTGCTTGAGTACGTAAAGGATTGAATGAATAAATATAAAGACTCTATTTGTGCCAAATGTAAAAGATTATTTCAGGCACTCCCACGATAGCTGCTTTCCTCTTTTAATAAAATAGATATTGGGGTAAGGGAAATATAATTCACACCTTCTCAAAGTCTCCAACTGACCTCAGTTGCCAAGATCACTGTGTGACTTAAGTTAAGGGCAAGTTAAGGACGTAGCTTTTTAAATTGCATGAAACACTCCTACCCTTCTTCTTCTTGGGACCTAACACAGGGCTTCTTTGGGCCTGTGTATGTATCTTCAGTAAAGTCTCCTTTTTCAGTCTTTAGTTTAGCTCAATTGTTAGTCAAGAGAACCGAATAGGACATCCAAATAAGAAACTGCTTCCTTTTAGCTGGTGGTACAGTCCTGGGATGAAATGCCCATTCCAGCACGTGTGTGGCGCTGTGGCTATTGTTGGGTTTTTGCTCAAGCACGTCTTGTTGTTTTGTCCCCATTGTGCTTATCCTTTTCTATTTCAAAATAGGAACAAATACAACGGTTTTCTTTCGATCAGCACTTCTAGTCATTATTTCGGTACTGGCTCTTTCAATTACTATGAAAGACAGTCTACTGTTGTTGCATATTAAAGTCTTTTACAGTTCACTTCTCTTTGTTATTGAGTATTGAGGATATGAAAATGCTGTAAACTCCATCGTGAGATCAGTAATATGATAGTATAGGAAAGTTGGTTTCTAGTCATCCGGTCGTGTGTAGTAAATTAACTCCCTTAATTTTAATAAGGGCGGGAGGAGGGGGGGGGGCTTCACATCAGTCTCACAGTTATTAACGAGTCTAGAGGGAAATATACCTTTGGTTGTGTTTATTTTGATAAGTAGTGTAAAATCTTGCTAAATTAAGACGTACACTCCTAGAATAGAGAAGTTTAATCAAATCAAAGAGCTCCGTTGTGGATCTACATAAGTGTCAAGATGTGTGTGCATGTTTTGGCCAGCTGTCCGAGAATGGATAGGGGGAATAGCCGAGCATCAAATTGTCAATCGTTGAATTCTGATTCAGTACAGAGAGTCTGTATCGACAAACACTTCACTCATCGTTTTGTGGAACACACGGTATGTGATTGTTGCCCCACCATTAATCAAGTATTTTTGCCTAACAAGCATCAGCAAAATGCGGTAAAACACCAATACTAGTCGGATCAGCTCTACGAAAACAGTGGTTTTCCCAGCAAACCAGGGGTTTCGGTTTCAAATGGAATACACTTATAAACTCAAAAGTAGGCGGAGAGGGTAAGGTTGATATATATCAAAGAACCTCTGTATGGTATACCTATACCGTGTTATGTGGCGGTGAGGGGGTCGGGCGGCGCCCTTTGATGTCTGTGAGCCGCCCCTCACACCTGTACAGGTGAGAACCTGGACGACGCTACAAAGGGGTCGGGGGCTTTGATGTAGCGACTTGTCTCACACCTCCGCCGTGTGAGCCACTCACAGCTCCCGCTGAACGACTCACAGCTCCCTCTGAACGACTCACCGCTTCAGCAGGGCATCTCACACCCCGGCTGAGTTCTCACACCTCGGCCCCCCGAGGAGGTTAAATAGCGGGGCGCCCTGGAGGGTCGGCACACAACCTCTTCTGCTGCTACAACGAGCACATCACCAGCTACTCCTGCACCTACCGACTACTACTACCACGATAAGCTGCTTCACCATGCATCACCTCCAGGGTCCCGTCTCCTCCCCCAGGCGGCGCTGGCTGACCGGTCTGGTGCTCGGGGTGCCCGCCCACCTGCACGAGGACCTCCTCCAGGGCGCCAACCGGCGCATTAAGCAGGCCATCAGGCGGTACGAGTGGGACGTTTCCTCGGCCACCCTCCACGCCACCAACTGTGTCCGGGTCACCATGGAGGGGCAGACTCTCCCCCGCACCATCCGCCTCCAGGGCAGGTCCTTCTCTGTGGTTGCCGACGAGGCCGCCAGGAGGCTCCCTGAGCAGACGCCGCCCAGGTACCGCGTGGTGGCCGCTAGGGGGCGGGTCATGTCCGCCAAACGCCGCACCGCTGCCGGAAGACGTCGTCAGCTGTTCGACAAACGACCTCTTCACCTCCGCTCCTCTACCAGCCGCCGTGCTCTACACACCCCTGTACGTGACCTGTCCGCCTCCCGGGATGTCCGCATGGGGACCCCGGTGACGCCACCACCGTACAGCCACGTCCCTGTGACGCCGACGACACCTAGCGACGTTCGGCCGAACTACGCTGAGCAGACGACATCGCGGCGCGGAAGGCGGGAACAGCGCTCATCCACTGCCAAACGGCGTATGGAAGATGAACTCTGTGACGTCACCAACAGCCCTGTACGTCATCAACGACGTCGCGTCTTCGTCGACTCTCCGCCTCCTGCGTACGCTGCCGTGTGTCCACTTCCGGCCTACTCCCCTGGCTCCCGGTCTCCACCACCGCCCTACTCCCCCGGCTTCCGGTCTGTACCGGCCTACATGGGTGGTACCACGGTGGACACCAGCGGGCGTCACCCAGGGTGCCCCTACAGGACAGGTGACTGTGTGTGCGCCAGCATCCACGGCGACATCAGTGATGACTACATCACCAAAACCAGTGATGACTACAACAGTGATGACTACAACAGTGATGACTACATCTAAACGATGATGGCTCGATGACTGATATGTGAGACGCTGCATATTATCCTGAGAACATTCTTGTCTTAAATGAACCACTTGCAGCTGTGATGGATGATCATTCCAGAGAGTGTGTACATATATTTATTTTGCTGTATATTGTATTTATGCTTGAGCTGTTTTATTGAATAAACGGGTTGTTCAAAATATAATCATGTCTTCCCTTTTTTATGACACAGATTCCCTCGTGCCTCTCACATTCTTGCTACACTGTTAATAACTCAAAACGGGACCAAAATAAATGGATAGCTTTTAGTAGAAATTTGGTTCTGAAAGGAATTTGAATTTGCGATATTGATGACATTTCAAAGAAACTAGAACCAATATATCATTTGTAATATGAAAATAGATGCCATGGTAACCAGAAAGTGGCATTTTGGGCTCTTCTGCCTTTCTGGTGCACTGCAGTGGATGAAGTAAGGGTCTTTTTGTCAGAATGGGTTATAATTCTGGTCTTAGCGGTTTTAAGAAATGTTATATCCTTTCTATATACATGTATATCGTTAGTACTGGTATTGATCCCCAGGGGGTAATACCAGCATTCCCGCCGTGACGTCACTGCTAGCTCTACTTTGCCAAACATGGACAGATAAAATTTGGGGTTCGAAATGCTTTCCGCTCGCAGAAACATTCTAACAGCTATAATGAAGACTGTAACATTGCCAAGGATCGCCAAGACGTGAACTGTCTCTTGCTCTATGCTTCCATTAATGTTGGACCTAACATGTGGAGCCCTCTGGTGTGGGTAACTTAAACCACCCATGTGCTTACACAACAGTTCCCTCTGGCGGTTATCAGGCGATCCGAATAGTGCTAGTTGAAGCAATGTTACCAAAATATATAATTGTTCTTTTAATATAATACTGACTATTGTCTTCCCTAATGGGGTGGCCGACTTGAGATATGTGGTCGAATTGGAGTGAACATACCCCTAATAAATTCCATGGTTATACATTTGCAGACTCGGTGCAGTACTACATCGCAACAAATCTTGAACGTTTTCTGGACATTTCATTGTGTCATATTCCCTGGAATCTCTTGATCTTGAAATAATAACTTGAAAAATGAGAAATTCAGAAAGTTTCTGGAACGTTTTCTTGAACGAGTGAATGAGAAATTCAGATTGTCATTCTACTTGTGGAATTTCTTGTTATAAGGGACTAATGTTCACTATTCTTGTGAACAGCAAGGCCTACCATATATTTATATACCATATGTTCCTTTCCAAATTTTGGTTTGATTTATTGTTGTATGAAAGTTTGAATATATTTAAGGTGATGTATAGCAAATACTGGGCCAACCCTCATGGTGTTTTGCCTTGGCGAGTAACTCAACAGTACCAAGGCGATGGACATTCAAGCATCACCTTTTTGGATCTAGGCATGGAGGTGCTCAATGGTTGTTATCGGGCTGTGAGGCAAGTAGGGAAGCTGTATAACACTAGGTGGCGCCTGTGTGCTTCTATGCATGTCATCAATGTAGCCCCCCCCCCCCCCCATCCTTACAGCGATCCTGATTTTGATAACCATTACTTCAATCTGGTAATGATGGCTGTGTCTTCCGTTATTTTTTTCTTGACATGTACAATTCAAAAATCGTATCTGATTCTATAAACGAGTGTAGGTTCTTGCTCGGCTCTCCCTCAAGATTTACCCTATGAAACCAATTTGATATACCTCCCCTATTTTCCCCTTCTGATATGTGCACTCACCATCCCCATCTAATGGTATTTCCAGATGATTATTTTCTACTAACATTAATTAACTAGATAAGTCATGTCGTACACACACTAACGCTATGTGTCTACAGTTTGTTATTATGTCATTATACTGAATACTTATATAGCAAACCACAAGACAATTGTATTATGGCAAGAAAGGAGTAATACTGCTTTTTGTAACCGGACAACTCGGACCATACAGTGTTCCCTGGTTGCAATCAAAATAAAGAAATTTGAACTTGAATTAACCATCTAGCGGTCGATCTAATCTACAATGCCATTGATAGAACTGTTTTGTTGTCTTGTGAGTCCTGGCATTTCTTATAGATCAACCTATAGAACCTTCCCCCCAGACCCTTCCCCCACCAACACAATTTAAAAACCTTTCTACGCCTCTCAATATTATGTGTCACAAATTTACCCCCAATTGTTGTTTATTACTTTGTTTTGATACCCCGGTTGGTTAGTGGGGCAATATACTTAGGACTGATAAGGGCAACGAGAATGTATTGTACATACCCATACATAGGTAAACAACGAAAGACAGTGTTAAGTATTGGCGCGTTTAATCATCTTATGATACAGTTTTGTACAAAGAAGCGGGCTAGGGGGCTGATCTGACTTTGTCAGTGTCCCCCTAGCTTAGGCAGGTAAACCAACCAACATGACAAGCATCGTACAGTGGACCCCAGCCAGAGAAGCTATATCTATATACATTGTAC
The DNA here is from genome assembly GCA_947462335.1 of Harmothoe impar. Classification (NCBI taxonomy): domain Eukaryota; kingdom Metazoa; phylum Annelida; class Polychaeta; order Phyllodocida; family Polynoidae; genus Harmothoe; species Harmothoe impar. The sequence continues at coordinate 22,558,385 of OX381715.1, read as the reverse complement.
ACACCGACATCAACAAACCATACCATCAAACCCTATGGTCAGGAGGACGAATTCCATCCCCACCTTTATAATAAATGGTAGTGATTGGCTTGGACTTCATGTTTCAGATGGGCAATGTACTTTATTATTATACATGTAACTCAATGTACAATTAAATCCGCTGAACTTTCATGTCACATACAAAATGGATGCCATATGTTATTTCTGTTGAAAGCTATATTGATGGTAGATATTGATCATTTCAAGCTGATGATAATATGACAACTTTTTTTCTTTCACATTGTGCATAGATTCAGCACTATGTTTATAGTCGTTGCATTTTTTTACCATATTTTTAAAAATATTTATTTATGTATTGACATGTGATTACCCCCTGTATATGGGGTACAATGATGAAAAGGGATCTGTCCACGAGCCATTCAAGGTGGTCCTTTGGGACATGGATATTCAAGGTGGCTCATGGGTCTATTCCTATTTATTCTCAGAGTAAAATGTAGGATTGCTGTCTATAGGTCAGTGAACTGGACCGGGGATCCGTAATATTAATAATATGTACAGTGGCACCTCGTTAGACAGACACACGACAACGACCCAGTGCTTCACCCATTGGACAGGAGAGCACCAAGGAGTGACCCCAAATCTGCAGGCCTCCTTTGATTGTCCTTATTTTGGATATATTAGCGGGATACACCACATCGTGGAGCCTTCGCAAGGATTCTGGCTATTGGCCGAGGTCATATCATCTCTGTTGTTACGAGGTATTGTATTGGTCATCTGAAATCTTTCATTTTGGGATGCTTATGAAAGGTGCGTATTAACTGGAGAGGTCACTGTCGTCGATGTGCGTTTGTTAGCGACGCACAACTGTACTTTTACGACATGTCGTAATCATCACAACACCGACTTTCGGCCGACACAGACGCTTCAGTGCCCTGTCATGGGGGCAGCTTTGGCGCAACATTCAATCTCAAATATACAAATAGCAGAAATTGTACAAAAACGAAGAGAGCTATGTTCATAAGTAGGATGGCAGTCTTTGGCTGCTGCTTCTAAGTTTCATGGATGGCTATCTAGTCTTTCCATTTCATTACTATGCAGAAATCAAAAACATGAGGTGACTGAGGTGAACTACACTCTTGCCTTACTCATTCTGAGGGAATATAATAATTATGAGTGGTATCACTGTACACTGATACATATATTGGCTGTAAGAGGGAAAGATACTTCTCATAGACAACAATGACCATCACATGGCCAAATTGCGACGAAACATGAAAAGAAATCTCACCATTTTTATGGTCTCATTCTATTTTTGTCTCATCTTCCCAAGCTTCACATTGGTTTTTGAGACGTTCTATATACGCCTATATTAATGTCAACACGAACTTGTAACAAAAAAGCACGATTCAGTTCCACGAGTTAACACCAGAGGGCATGGCAGGACCAGAAACAGGAGTGACGTCATTAGTGTCGGCGAGGTTATCCCTAAAGTCCGACTCACTATTTGTCCATTCATACAACATGTAATCATTTGCATGTATAATATAGTCCTCTTACTCATCATTAAGCAACACTTTTCATCCACGTTTATGAAAGCACTCACTGTTATGTTATGCATTGTTTGATTCAGCTATTTCGTAGGAAATATCATTTTGACATCTTGGCCTCTTTTTGGTCAACAGTGACTTGGGTTTTCATATACTATATGTTTATCACTAATCTGTAGACACTGTGCTCTGCTTAATATACTTCAACTATGTAACTTGACATATTATACAGAGTCTGTGCAATAAATATGTATCTGTAACGAATCACAACTTTCTCATCGAATGTAGCTACAAATGTACATTCATCCACAATTTACAAAAGAAAACAATTTCATAACAAAATGATTTGAACACTAATTCACATCTCTTCTTGTTGAGAGCTTGTTCGGAGATGACTGGACGTCCATACACAGTATGTGTATAATATACCTTATTTGTCATTTAGCACGCGATCAGTGATGTCATATCAATAGATAATGACGCCATAATCATGAGATAAGTTCAGGAGAGAAGCTACCACCTGGCAATACTCGGTTGCCATAATGACGCTTTGCACCGGACGTGAACGTGCACATATCCGTGCATCATCGGCTGCACAGCCGCAATGAAGATGTTTCCTCAATAGATTGAAACACCCCATTCTGTTGCTCTTCGCTTGCGCAAATCCTATTCCTTTAAATATGCTAACCCAAGTTTGACTAGTTAATAATTAGGTGGTAGGGGTGCGGTGGTTTAGGGCCAGCTGCTGTTCCCGTTGTGATTATGGCAGTCCACACTGGCCTCATAATGCTGCTGGAGAGCAGGCAGGTCCTGACACGACGTGTTGGACACCTCCTTACAAAAGTTCTCAGCGTTCTCCTCCTCGGGACTTTTTTGCTTGTCGCTCTGTACCCCTCCGCGCGCCATCCGCCGCAGAGGGGGCGGCGGCATGGCGGAGGAACAGCCGGCGCCGAAGGAGGAAGTAGTGCCCTCGGTGCTGGAGGTGGGGGGTTGGTAGGAGTGCTGGTGGTACTGGTGCAGCGCGGCCAGGCTGGGCGGCTCGGGGGCGTAGGACGACGACGCAGCCGCGTTGATGACCTCATCCGGGTCCAAGACGAAGTACTGCGGGTCCTCGCGCGGCTCTGCACTTCCGGGCGGGGTGGGGCGCGGTGTGATGACCAGGCGGGGGTTGTGGTAGTGCTCCCGGCCTGACGACGTCCGGTACACCTGCACCTTGGAGCTCTTCTCACTCCGCGTGTCGTCGTCATATCCTGCTTCGACGCCGGGCGGAAGTTGAGGCAGTGGTCTGGACTCCATGTAGACGTTCTCCCGCTGGTTGTGGCCGGGACGCGCCTTGTACTGGTCCTCCTCCAGGATGACGTCCTCCTTCTTGGTGTACTGCAGGGGCAGGGTGGCCGACGGGATGTCCTCAGGGTACTCTGACTCACGGCGCGTGCGCAGGTACACCGACGCGTCACCCTGACGACGGAAATTGTTGTGTTGTTGCCTAGCAAGGGAATTAAAGGGGTCTCATTAAGGGTCTGATATAGGGTATGTAACTGTTGTAATTAGTGTACAGTGGAATTATGTAAATCTACACTAGATAAACCTGCATTGTTTTCACTATTTACAGTGTATATGAAGATCTTATACATATTAAAAATATAAAGGGTCATGTACGCAAACTATCCTGGAAAATGGCCCCTTTATCCCCACTTGTTGTTGAGTACTTTGGTCTCTTAGGTCATTCAACTTTTAAATGTTTAATATAAAAAACTCTTATCCATCAGTTTGACATGATAATGCTATGGCATGTAGCAGTTTCATTTTGAAATAAATTCTCATATAATTCACTTTTTTCTTGGGAATTGCATGACGCAGATGATATAAAGTACCTTTGCACTGTGGGTCATAAATTGGCAGATGTTAATGGCTACAATACATGTACTATCATTATGAATACCATGGCATGTGCATTAATATTACCAGTAACGGATAGACCTATGACATGATTTCCAAGAAGTAACATATAAACCTACCTCTTTAGACAAACAAGTCCAACTGTTAGAATAAACACTCCTATCACAAGGGCGATGGCAACAATGATTGCAATTAAAACACCTGCAAGATGGAACATAACACATATAAGGAAGACTGCTGACAGTATAATATGCAATATATGATATTTGACAATTTGCCCTGTAGGATATACATTTAGCTATACATGTACATGTATCGGCACTTAGTGTTCATACATGTACATGTATTGGCTTTCAGATTGGGTAGCATGTAAATTGGCATTATAATTACGAGAATTTCTTCGTGTAATTTTGGTCATTATTACAGTATTCTTTGAGTGCATCTGTCATACAAATATAATAGTTACATTAAGATGTTTCATCACATACCACATCCATATCAGCGTACTTACCCAGAGACAACGTGAGAACAGGAGGTCCCATGGATTCAGCCATTTCTATACAGAAAAGAAAATACATGTATATGAAACCCTATTAAATGAGATTCATTTCTTCAATGGTAAAGACCCTGCTATTGCTCAGAAATTGTATATGTATAACTTATTACAAAGAACTATTATAAATCAAAAGGATATATATAATTGTTGATACAGTGGTTGATGCTAAGATTGAAGGCACTGTAGGCTAAGTGACGACATAATGCGTAAAGGTAGTATTTGTGGCCATCATGCACAAACACAGCACTGGTGAGTAACTCGCCTGGCATGGAATTGGTGCATCATGCAGACTGCATATGGTTGGCTTGTAACAAGTTTTTTGCAAGGCCTGCATGAGTGCATCATGGTTACAAAGTTTATGTGGTGCTATGCGGCTCTTAAAGATGGGTTTTCAACTAGTACACTTCCCAAACCAGCTGATATAATCTTAGCTGATAAACATTACCCAATATTTGCAAGATAATTGTCTATAAATATGTGATTTGAGAGAGTTAACAATAAAGCCTGTTCACCTCACTGACTCAGTCACTCCCCCAAGTGAGTACAGGGGAAACTAGCCTGGTAGAGAAAGCACTGAGCCATGCAGTACCACAACATAGACAGTTTCAGTGTTGACCTACAGTAAAACTGATTGAACTGCCTGTGCTCATTTTATAGCTTTAGACACTTTCAATCATTTTAAAAGTTGGGGAGTACTTATAGAGCTGCGGCCGACCACCCAAAAGGGCGTTATTAAGGGAGTTACCCCTACCCCCTGTTCAACAAGCTGATTCTGACATATATTGAAGCATTTTTCATGGGCTTTCAGAATATGGATGTTACATCCACCGAAAGTGGTGCGAACATCGCCATTTTGGACGGTTTCCATGGCAACCATGATATTTTTCTGAGATTTAAAAAAATAAACTCTTTTCTCCATATTTTTCCAACCGCTAGAGCTACAGTGGTGAAATTTTGCAATGAGACAGGTATCTGGGCCTACTATCCTGAAAATCAATATTCATGACCTTGGCCAAGGTCAAGGTCACCAAATTTGACCTTGAACATGTAAAAAATCACCAAAATACTGATATGTCTATGTTTCAACTCTTGTCAACATTCAGAAAATGGCAATTCTCACCATCTTAGGCTATAGTGGTAAGACATCCTTGCTGTACTAGATAGTTGATAAAAATGGGATATAGATAAACTGTTGCCATGGTAACAGTCAAGGTCATTGCAACCATGATATTTTTCTGAGATTTAAGAAAAACAACTCTTTTCTCCATATTTTTCCAACCGCTAGAGCTACAGTGGTGAAATTTTGCAATGAGACAGGTATCTGGGCCTTCTATCCTGGAAATCAATATTCATGACCTTGGCCAAGGTCAAGGTCACCAGATTTGACCTTGAACATGTGAAAAATCACCAAAAAACTGATATTTCTATGTTTTAACTCTTGTCAACATTCAGAAAATGGCAATTCTCACCATCTTAGGCTTCATATAGTGGAAGGACATCCTTGCTGTACTAGATAGTTGATAAAAATGGGATATAGATAAACTGTTGCCATGGTAACAGTCAAGGTCATTGCAACCATGATATTTTTCTGAGATTTAAGAAAAACAACTCTTTTCTCCATATTTTTCCAACCGCTAGAGCTACAGTGGTGAAATTTTGCAATGAGACAGGTATCTGGGCCTTCTATCCTGGAAATCAATATTCATGACCTTGGCCAAGGTCAAGGTCACCAGATTTGACCTTGAACATGTGAAAAATCACCAAAAAACTGATATTTCTATGTTTTAACTCTTGTCAACATTCAGAAAATGGCAATTCTCACCATCTTAGGCTTCATATAGTGGAAGGACATCCTTGCTGTACTAGATAGTTGATAAAAATGGGATATAGATAAACTGTTGCCATGGTAACAGTCAAGGTCATTGCAACCATGATATTTTTCTGAGATTTAAATCAAGGCTTCATCCTGTTTTCTCCATATTTTTCCAACCGCTAGAGCTACAGTGGTGAAATTTTGCAATGAGACAGATGTATGGGCCAACTATCCATGGTTTTAATATTCATGACCTTGGTAAAGGTCAAGGTCACTATATTTGACCTTGAACATGGAAATAAATCACCAAAATACTGATATTTCTATGTTTTAACACTTGTCAACATTGAGGAAATGACAATTCTCAGAATCTCAGGCTTCATATAGTGGATGGCCACCCTTTCTATGCAAAATAGATAAAATGTTACCATGGTTACAGTCAAGGACATCCATGGTAACAGCCAAGGTCATGTCATCCATGATATATTCCCTCCTGCTGTGGCCACCATCCTTTGTTTTAGGGTTTTTACCCCTACTGCTGTTGTCCCCATCCTTCACTCCAAACCCTCCTCCCAGGGCTCCTGTCCCTTCTCTCGGGGCCCAATCCCTCCGCCCAGGGTTACCATACCTCCTTCCTAGGCCACCATTCCCCCTCCCTGGGCTCCTGTTTCTTCTTCCAGTGTTTCCACAGCTCCTCTCTGGGCTCACATCCCTCCTCCAAGGGATCCCATCATATCCTCCTACTGTCGTCCCCATCCCTCCTCCCAGGATCACCATCCCTCCTTTGGGGCTCCCATCTTCTCCCTTGGCCCTCATCCATCCTCCTGGCACCCTCATTCCTCCTCCCTTAGCCCCTATCCCTCCTGAGGCCCCATCCCTCGTTCCAGGGATTCCTCATCCTTCCTGTGGCTTCAAGTGTTCCATCTGGGACTCCCATCCCTCCTCCCAGGGCTCACATAACTCTGTTCAGGGCTCCCATTGTTCTCAGAGCTCTGCTCAGGGATCCCATCACTCTTCCTTGGGCTCCAATCTCTCTTTTATAAGGGTTCTCATCCCTCATTGTAGTGTACTTTATACCTTTCATTGTGCCCCCTCGGCTCCCGTCCCTCCTACCAGGGCCCTCATCCCTCCAACAAGGTCCCCTTCCCTCCCCATCCTACCTCCCGGGGCCCTCATCCCTCCTCTGGGGCCCCATCCCTCCTACCGGGGCTCCCATCCTCCTCCTGGGGCTCTTACCCCTCCTCCCTGGGCTCCCATCCCTCCTCCTGGGGCTTCGATCCTTCCTCCCAAGGCTTGATCCCTTCAACCAGGGTCCCCTTCCCTCCTCCCAGGGCCCCTATCCCTCCTCCCGGGACCCCCATCTCACCTCTTGGGGCCCCAATCCCTCCTCCCAGGGCTCCCAGGGCGCCTATCCCTCTTCCACAAACACTCATTGCTTTCATCTCATGTCTGAAGCATATTCCTCACTCTGGAAATTACAGTGAGCTTGATATATAGCTATTTATAGCTTTTCCAGGTTGTTCCATCTTATCAGTATGGTGCCCGATACCTCCCCCAGGGTGTCCTACCTAACCTATATGGTGCATTGCCCTTCTCCTGGGTGTTCCATACAATCAGTATAGTGCTTAGTATCTCCTCCAGGACGTCCTCCTTAACCTCTATGGTCCCTATAGTACCATGTTCCTCTACCAGGGTATCTTACCCACTCTCTCAATCACAAGCACAATCTCCCTCCTCCACAGTGTCCCATTCAATGCATTACTTCTCTAGAATGCCCAACCCAACCTTTATGTTGCCACTAACACATAAATGGTACCCAATTCCTCCTCCAGGGTGTCTCTACAAACCTTTATTCAGGCTAATCACCAAGCCAGTGTCTCCTATAAATGCTGCTCTATCCCTACATCAGTCCCTCTATCTCTAAATATTGCCAGTGAGTATTTCCCATTCCCACTGTGCTTGCTGTTATGTCACCTCCAGGGCCTTATACCTTCCTCCAGGTATCCCATTTCATCCACATGGTCTCTTATCCTTCTACGCAATTACTGCCTGTAATGTCACATGATCAGGATGTCTAGTGTTAGTATACCGTACAAATGGTACCCTGTCTACAAGTATACAGAAAGGTTTACCCTTTGCCCCAGAGCTACATTGTGCACGCATCCATAATCCATCAGTTTGGCCAATTTTCATGGAGTTTGATTCACCATTGGTGATTTTGCAAGTGAATAGGGCAAACCCAACATATCAAATTTAGGGGTCTAGGGACATTCTTTTGGCTGCCCCATCCACCCTAACACCACAAAATCACCCATTCCTCTGTCAACATCACCTAATAAGTACAGCATCCCTGTTATTGTTTCCAGCATCTCTGACCCCTCCTTCAGGATTCCCCACTCCTCAAATTATGACACTTAATTATGTATTCAAATTTGAGAAAAAGTAACTAATGGCTCTTTCAATAGCGAAAAAGGAGACAAGGGGGCACAGTGAAAGGTATTAAGTATGAAGAATGGGAACCCTAAAAGGAGAGATGGAAGCCCTATGAGTAGGAACACTGGGATGAGAACCCCTATGAAGGAGGGATTGGAGCCCCAGGAAGAGTGATGGGATCCCTGAGCAGTGCTCTGGGAGCGCTGGGAGCCCTGAATGGAGTGATGTGAGCCCTGGGAGGAGGGATGGGACTCCCAGATGGAGCTGGGGAGCACTTGAAGCACAGGAAGGAGGGATGGGGGCCTGGGATGAGGAATGTGAGCCCCAGGAGGAGGGATAGGGGCCAAGGGAGGAGGGATTGGAGCCCGGAGAGGAGAGATGAGAGCATTGGCAGGAGCTTTCGGAGCGTTGGGAGAAGGGATAGACCACGCTAATGCTCTGCTGATGGCATGCCAACTCTATGCCGATGCTATGCTGATGCTATGCCGAAGTAGTTTCTTTTCCCAAACTTTTTAATCAGAGTTCTTTTTGGGTATTTCTATGCGACTATATATATATATATATATATATATATATATATATATATGTATATATTTTTTGCTTTTGGTTAATACATGCCGGCGGCATGCTGATCGCATGATGATGGACATGCCATGTGTTGGTATGGCATTGGCATGGCATAGCATACCGTCAGTTATACTTCGTACAGCATGTACCAACATGCAGCATGTACTAGAGTACAGCATAAACTGACATACAGCATACCATCATCTATACTTTATACACCATATCTAACAAATCCTCCATCAGCATTGCGTGGGCATGGCGTGGGCATGGCGTGGGCGGGGCATTGGCATGGCATCGGATTGGGTCGGCATCGAGTCATTATGCAATCGAGATGGAGGATGGATGGGAGCCAAGGAAGGAGATGGGAGCCCAGAAGGAGAGATGCAGGACCTGGGAAGAGGGATGGGGACAACGGTATCGTGATGGGAGCCCCAGAAGGAGAGATGGGATCCCCTGGAGGAGGGATATGAGCCCAGACAGGAGCTGTGAGAGCATTGGGAGGAGGGATGGGGGCCCGGGGAGGAGGAATGGAGGCCTAGGAAGGAGGTATGGGAGCCCGGGGGAGGGATGAGGGGCCTGAGAGAAGAGGAGCCCTGGGAGGAGCGTTGGGAGCCAAGGGGGGAGACATGGGGGCCACAGCAGGAGGGGTAGAACCCCTAAAAACAAGGGATGGTGGCAACAGCAGGAGGGAATATATCATGGTTGGCATGACTTACCATAGATGACCTTGACTGTGACCATGGTAACAGTTCTATTTCCCATTTTATTCAACTATCTAGCATAAAAAGGATGTCCATCCACTATATATACAGCCTAGGATTGTGAGAATTGCCGTTTCCTCAATGTTGACAAGGGTTGAAATGTAGAAATATTGTGTTTTTGGTGATTTTTTCCATGTTCAAGGTCAAATATAATGACCTTGACCTTTGCCAAGGTCATGAATATTAAAACCATGGGTAGTTGGCCCATACATCTGTCTCATTGCAAGATTTGACCACTGTAGCTCTAGCGGTTAGAAAAATATTGAGAAAAAGGTTTAATTTTTTAATCTCAAAAAAATATCATGGTTGCAATGACCTTGACTGTTACCATGGCAACAGTTTATCTATATCCAATTTTTATCAACTATCTAGTACAGCAAGGATGTCCTTTCACTATATGAAGCCTAAGATGGAGAGAATTGCCATTTTCTGAAAGTTGACAAGAGTTGAAACATAGACGTATCAGTATTTTGGTGGTTTTTTACATGTTCAAGGTCAAATTTGGTGACCTTGACCTTGGCCAAGGTCATGAATATTGATTTTCAGGATAGTAGGCCCAGATACCTGTCTCATTGCAAAATTTCACCACTGTAGCTCTAGCGGTTGGAAAAATATGGAGAAAAGAGTGTTTTTTTTTAAATCTCAGAAAAATATCGTGGTTGCCATGGAAACCGTCCAAAATGGCGATGTTCGCACCACTTTCGGTGGGTGTAACATCCATATTCTGAAAGCCCATGAAAAATGCTTCAATATATGTCAGAATCAGCTTGTTGAACGGGGGGTAGGGGTAGATTTCAAATCTGGGGTCTTGGCCGCTACTCTATTATAGGAGACTCTATACAAGAGAAACATGACATGGTTAAAAATTTACCGAATTTTAGCTGACAACCCATCTTTAAATGGTTAAATGGTAAAGGTACAATGGCCTATGATGTATAGTATGACCTATGACTTACCTGGACATGGCCGCATGGTGCCTTCCCACGTGGTGCCCTTACACGTCATGCTCCACGTGTCGCTGGACCCCAGACACCCATATGTAAACGTCTCCCCTTCCTGTTTGGCCCACGAGTTCTTGGGAGGGTCCAGGCTGGGGCAACCAAGAGCTGCAATAAAGAGGGAAACAATTGTCTTATAATTTCTGGAATATTCTTTAACATTTATCTAAAGCACAGTTAATGGGTTAGATATATTTATATTGGACCAACTGTTAACCGAAAATGTCTTGTTATTACATTGTTTCAACGCTGTGCTTATGATAATCATTATCCTGGGTGTTATTGCTCAAAAGTTTACGACTTTAAGGGTGCATTTTTACATCAACAATCGTGTATCCTAGCTGCCAAAATGACAATAATCCTTGAGAAATAACACCCAATAGTATATTCATTTGATCAATAATGCTTTTGTAGGGGCCGGATTCCCTGTGCCTCGGTGGTAAACCCGCAATGGGCTATCACTCGGGTAATTCTGCTCCCCTCTGTACCATACCAATCCAGTAACGTGAGACACGGTCTATCTGATAGGACAAGGGGATGTAGCTCAGTGGTAGAGCAGTCGCTTGTCAAGCAGAAGGCCCGGGGTTCGAGTCCCTAAGTCTCCGAAAACGTCACTTTTGGAGAAACCGTGCCACTCACACTTTAAATAAGTTACATCATTCTACTATAATACTACAAACAATTAATAGGAACATAGGAGCATTATAATTATTCAAATAGCTCAATATGATTTAATATTCACCTTCATAGTAGAGCATGAATTGGCCACGTGGTCCGAATACCTCCGGGCTGACCACATGGATCTCCACTACGTTAGTCTTGGAGAGGTAGGCGTGCGCCTCCCGCTTGTTACTGGAGCAAATCGGGGTGTCACGTACACCCCTCTCCTTGACCACCGCATACCGGAAGCACGAGTCGAGGAAACCCTGGAGGCGGGTGGACGCCGCCACTCCAAAGTCAAACAGCGTGATGTTAACCTACAGGAGGAGAAAGGGTTCATGTTAACTTTTATGTCTCTAGGTTCGGCATCAATGTGATATGGTGGACCATGAGTCGAACTCCAATAATTATTATGTCAGACATTAGAAGGTGTCATCATTCATGAATGATACATTCTCTTGAGATACTTGAATGTGTCATCATTCATGAATGATATATTTTCTTGAGCTTAACATTGTGATGCTTGTATGCCGGCATGGCGGGTAACTCACCGGTGCCGCATTCAAGCAAAATGCTGACCATATGGGGTTGACCCGATCCCTGTTAGTGTATGAATATATCACAGTAAAGGTCTAATATAATAGGGGATGTAGCAGTGAGGACTTACTGTTTGTCCGCGGGGTAGTTCTATCCTCCAGGGGCAGCGGGCACTACCACACTTCATCTCACTCTCCTCCGTGACCACTGAGGCCAGGTAGCCCTTATCTAGGGTGACAGCAGCGTGGGTCGAAGTTTGGCACATCTTACATTCAGCACTCTCCACTGCAACAAACATGGCATGGTTAGATTAGTTTCCTTAGTATCAGGCATAATTCACTTTTATACCTTTATGGTTGATAGGGCTCTCACCACTAACATGCAGTTCCTGATTTGATGACACATTACTAGAAACATTACATGAAGATGCTTGGTGAAAATGTGGCTTTTATTATTTGAAGAACATTTTATAATGTGTTATCATAGTCATAGATATAGTATACGGGTGAGAGGCTACCCAGGGTGGCGGCGGCCATCTTTAATATGTCACCCGAGACCAAAGGAGACACCAGGTGGCGGCATGGTCACCCTTGTGGTGCCCCCCTGTGGCTTGTGGGTGCATGTCCGGGAGGTGTGAGCCCCCCACTCTGTCGGCTCAGGAAGCCCTAGGGGCCCTAGGGCTTCCTGGTACAGCACAAGTGTCACAGCGACTCTCAACCCCCAGGGCTTCCTGAGTCAAGGCTTGTGTGAGTCTAGCACAGGTTCAAAGTGACTCCCCCGCCTCCAGGGCTTCTTGACCCGGCATGTATGAGTCTAGGGCAGGTATCAAAGCGACTCCCCTACCTTCAGGGCTTCCTCAGCAGCTAGAGGGTGTGGGGCATTATTATCCATTAACATAATGTTGGGGTACCGTACAGAGTTTCCCTTTAATTTCTCCTCACATACGGACCCCGTCCACCCCGTCCACCCCCACCCATCTAGACCCTCCATGGCCCATTACCAACATGTCCATACTGCCTGCTCACCAAAATCATCTAAAAATTATTCATTTCCCGTTATCTATATTTGATTTTGTTCAGAATCATGACGAATTTAATGAATATTATGACTCTGCTATTCTTCTGTTATTTACTTAATAATATGGGGTTGCTAACTCATTTCCTGACAATATTAAGGCCTCTAAAATGCTCAATTTGGATACTACGAAATTCGTTTACAACTAATTTTATTGCTTGTCCCAAGCACTTCGTTATAACGGAATTTTACTGTACATAACACATATAAACATATTTTGCATAGCCTCAGGTTGACATTAAATCGAATATTTCTGAGGGGGGGGGGAGTTCTGTCAGGACCTTCGACTTTGGTAAAGTCTTCATGATTCCTTTCATTGAAGTGAAACATAAAAAAATATGAAATAAATGTATTTTTTATTACACATCGGTTTATAAAGGAGTATACTAGGGTAGTGGAAGAATGGGGGCTTTGAAGTCGCTCACATCGCTCAAACAGAGTGTGGGGGAGGCAGGGGTAGAAGCCCTACACCTCCCAAAAGTTGCTCACCACATCCCGGAGCCGCACAGAGGGCAGGGGAGGCGGAGGGAGATGACATAAACCTCCCAAAAGTCGCTCACCACCTCCCACATGCAGGGGTAAAGGAGGCCCTACACCTCTGTTGGAGGGGGGGGGGGGGTACACCATGTCCCACGACTTGTGCTGCCACCTCACGGCTCACACAGGCATATACAACTAGCGCCTACTAGTGGGTGGTGGTGGAACGAGGGTATCCCTAGTGCGGTATACTGCTTTTATCTATGTCATAATGTTACCCTTTAAGATTCACAGAGTGACTTAAAGTCCTTGGTCAGCATGATGTATGAAGGCAGCCCTGGTGAGTTGCCTGCCAAGGCACATTTCTTGTATCACAACGCTAAAGGGCATACTGCATTAACCATTACGCAGTCATTAACCCTTTAAGGGTGACCTAATGCATCAATGCATAATGCCCTTGGTCACCATGATGCATGAATGCAGCCCTAGCGAATAACTCACCAGTGCTGCATTCAAGTACCATGCCAACCCTATGGGGTTCAGACACTCCCAAAGGGTCGGCATAATGCACCGATGCAGCACCCGCGAGTTACTCGCTGGGGCTGCATCATGACGACAAATGTCATTTGTCCTTAAAGGGTTAAGGGGTTAAGCCACTGCCTAACAGACAGCCCCAAAGACTCACCTCTGACACAGGTGTAGCTGGCCTCCAGGTAGGTCTTGAACTCCATGGGGCAGGGCTTGGTGTCGTCCAGCTGCTGGTCAGGTATACGGATGTCGCACGTCCTGCGGCCCGAGCACTGACTGTCCATGTGGGGCCTCACGTCAGCGAAGCAGCCCACGTAGCCGTAGTCGGTCCGCACACATTTACCCACCCTCTTCCGGCCGTAACTTGCCGTCCGTACAACCACCACCTCATCAGGCTGACACTTGGGGTTGAAGTTCTCCGCCTCACAGTACTCCTCTGTAAGATAAAGGGAGACAGTAATTTCAGGTTTCCAGAAAAAGCAGACGATATTTTGTGGTATTGGGTTAATCCTTCAAGGTAAACATGCTTCATTATTAGGCCTATATGGTTTGTCTTTTGCCGTCATGATACATGGATGTAGCCCTGGTGAGTCTACTCGCCGGAGCTGCATTTATGCATCATGTCGACCCTTTTCGAGTAAAGCAACCCCATAGGGAAGGCATGATGATTGGCTTCAGCATTGGGGAGTTACTCGCCAGGGCTGCATTCATGAAGACAATGTCAATACATGTGGTGAATTAAAGCACTCTACGACCCTTGCACGGTTGAATATAGTGTAGCTTTCAGAAGAAGCAGATGGCATTTCGCTGGGAGGAATATAGCAAATGTTGTCAGGTACAACTCGAGAATGAGAACTTTGGGTTACATGGATCTGACATTTTCTCAATATCGAAAGGGCAGAACGACCAGAAGTAAAAAGGACAAAAAAGGTAAAAAAACACGTCTCTTTGGACAGGTACGTGCATAACATGCTGTCTTGCATAGGCCATAATGCTTGGATGCGGAGGCAGGAGGCATATTAAATCATACACTATATGTTCTCCTTGATAAGACATTGATAGCATCTGTGGGTTCTGGCAGGACTTCTTGTACATGTACAAAAGCCCTTGTAATCGTACAATCCTGAGAAATATCCCCTGCCCAATATTTAGTCATTCTTGACATGTGAGGAGCATTCTACACCAGCAAAGGAGGTTTACCATTGTTTACATTCTTGACAGATTTACCATTATGATATCATAATAGTTAGGAGTGCCACCTATAGGCTATTCTGTTTTGTTTTGATGTTCCCCACAGCCAGCCAGCAACACTGTAGTAATATATGCCACAGTGAACCCTCTGAGTCACTCGGAATAATGGCCCATAAGGGCCGTCAGCCATTGGTTGTCAATCAATTACCCACTTCCGGTCCCAATCTAGGTCAACACCCCGCCTCCCGGCGTCCGTCTGACCTCAATAGGTATAGCTGGAAACGAGGTCGGTGCACTGCCAGGGATGTAAACAAGCAGCCATATCCTGGGGGCCAGCCACAAAACCCATTTTCTGCCAATTTGCTTGATCTTGCTTTATTTGCTTGATCATCTCTTGAAGATGATTGTTATTTTAGTAGCGTTCCCCCTTCTAATATGTTCCATAGAGCCCTGCATTTATATTGGCATGTATATTACCACAAGCAATAGACTTTTTTAAACAGCACATTTATATAAAGCAGCAACAGGATATGCATTTTCCTATAATGAATTAGTAATAAGTGATTTTGGAATAACAGCTCCCAAATATGAATAAGTGGGATTAGATAGGAAGGAAAAGAGATAGTAGGGCTTTAATGTCTATATTATGACAAGGCCAGTTCCTGCTGCAATCATCTGTCATCACCCTTTTTGTAACTAATCCAGTGATGTGGAATAAAAAAGGTATAGAAAGGGTGAATAGGTAGTGTTAGTGAAAGGGAGCTGGAAGTTGGCTGTGTGGCTTTATGCTATATAGGACTATAGTAAGGGTTGGGGGTGTGGGTTGACTGGTACGTGTAGCAGGCTAGTGTAGTTTTGGTTGGCAAATGATCTATTACCCAATATAACAGCCAACCATTCCTCACGGCCCCCTTTGACCCACATCTCAGCACAAAAAGCTGTATGTATATTGTAGTCCCTACTCTGTACTACTCGAAGAGTCCCGGCTGGAGTCCCTATAGTATAGTGTGATTCCCTTAAAGTATAACAGTCGTGCAAGCTTCCTGTGTAAAACCTGGCATTCTGCTGTGCTGATGGATGCGTAACAAATCACTAACTATATCACACCATGATGTTAATAGGGTTCTAGTGAACATCCCTATCATTGCTAACATATAAAACAGAACAACATACCAGCCCATTGTTCAATCTGTATGTAGCTGAGCACTATTCTATCAGAAACGACAAGGATTAAGTATATTTCGACTGATATTAATGGGTGTACATTCATTTGCTTATCTTCCACTGTATATTTCAATTGATCTAAACTGTTATTCCAAATTCTCCCTTTCTGTTCAATGTATTCTTGATGCTGGTAAGCCTCCCTTATGCTTGTTTTCATTTCAAATCAGATCATAACAATACCGAGAGGCCTACAGCTTGATATGGCCGATGTGGAGTAGCTCCTCTGCACTGAGCTGCTCCACAATACTCTGGAGATGGTGAGAGCAGCTCATCCACCATCTGACTCATGCTGAGGGGAAGGTCAGCTATTTTCCGAACAGGAGAATTCCCTGAGGACCACCTGGTAGGAAGCCAAGCTGCCTCCCAGCACAGCCCTGCCTGCCCCTTTAATGGCCCCATAGTGCTTTACTCCACTAATATGGCCCTGGTTGCCATGCTGCACAAGTGTGTCACTGGATAGTTACCGATATGGGCTACATTGTGTCAAAATGCCAATTATATATGGGGTTGATGCATTCAAAAAAAGATAGGCATGGTGCATAAATGCAGCCCCTGTGAGTTGGCTTGTCAGGGCTGAATTTGTGCATCATGGCGACAAAAGGCACATTTCACGTTAGCGGAATAAGCGGCTAGTAAAGTCCCTAAGAAAAGTCATATTAGAGTTACCAACGGATACTATGATACACTGTAAATGGTTAACCCTTGATACCATCCTCTCTACTGTAAACTAACAGTGCGTTATACTGTACAAGTACAGTAATAATGCAGTATATACTGTTAAATGCATGTATAATTAAATGAATGTGTCATGGGAAGAAGGATGTTGATTTATACTCGTGGATCATATGTCCCACTGAGCCATGCAGGTAATACTGGATATTTGATATCATCATTATATTTGCCGCTGCACCAATGCTTTCTTGGTACTGGCACATGTTTACCTGAAAGCTGAGGAGTGCCCACTTGTAGTTATGAAGTTACCAACAACATCAGACTCTTACAATACGCCCACCCCAGCCACTTACCGAGAAAGTCAACTATGAGTGGATGTCCTAATGAATAGGCTGCTGACTCTGGATTCTGAATAATATGAGGATGCGGCATACAGAGTTCCCGGAACGCCCACCAGTTGGCGTGAGGGGGCCGGTAAAACGATAGGATTACTTTCCTGTAAATGCTCGGGGCTTCCGGTGTGGTGGTAGCGTCACTAACTCACCCATAATATCTGATATGGAGATATTAAGATCGGACCTACATGCACTACTCCTGCAACTGTGTGCTTATCATGGTGAACATCCAGGAAGTATATATATATGGATCCATGTATTTTTTTTACTAAGATAACTCCATATTGTTCTTGCAATGATTCTTTATCGAGATCACTATCCCTTCCTATACTTCTCTACCTTATTCACACATGTGCGTTTTTTTTATCATACACATCCTTTGACCCTATCTATATTGAGGGCTTAACCGTTAAGGGCCGCATAGTGGTGTTATGATATGCCGTTTGCTGTCATGATGCTCAAATACAGTCCCGGCGAGTCCACTCTACAAGACGGCATCACGAGTTGGAAGTGTATCAATCCTGCAGGGTTGGCATACTGCTTGAATGTAGCAATGGTAGTTACTTATCAGTGATGAACTTCCGAATCACGGCACCAAAGGACACAGGCCATAAAAGCACTATGCGGCCCTTAAAGGGTTAACCTAGCTCGCCTGTCAACCACCTTTGGGGGCCTGCTTCCATGACCCACATTCCCTATACTACTTACGGGCCGTCTATAAGGCTATACACAAGACATGTATGACGTCGGTCTTTTGGGTGTGTATTTCTGGCCCCGTGGAATGTAGTAGTAGGTTGGTGTTTCAATACAGATATACTGTTGTGTGACACTCTATGGCATGCAGTAGGAGTATCAGTAGTATTGTGACTTATTGCAATGGCAGAATCCAACGTCATACCCATGTCAGCGCTATACTATACTGAATAGTTACTGAGACGTCACAAGCAATATGTAACGTCATAATAACATCCCCCATGCTATGGGGGGGGGGGGGGGTTGCATTGGCTCAGATGGGCTATCAGAGACAGCTTAACATTTATATGATCAAAAGTTGACGCCTGCATCTACGTCATCGATGTCTTCCGTATGTAGCAGCACCAATTTATTTCAACAAATAGACTATACTTGAAATGCATGATATATAGATCAAATAGACTAATAGATGTAACAGGTAGGCCCTAAGATGTCATTTTATGTGAATATTATGGGCTGGCGCTCTGACAAACACTAGAGCTTGAGATGGGTACAGGAATACTCAAATCGGCAATGTCGTCAAAACTTACTAATACAATACCCAAATTGTCTATAATTGTGAACTAATTCACCTGAATGTCATTATGTCCAACTGCACTTCTAACCTGACTGAGTATGACACACACATACCATATTCCCAGCACCCTTATTGACACACAGACTACGGACCTGACTGCAAACAAAAACATCAAAGGCCGCTGATAATAGTGCTAGTTTATAGATCCCGCTGCTTCTGGTAATAAAGAGTGCACCCGGTACAAACAGTGCTATTGATGGGATAAACCTTTAAGGACCGCATAATGCTTCAATGCAGTACGGCCTTGGTCACCATGTTACATACATACAGCAGGGTGTCATTCAAGCACCATTCCGACCCCAGGGCATTGATACACTCACAAAAGGTCCGCATGCTGCATGGATGCAACCCTGGTAAGAAGACTCGCCAGGGCTGCATTCATACAACACGACGACTAGGGAAATAGCACTATGCGGCCCTTGAAGGGTTAATTCCCCACACCGTAATAAATGATAGGCGGCTATGGCAGTGTGAGGGGCCCCTATCCGGGTACGGATGGGGTTGGAGTGTACCATAATGAATGGGCGTGTTAATATGGACTTACTCCTCATCTGAGTTATGTCATATATCCACACAATGCCTGTATATAAGTCTGTATACAGGGTAGGCTGTGTGCAGGGGGGGGGCGGGGTGGCACAGGCAGGGTTACATGTGTGTGGCCTTTGTTGGTGTGGCTATGTACACATGTGTATAATGTACCTGTGTATTGTTTGGCTTATAGGCATAACTTTGGTATTACTGCATGTTGCTGCTTTCAAGAGTGTTGTGTTATAATAATATTCAAAATAAATTAGTGTGCTACATGGAGCAGACTTGGTAAAGTAACACTTGGGGTATGTTTTATTTACCATGAGGTCATTCATTTAATGCCCAACGAACAACACTATCTGTGACAGATAGTTTTCATAGCAATGTAGGAAATGCTTTCCAGAGAAACCTTAGAATCATACATTCTTAAGAAATAACCCCCCAGAAGCACACGCCATGACACATATGAGAATTTTGCTATGTTGTGTAATGTAGTTCCTTGGTTTGCCATGATGTCCTAGTGTCAAACATAGCACAAAATGATTCCAACATCGTCACATACCCCACACTAATTGGCTTGGCTATCGGGTGTGCATCTGCAAATAGTGTACATGCTACAACCGACTAGTGTCAATTATGTGTACTTGACACTCATATGTCTACCAGAGCATTACTCATGTATAATAATGTCACACCAACAGACTGAGACTGTCTTGGGCCCACCCATGAACACTGCCATTCCATCCTTAACAACCAATAATGCTATGTGGCCTGTGCTGCATGTTTTATCATTTTAAGTACAGTGTCCCTGTGATGCTATAGCCCACATTGAGATAACACTGTATCTTTCAGTTGCCACTGCAGTCAATTAATCAATATTAGAAGTTCCCATCTGTTAGGAAGAGTTCAGCTGGTGTATAAGGATGTGCTGGCAAAACAACATCATTAGTAAACCATGACCTCTTATATCATTTTAATGTACTATATATTTGTGGAATTAAAATAAAATGAATAAATAATATATAGGTACGCCCGTGATTAGTATGCATAGTGTGAGATAAATATGAATCCACTCCTAAGTGTTCAATATGAATGTGTTATATGCACGACTGAACAATGTGGGTCTAAGCCTCCTCTGAGTGCATTGTGACGTGGTATCATTGTCCATCCAATGTCTATTACATGTAATCCTATGCTATGAGCTGATATTTAGGTCATAGTTTGTTGTGCTCGAAGACGTGTTGAAGCCATCAGTAATTGATTAGCTAAAGAAAACAGACATGAACAGACGTGAAACTGAGGAAAACGTGACCAGAATAATGGTATGTACCTAGTACTTGAAGGGCACAGAATCAACATTGAGAATTGGTTACCGTAAAACCTCGCATATACGCCGCAGCTAGTACGAGAGTCAGATCGGCGGTGCGGCTTATAGGATCGGCCCAGGCTCAGGGTGCAGCTTATACGCGAGTTTTTGCTACTATGGTACAGTACTAAAAGTTACCAAACATAATCTTTGTCTGTCGTACCTCCTACCAGACATATTACTCTCATCTTTGGCTATTAAATGAAAAAGTTCCCATGTAACATTTTTAGTACGCCAATAAAAATATCAACAACAACAACAAACTCAGATTGCTATTGCAGCTTATAGGATCGGCCCAAACTCTAGGTGCGGCTTATACGCAAGTTAGGCTTATACGCGAGGTTTTACGGTAATCGACATTCAGAACTGGTTGATCAACCTCGATCAACTAGGTGTCAATGTTGATTGAATGTTGAACAAACCGGAAAAAAACGTGTATCCTTAAGAAGAGATATGGCAATGTGAAAAAAAGGGAAGACCTATCCATAAATAGAACTTTGGTAATTCAACAACTAGGTAAAACTATATTCATAGGTAGGACTTTGGTATTCAACAAACGGGGGAAACCCCTATTCGTAAGTAGGGCTATGGTACTTCAACAAATAGGAAAAGAGCGATACATAGAAGAGCAATGTTGATTTAGGCCGTATATATCAACGGACAGATGATTGCAGCTAGTAGGGATAAATATGTACGTTGTTAACAAGTACCCACGGCTATGATTAACACATATTGTTGATGTCTAGGCTAGTGCAATCACTTCTTGGAAATTTCCTGGCATTGCCAAGTCTTTACTTAGTACACCCACACTACACAATAATAAAGCTGAACAACACATCCACCAAACCATACTGTGGTCTACGTTGTACTACACGTAGTACCAACCCCTACTTCCAGCCTCCCACACACATCACCATACTCCACTTCCTACTTACAACACAAGCCACCACACCAGCACTACCTCATCCTTAATTCATCCAAAGCTAGCTACAAAATGTCAAAGCTGTAAGGTCTAAGCTACACCTATATTTCTGTAGATTCAACAGTAGTAGTAGTAGTACCCTTGTACTGTAGGGTATATAATACTGTTTTACTGAGGTGCTACCACGCCTGCTTTCTTTGGTAACGCATTTCCCATTCAAGCCCCCCAAGTGTAACCCTTACAACCCTGGAGCAGTAAATCTGGATAATTGTGTGGAGATTACTTGTTCCACTAAAGGCCCTGAGGTACGCCAAGCGTTAAGGAATACCCACCGGCACAAGAGTAATCCCCTTTATAAGAGCTGCTGCTAATGGGGGTCGGCGCAGTATGGGGTATGGTCATGTTTGGGTATTTGCTTTAAGGGGAGTATTGGGAATACTGCATAATGATTACCCACCCTTTACACAGTCTAGATTTCGGCTATACATTCTGAGGCTATGATACCCGTGTACAATATACCACGGTGAGTAACATGACCACTATACTTGGAAGTTTAGACGGCAGTAAAAAGATCTAGCGTTAAGAAAGGGATAGAATACTATAATTACCATCAACATATCTACTCCTACATAGAAAATATAAATACTCTATCCCTTAGTCTGTAGTGGCTATCCCATGTTGATCATAGGGGCATTGGTCAGGCATGACCAAGTGCTATTCATGAATGACTTAGGCAAAATAGCATAATGATTAATGCTTTACTCAAAAGGACTTAGCTTAAAATGGAAGGACTAAGGTGAGTTGGTCAGTACTGAGCAACCTGCCAATATTAACTAGTCTAAGTTGGTCATATAGGGAGCCAAAAAATGACTAATTTGGTTAGGCACTAGTGACTGAGCAATTGGTCGTATAGGGGGTCAAGGAATATCAGTGTATAGAAATATAAATCTTCCACACACATAGCTCTGCATATACTGCAGAATTGGTGTTTTATACATGTATACACATGCAACGTATATCAATCGTTGCTTACTAGAATATTAATTGTTCCTTGACATAGCCATTACATGAAGAATAGGTCAATATTTATTTGTGGATCTCGTAGACAGGGGATTGGTGATACTCTTGTTATAAACAATATTTATTTGTGATAAATGTCAAATTTAATACGGTTCATACTGCCAGACACTCTGGGCTCTATTCTCTGTCGATCTGTACCTTTTAGTTTACAGTAGCTCCAGAATCCAATCATCTCATTTAAAACCAACATAATCGTTACTACCCACTCAATCAAATTACTCTATAGTTCCCCTCAACAATAGGTCTTTCCACTCGACCAGTACTCCACCCACACACAGCCTATTGTTAAGGGCCATATGCTGCTACTCATATGGTTAAGGATTACCTAACCCTCTCCAGGGCTGCTAGTGAATCAGCAGACTATATATGGATGTCTGCACCACCTGGCCAGACCCTCCCTTTAGTCTATATTATAACTCAATAAGGGTTGTAAGCCTGTACTTGAGACAAGACTCTCAGGCATCTATCTAAATGAGGCGATCGTGGGGAGTCTATTGTATGGGCATTGGCCAGATGGTTGTCTTCATATGGTAGTTACAATTTGTGAAATATCAACCAGGTTGCTTCATCAAGTGCAGAACATTATTGCCGTTGCTGAAGCATTGTATACCTTGCAGCACAGCATTTGGTGTATCAAACCGAGCATTCGGGAATGTATCAACCCCATAGTGTCGGCATGATGCATGAATGCAGCACTGGCGAATTACTCGTCAGGGCTGGATACATGCATCAGGACAACAAATGGCATTATACATTAACGTGCTCTGTTATCCTTTAATTAAGTTGGGTATATAATTATACGTATAAGCCATAAGGCAGAGAGGGGTCCCTCTATGATATCAACCACAGCTCTAGCAACGGTTTTGGTTTCTTTTTAAAAGGGAGAGCTTTGTGGACTAATACAACACAGTAGATTAAGGCCTTTAATCATAAGCACGCTAACGGCCAATATTGCCTCGTCCTCCCAAGGCCATCCCACTCCAACCAACAGAATGTCACGGAGTTAAATCAGGCAACCACAGACTGAGAAATACTTTGTTAAAGTAAAACGCTTGGCCATCTAAAAATTGCCACCGGTAAAAATCCCTAGCAGCCCAATTTCACATCTGAGGTCAGGACCTTAATTGCGGTGATATGATTAATTAAGGCAGCCAATTAGCCCTGGCCAGAACCTGGGCGGCAGGTGCAAGGCCCTGGAGGCAAGGGATAAGACATTTTAAAGAAGGTGGGGAGGGGGCTGGATTTTTCAGCCCCCTCCTGAAAGATGAGTCAAGCTTTTTCCCGTTACCCTCATCTAGAATGGTTAAAATTTATCGCGGCCGAACCCTATTCACTTTAGTAATGCGTCAGTGTTTTACTTTTTCTGAAAGAATATATTTTTTTGCCGCCCCACCCCCTAAAGGTAGAGATACCCACATAAAAACACCAACACCCCCCCCCCCTCACCGCAACTGTTGTTTAATGAATGACTACTCCCTAAGGTTCTGGGTGCGTGGTGGGTGGGGTCAGCTGTAGCCTGCCTTAAGGTGAGTGGACACAAGAAGTGACAGCTGCAGGAGGAGGCTGCTGCTGTAAGGCCTCGTCTAGACCCAGTGCCAGACTACCAGGAAGTCTGTGTGTGTATGGGGGGGGGGGGGGGGTCCCTCACACCATTCCCTGGGCATGATACAATTTACTACTGTTTTCACATTGGAAAATAGATTGCCAATTAGCTTTGTTTAACAGTCATGTGTCCTAAGCGGTAGGCATTGAATTGAACACACAGAACGTGTGCATAAACTTGCTATAGTATGATGGTCCTAAAATTACTCCCGATTCCTAACAGCATGCCCACCATCACGAGCATCTGCAGTAGTTACGGGTAGATATGGGATCAAGTAAAATATGTTGCAGGTGATACTATAGGTTATAGAGATATGGCATGGTTTTCTAGCCCTCATGTTGCGGCCATGATGCATTAATGCATCAGTACAGCGCAGCCGCTACTAAGTGGGTCGTTGGTTTTAAATTGGTGCATCATGCCTACCATCGGGGAGAGTATCAACCTGTCGCGTTAGTGTGGTGCATGACTTCCTGCAGTACCAGTGTCGATGCTACATTCACACCTTATGAGGACAAATGCCCAGAGTGTATGTGTCCACCATGTTGTCCTTAAAGGTTTAGGAACTTGAGAAGGTATGTTCCACGGCCTAGAGTATCACCACTCCGATATACTTAGGCCCCCATAGCATAATCAGGTGGCAGCCATCGCAGACACCGGTACAAGGGCAAATGTGATCAATTTGTGACAGGGCAATCAGGAATACGAAGCCAATGTAAGGCAGTCAGAAACAATCTTCACAAGGTAAATCTGTGACAGACGGAAGATTACTTGGCAAGCATTTTCTTGTCTAAGAAGGTCATAGACGGACATGATTATAGACATTAAGAATTGACCATTACCTGTACATGAACAGCACCAACGCCATGTTACGTAAAGAGAAACTGATTTAGCACACCTGAACTTTTGAACCATACTGCATCCATTCATCCATTAGCCTATATTCAGCGATGGTGGGAGCACTCATGGTTGGGGTTCCTTTCCTGTAGACCTGTCTCGTATTTGCTCATATTACTTCCTCAATATCACACCTGTTGCTTAGCTAAGCCATGTTACAACATCCCAAGCAGATGGAAGGTCGGGAGGAGAGGGAGTGTGTGTGTGCGCAGCAGGGAGGGGGGGGGGGGGCTTTGTTAAAGTAGGCGCGTGTCTCACGGCTAAGTGCACTAATTAAGCCTTTAGTTAATGAGCATAGACTCAGGGGCATCACCCCCAAGTCTGCCTGATTGTTCCCTCAGAACGAGGCTCCACGGAAGTGACACACAGGCGTTCCTAAAGGTAGCTGGAGGGAGTCAAAGAGGACAACTGTGGAGATTAGAGGCACCCGCGGGGTCATGAAAGGGAATTTAGGCTTTCTACCAATGGTATTTTGGGCCTTCTTATAACCTTTAGAGAGAAGTGGAGGCAGACCTTTTGATGTCTACTAAACTGGTCGATTTGAGCTTTTTTTATTTCTTGAAATTGGTTAAAAGAAATAACTTGGTGCAAATGTTGGACTCTTTGACACGATATCACCATTGGGAGTTAATGCCAAGCACACCTTTGTGGAAAGTTATCTGGGCGTTATAATTATAATGGTCACCAAAATGTCGCCGATAACTGTGACAAACCTACGCATTGTCATAGTCCAACTTTGCGAAAATACTTCCTACCATAATTACTCAAAATAGAAAAGCAGTGCTATTTATAAAGGAAACAATGTTGTCTACACACAGCTATTCAAAAGGCGCCTGCTTATTACAAGTACTTCCTTTTGTCCAATCAAACTCTGTTTGAGTTATTGACAGCCACTTTATGATGAGCATGCAAAACACACTCTTAGAAGTAAATGTAGCTGAGCAGTAGAATCCACTGTAGTTTTGCAGGACATACTATGGTATTAGTGTACATGACTACTAGTGTAGACGAATATACTGCTGGTTTACATATAAAACGTACTCTTGGGTTTTCTATTTACAGTGGCCAGGCGTTTTCTCTTGTGTTGAATATATCCCATTATTAAGAAGATATGACAAGCATGCCCTATAATTATGGCAGGACGTCTACCCAGTAGATTAATTGTTATTATACATAATTCCGGTACTGTGTATACCAGACATGTCCCCTAGCTGTGTTGACAGTACAGCCTATAAATTAGGCAATATCCATCATTTTGGAGTTCGGCATCTGTATTAGTTCTTACAATAATGTTATATCTGAATGGTAAAACACCCCACGTTTAACAATATCATGAATGCCTTATGACATGTGTATACCATTCTATAACTTAATGTGTAATCAGTACATTAAACATGTCCTTGTCACACAGTCCTATCCTTAATATACACCCCCCCCCATGATTTAAAGGGGCATTTTCAACACTCGCACTTAACCACATATTAGACTAGGACAGTACTAGAATTGTGAGTGGGAAACGCTCGGTGATTATGCCACTTTAAGAATGGGAGTTATACCCTAACCTGTATATATAATACACCTTTCTGTTCTCATTGCCTTTCTACAGGTGAATACCTGCACAGCTTTAACCCTGCCCCTCCCTCTCCAACTA
Source organism: Harmothoe impar (assembly GCA_947462335.1). Lineage (NCBI taxonomy): Eukaryota > Metazoa > Annelida > Polychaeta > Phyllodocida > Polynoidae > Harmothoe > Harmothoe impar. Next base: position 22,531,679 of record OX381715.1, on the reverse strand, counting down.
CCACCTCTCCCTCACCCCGTGTACTCTCCACCCACCAGGTAGAACCTCTCAAACCGGATATCACGCTCCGCAATGGTAAAAGTGCACACCGGCTGGAGCTGCAGGCACGACTCCTGGTGGCAATGCCCTCAGCAGCTAGCGTTGTAACGGGTTGGAGAGTTAAGGGTGGGGGCACCACTCTCTCTGTAAGCACGGGTTGGGGAGGCTGTTGCAGCGAGTGTAATGGGGCCAGCAATCGATCGGCGCCTGACCTAGTTTCAGGCTGGCGGTGAGGGCGGGTGGGTGCAGCAGGGGTGTGTGTGTGGGGAGGGGGGGGGGGGGTAGGATCCGCCTCTGTAGTAGAGGCAGCAGCGCCAGGCAGGATGCCTGCTTGCTCCCCCTTCCCTACAGCAGCCAGCCCTTATTCCCTCTCCACCCCTCCTCCTCCTCCTGCACCTCCTGGCTCCTCCTGTTCCTGCATCACCTGTCTGACTCCATGGTAACGCCATTGCCATGGCAACCCTCTCTACATGTCTGCCTGGATCCTCCCCCTCCACCCTCATCATAGACATCTTATGTGGCCGTTTGAAGGATGGAGGGTGAAGGTCTCAGTGTTTCCTTATGGGTCTTCCTTCCTGACGATATAATCATCTGGGGATTCATGGTATGGGCTGGTTGCACATTGTATCATGGTTATATTATTATGGGTATCATTATTATTATTATTATTTGAATATAGTCATTGTGGTAATAATAGTGAATGTATCACATTTTCTCTAAATAGGTAGGGATTGACATCGGAATATTCGGATAATACATGTCTAGTTATCTTGACAACAGGGTTTTAATACATGCACACATGCTTTATATCTGTAAAGGCTGTTGCAATCACTGTAGGTCTGCAATGGGTATTTCAGTGTAGTATATACTTGCCAAAGGTTGATAATTACTCATGTACCCTGCTCCCACATACATCCCTGTATGTTGTTCTCTATAATATAAAGGTCAAATACAGGAGATGTAATATATAGATGCCAGCAAATGGAATTAGGTACCTAAGCATAAGAACATATCCAACATATACAAATAAATCTCTTTTCAGAATTCACCCACGTAAATGGGCCTTTATGTATCAACAACATATTGGGTGTAAGGTCAGACTAATTGAAATGACATTAAACAGAAATCTCCCTATATATTGAAGCCATCTTGTGTACATAATGAAGCTATACTTTAAGCATGCAAGGCCTCATATTCATATTTATGATGTATCAAGGCATTGCTGGTAAGTAACTCGCTAGTACTGCCTAGTGCTGGTGAGTAACTCGCCAGCACAGCATTGGTAGTCATGCCAGCACTTTGGGGATGTGTCAGACCCATTGGATTAACACATGGCGTGAGTGCAGCATCAGCAATGTCACCAACTAGTGCTTATCAGGGCTGGATTCATGCATAATGCCAACAAAAGGGGGTGGTGCATCAAGGTCCTATGCTGCCCCCTCAAGTGTTGATTCCAACATCATAATTATGTCAGCAGTATTTGTCAGTAGCACAACATGGCTGAAAACTTTAACAGTCTGATGGGTATATCATGATATAAACATATATATCCAAAATAAAAATATGTCCTTATTTGAGTGGAACCTTAGTTCACTCAGTGCATAATATAAAATTACACGGTTCTATTCAAGCATCCATTAGTGGTGGGGGTCGAGTTGCTGCAGTAGTCTAACAAAACCAACAGATAGTCGATTTTCCTCATATATGTCTGGCAGATGCTGGAGACTAAGGGTGTTCCTCCTACCTGTCCATAAGTAAGGTTACACTGTCGAACGTTAGAAAGGCATGATGTAATCAACTCAGGGTTTCTGTCATTAGCCTTCTCTATAAGTAGGTTTAAAATGTCAAGACAACTTGTGTATATCCATTTAAAATGTATACAAAGTGTATAATGGAACGCTGTGTTCTTCAACACGGAAACACTTTCCTTGATCAAAATGAATAATTGGAAACATCATTATAAAGGCACTTTAGGATCACACTGGGTATAGATAGGTGCACCCATGTAGCCGTTAGTATTATTACTCGTCTATATCCATTAGAATGAAATAAAACTCAGTTACAGATATAGCATAGCAGACATGTGGATTGTCATCTGTGTGGACAAAGATTCAGCCATACATTTGAAATCCTAACTGGTGTATCTTTAATTGTTTGGCTTTTGTGTATTTAAGTGTCTTTGATTTCGCTGGCACAGTGATAAGCACTTATGAGAGTTGTCACAATGGGTACCTTCCCAGTAAACATAACAATGTAAGTCAGACGTAAATCAATATTGGTTTTTGGTCTGAACTACATACATTTTAGGTTTATGAATATCAAAACGTTAAGGTTTATTTGCCACTCTCAAACCTGCAAGTCTGATTTACGTAGGTCAGATGTAAATTTACATTCAACTGGGGTCTAATCACCTTACATATAATTCTACACAGTGTGATTCAGATAAAGATTTGTGTGATATTGCTGACACATTTTATATTGACAAACAATATTCATACAAAATAAGCACCATAATTTTCAATCTCATTTCGTTCTATATCAGATTCTGTATATTCTTGTAGTTCAAATGATGTGTACATCTGAAAGAGGTAGATAAACGTAAATCAGACATTTGAACTATGTAGGGTTTTTACTGGGATGTAACTCTTTTTCTATCACTTGATCGAAAATTGACAAGTTCTTAAATTGTTGTTTTATAGCTTTAGACAAACGCTTTAGTCTTTTTGATATAGCATGTGTCCAAATGTTGATAACAACACATGCCTCGTGTACCCACATATATCTTTGTTTGTTGTTTGTGCAAAGGACAAAGGTAGGAAATAATGTGCACATGCCAGCGAATGACCTTGGATACCTTATCAAGAGAACATCTCTAACATATATACATCTCTATTCAGGATCCACCCACATAAACCGGTTTCCATGCATGCAAGCACATTATGCCAGTTCAAGATTAATGGAACTCAAATTAAAGTCCAGGTATATAGCCATTTATAGGTATTTAACTCTTTGCAGATGGCATGCTGCATAAAGTGTTCATATCCACTTGTTGTCATGACCAGGGACCAAAGTAGGGGGGGCAAAGGGGGTTTCTGACCCATTTTACCCCTTTTCTCTTGATGTTTTATGTTTGACCTTTTTTGGGGTTAGCCTAAAGTTGGCCCACCCCCCCCCCCATGGTTGCCATGCCCCTGAATTGAACCATGATGCTATAATGCACCATTCGTGAGTTACCAGCACTGTATTGTTAATCCTTTGTATTCCACATGTAGGGTTGGCATAATGAATACAGCACTAGCAAGATCACTGCTGAGTTCTCATAGAATACTGCATTCCTACATAATTCCAATAAAGGGGTGAGCTGCACCAAAGCCCCTAGTTAGCCCTTCAAGGGTTAATTGCAACTCAATCTCCCCAGTATTGTAAAACCATTTAAAAGGTCGGTGAAATAGTAAAAAGAGACAAAAAGCTATGTAATGGTATGATTATGTCTATCTAAAATGATAACTCCATGTAATTCCTTAATATAAGGGGAGCATTCGTGACATAAATGCATTACATATTAACATACAGCTGTAATAAGCTGCCATTTAAAAAATTCGATTCCCTGCAATGAGCTAATAATACCATCAAGTGGGAGCAAAGTTTTCCTCCCGTATTCATTGCAGATGGCGGAGTCTCAGTCCCCCCTACCCGTGTATCTATATTATACTGGTATTTTCCTCGTCATGAACGCGTGAAAATACAAACCTTTGTTTTTAACCAGGCTTCTTATAATGCCTTCTTTGTGAGAAGGTTTAGATTGTCAAATGTTCCCTTGAAATGGCAAATGTATATAAATGTTTGATTTAACTTTTCATTTTTCCACCTGGGTAAGTATTGGTGATTTTCTTTGACTTCGGGAAGCTTCAAAATTAATGATTGGAAACGTCATTATAACGGCACTTTAGGATCACACTAAACATAGATAGTGCACCCTATAAGTGTAAGTTGCATTTGCATAGTGAAAGACACTTTCTAAACGTTTGGTGAATAATTGAGTTGAGTGAGTGAGTGAGTTGAGTTTGAGTCGAGTTGGAGCTGCGATACCTAGGAATAATTGCAGCGACCAGATTGCTCTAGGGGTCATTTGGCTGTTACATGTATCTATTTTTTCCATATTTTCTGGTGTACTGTGGTTTCGAAATGTTAGAAGTCACAGTCCTAGTTACCTGTAGATCATAGGGTACTAACCATAGATGGCATACTTTGAGTATCCATATGGGCGAGCCAAAGACATGAGATATATTACGGTACTTGAATCAGTGGCATAATAACTAAAAATGTGAATATTGACCAGTGGACATGGAAGTGTATATAGTGTTCAATCCCGCCCATGATATCAACAGGGATGTAATGGGTTTTAAAAGGGGATTTGGGGATTTTCACCAACTTGAAATGTGTCAGCTATTCTTAATTACTGCCTTCCATTTAAATCAAACATGCGGAATGACGTATGTGAGTTGGTTCCCAACATGATGCACATGCCCTCATCTTATTTGACTAACTATACAGATGCCCAGCAAATGTGTTTATCTGGGCTATCTTTGGAGTTTCTCCCAGGGCAACCCAATATGAGAGGCTTTGGCTGGGCTTTGGCTGGACACACGTTGACACTTATTTGCAGGGTAATAAAATTTATATCCCAAGCCTATGGAAATAGTATAGAATTGTATACTAATGGCCCCTCTTTTACTCAAGTGTGAATATCAAAAGTGTAACCATTATAATTATGTCCTATGACCAGGATTATTGTACAAAGATCATTTTATCTTTTCGAACTAAAAACCCAAAACTCTGGTTCTATATTTAAAATCCCAGCTCCTTTTACTTTCCTATTCGTCACGATAGGGCCATGGGAACTGTTGTTTCCAAATAATGGGAAAATACATTTTAGATCACGTCATAGCTATCCTCTGGTATCAATTATCTTATCTGCCCTATCGAATAGATTGCCGAGTTGCCTTGCAGGATATGTGATGTCCTAATCTCTACCCGAGCTTACATCTCAATTTTGTCCTGTGGTGATTATTACCAACATAAAATGATGTAGTATTGACCATTCTCTGGTACAAACTGAGAGAAGGCCGACCTAAGGGTCATCTTATATAGTTGATTATCACACAGGGAATAAGTGTCATATGGTAAAATGTACAATTCATGTCACTACATTTCCAAACTGCGCCTAAAATGGACCTATACCTTGATGCCGTTCTTATGTAAACCCCTTAATGACTTCAATGTGAGTAAGATATTATTATATAGATATCATATATATATATACGTCCACTCTGCCTTGTAGTTAATTAAACACATCTAAATGAACTAGTACCAGGCATGACACCAGGTTGGACAATCATTGGGAAAAGGAAAGTTATAACAAAGTATATTTTGATAGGACACAGAAAATGCACCATTGAGATCCAGACGTGTGGAATAAGGTTTTCCATACCCATAATAGCAAGGGTATTAATGGAGGGTCTATTTGGTCAAGCCCTGCTGTCTGAATCTCTTGTCTCAGGGCTTTGATCTACAACTACATGTCATTATACTATACCCAACCACTATTTCCATTTCAGCAACCAACAGGTCAGAAGTGAGCAGTAGGGGGCAGACCACCAGCCGGCGAACAGCTCAGTGTCAGGTGGCCACCCCTGCTGAGCGATAATGTGTGAGTTTACCGATGAATCACTGGTTCTGTCTAATTCGCCATGAGAACCATTTGGCCAAGTGGATAGCGTCAGCACATTGTGCATGGGTGGCCGGGGTGGCTGAGGGTGAGAGAGGCTGGAGGGGAGGGGCTGAGGTGAAAGACCAGATGGTCACACACCAGACTATCACTTCCTCCGATTGGTCATCACCATCAGCATCAGCACTATTCCCAGACACAGCTTTGATCATATCAATGTTTCCACACAACAAATACAACGTGATAAGGATAGGTGGTCGTGGCTGCTCTGAATCTAGGATACCTCTCTCATTTTGAACATAACTCAGAACTCCTGCTGGAACCTTTTCTTGGGAGATTAACAATAGTAGACTGGGAATTGAGTTCCATTCGAGAGTGAATTATCAACAATGGTTTCAGCGGGAGAAGGCGAGAGAAGGATATGAGGATATGTAAATAAGTATAGCTATCATCCCAATACCCAGTGGGCACAGAACATTGAATCAGCATTGAGAAATGGTTGACAACGTTGTTTCAATGTTAATTCAACGTTAATTCAATGTTGAACTGAATTTTGTGCCCACTGGGTAATTGGTGTTATGATCCTGGCAGATGTGTGTGCATAGGTCAGTGGTATGGATAACCCCATGTACTAGTATCATAGGCGTGATATATACCCCTAGGCTCCACTGGGAGGAGGTTATATGGGCTGATGTCATGGAGGGGCGTGACAGAGGGTAATTGGGTATCTGCATAGGATAGAATCCATCTCGAGGTCATACAACCCTTATTGATTGACATATACAGGGGGCGGGGCAGGCTTATGCCAACCTACATAACAATAACAAGAGGAAGGGCAGAATAACCTACACTCTATCAGTCCCACATGCCACACATACATAAACCATAGATATGCTGACCTTTCGACCTGTATGACCTTCATGATCTTAGGTCATCCAGTGGAAACTAGTTGTCCAGTTCACTGACCCTCCAGTGAAGGAGGGGTCGGAACGATTTGGCACTGAGCCAGGCCACCAGACTATAGGACTAGTCCATACATACAACATCAGTTACCCAGCATTCCCTTCACATTCTGCTCACTTCCTCCTAGAATACACGACCCACCACCACACCACTGTGTGAATTAGAATGTCAACCCTATGGCAAACGCACCAGGCTTGCTCCTGCGTATGCTGAGAATGCAGCAATGAGAGAGAGGGTGGAGGCTCAGGCAAGGCATTGGGTGGTAGGATGTATTTACCTACATGATAATACCTGCTCAGACCATAAGCTGTGGATGAGTCCACTGTAGCAGGTTTAGGTACTTGATAGCAAGGCAACGGGATAAAGCTATTTAACTACGATATACAGAGGCATCACAACCATCAACACCATATTGGTAGTCTGGTTGATAAATTGCATTGTTATTCACTGTGCTGGTGGAATATATGGGGCATGTAATGTATGTAGGTACACAGCCTTGACTTGACACGGTCGCATCTGTAGCATATATGCAGGTCATGTGTGTGGGTTATTGTCGGAAAATATTATTTATAGATCATACATATCTACATACAACAGGGAATTATACTATGACATTTTTGGAGACGAATTGGTAGGTTATTTACCAGGAAATTGCTAGGTTATTATAGGTGTTTGCTAGGAATGTGAATACAATGTATATGATATGTATAGAGGGATGCATGGAAAGAAGGGAGGATAGGAGCAAGTATTAGGATATAATATGGAGGAATATAGAGATATTATAGGTATACATGTTGTGCTATATATGTGTAACATTTAGCATTGAGTATAGTTTCATCAAACACTGTCAATAAATATATGTATACACATGTACTCATAATTATGATATTATAGACAGATAGCCTGCTCTAGTAAAACCGACAGCAATAATAGGCATCTCTCTCAATGGCTGAGGAGGGAGAATGGATGCGTTTGACTGGCTGCAGCAGCAGCAGTAGTAGTAGACTAACGGTTGTGAAGGGACACTAGGCCACTTACCCAACTGCTGTCCGCTCACGGCCGTCGTCACAAAAAGTTGCAGGGCGAGCAGGGAGAGAAGCAGGAGACGCCGGGGCGTGGACAGGGGTCTCCCGCCGGCCGTGCACGCCGGCAGGACCGGCCAGCCAAACAGCCCCAAATCCATGATCAAATGCTAGAATGGCGTTAGGGGGCTATAGTACCGACCACCACAGCCTCCTCTGGTAGTGGGGTGGTGGTAGGTGGTGGTGGTGCTGGAGTGGTAGTAACAGCAGCAGCTCTCCAGCACAGGCAATGCAGGCGGCTGGGGGCGGAAGGCAATGGTCGTAGTAGTAGGACGGCCTCCCTACAGCCCCAGCACTGGTGGCATCAGCAGCAGTATGTATATCCTGGGTAGAAGAACAACTAGTGGCACTGGTCAGCTGGGTCCTTAAGGTGGGTGAGGTCCCTGGCTACTGGAGAAGCTGGATGCTGGAGGTGCCTGAGTAGGTAGGTGAGTGGGTGGGTGGGTGGGTGGGTGGTCAGTGGCCGGCTTGTTGGAGGGTCGAGTAGCAGGATTGGTAGTCCACGACTTGACAGTGGGCGGCTGGCCCTGCTGCAGTGCACCACCGTGTGCGTCCAACTCACTATACGGTCAATGCGTGGTGGAGACACTCACAAGGGGGATGGTGGCAATGCCCGGCCCTGCTCACTGCCTGTGGTAGTGCTGGGTACGACTACCATCAACAGCAGCAGCAGCAGCAGCGACGGCAGCAGTGAGAGAGGAGGGAGGGAGGAGGGATAGAGCCAACGCACACTGCCTCCACAGGCATAATTTATGCAGCCCCACCAATTGCTCCGTCCGTCCTTATGTACTTCCCAGCACGGTCTGACGGCCCTCGTCCCCCCGGCCCTCGTCCCCCTACTGCCCAGCAGTCCTCCCGTCCCCAGGCCGTAGCTGCTGGAGCCCACCAGCCAAGGGCTAAGCACGCAGTATAGCCATGGGTGGGGGCAAGGTGCAGGCGCACAGTGCAAATGTATCTGTAAGGCACAGAGGGAGGCACACGCGTGCTCCTGTACCCAAGTATACGTGAACACACACGTGCTGTATGTGCTACGTGTGTCTGTGTGTGGTGGTTCCCTCCAGGGTGTGTGTGTGAGGGTTCTCTATATGTGTGGTATCTATAGGGCTATATACCAGCAGTCTCCTGTATAGGAGGATGGGTATAGGAGGATGGGTATGGGATTCACCAATAGCACCCCCTCCCCTGTACATACATGGGAACCTGCCAGCACGGCACAGAGCTGCATGCCTGCATGGTTCATGTCTTCATGCTACTCTGGCCTCATCATCCCTCTCCCCATGCTTTCTGCTGCACATCCTCCCTGCCTGAACATACTATTGATCACTGGTTCAGGACATACACAACTTAGACTGTAGAGAGGCGTTATATTGTACATAGCTACAAGAGAGATAATCTCTGTCACAATTGTATATACCGGTAGTGTTTAATAAAGGTAGACCAGTAAGCCTTAAAGGTGGGGGCACCATCAGCATGCAGTGCTGAGAATTGCATTTCTATTTGTTAGGACCTGCTGAGTGGTGGGTGGTGGGTGTAGGGTGGTGGGTGGTGGGTGGTGGTGGTGTATGGTGGGTGCTACATGACTTCAGCACCACCACCCTCCTCCATCAGCAGCACACATACACCACATCCATCCTCCACCTCCCTATTGTGTCCACAACCTCCTGGAGGAGGATGCCTCCATCTATCTATCTAGAAGCCATGCACCTTGTAAGCACCCAGTCCCCCACTCAGCATGCTCCATGCCTCATACTACAGGCCTGCCTCTCCTCCAGTGCTAGCACGCTGCTGCACCAATGTAGGTCACGTTAGGATCTGTGCTGGAGGAACACTAGAGGAACACGCACCCCATGCTGCATGCATTCTCCCTGCCCACCCCCTCTTAGGCCTGTTATGTCAGTGCCGACCAGGATCAGACACTTAGGATCTTGATCCATGTTACACCCTTGGTATAACAGGCCTAATCCGTCCTTAACACTGGTGAGAGGTGGTTGAGGGGGGCAGGAGGAGGGGGTGGGGGTATACTACCTAAGCATGGTGACTAGCACAGTCGGCCCCGACCCAGACCGGTGTATGCCATTTAGACATGTCGACCTGCCGATCAATAGACCCTGCTGACCAGGGTGCGGGTAGGGGAGGGTCCACCTGGATAAAGGTAGGGGTTGCCCTAGCCCCAGGTGAACAGCTAATTATGATTATATAACCAAAAGACTTCTCCTCCAGGGGGTGCAGCAGCTGCGTCATAGAGGTTTAAAGGTTGCGGCAGGAGGCCTGACCCAGCGAGTGGGCGTTAGGACGGCCGTGGAGTTGGCTCGTATACAGATTAGCATTGTCAGAGCCTGTAGGCCTTAATCTTCACATCACACGCCAACTACCCTGCACGCCCCCCAACCCACCTCCTACCCCCTCCCCATAGTCCATGGGGCATGGCAAATGCCTATATTAGTACCGCTGCCATCCTGCGTGAGGATCTATAATGTATGGAACTCTGCCTTGGCTGTGGACCCCCAGTCTCATGCAGAAAGACCTGGCTTAGACTGTGTATGTATAATATTATTGAGATTGGGATAAAGGTAGGAGGGGGGGGGGGGTGATGGTTGAGGGTGTTGGCTAAGGGGTTTTGATATAAACCAGCAACATGCGGTGGGGCTTGTGGCACCACAGCTACAATCTCCTACCCTCAGGCGTTACAGACTATTACAAACCAACATGGCGGCGTCTGCCTGGCGCCATCTAGCGTCTCTAGCCCCCCTTTTTGTTGACATAAGTGTGGCAAATAAGTATTATCCAGGACTGGGATCCCTGGGTCAATATAACCACGGGTTATAATGGGGAGTGTTATACGGGTATTGAGTATTGGGTTTTTGTCCCAGATAACTGTGCTAGTTTGTATGGATCATTTATTGCTACAGCTGAAGTGGCATGAATAATACATGGAGGTTCCTGATTGTAACCAATTGATATCGCACCCTAAGTTAGTTTATCCGTTTATTTAGATATTAATCCGATTCATTCATGTACCTTTAAGGCGGTTTGCTTGTAGATGTTTATGCACTGGATATTCGCCAATATTAAAGCATGATACTGTGACTATCATAATTGTTTATAGCTATAGGTGTATTCTCCTTGTGCTTGGATCTCCTCAATTTCCATTTTTAAACTTTCTGAGAAAATTCCTCATTAAATTGCCCAGTTGCTCAGTCTAGAACATCCTTATTCAAAAAATGAGGTCTAGAACAATATCAGATTCCGTCAGTATCGAGGTCGCCTGTCGGGGAGGGTAAAAACTGGGTTACTCTCATTTGAGCCCTGCGTAAAATCCCCATTTTTTCAACTTCATTCAAAAGTTTTAAAGCGAACATGACTGGCGTGTGTGGATTTTAAGCGGAGGGGTTCATTGAATGGGTGTTGAGTCAGTGAAGTTGGGGGAGGGGGTTGGGTGGGAGGGGGTTTTATTTGGAGGGGGTTGGACTTTTAATGAGGTGCAGTGCATGAGTATGGGACAGAGCTCTGTGGAAAATACAACCACAGAGACAGGCATGCACACTCCTAGTCACCACACCCTCCCCCCACATCCACACACACACACACCCTACCCTAAACCCCCTCCCACCTACCCCCACCCCAAACCCCACCAACCTCCATATTAGGAATTGTTCATTCATGGTTACGCGCCTGCCCGATGACACATGCGTCTGACGCGCATGCGTGTACGGGTGTGTGGGGTGCATGGCGACAAAATTAATAAAGAGTCATCCATGTTGGTTGTGAACTACCCCCCCCCCCCATCTTCCCAGACACTCTGCACTGCTTTTCCCTAACCAGCTCAAAACTCACCCCCCCCCCCCCCCATTCCCCACCCACCCGGCATCGTACGCACAAAACTCACACACTGCATTTAAATTCCAGCTGAGTGAGATGAAAAAAGGTGAGGAGAAATCAGTTCCTCAATGAAGGCACGTTTCTTTCTAGCCAGTCTAAAAGTGAGCCAGACTCAACAAGAAGGGTGATTGAGCAAGTGAAAACAAGGGGGTCGTTTTTAGACAAAATTAGCCCAGACAACTATTGAAAAACCTGGGACTGCAATAAAGAGATGTTTTATTTCCTCAGAACAGCTGGATTGTCAGGATGGGTTGTCTAGTTATAGAATTGCAGTGATTGCTGCTTTTAAAAACTAGAGCAAACAGTGAAGATCTTAAAGCCAGATTGCGCTACAAAAGAATACTCATACGGAATCTAATATATAGGTCAACTGAGGTCAAATCGTTACCCCTCGTTCTAATCTCAGGAAATACCTTTGAATAGGTGATATATCGTGTGATTCTGGACATTTTAGACATTGGCTATTTCAGAAAATACATTTTGATATGGACATTAGCTAATAATTTCAGCTTCTGTCCCATTGAATTCAGATTTTTACTGGGAATTATTCATATCAGCTATTTTCCAAATGGTCAAGTATCATACTGATAGTGTTATAATATGAAAGAGCAGCTCTATCCTGAGCAGAATCCATTATCCGAGCAATTGGAGGTAATTTAGTCCTATGAGTTAATGCACAACATGTATATATAAAATAAGGACAATTGGGAAATAACCATTATTCGCCTCACTCCCTTAACAATACATACATCAAATCCTAGTCCCTGGTGTATATCAAAGACACTTGGGATCATATGTTTTGGGCATTTTGAGGCATTTGTATTCTGTACTGCCATTACTATCATGTCTCCTGTCGGTGCTGGGAAGTGGAGATGGACTGGAGGATTGAGCAGTGGTGTAGTGCTGTGGTGGATGACCTACTCTCACACACAGGAGGAGGGAGCCTGGAGGAGGATGGTGTTATTTGCTGCAGCCGCTTTAGTATTTAAGGCAGGCCCTATGGTACCCTCATCAGCCACCATGACGCTACATAACCAAGCTGTCACCCCCACCCTCCCTCCCACCCCTCCTGGTGATACTCCTGGCTCATGTCCCGATGGCTCTGACCCACATTGCTGGGAGAGTCCATTATGGAATTAGGGTCAGATAGGAGCTAGAGAAGATCAAGAGAAACCAGTATTCCCTTCATATAAATCCCTTCATATCATTCCATTCAAACTCAGATTTACATCCAGCAACACATTCTAAATATGTCCACCAATAATGCCCAGATAAATCATATCCACTGCCTCATATTTCATTGATTTCTCATGGGGGTTACTTTGAGTGGGTTTCTGAACGCACCCAGAGAGAGGGTTGTGTTGTCAGGTAGCTGCATGGTCCGTGTGGCACAGTGAGCAGGTGGGTTGCCGAACGTGCCCGATGAGTCATCTGCTGAGGCTGTGGCCTGGCTCGGCACAGTGTGCAGGTTTGTCATCCTGTTCCTTGCCCCGTCACCCAGCCTATACCTACAACCTTCATCCTGTAGCATCGATCTTACCCCCCCCCCCTCCCTCACCCCTATCGTTATCATATAACACCCACGTTCACAGTCTGATACGTGGGGAACCTGTCTGCTATGGAATAGACCCATATTCAAGAGTAGATTTAATTCCTCAGATTTTCGTTCAATCAAGCATATCTTATTTTTGTACTCCTTGACATACTACCTAATAATTATCAATAAATCCGATTATATAGGATTCACCGTTTAACTCCACCCAGAATTATTCCTACATGGTGATAATATTTTTGTCAACCTCAATCCATACTTTATGGCGAATATGTGAAGATCATATCAAGATTTAACACGAACCGTGCCATTACATTCACATACATTTGCACTGGGTATTAGCAGTGGATATATACAACAGTATCTTCTATGGTAATTTCCGCTCTCCCACTTGCCTTCTTCTGCACGTATATATATAACTGTCGAACAGAGATTGCATGATACCTCCGAGATGATGCCCCAAGGCTTCAAGTCGTCATGATGCACCAACGCAGCACCATCTTTGGGAGTGTATCAACCCTGTTGGATCGAAATAATGCAGCACTCACATGTCACTCGCGAGTAACTCGCCAGTGTTGTGCTCATGTATTATGCCGACCAAAGGGCATAATGTATCAAATAACTATGCTAGCCTTAAAGGGGTGGTTAACCATTCCATCTCTAGAGTTTATCCATCACAATATAGCCATAGATTTATTTATACAAATTGGTGAGAATCACTGACGTCCATTTGCATATACTACTTACATTTCTGCACTGCTTACTGAACATGATTTCATTTCACTGACCTCCCTCCTCCCCTACCTCCCAATAATCTTCATTCGAGAAGCAAACCACTCCTGTACTATATCCAATCGACTTCATCCCCAGAACTAATAATTTCACTTCCCTGCATTTCATATTTTATATCCCGCCAGATTGTTAGTGTAATATCTATTTTTGTACAATATTGTAACACATGCTATACCATTTTGTCACTGTGAATCTGGGTTAAGAGTTCCTGTAGATGATGATTTTAGTGTGCCCCTTACCATTGCACTGTAAGTTATATTCCACCATAAGGCAGTTAGATTTGTTCGGAAATTCCGATGACTATCATACATACATAAACGTGAATGCTAAAGACATAAACAACTGGTGTTATCATAAACAAACAGACATGTCTGGATGGATATCGCTGTTATAAATTACTTTCGTACCAGGCCAATAGTCCATTTCGCATGTGGCGCACATAACATTGACATTATAGGCAGTCTACTATCTTCCCCCTATTCCCCTATCTCCCCCACCCACCCCCACCTCCTCTAACATCTTACCCTACCCTCACCACCCCCTCCCATCCCACTGCACTTCGTTCTCTACGACCCGCCTCTCAGGCTTGCCTCTCTATGTACGAATGGATCAATGCTCAGGGACACCACCCACTACCCACCACCCCTCTGCAGCACAATGGTAGCGTCCACCATTCATTACCGTTTTCATTCACGTTTTGTTGCCGGTTGCCTCGACCTCATTTCTGGTCGTTGTCATGGCAACTTGATGTAGATCCCATCGGCGGCAGCACTTTCATGCTGCGATATCCATTTTTTTGTCCCACACGCCCTCATTTCCAGATTTTAATATAACGAGAAGAATCCCCCAGAGATAAGAGTGAATGCTGCGCAGACGACTTTCGACAATGGCGGATTACACAATGGTAGCTACTGGGAGATATCTCCTCAGTGGTGGTTATTTTTAAACACAAAACTTAATAATCATTTTAATTAACTGGGTCTGTACCGTGGCCTCGATATGTGGTTATTATCATAGCCTAGAGTGTTTTTTAAAATGATTTTTAAGATGAGTTATATATATGACACTGTGATGTACATTATAATTCAAGGAGGCATTGCAGCATACATTTGTATTTATAGCAATGAACAGGGGTTAAAAGAAAACACAAACATATATGTGTAACAATAATAATACCACATACAATATATAAATGGTATATATCTAAAATCACCAACCACACACAATTGGGGTGTTACCCTTTACTAGCACTGCCCTGAAGCTATTAGCAGACCCAATGCAGTCACCACCAATTCCTCTCTGTACTACTCTGATCTATAGAATCTCAGTGTGAATGGTGGTACAGTATTCTAGCTTGCTAGAAATCTCACACATGGTGGGAAAGCCGTTGATGAATGGCTTGCATGAGATATTGTTTCTATCAGATGGCTTGCACCACAACTTTACCACATCTGAAATAGAGTTATTTGGCTGGTACATTAATTTTGATGGATAGTATTGGCTATGTCTAACAACAATGTAGATTACAGAATGGGTAGAGTTTGTGCAGTCTGTGGACCTGGTATACATATGTAGAACCCCTACACATATACTAGGGCGTTGTTTGTTACTGCTAGCATTGCACATAACTATGGGATTCAGACAAATTCAGTCGGAATAGCTTATCATATTTACATCTATAGTCTGGTATTCCTTTATGTCTATATATAGGAATAGCATAGTTTCCCGGTTGCCCTTCGTGTAACGGCTTTGCTGTTGGTATCTATTGAAATTAGTAATTGTAGAGTGCTGGGTGTTGCCTTCTCCACCAATTAACTCTCTATACATATTTGGGTATAAGAGCAATGTGGGTACCTCTCCAGGGGAAATGTCAGGATAATGGCTCTGCACGTTAGGAGTAGTTGGGCAAAGAAAGTGTACACGCATTTGAATACTACTCAACATGGCCTAGCACATTCTTTAAAATTCTTCTCTATATTTCTTTTTCCTAGCTTCTTTAGTGCATATGCATATATCCCTATTTTATTAACTACATTTTCCTAGTATGTTCATACTAATCAGTGTTTGAATTTTACTTCGACCTACCTGGACTGTGTAATTTGGAACACACACTGTTTTGCCCTTATTGCGCTGGAGATATATAAGACTTTCTGCAACTCTCAAGTTTAATGCCAAAATGAGATAACTGGTTACTGTCTGAGAATTGAATATTCAACTCCAACCTGGGCTTGTAACAAAGGAGTAGGAAGTAAATCTTCATTGGGGGGGGGGGCAAGGGGGGCCCAATCCAACCAACTTAAAGTATCGGTTTTTATGCATGATGTATCATATACATCCTTATATTAGATTATATGGAAAAGTAGTATTTGAGTCCCCTTTAGGTCTGATTTAGGGGCCAGACCCCCTCTGCCCCCACTTTTCCCTATGCAGGATTGAAAATTGAGTCTATTATATTGCAGGTCTTGACAAATTTTTGGGGGGGGGGGGGCCCAGACATATTCAGTCCCCCCCCCCTCCTCAGTGGTTGGGGGGCCCGGGCCTCCCTGCCCCCCCCCCCTTTTCCTACACCGCTGATTGTATCCGTCCAATTAGGCAACGGTACATTGGTATGAATTCTCAAGTATGAATGGATATTGTAAAGAGCTAGTGCAGTAAAATATCACCTTTAGGATAGGATGAATTATCAAGGTTCTTCGAAACCAATGTTAAAGATGTAGAGAATTGTAGGACAATTGGCACCATGGAAACAGGCTGGAGGATAACAGGATGTCCCTTGTAACAGGGAGTTTCTTACTGTATGAAGTCCCTTATATCATGAAGTTCCTTATAACAGGAAGTTCCTTATAATAATATTTCATTGTATCATTTCTCATTTATAATAAGTAAGAAGTAATAGATCACGGCTTACCTGGTATATCCCGAGTTGGTGACGTCACTCGACTGGTAATAATCCAGGTGACTCCTCTCTCTAAATGAAGAGAAGTGGCGTGAAAATTCGATGGTGGCGTCCAAATCCAAACTGTTCACAAAATATCAGCACTTTTTCTTTTCCTTCAGTGTAAAAGCAGCACACACATATATGATGATATACACTTATATAATATAGTATTTGGTAAATATTTCCGCGGATAAACACTGTAAAGCACTGTTTGGCTGTGTTTGGTAGATAATGCACATGTATGTCCTTCTCCTTGCTTATATATATATTTGCTGTATAGGAAACATGCCCTTGGTTTGCTCTCCCCAAAAGCTAAAGAGAAATTGTATACAAATTCCTACCATCAAGCAGTAATCCGTTGGTTAGGAGATTATCCTCGATTGTGATCAAGCACACTCCTGATTTCTCTGATTGGTGTTGTCATATATAACATGACAATATAGGCTATGGTATAAGTCACCACAAACTATTTTCTCTTTCAAAAACGTAGGTGGCTAGGATTCAGAGAGAGTGCTGGAATTCGTTTCTTGCACATCATTCAAGGGCATTGTGTGTTAGATGCATTTTATATCATCATCCTATTGTGATGGTTAATCACCTGAGATAAGGTGATGCCTCTTATCTGGGGGCTTGGTAACAAAACAGGAGGGTGTGGTTGTCAACAGCTGTATGTGTATCCAATCAGAATGCCACTTTATATATATATGTATAATCTTGAAACATGCCAATCCAACATTAAATATCCATCAACAAATCAAATCAACTAAGTCAATAGACTATCATATAATATATCCCCAATGTAGTCAGGGGCATTTGTTCCCCTTTGTGGGGTTATGGGGGATTCAAAACGACGTAACTGTGGTGACTATTGGATGGTATTATATAGGGATGGTGACCAGGGTGTGGTGGTCTCTTTACCATTGGTTTACACGTGTATGACGTAGTGATACAGTCAGTGCTGGACTAGGGCCAGCTGCAGTTCCCTGCTTCCGGTTGCTGCTGGAAGGAGTGCAGCTGACCGTTTCCGGTCTGTTGTGGGTGGTGTATGGACGCCGTCACATCCTGACAGGAAGTGTTTATCTCCTTCCCAAAATTCTCAGCGTTTTCCTGTTCCGGCGACTTGTGCCCGGGCCCCGTGGAGCCGGCTAGTAGCGGCCGTAGTGGCGGGGCGGGGGGAGGGCGCGGATAGCGGCTACCCGTCATCAGCAGCGGTGACGGCAGGGGGCTCATGTCTTCCGGTAGGGGCGGCGGCGGAAGTGGCATTCCGTTAGGGTCTAACTCGAAGTAGTGCGGCCCCACGCCGCCGTTGTCGACCGACACGGGCGCCGTGAAGTAGGTATGGTCATAGGTGGGGATCTCACTCATAGGGTGGTGCACGGTCAGGGGACTTCTCTGATAGGCCCCCTCCCCGTGTGGCCCGAACATAGGGACCCCACCACTAGGTACCCCCATACCACGGGAGTCTATAGGGGCGTTATCATCCATATTGTTAACATCAGGTATGGAGGGCAGGGGCCGCAGCTCCATGTTAAGGTTATAGGCATAGTCATTCTCCTGCTGCCTGAAGGCGGACCCTGGAGCGGTGCCTCCAGGGTGCTTGTCCTTGTACTGGGCATACTTCTTCTGCTCCATGGTGGAGTAGCCCTGGGAGCGGACCGTGGAGTGGCCCTCCTTGTAGTACAGGTCTGTGGCCGGGGTGGCTGGGTGCAGCGGCCGGTCACGCGGCTGCTGCTGTCGCCGCCTGGAGGAAAACAACACAACTATCAGCGCACCGTCGTATCAGTGTTAACGCTTCAACATAAGGCATAAGTCTATAGCGGGATATGTTTTTTTGTCGTCATGATGCATGAATGCAGCCCTGGGGAATAGCTCTCCAATGCTGCATGCAAGCAATAAGCCGAGCTTACAGGGGTGATAGATTCCCGCAGAAAAGAACTGTGATAGTTATAATTACATGTGGTTTAAGTATTTTGAACGTATAGAACAATTGATGCATGTAGTTGAGTAGATGATATAGTTCGAATGCATATTGTAAAATGCTAATTGGTGCAATTATAGGCATTATTCCAGCAGTGGCACTATAAAAAGTACAGGTTTGAGATAGAAACGCATTGTCCCGTGCGAGTTGTGCCTGACACGCGGTCCACTTTCTATATACTACTACCCAGGTCACCGCGCCATGGCCGGGGACCCGTGAGTAGCATAGGCAAAGGTGGCCCTGTCCCAGGTGAGGCAACATATATGTGACACCAAGCAAGGGCGACATGATGCTCCGGAACACTAATTCAATGCCTTGAAACACTTTATGATGTGACATCAAGTTTGGGATGAAGTCAATGCGATTGAGTGAAACAGACGCACGTTTTTGGGGGGTTTTTTGTGTGTTTTTTTTTTTGGGGGGGGGGGGTAAGTAGAATCTAGGGGGACTTATAATATTATATTGTCGATAGCCAAGAGAGCGTCTGTATCCTCCAAATATTATGATTTAACGTTACCTTTGAAAACGAGGGTTTATAATAATGTATACCTTATTTTATCATAGGGCTTGTGAGTAGTCAAATGGTCCCGGATTTACCAGCGGATCAGAATCCTGTCCATACAGGTATCATAATGTTGCTTTTATCTTTCAATGTATTTAGAGCAGAGTAGAGTGTAGACTTCTACCTAGGTGTTAAGTGCACTGGTGGCAGAATTCTATCACCCAGTTCTGATTTGATTACTGTTTAATTCCCATCCACTCCCAGGTCACCCGGTGTATATGCCGCACTACACAGGCGATATGGGGGCCACTGACCCTGCAGTAAACCCTTTGAGGACCGCAGAGTGTGTTCATACGATATGCCATTTATCGTCATGATGCGTGAATGCAGCCCTGGCGAGTAACTCACCAGTGCGGCATTCAAGCATCATGCCGACCCTACGGGGTTGATACACTCCTCAAAGGATCGGCATGATGCATGAATGCCAAGTTATACATTATATTGCAATACAGCACTATGCGGCCCTTAAAGGTCTAATAATACCCGCCTCATTTATCATTCAGAAGGAGCCTGGATGCAAATAGAAGTTCTAGGCTGGCGCACGAAGACACACATGAAGGGGGGTTATTATGTGACCTTTGACCTTTGACCTTCAATGATGACCCAGGTGACCTTGACCTACCTTTTGATCATGACGAGTCCGACGGTAAGGATGAGGACGCCGATTACCATGGCTATAGCCAGGATGATGGTCACTAAGATACCTGCAAGCAAGCAGATACAAATATAGCCTAAGACACTGATGGAGGTGTAATATCCACAATCAAAATCTGAATTAAAGGTTTTAAACATCTTGATTATCTCTATTTTACTAGTTCAAAAATGGTAACTTATATTTCATTCCCTGTGTGTATTCTAAGGATACATATGCTTCGATTATGTTATAATACAAAGGTACACGACGAAATAAGCTTATACTTAGTTCAGGTATAGACTCTGCCTTAGAACAAACTGACACAGGAATGGTACCCACCAACTGGTAGAGAAGGTCCCTCTTCTTCACCACTAGAGGACCCTAACGCAGGGTCGAACACATTGGGACCTGCAGAAACAAGTTGTTATATGTTTAGATAATTGCGTTATTGGTGTAGAATGTTCTGAATCATGAGTATTTTGACCACATCAAAAGTACACATCATTATGTTATGTCTCCCTCTGAAATAAGACACGAATAGGGAATGGGCTGTCATTTTCCGAACTTCCCGATAAAGTTGATGTTAACAGTGATGTCCTCGTGTGAATAGAAATTTTAGTCTGAAAGGGGCTCATCAGTAAATTAAAAGTAATTGATTTCTCACTAGTTTATATTCATCATCTAAGTAATGCAGTTCAATGTTTGTCTTATTGCCATCAGCTGGAAATAACACCTTACAGATACCCCAAACCTATCAACATTGTGTAGAGTCCATAGGCCTCCTCAGGTGGTTAGTAAAGGGATAACAACCTCCAGGGTAGAGGGTGTGTTTGGTTACCCAGGGAACGGAGAAACTCCCTGAGCAGCTCAGGGACCACATGGTCTCCGATTATCGGACCAAGGGTTTGGGGGCAGTTCTGAGATGAGGTTGGTTGGGGACATTTCTAAGAAAGGTAATTTTGCGTTGTTATTTGGTGGGGAAAAGTCTGAGGAATGGTGTTATCTCAGGTTATAAAAACTGGGAGTGCCTTCCACGAAATGTACATAACTAGTTAAGTGTGTCATGCCAATGTAGTACTATTATGGATATGGAGTGGAATATATGTCAGTGACTGACTTCATTAAGGTTAAGCGTGCATTCTCAGAATCACCTATAATAAACAGCTTTTCTAAGTATTGTTTATAAGCAGCTCTTAGGGCACTGCTCACCAGTCTTGTATATAAACTGGTTTGACTTTGGGAATACAGACAAGTTACAACCAGGTTCTCTCTTGTGTTGTGTCTCTCTCAACCATGCAGTCGGAGCACCCTTAGAAAATTTGAAGGGCCTCTCAGATCCTACAATTGAGTGTTGACCATGCATAGCGTTAGGGGAATACATAGAAGACGTCCGTAGATGGTATGCAGGGTGTGTGTCGCCACCTCGTGGGTTAAATCGGAACCACCTTAGGAATGTGAGGAATGCTGCATTCCTCTCTCCGGCCTCAATATGGACACCAATGAGGAGTAATGCTTTCCGAACTGATAATGAATTTCTGTGGCTTATTATTCAAAGGATTAATCTAACCTTGGTAAAACCTGATGCCAAGGTTCATAACTGGGGCATAATGTGGGTAAGGTGTTTTTCTAATGGTTATCCAGAGGGTATGTGGTATTATTAGCGAGACAGTGTCAAAAACCCTTGCATTGTTTTCCCCCTAAACGGTTGGTTGCTATCAACGATGAAAACTTAACTGGTATATCTATTTGGATTTAGTGTATTATTAAAATCCACGACACTATCTGATACAACTTTAGTTAAAGAAATACCCTATCCTTAGGAAAGGAATAGAAGATCTCATATTCACGAATCCTATATAATGGCACCATGTATAAAATTAGAATAAAAACGAAATACTGTATCAGAAAACAGTAATACAGAACGAATAATAACGTGTAAATAGTCTTATCAGTAAAAAGAAAGGGTTTCTCAATATCAAGGAACATGTTGCAACATAGGGAATGGGGTCGAACCAGCTTGTATGTTCTTACATTTGGTTTGTCGTGTGATATTTAATGCCTTAAACTTATTAGTATATATCTGAATTTTTTAAACTAATCTATCCTCATATGAACTGGTAGAGTTAACTTGTTCATCGTAAAAGACCATAGTTTAAGCGCCTCTGTGCTTATTGGTCCCACGTAACTTTTACCCCTGCGATTACAAGCATTTGTGAGGCCTTTTAAAGGTAGAGTATAGATTTCCCTTTGGTCCTACTGCTGTGCTAAAACGACACCTACACATCCTATAAACCCCTGCGCTTAGATGGGTAATTAGACATGGCATTATTACTATGTCATGAATATCCATTGTGTCTAAAGTTAGAATTCCTCATCATTTTTTCGTCGTGTTTCTAGCGAACCAGCAGAATAGTGCTTTAGCAATGTTCTGTCCTGAAGCTCTCACCTAAGATAATCACATATAGCAGTCCTTTAATATATGCGGCTAGAATAATACATGTACAGTATGTATTAATGTAATCTAATTTCAGGAAACCAAGATAATGGCACTATAAGTGTGGTACGGCGTGAGAACCTACACATTTGACAAGTTCGAAATTTAATTTCTTGCTTTTCCCATAAATAAAAAATGATTGCATAAAATAATTAGTGTGTCACGGACCATTCTTGTTATCACTTTTCAGCAATGGCGATACCCTGAGTGGTGACTTGTGTGCTGCTCAGAGTTGCTCCTCGTGTTAGTTCACGGTCTCCTCACCATGTGGCGTGGCAGCATGGCATCCACACAGATGTGGCGCCATCTTGTTGGCCGCAGTGACACTAGGAATGGAATGTGTGGAATGCTGCATTCCTCTCCCATACCTCCAGCATTGGCTGACCGTGGTATGTGATGTATTGGGTATATGTGTGGACGATATGGTAAGGATTAGTACTTCATTGTGGCCATGTCAGTCCCTGGATATATACAGGAAGCCTTCACCAATGCCACAGTGATAAAGGTCCCCCCTTTACCATCTGACAGGTGGTAAGTAGAGCAGTGAACAAGGATAGTCTTTAATTGTCACACCTGTGCCTCCTTTTATCGTAGTCCCTTACTATGTTTCGGAGCTATAGGGGGTAACTGTGATCAGGTATAGACAATAGTCATGTATAGTTACCGGTTTCCCCGACACTCTGTGCCTTTGGATTCCATCCCTATATGAGCATGTTCTCAATCTCACTAGATCTCTCACCAAAACAAATGGACAGATTCCCAAGACAGGTGTAATTCAATAGAGCATTAGTGGAACTTAGTGCCTGCGTACAAGGTATTTGTCGTGACTAGTGTTACATGTTGAGCCCCTGAACAGCTGCTGAAATGGTTGATGCATCATTTTCCCAAAAGGGCTTTCCATAATGATTGACCATAATTTCGAAGAAATTAGATTTTGGTCGATTGATGGGATGTAAAGTTAACCAAATGCTTTTTATACTTTTTCGCCAACCTACTTTCTACAAAGGTAAGTGATATATATCGTCATACTAGATCAGACTGTGATGCTGTTGAGACTCGTCTAGTGAAACTAGGGCGCTCCAGGCGCCACAGTGTTTTATTACAATTTGCCCTTTGTCATCATGATGAATGAATGCATCCCTGGCGAGTAACTCGCCATTACTGCATTCAAGCATCATGCCGAACCTATGCAGTTGATTGATCCCGACAGGGTCGACACGATCAATAATGTATCAGGCCTGTTTCTTGTGAGGGCTACATTAAAGATGGCATTTCAGCTAATACACTTCCCAAACATTTTCCTCAAATGGGATGCCATGGGTTCCATTATCATTTTCGTTGATACACAGTAACGAATATTTGCAAGATATTTGTCTATTAATACATGGTTTAAGATAGATAACTAAGTAACTTATTCACCTCACTGACTCAGGCACTCCCCCAGGTGAGTATAGGGGGAACTTACCTGATAGAGAATGTACTGAGCCATGCAGTATCAACACATAGGGAGTTTTAGTGTCAACCAACAGTAAAGATTATGGCACTGCTTGTGTTAATTTCATATGTTTAGATACTGCCACCTTATAAGTTGGAGAATATGTATAGAACATGATATACAATAGTGATATAGTATTAGTTAAAAGTCACCCAAATTTAGCTGACATACCATCTTTAATGTATCATGAAGCTTAGAGGAAATGGACGAGGGGTTGACACTCTGCCACTACTCAATCAGAACTGATGGCCGGTTTTGCCGCTTATTTATTCACATTTGCCTGTCAGCTCAGCTCAGCTTGACCCTTGGCGAGGGCCCTCCCCCCCCCCCCCACCTTTAGCCAACCCTACAAAAGGTCAAACATTTGAAACTGCTTGCCATGATTAGGTGACAGCATTAGCCAAAGGTGGAGTTTCGGAAGTTTTCCCAACGTGAATAGTAGCCGCCCATTGGTGTTCCACCACTGCTTGCAGCACCCTGAGTCACAGGTACCCACATGCAGTCAGCTGCTCAGAGCTGCTCCCGTGTTAGTCCATGGCATTCTCACATGGCGGCGCTGCAGTATGGTACCCAAACAGTTGCCCCACCTAGAGGGTTGCAGTGACACTAGGAATGGAATGTGTGGAATGCTGCATTCCTCTCCCATACCTTTAACATTGGCTGACCATTGTACCTGGTATTTGGACTACATATATGGACGGTATGCTCATGGTTTGTGGTCTATTTGGACGATAGGGGTCCCCGGTCATGCCCTGATAGCGTTGGTCGTTTTCATAGAATCGCATATTTTAATTTCGTCTTAACATGCTCATTACAGCCAGCTGGCTAATGGTGCCGAGTCCACTTTGGGACATATAAACGGCCCAGTTGCCAGTCTGTTTATTATGTCTGTAACCCCAATCTCATAGTATTTGACCAACCAAAGTACTCGAACACTTGATCCTCTCTTGACAAACTACTCACCATGGCTGCAATCATGCATTGTGCCGACTAACCCTTTCATGCCTGCATGCAGCCCGGCATGCAGACCTGATGAGGTACTCGCCAGGGGTGCATTCATGCATCATAATTATGCGACCCTTAAAGGGTTCTACACTATTTAAGATCTTCAATTTTTAGTAGTGAATGACATTGTGAGTTGTACCTACCTTCAGGACAGGTGCCTACGGTACCGGTCCACATGTTGTCCTTACAGGTGACGGTCCACGTCTCCCCTGTGGCCGGGCAGCCCACCGTCAGGGTCTGGTCCGCCTGCTTCACCCACGTGTTCACTGGGGCCTCCAGTTCTGTACAGCCAATAGCTGCAAGGGAGTTAATAAACACTTAATTTAAAAACGTATTATGAGATTTTTTAGTCTTATCATATTCCTATTGTATATCCTATCCCATACGTCTTCCCTAACTTTTAAAATTATTGGCAGTGTCTTAGTCTATAAGATGAGCACATGCAGTGCAATATTTTTTACTGTAGGTTGACACTAAAACTGCCATGTGTTTATACTGCATGGCTTAGTGCTTTCCCTATTAGCTTAGTTCTGGGTATGCTTACATAGGGGGGACACTGAGTCATTGAGGTGAATAAGCAACATTGTTTTCTATCTCAAATCATGCATTTATAGACAAATATATTTTACATTGAGCACTGCATATCAGCTGAAATAATAACACAACCCTTGACATTAAAATTATATCCATTTTGAAGAAAAGGTTTGGGAAGTCTATTAGCTTATATACCATCTTTAAGGGCGTTTAATGTATTGATCCCTTTGGCATGATGCAGCCCATCGAATAGGTAACTCGCCAGTATTACGTTGGTGCATCATGACAAAACTTTTTTTCCATGAGTTAAGCTCATTTTATATGAGTATCTAGGCAGTTTAGTGAATATATTAGATTAAATTAATAAGAAGCATGACATAGACTTCCAAAGTCCCAGCTACAACTATTGGTGACATTGCTTAATCAATTAGGTTTTTTTTCAAAAAGTGGCTTTAAGTTTACAACCCATTGTTGATAAACCATTTCTTTATATAGACTTAAACAAATTGAGATCTACACCTTTGACTTCAACAAGCCCAAAAGTTGCCCTACAAGTCAAAAAGTTCTACAACATTTGATAACACTAAACCAAGTACTCACTTTCATACATTAAGAGGAAGTACCCAAAGTTGCCTCCTCTCTTGCCCTCGGCCACCTCTATCCTGACCTCGTTGGTCGTAGACACGAAGGCGGTGGACGCCCTCTCCCTACTCCCACACACCACACTAGGCTTGTCCATCCCCTTCTCCCACAAGGTGGCGTAGGTGTAGCACACTTCCGGTAACCCTAGCTGGGAGTTGCCCCCCTGGTTCCGGTGTCGCGTGGACAGCGCGAAGTCCAGCAAGGTGATGTTGAGGCGCTGGCCGGGCTGCGCGCGCAACAACCAAGGACAGTTCTTGCGGCCACATCCGGTTTCCTCGGAGGACACGGAGGCTATGTAGCCCCCCGGGGACTCGGCCTGGATGAGGGACGTGGTGTTCCTGCAGGAACGGCAAAGGGGGGTGTGCACTGGGGAGGAGGGAGGAGATAAGGGTACAATGTTCAATACTGTAGATCAAAGCATGTTGGTCTATTAGTATTACATGCAATATGCAATATACTTATGACAGTGATCAGAAATTGCCGGATTTACGAGACCTTGTCTTTAGGATACGTCCCACCGATGATGATGCAACAACATTATTCATCATATCATTATCATTGAATCTTGAAAAAAGAGAATTAATTCTGGGAACTAAGGAACTTTATCCCAAAACGTTGCACATTGTATTAATAAAAGCCATATTAAATCAACATCTCTGTCTTGCAGATGTGACGCCACCCTAGAACCTTAAATATCAAATTACTATCAGTCAATATCATCATCATCAAGTTTTGGTACAGGTAAATGTAATGTATATCTCTCTCACCTTGCACACAGCCATAGCTGGCCTCCAGGTAGGTCTTGAAGTCCCCAGGGCAGGGGTTGGGTCTGTCCAGGGTGCTATCAGGTATCCTTATCTCACAGGTACGTCTACCTGAGCATCGACTGTCCATGTGGGCCAACACGTCGGCCGAGCACCCCACGTAGCCGTAGTCACGGATCACACAACGGCCCAGCGACATACGGCCGTACCTAGCCGTCTCCATCACCACCACCTCATTGGACGAACACGAGGCTCGGAAGGTTTCCGCCTCGCAGTACTCCTGTTTGGCTGTAACGAGAAGAGGTTGTGGTCGGTTAGTTATATGGTGGCATACTTGTACATACTTATTATTACAATTTGCGTGTATATATTGGCATTATCAATTCGTGGTCAGCCTGGAAAAGGGAACGAGGAGGCTTCACGTGCTTTTCCTCATGGAGATTTGCTTACATTCACCAGTTCTGTATTTTCTAAGTTATATTACGAGTATTCATGGTTGCATCTGTGTTGATGTGTGTTTTTTGTTGTTGTTGCTGATACCTTATCTGCCTTATCTGTTTCAATGCAGTGAGCTCCTAGGTCAATGTGTATAGCAACAGTAAGGGGAGATGGCGTCTCGTAGATAGATACATTTTTGTACTTAGGGCAGAAGAAATTGCATGAATAATGTTACTGCACCGGGAAATTGGACTAAAGACACAA
Organism: Harmothoe impar; assembly: GCA_947462335.1. Lineage (NCBI taxonomy): Eukaryota > Metazoa > Annelida > Polychaeta > Phyllodocida > Polynoidae > Harmothoe > Harmothoe impar. Next base: position 22,503,896 of record OX381715.1, on the reverse strand, counting down.
ATCCTGGACACGTGAAATCTGAGAGAAAGACACTTGTCACTAATACTAGGAGAGGAGTGGACGTTCCTTGCTGACAGCAGTGTGAATGAAGTGTTTTCTTATGGGGCCTTCTTCTGCAGAATTGGGGAGTAATTCGACTGCTTTGTCGTAGCACTTGGGTTATGAAAGTCACAAAAGGACGACTCGAAATAAATAACCATACAGCAAACTGAATCTGAATGGTGAGAATTACAGATCCTAATGTTTGCAATTAAAGTGCCCTTTAATTAAACAAATGTCCTCCGCTCTCAATACCCCACCACAGGCCTAATCCCATTTGTTAAAATGAGTAAAATAATTGAATAATTCGTGATTCATTCTGGTTGAGCCAAGTAATTAATCATGTCTCTCAATGGTCGTGTCCCATTACAAAGAGGTTTGCTCAGAAGCCAAAACAAACTGTATTGTCTGCTTAATTTTTTAGAGCGTGTCCCTATTTTGGTTATTTTTGTCCAATCTTTCTTTGAAAGAATGATCATCTTTCAAATAGGAAACCTCCCATGGATGTTGCCTGGAGAGTTTGGCTTGAGTGGACATTCATTAGCCTGTAGGTGGAACCAAACTACTCATATTGAGAAATTCTTAATGGTACACAATACAACATGTTGATGCTCAAAGAAAGGAAGATTTCCATTCGCACTCAACAAACTAACCTAGTTTATGTAATTAGTGATCTCCATTAGTGTCACTTGAGTGATCTGACACGACCACCTACCCGTCCACCCCGACCATGGCCTGGCTCGGTGCCCCATTCCCTATACTACTCACCGGACTACTCACTATAAGTGCCCATGCACCACCAGTGCCACCAGGGATGTAAGGCTGTATACTGCGTCCACAGCCAAATTGGCGGCCCACATCAAAGGCTACTGCAAATGTTGCCGCCGGCCAGGCATGAATTGGGCGAATTTAGGACGAGTAAATACCACCAATCTATACTTTGTCTCTGGCCAATCTGGCGACGACGCCTCAGTGCCTCCTGGTGTGGCTCTAGTGGAGGGGAATTGTGTGAAAGGGAAGAGAGCTACAAGCTCGGAATTAAGTTTTTTCGGATTAAACAGGAAAATGTATACTTAATCGGGGGGACTATCATCTATAGCACTATATCATATCCTATTTAAGGATCTAATTGTGAGATAGGAACAAGATAGCACAATAGTGTATTAGAGCGTTATATCTGATCACCATATACTAAATGTACCATCTTGTTCTCCCAACAGGTCCGCTGGGATTGAATAGGCAGCTGCCCACTGCATTGACGTGCTGCTTTAGTCAATGTGTTAGAACGGTTATGGCAGACAAGAGATTTTGAACCACATATATTCTCCGGGTAGATGGGTAATCGCAGTGGCTGATGGGTCCAGACGCAGGTCGCGTGCAGTACTCACTTCCGGTAACATACTCCTTGTGACCGGCTCCGACAAAAGCAGGCGGTTGTTAAAACTTCAGCCCTGTGTTTGACATTTCAGTCAGTGTTGCTGCAAAGGGGCACTTACATTTTAACTGTCCTGTGATAACGGGTATTAAGAAGTAGTGTCTGTTGAGTCGGGTGCCTACTCGGATCACTACCCACCCTACACAGCAGCAAACCCCCGGTCTCGTTCATTTTTTGCGTCCTATGACTGGTTTTCAATTGCTCGGACACAATGATCGAACGTCTATCAACCCAGGCTCTGAAGATCAAAGCGACACCAAGCGTCAGCCGAGATAACTAATAGTCGACACGACTCCTGGTGGTTCAGCAATGGACTAGCGCCTTGACAACCTGACCAGAGTAGAGCGTCCTGGTGGACTTTCTGTTACCGGGGTAGCAGAGGAGCTTTGGGGAGAGGCAGATCCCATATACTGATAGAGAGCATACCTGATTGAAACATCTTTTATCCAGAGTGTGAGCTGATAGTTTAAGACCCTATAGACAGAAGACATCTAAGGTCTGGGTTATGAGTATATGCAATAGCCTACTGGGAGAGGATAAGAGGATAGAGGGAGACTATCAGGAGAGAATGCAATGGTATAGAGCCAGTGCCGAACAGAATTACAAATTCCTATTCTGATCTTGACTCTTGCAGCTGTATCGTAATAGAGAAATTAATAGTAACTTAGATCATCACCTATACATTGTATAAAATATCCCTTGGTAACGGTTGTGCCGCCAAGGGAACTGCCCATAGCTACTGGGCGCATGGCAACAGGCTGTGATCAAGCTCTCCACGGACCACTGGGCAACAGGCAATCGTCATGCTCCACTGCATCAACCGTGACAGCCAATGTTGTCTGAACGTAAACATGACATTTCAATATTTGTCCTGCCTTTGTTGAACAGTTTCCAACTCCGCACACATTCGACAACGATTTTTTCCCACTTGTCCGTTTGTATGCATGCTGGAGGCATTTGTTCGATATGTAGGGAGCATTCGGTGGGACCATGAATCATTATTTTGACATCCTATTTCATTTCATCACGTAATGTTATATTCAAATTCGAGGCATCTAAAATTAAAAAGTATATAATAACATACATGATGTGTATGGTATAACGGTTTAAATGTTGTATTATTCATCTTGACATATTGTTTGCCCAACGTGCCCTCATCATCTAATCCATCATAAACACAAGGCTTGTCCTCCACCGGGTCAAAAATTAGTGGAATGTGTTTTATCTCTCGATTAGGCATAGCAAACAGATACTGATATATGTACATTTTTGTAAATTGTATAGATCGTTATTCGGTGGCTGTTTGGAAACGGTTTAGCCAGATGTGATTGTGACATCAATGTCTTATACCCTGATTGAAATAATTTCCTTTCCGTTCCCTTCCCGTATAATGTATTCCCCCTACCCACGCCTCTGGCCCTGATATATTTGACTGAGGTGTTAGCCTTGTGGAGACGTTACTAAATCAATTGTCAGGAACCCCCTTGGGTACCCCCCCCCCCAATCACCGCCGCAGATAAGCACCGATAAGGGTATGGGGAGGGTGTTTGTCGATGTGTGCTGTGTGTATGTTAAACCTTTCAGGGCCGCATAGCACTTTAATCTTTTATTCCCTGGAATGCATTATGCCGACCCTTAAGGAGTATATTAACCCACAGGGTTGGCATGATGCGTAAATGCAGCAATGGCGAGTTACTCGCTCTCAAGTGCTGCGTTAATGCATCATGACAACAAATGCCATGGCACATTAAAATACTATGCAGCCCTTAAAGGGTTAAAGAAGTCAGTAGACATGTTTACACTGGGGGGGGGGGGGGGGGGGGGGATGCCGCCCGCGGTCACCCATTTTACGCTTCGCCCCGCGCCACTCCGACCTCGGCCGCCTCCACATCAGACAATCCGCTTGCTTTGTCATCGATCCGCGTTTTACTTGCGGGCGCGCCAGAGGTTTGTTGGGTACCCGGGAGGTGGGGGTGGGGAGGGGGGCTGGATGGAAGGGGTGAAGATGAATCGTGTATGTCAGGGAAGGCAGGGGGAAGATCAACCTAAGACGCGTATATTTGTGGTGGATATCTTATACATGACACAGGGTGGAAATAAGCAGACAACATTGTGTTTGACATGGGAGTGAGTAAATTATTAGTTAAAAAACGGAAAAACTGCGGAAATATGATTTCTTCCTAATTGCTAGAGACTGAGAGGTCGGGCAATAGAAAGGAGTTTATGGGACTAGGAACAAGAGTAGAGGATGGTGTAGGCAAAATTGACGAGAAAGGACAAAGGAATATCCTAAAGCACTGGGTGTGGTATATAGTGTGGGCCCGGGGGGGGCACTTCATATATTTTGTATACACAGGTGTGCGGCTGGGAAGGGCACTTTTTGAGCAAAATCCCCCTCACCAAGGGTCTGCTTTACACCAAAATCCCCCTCACCAAGGGTCAATTTTCACCAAAATCCCCCTCACCAAGGGTCACTTTTCAGAGATTTCAACAAGCTCGCCCCAAAAGGGTCACATTTTGCCCAAATTCTTTGTAAAAAGGGTCACTTTTGACCAAAATTCTTACACCAAGGTCGACTCCTCGGGGAAAATTGCTAAAACCTAGGCACTTTTGTCCAAAATCCCCCTCAGCAAGGGTCACTTTTGACCAAAATCCCCCTCAGCAAGGGTCACTTCTGACCAAAATCCCCCTCACCAAGGGTAAGGGTTGTCAATGGGCCAGCCGCACACCCGTGTCAAAAAAAAATTGAGTACCCCCCCCGGGAGTGTGGGTAGAGTGTAAGGAGCGGGCGTGGTGGTGCTGGGTGATAATAGGAGCATGTGTCACACACTGACACCACACCATGCCATGTGTGCTGTTATTGACGTCGGCTTTATGTTTACTGCTAATACCCCCTACCCCTCTACTCCCTACCTTCATCCCACACCTCCCCTTAGACAGACACCGACTTCTACACTCACACTTCTGTCAGTATATATATATATAGGATGGTTCTAGGCTCTTATGAGTCGCATAGAAAGAAGGCTCTAGGCCCTTATAAGTAGCATAGAAAGAAGGTTCTAGGCCAATATGAGTCTCATCCCAGTAAACACAATTACGTTGGTCAGACGTAAATTAACATTGGTTTTTGGTCTGAACTACGTAATTTTAGAAGGTTTATCAACGTTAGAACGTTAAGGTTTATTTACCAATCTCAAACCTGCAGGTCTGATTTATGTAGCTCAGACGTAAATCTACGTGTAACTTTGTGAACACATTGATATGATATTACATAGTGGGCTTCAGACAAAGATATCTCAGACAAATTTACATTAACAAAAAATATTTATATAAACTAACTACCATCATTCTTAATCACATTTATTTATATATGTATATATATATATAAATATATATATATATATATATATATATATATATATATAATTATATATATATATATATATATGTATATATACATATATATATATATATATATATATATATATATATATATATTACATCTTTGTAGTTTAACTGGACAGCCTGACAGTATAGATCTATTGCATAGTTTTGGCAGAGAGGCTTTGTATTTCTTTCATTGACACCAATGTGGTGTCTTCCCAGTAAAGTGCTGTACTGTGCATATCAATGCACAATCCTTTAATCTGCTGTCCATCATATATAACTATCAAATTGTATATGGTTCATTTGACCAACATTTTATTCATGATCAATGAGAAATTACCGCTTGAATGTGGTAGATTCATTAAAGAGCTGTCATATTTTCTCCACAGTTGAAAGTGCTGCCACCTAGTGTGAAACTGAGAAGTTATATACCCAATTGAAGTTGAGAAATTACGTAGATTAACATAGATCTACATAGATTTGCTACATTGATTTATGTCTGATTAAGGTAGATAAACGTAAATCAGACGTCTACGTCTGTTGAACGTAAATAAACCTTCATGTTTTGACGTCTACAAACCTTCCAAATTTACCAATCTCAAACCTTTGGTTGGAAAACTACCTAGAGAAACCTCTGAGCTACGTTGGAATTATGTAGGGTGTTTACTGGGATAGAATCAAGGTTCTAGGCCCTTATGAGTAGCATAGACAGAAGGTTTTAGGCCCTTATGAGTAGCGTAGAAAGTAGGTTCTAGGCTCTTATGAGTAGCATAGAAAGAAGGTTCTAGGCTCTTATGAGTAGCATAGAAAGAAGGTACTAGGCCCTTATGAGTAGCTTAGAAAGTAGGTTCAAGGCCCTTATGAGTAGCATAGAAAGTAGCTATAATTGGAATTAATCGACTTTCATCTAACAATGGCAATTTGGAGATGACGATTTTGACTTGCAGATTGCAATGGTGACTCGCAGATTGCAGTTTCGACTTGCAAACTTTCAAATCGCCTACTAATAGGCAAAGAAAAAATCAAAATCTAGTATAATTGCTTTTTTATTACCCCCCAAATTGGTGGAGAAGAACTAGGGTTGGCCTTTCTTTGTGGCTTGGGGCCGGGTTGCTTGCAACGCAGCTTACTTTTTGGCCTAGGCACTCCTCCCCCTGGAGATATCCAACCCGGACCCCCCCCCCCCCCCGCTGTGAAGATAGCCACCGCCACCCTCTGTATCCTCCAGTATCCAACCAGAACCACCTCCCTTCCCACTCCTCTATGAACTCTCCTTCTTAGATGCCCACAGTCGTCCATATATTAGTATAACACGGTGCCCACTTTTTGACAACCTTTTGACCACCCATACTATCCACCCAGTCACTCTAGCTTATCCAATTATCAAGTATTTCCTTCACCAGTGTCTCTAATATCAACTGATCAATGGACACCTGAATATGCATAGTTATCCAATGCTAACAGAAATATTGTACTGTTTCTTTCCCCGGCTTGCTATATAGGAACCATTCTATGTTCTATGGATGACCTTCTTCGTGAGCTAATGGCAACAACCCTTTGAGTAGAAATTGAACTGACACGGAATGTGCTTAGGGATCAGAACAGTCCCCGAGGTAAGATCCAACTTCATTGTGTGGCGGCGGATAAATCTGTGGTGCTGTTTCAAGGGCATGCAAGGATGCCATACATCTATGGGGAAAGATACTTGTATAGGAAATATACTACAGCCGCATATAGGAACTACTTTCATGAATTCTAAGTGGAGTTTCTCTGCATAATTCCCTACCTGATATATCACCTATAAGACCCTAGTGTTGTTTTTCCTGCAGACTTATTCTGTACAGGAGGGGTTAAGAGAACAACACAGCCTGCTGTGTGTGGCGTGGAGGGCTGCTGGAGTTGTCAGGTCGTGCCTCCAGGGGGTGCCCGGGGGCAGACAGAGGGCATCTCCCATTCACGTCTATTGACTCCAGTATATTGGGCCCGGCAGGCATTGTCAGAGCTTGTTTCTTACCATGGTCACCGCTGGCACCCAATGTCAAAGGGCAGCCTCCTAAGGTAACACCTCCAAGTGGGCGTGTTTTACTGGTTGGGGTTGCGGTGTGTGCACCATGACATTTTTGTGTACATTTTGTACAACCCAGTGGGCACAAAATCCCGTTCAATGTTGAATCAATGTTGGAGCAAGATTGAATCAACATTGGCAAATACTTATCAATGTTGATTCAATGGTCTGTGCCCACTGAGAACCAGTGTTAGACATAGATTCCACTGTAACCTGGTTGGAAATATAGGCATAAACTCGGCATGTAGTAAAATGGGAAATATGGTCAGTAATAGCGATTTCTGAAGCCTTGGCCGGGTCCGGATGAAAATCGGAAATATTCACCATATTCCCGATTTTTCATCGGGACCCGACAAAGGCTTTATCAGGGAAGAAATCGGTTACGGTGAAATTCAGTCATTATTCCCCCGGGTCACCAACACAGGGTCGGGTCTATTATCAACGTGTGTTTTCATGGATCGGTTCATGGCGGCAATGGCTGACGTGATACACGGCCGCTGTCAGAATGTCCGTTATTATGCGTCAACACGACGTGATGCATGGGCAGAGGTAGTCACAGAAAACAAAAAGTTCACCTATCACACACCGCCGCCATGTTGGTTCCGGGCCAACTTCCGGTAGGGACAGACTGGCGCCGGTCGTTGCGTCCGTAGTTGCGCATGCGCTGTCTACATATAAATGACAGCATGGGATCATGTGACCCTCTATGGATCTCTGCCTGTTCTATAATCCCTCTCTGTGTCTGTCTCTCTCCGTACATGTTCTTGTCTCATGTTATATGCGTTCTCTGTCTTTGTCTCATTGTATGTTTTCTCTCATTCTTTGTTTCTTCCTCCTTTCTTTCTTTCTTTCTATTCAGGCAGGCAGGCAAGAACAGGGAGCCCACAGTCAAGTAGGCAGATAGACAAGCAGGCAGACAGGCAGGCAGGCAGGCAGGCAAGCGGACAGCCGGACACCCAGGCAGGAATAAAAATAGGGGAGAAAGAAGGGAGGAGAGGAGGAGAGGAAATCTGAGGGGGAGGGGGTTGTTTTTGTTCTAGTGCTGGGGTGGCTGCGTGGTGCCCGCTGCCCCCAATTCCCAGTAAACACACTTACGTTATTTAACGTTCAGAGAACGTTATTCTCTAGGTTAGAATAACGTTATTTCACTACGTGAAATAACGTCCAAATGTAAGGGTTTATTTAGGTTATTTTACTTAGATGAACGTGTATACACGTTATTTGAACGTTATGAGAACGTTCCTGAAGGTTTATTTAGGTAAATTATGTAAAATAACCTAACATTAAAAAACCTGCATGGCTCCAAAAATCTGAATATTTAGAAAAAAAACATATAATTATAACTATATAAAAAGAAAAAAAATTGTCTTCTACTATATATGCCCCCGGGTGATCTACTGGGACTCGAACTTGGTTGCTTCATATTAGGAGATGGCTACTCTACTGATGGAGCTAAGGAGGCAGGTGTGTGATTGTATTGCATTTAGACCTTATATGCACAAAGCTCTGCCCCAGTAAACACACTTACGTTATTTAACATTTAAAGAACGTTATTTAGGACCTTTAGCAACCATGTAAAAACTCATAAAACGTAGACGTAGCAGTGCTGAAAGGATAGGATATATCTATACTTATAGCATTGCTACATGTGTGTATAATGAGCTACGTTGGGTTTGCTAAAGGTCCCAATTGTTATATGTAATTATTTTTTAAAATGTAGTTTAGGTGGACTTGCATCTTATTCATGTATCGTATATCTCAATGTGGAATGGATAAGGATCGAACCCCAGAACTTCAGCTTACATGACCAACCCTCCTGTCAACTGGGCCACTGACACAGTTGGTCAGTGGACATTGCGAGCTAGATATCTACACAATAGGGAGCTTTAGCAAAACCGACATAGCGCATTTAACCCAGACAGTTTCTAAGTATGGTAGCAGCAGAGTGTCCCTACGCCTGCCTGGATAGCACAGTGAGTAGAGCATTAGACTGAAGGTCCGAGGGTCATAGGCTCAATTCCCACATGCTTTGCATGGTCACTAACTAAATAGCATTATCCATGTGAGGAAATGTTCTGGTGGGGAAATAAAGTTCGAAAAGTAGTAGGCAGTTTTGTATAATAAAAAGATACTTTTCGATTTACCAGTAAAAGATGTAGATAACATGACAGATGTGACAGATGGTTCGAGTCTTGGAGCCTGCAGGATGGCCATTGTTAGCAAAATCAGGCATATTGTATCACTGCTTTTCCATACGTATGATACTCCTGCTAGGGGTTAAAAGAAATCAGAGATAACTTTCGCACATGTCTCTCTGTCTCTCTGTCTATCTTAGTCAATAAGACAAAAACGAATTGCTGATTACAGGACTCAAACCCACATGATAACATTTATGTTACGTAAATAAACCTGCTAAGAACGTTTACAGAACGTTTCTTGGACGTTAGTTTACGTTGATTTAAGTAAAATTCCCTAAAATAACCCTTACATTGGAACGTTATTTTATGTATTGATATTACGTTTAAATAACGTAGGTGTGTTTACTGGGTTACTGCCTGGCCGGGCGGCGGTGTGTGCCCTGTATGCGGTGACCTGCGGATCCTATTTGGTTGTCATGCCGACAGCTCATTACTCGGCTGACATCACGGGGCCTATAATTACCAGCGACGATACGCCCTGACCAGGGGCACCCTCTGTCTATTCTGACACAACCGCTTACCAGCATCTTTAATATAGATTAGATTGCTCATCACTGCCTTGCTTGTTTCTTGTCTCTTCTGTTCAGGTCACATTTATGTCACTGTGATCTAATTTGTGAATGTGTGGGTGATGGATCGGCTGTCAACCTTCTTGGTAACGCAGAGCAGGACTGTATATAGATTAGGGCAACATGCCCTACATTGTGTAGGAGCATGATGCAGGAATGGTGTTAATATGTGTAATGTGTTGTCCTTTGATGAGTACAAAACATGTATATAATTATGAAAGTGTCCCATTTAGACATATCATATATCTGACAACTTTTGTGATCTCATAGTACAGTTTTTTTTTGTTGAGATCTCATCATCTATGAGATCGCATTGTATGAATTCACCCAGGTTATGTTTGATTTAACTCTCCTTTAACTTAGGAGGTTTAATGCTTCAATGTACACCATAGGTATATAAAGGACAGGCCACCACTGCTAGTGTCACTTACTTCGCTTCTTACTGTAAGGGCAGCAGGAGTTGCGGCTTTAAAGAGACATATATGGAGGTGGGAGCTCCATTAAAGTGGACAAGCGTTCATAAACTGGGACATGGAATCTGATCACGCATCCATCACCTTCCCCCATGATGGGTAGCTAGTTCAGACTCACTCCCGTTTAACCCTTTATGGGCAGCATAATGCGTTAATATCACACGCACTTTGTCGTCGTGATGGGTGAATGCAGCCCTGGTGGGTATACTTGCCAGTGCTGCATCCATACATCATGTCCACCCTTCGGGAGTATATCAATCTCATTGGGTGGGCATGATCTTTGAATGCATTCATAGCGAGCTACTCACCAGGGTTGCTTTAATGAATCATGACGACAAATGGCCTGAATGTATATCAAAGCACCATGCGGTCCTTAAAGGGTTTAACAAATGGTCACCCCCTGGGAACCATTCATATAGCACGACCACAACGCCTCCTGGTTGTGTGTCTGGTACTACTACTCGCATGACGTCATGCAGGGACTGAGTAGTTTGATTTAAGTGGCTATTTCCGGTTGCGAGCCACTGGGAATTGGCAATCATTCATACAGACAACGTTGGATGTGCTTGGAAACCTCAGTTAAATGTTCTTATATATGAGTGAAGATATTTGAGTTATGAGAAACTGCGTTTATGATATGGGTTTATTGCATTATAAATCACTGCACTCCCGGTGGAATTTGCATTATTATGATCATGCCATTAGGAATTATGGTTCACATTTGCATCGCTATATATATTTAAATCTACCAACCACACAGTAAATGTTCACGTTGGTGCATGGTTAACTATAGCAGCAAAGAGTAGGCTAGCAAGATAAGTACTTGCTTCAGGTAACATGGCCACACAATGTTATGTTGGTAGGTTGCATTCCCTGCATATATTGTAACACAGATATTCACTGTGTAATACCACTATGTTCCGCGTTTGGTGTGGCTAAAAATTATTTCGCCCATATGGAAATCGGTTAGAAATTGCCACAAAGTATACAAATAAAGTTGAATATTTAGGTTGAAATTAAAGATCACATAACGTGAGGCAATCCTTAATTTGTTTAGCCTATAACGGTCCATTCTAGGTAAGTGGTTGGGTCACGTAACAGACTTGTCCCCATCACTGGGACGTGTATAGGACGTGTATAGGACGTACTCTGATTAAAGGGGTCTCCATGACACTCTCTACTGCCCCAATCCACGTACAACCCAACGTTCTGTCAGCAGGCACCGACACGTCTGAGTGGGGTACTACTATAGTCTCTGACTGGCCCAGGCCATGACTGTCGGGTTTATGGGTGTGGGACGAAGGAGCAGACTGGGGGATGGTCTTGTGGAGGGAGGGGGCAGTTGGGAGGGAGAAGCATTGCGGGGGTGTGGACAGCCTGGGGGACATGGTGGACATGGGGACATGGGGACATGGGGACATGGGGGACTTGCCCCCCCCCCCTCATTTTACCAAAACTGTCAGATAGAAATGGGTAAAAGAATGAGGGTCAGAACCCCTCCTCCCCCCACTCACTTTGAAACTGCTTGCCATGCCAGAGGTGGGGCAAAAGAAGGATGAACGTTGTAAAGGGAAGGAATTAACACTGATAAGGACATGGGGCTGGAGTGGACTGGAGTAAGAGCAGGTTAAGAATGACAGTGTGTGATTGTGTCCAGGGGAGGGGCTAAAGGTAAGGGTCTGTTAGGTGGTTTTTAATACAAGGCTCTCTCCAATGCCAACCTCCTGTCAAACTCCCAGCCTGGAGTCAATCTGGCAGCGTCCACCGCGCGCACGACGACAGCGGCCCCTGGTGGGAGTGTTCTGCACATGCGCCTAGGGAGTGGGGTCACTTCCGGAAGTTCCGGTGGCGTTCCATTTAGACGGCTCCCCTACGGCGCCTACCGTACATACCCAATCCCCACACGAGTGAGCGTTAGAGAAAATCAACTTCTTTGATTTCCCTCGATTCAAGATCGGCTGTCTCACGAGACCGCGCGAGATTGGCCGCGGCCGGCGACCCGCGCCGCTGACTGACTTCCGGGACCGCGTCCACTTAGCGGTAATCTCGTCGTGTTCTCGTCGGCACGTGACCGAGAGTGAGAAGTCGACGACAGTGTGGCCCCCTTGTGGTGTGCCTACTAATGTCGGGATCACGTGGGCTGCGCTGCCCGGTCCACCCTGTACTCTGCCCCTACTACACAGGGACGGTGCCACCCAGCTGTTATTCATGCAGGTCGTGCCTCCTTTCAGCTGTTAACCCTTTAAAGGCCACATACTGCTTTAATGATGGATCATACTCTCTGGAGTGTACCAACGGACAGTCCTATTATATAGGGTCGTCATGCTACTTGAGTGCACCCCAGGCAATTTACTCGCTAGGGCTGCATTCATTCATCGTGACGACCATGTAATTATATTAAACCATCATAAGGCCTTTAAATGGCTGTCATCAGGAAGAGAGTGGAGCAGAGAACACAACTGGAGACTGAGTACAATGAGAAGTATAGCCTGGTATATAGAGAGCCATACAGAGAGGATCAGATGAGAATGCACCTAGAGAGCAAAGCTGCAGGCTAGGAGGATGCTTAGGGGAAAAGAGCTCTATAAAATAAAGACAATTTCATAATTAGTCCTGTGGGAGCGTCAGGTAGTTGAACAAGAACACGTCTCTTACAGAGTCAATTTAAAAGCATCAGATAATGACAGAGTCAATTCCAATCACATAATTAGAGGCCCGTCTTAATTTCCCTTATTTATCTCTTGGGCGCTAAAACCTCAGTACTAGGTGGCTGGTAGGGGTGAGGGGGGGGGGGGGGTCTGCTCGACGCCGATCCTCTCCTACTTACTGCATCTAAAGGGACTGAGGTAGAGAGGGAAGAGACCTTAGGAGATTAGATAGAGACGGACTGAGGAGGAATACGTCTCCCGCCCCTCCTACTCTACACACACACACACACACACACATTGGGACGACCCACAACCCACGTGACCATTGTAGAGCGGACCCTGCCTCCCTCTAGTGGCGGAAACGCTAACTAGGGCGGGACGCGGTAATGGCTACTGGATCTTTACAAGTTGGATTAGGTGGGGGGGGGGGGGCAGGGAGGGAGGGGGACACCTACAGGATCTGTCATTTAAATCACGTGATTCACCGGCGCCGCGGCCGGCTTTGGACTTCCGGTCTGCGCACGCATTAGCCCCTGACCTTCGCCTGGTGCGGCCGGAAAGTGCATCGACCCGTTGTCATTTGGAGGTGCGCGCGCAGGTCGCCGCGTGGATTGGCGCCTGGTGCACGGCCAGTGTCCGATATAAAGGAAGTGCTCGGACATCGCGGGATTCAGGTCTGAAGCGGTAATGGCTACCCCCTCTCACCCACTGCTCCCCCACCCTACCGTCATTAGAAATAGAGAGGAATTGAACAAGCCCCACCACACACACCCGTACACACACACTTCCCTGATGGCCCACAGAGTGTTCCGACACGGTCATTCAGTGTGGCTGGACGCTGGAGCAGGTTAATGTGCTTAATGGCCATTGTCAGACACGCATCATGCCCCCGCAGACTCGCCTTAACGCACAGTGTCCACTGCCAAACTGCCCATTGGGAACTCATCCTCCCCCATCAGCGGCAGGCACCATATTGTCCCATTCATGATGACCCCCTCCCCGCCCGCCCACTACACATCCACTGGACATTAGCCCTTTAAGGGTCGCATAGTGATTTAAATTGGATGTGTCCTTTGTTGTAATGATGCATGAATGCGGCCCTATTTTGATAAACGCCTGGCCCTCACACATAGTGATGAGCAGAATAAGTGCCTTCAAGTCTCATTCGCGAAATGATGCATCATGTTGACCCTTCGGGAGTGTATCAACCCTATAGGGTCAGCATGATGCCTGCATGATACATCCCCAGTCCATAATTTGTTAGCTAGCAGCTATCACACACATTATCTATGAACTACTTCCCAGTGCCATCCCTCATCCCTCACCCCCTCCCTAGCAACCACACTTCTATTCTCACACAGACATCAAACCCCACTTGCCACCCAGTGCATAAAGTACCCCCAATGTTACCATGGAACCATCCACCCCTACCAGCCTCTATCCATCCATCCTGCACTCCCAGCACCCTGCTACCACTCCTCCCCTCACCCCACCCTCCCTGTGACCGACCCCTTTGATTGTTATGACCATCATGATCAGTCACCACTGCCCTACAGGCTACAGTGCTACACCCACCCACCCCCAGCTACCCCATCTCATCCCGAAAATAACGTCTGAAGCCAGAGAATGGTGGACGGCCTTTGTTGCAAATCCAATCAACATGTAGTAAATCCTCCTCAGTCTCTGTCAGGCTGACCACCAATCCATGCAGTCGGCAACTTCCCCCTAGTGAGCAGCTCAGGTAATATGCCATAAATAACTGTTATTCCCTGAAAATGGGCAATTTGTGGCTAAGCTACTGCATCTGGCTGTGGTTACTAGACTCTAGTCTACAGGGGGCAGGGTAATCAGGAGTGGTGGCATGCAGAGTGACTAGCTGTTTGTCCAGTTCACTAGGTTATTCTCAGCCATGGCCTGGCTATTTGTCATATTACTTCGTCAATTATTGTAATGTGACGTGTTGGGGCCATGCACTGACTTGACTGATGTGGCCCAACCCCTACCCCTTGTAACTTCTACCCCAAATACTATACATTACACAGCCCTGCCTATACTCTACATACATCTCCATATATACAGTCAATGGTATTTAGATAGGCATTGTCTGCTCATAATGCAGCATTATTGGGCAGTAAAGCAATAAGTGTTAGTTGATGGTAAAGTGAATAGGTAAACTAGATCAGCACTTGTTGAGATAGTGGGGCTGGAGGGTGCTGGCGTCCCCGGGTCAGCAGGCAACAAGCCATCTCCTTACATAATGCATGAGACCAATCTGAGATGTTCTAATGCCACCAGAAAGCCAGGCTGACATCAGCAATGGCTGTACTATAAGACCAATGCTATCATGTCATTTGGCGGCTACTTTTGACTTGTTTTTCACTAGAAAAAGATCCCCAAGAGAATTAAGTAGCCACATGCTATTATTAGGATTGCAGTGGTTGTTGGGTATTGGGCAGGCAGGGTGGTGCTGTGGTATATGGGTAGAGGTGATGTGAAGAAGGTGAAGGGTTACTGCCAGGCGTCTGAGGCCTGATGGAGATGAAGTAGGAGTACCATCTGTGGCCACCAGGGGTCGCCTCTGTGTGTGTGCTGGGGTGGGGCTGGTGTACAGGGGGCTGTGGGGATCACTATGGGACGTGACCAGGCTATAATAAACCATCTGTGTGATTATGATAGAGGTTAGGGGAGTGGTGATGGTGGATTGTTGTTAATGGCTTCATGAATTGGGGTTCTACTGTGTTGGTGCTAAAGTAGTGGTTTCTCTGGGTTCTGTGGTCTAGGTGTATTTATAGATGCATATTACATTGATGTCTGTTAGGTTCACATGCCTACTGGCTAACGCAGATTTTTTATGAGATGTTTGATGAAGATTCCCTTTTTAATCTAATTGCGGAATGAATCTGGCTATATAATGTCCACATCATTCACAAATGAGACTAGAAGGCACTTAGATAATATCCATATACACCTGGCTCTCCTACATAGGAACCGTAATTATTACCCAGATCATGACAGCAGCAGAGCAGACGACATTGGGCGTTTTGGCGGCAAAATCCTTCCCCATCATTCTTGCCCCTGACCCACCGGACCCAAGGTCTGCGCCTGCAGGTAGAACCACTTCCCCACCTGAGTTGTACTCCAGCACGTACAGGTGGCGCCAAAGTGTGCGCATGCGCAGGCCAGGCTGTTGTTTTAACGCCTGCCAACCTTGACCGGAAGCAGGGGCAGACATGGATCCAAGGGAACGTCTCAACCACTGCCGGCAATTATAGATTATCAATAGGCGTGAATCCATTGTGTGTACACGTTGTACACACATAGTATAATCAAAAGATGTGCTTTGATGGCAGAATAAGGATCATTTCCTGGCAAGCCATTTCAGTGTTTGAGTATTTCAAGGAACAGAGTCCTGGTATTTCTTTAAATGTCATTTCATGAGATTCTCAAAGGTCATTTCGTTGGGTGAGGTATTTTTTTAGCTGCGATGTAATGTGATGACCTTTTTCTGAAGGCCTTTGGAAATTGGCTGCCGTAACAGGATAAAGGTGCAAGCTCAGGCTAATTCCGAAATAATTTCCTCTGAAAATAATACAAATTGATTCAAATTCCAGGTATCGATGGTCTAGGACAGTGTTTATAACAAGATCAAGGCACCGAGGACATGGTAGAAAGGTATCTCTTGTCTTTATGGAGCCAATCGTGGTGTGATTAATAAGAAAATGATATTGTTGACATGGCTGGACCCCCTCATGTATTTAAAGCAATTAAATCAGGAACTTTTAATGGGATTTTTCTAGTTCAATGATTTGCAGAGCAGCGAGCCATCATCAAAGGAACACGTTGGATAGATAGCCTTTGTAAATGATTAATAAGTGATAGACTGAGAACAAAGTGTGATTAAACAGGAAACACATCAAGCAGAAAGCCTAGTTCTAGACACTATGCAGCCGTTTACAGACTGCTAATGTAAGCCTCATCAGACAACTTCACCAGATTGTTCTTATGTTGTCTACCTACTCAGCTACTAGCTGTGGCTCTACAGGCTATCTTGTAAGTGCAATACTTTTATGATAAGCCACACGTCTCTCTTTTCAAAATAGGCATTAACATATACTATTCACTGTATAGAGGGAAGGTAAACAGAATTAATATAATTCTCAATTAATCTCCATTATTCCTTGACCATGCATGTCCCATGGCAGTACTGTCCAAGAACTAGAGCACTGAAAATAAATGAACCCATGTGTCTTATATAGAGATATAAATGAAGTAGACCTATATTGTAGAAAATCCTGTGAAGCTGAGGTACAGGAGCAGGAGGTAATAATGATGGTGGTGACCATGGTGGGTGTGTGGGTGGGATGGGTGGGTGGGGGGGGGGGGTCAGTAGGCGTCTGCTGTTAATCTGCTTGTAATGGAATCAATAAGATCTGAGAGCTGCAGCTGGCTCTAACCCTCTAAGGGCCGCAGAGTGCTTAAATGTGTAAGGTCCTTGGTCGTCATGATGCTTGAATGCAACCCTGGCGACTAATTCACCAGGGCTACATTCAAGCATCATTTCGACCCTACCCGGTTGATACACTCTCAAAGAGTCGGCATGACTGCAGCACTGGCGACCTTCTCGCCAGGGCTACATGAATGCATGGTGATGACGACCAGGGATATTAACGATACATGCGGCCCTTAAAGCACTAATAGGCCGCCTCCATCAGCCCGACCTCAGCCAGCCCGGCCAACACCAAGGTCCACTGGGTCCTTCAATAAAGGCCTGCACGCCCAAATTAATTTCTCTCCTGTTGACCTGAGAAGAAAATGGGGGCATGGAGGAGGGGTGTGGTTCAGAGACAAGGGACACATAACATGTTGTTTCTTGTCACTAATATTGGTTTAAAGGGATCTCATGCCTTCATTTAAGATATATAAGCCCATTTAGGGACATCTAGATATGGGCATTGTCCAACGGCACCCTTTTTTAAATCACACATTGTAATGACTGGTACATGTTACATACTAAGTATAGGACTTGGATCAGAATGCAACAGGCATGCACAGTGAACGTCCTAAATTATTGTAGCCCAACATCATCTGAATGAGAGAGGCTTGTCTTCTAATAAAAGCCTTCAATAAGGGCTGGAGTGTCCTCCACTCTCAGTGTACTGTCGGCATCTTGAACCACTTTGACAAACGAGCTGCCTCCTCTATCTGTCTTTTACACATACAGACAAAGGCTCTCATTGGACACCGGCGCCTTTCCATGCGCTCAAAGTAAGACCTCCTCTGATTGGTCCACAGAAAGGAACCGGAAGTCCGAGCCATTTGGACATGCGCAGCGGCGCCCCCCTAGGCTCTCAGATCTGGCGTGATAGTTGCATAAGCTGCCGAGCGGTGCCATCGGCCACTGAGGCCTGTAATTCTGATCAATTTCCCTAATAGCCGGATTTGTTACGCGCCTAGAACTGTCCATTTTGGAGTCGTTTGATCCGGCTGGCAGACGAGAATGTGGCCGAGCCGTAGTACGCATTGGCGAGGCCGAAGGCTGGGGTTTCTGGCAGTCTGCCATATATAACACATGTATTACATCCCCAAAATACGCCTGCCAAAGGATCCCCCTGTAACTCCCACTAACGCATTCTCTACAAAGTCAAATTGAACATGTCAATAAAGAGCCGACAGTGGAGATATTAGTATAAATTGCTCGTGTTGTGACTTTTTAAGCAGGGTGTTTCACATGGAGCGGGGTAGTTGGTTGGGAGTGCTCGGCTCGCTGCAAGAAAGTCTGTTTCATTTTTGGCGGCAAAAAGCAGACGACACTGAGTTAACTCAGATAATGGCTGCGCTGCGCGGTGCATTGTGGGGGGACGCTAGTGTGTGCTTGGCTTGGTAATCACAGGGCTCTGACCGCCCCATTTACTCGGTCCCCTAGCCTTCAGTACTGCCCCCTCCCTTAACCCATCCCCAACACTTCCTGTAAAAACGTCTGAAATCCGTTTTGCAGAGAACTATGTTACATTGGGGCTGGGCGTGGAATTTACAAGTACAAAGTGCTCCGGGTTTTAACCTAGAAGTCTACATCTATATTTAGCACAATCGATATGTGAGCTTCTCTCATGTGGTGTATCGTACTGTATATAACTTAAAAGCGGAGGGAGAGCTGTCACTTTGATTACATTGAAATCTTAAAACTAGCATTAATAGTTCCACATATAACTCTGTCTGCAATCTACATTTCTGGATTCTAAAAAACTCTCTGTATGCGAATAGTATTCCAGTCTTTACCGTTCAACCCAACACCCACTTTGAATAGGTCTAGGATACCTCTGATTTCGTTAACATGGCAATATAGGCATACCGTTGTAACTTGTGTATGGCATGACCAAGTGTACTAAAGCAGACATATAACCTACCAAATACTGATACATCTAAATAGGACTATTACATGAAACTGGTGTTACGCTATTGAAAATGGCGTTTAGACACGAATAGTCATAGACTTAATATATTTCCTCACAACTATGCTGCAAACGATATTTTCCACTGCCATTTATTAGAACTGAACAACCCTACCAGCCCATTCCACACCATCAGTGTATACATATAGTTTACAGCCCTACTCCTCCTCTTATCTGTTCTCCCCAGTCTATACACTAGCAGCAGTAACATCAGTACGCCTGCCGTACTTCATTCTAGCCCTCATATATAGATATATCTGTGTATCATTTTGATTCAATTCTGATTTCAAGCAAGATAAAGAGTGTCTCTCGGGTTATCCAACCCTACCTACCAAAACAGGGCTGACACTAGGAATATTTATCCAAATTTGAGAAATCATATTATGTTATAGCTCATTAAACAATTCTTGGGCAATGATGAGGTCAAAGTGGTTGCTTGCTTTGGTTTCACGTTTTTGAAAGGGAAATCTAAGCTACACCTACCCTATATTTTCAGACTATATAACATGAAATGCCCAGGTGTACAGTTGTATCTACTGTAGATGTACAGTTTAGTGTAGATCAACAGTGAATTTACTGTAAAGCTGTAGTAGTTATGGTAAAACTACAGTAGATTCCACTGTGTATCTACAATTACTTTTTACGGGGCATGATCTGCTCACCTGTGTTTCCCCCACTTCTTCTGAACACCCCCTCCCCTACTCCTCCCTTCGCCTTTCTCCTTCCATCTCTATCCCCAGCCCCCCCCCCCCCTACCCCAGCCCCTGTCATGTAGCCTTGACCCCTTATTCCCCCTTTGTTGTCCGGTCTGCCGCGTGATGTGCTGGTTCCTAACCTCTACCACTATGTGCCCCTATTGTGTTTTGGTACCTGCAAACCACCAGCGACAAACCCCAGCCTCAGCCGGAATAGAAAATGGGGTGTTTCAGGCAACATAATCTGAGGATCAAGGTACGTATAGGTTGGATAAGGTGCCTTCTTTTGCCATAGAATATGACATTTCTACTCTTCAGCCTAGAAAGTAGTTATGATTCTGGAGTTGGATAAGAAATTTGATTCAGGGATCGCGATTTCGACTCATCACACCATTAATCCACAGGTTGTAGGGACAACTTATACACTTATAAATCGAGCACCCATATCTATAAATAACCTAAATACAAAAAGAAAATCAAACCAAATTATTATTCAATAAAATTAAATCCGTCGAAATTGAGAAAATATGCGTCTGAGAAACATCCTTTTTGGCCCAAGTAAAAATACATGTCATTTACCTATAGACTTTTTTACTGCACAAACTGTATGGCAACGACTGTTTGGTGAAGCGTTTGAATGTTTTATCACAGGGAGGTAGAAAGCAGTGTACATGATTACATTTTGCATTGTGATTAACATGGTTACCAGGGGTATGTTGCAGAATAATGTTCACGACAATATGTAGCAGACCTTAATCAAAGGTATATTTGGTGTGGAGATATAGGTTTTGCATGTGCAGTAAGATACCTAAAATGACGATGGTTCAAGAAGGTAGGATGATGTGGCTTTAGTGATGGCTTCAATTTGCATGACCGGCAGTAACAACGTTGTGGGTATATATGGACGTGTGTGGGATTTTGGAGTGGCTGTAGGTGCCAATAACCAGGTTGGAAGTATACACGTGTGGAGATATGTACACAGATAGTCTTTAGGCTCCAGAACTTAGTCAGTGCTGGCTAACAAATCAGTCAATAGTACCTTACCTAGTTAGTCATTTTTTGGCTCACTATAGGACGAACCTACCAACCTATCAGGGTGGTCAGTACTGACCAACTCACCCTAGTCGATTTCAATGAGTATTAGGCCAAGTCCTTTTTTGAGTAAGAAATTAGTCATAATTATGTTGTTTTGTCTCAGTCATTTTTGAATAGAATTTGGTCACGCCTGACCAATGTCTCCATGACTAACCTGAGATAACCACTACAGACTAAAGGCCGGAGCATTTAGATTTAGAGTGTAGGGTAACGTGGCAACCTATAGGCATCAATAATAATGTTAACGGTATACATTAACCTGGTCGGAACTTATTGTGTCAGGGTGTGTGTAGGGTAGAGTGGCACCTCTCAGGTGCTGGAGGAGTCTGTAGGGGCAGGGTGGGGAGGTGCTGGAGGGGCTGGGGATCAGGGGCGGGCTGTAATGCTCTATTTACATGGACTGGGCCTTGTTTAGACCGCCGTGGTCACTGCACATTGGGGACACGTGGGTAAACACGGTAAATGATGGGTGTAGTGGTGCAGGTGGAGGTAACTATACCTGCTGCCAAGTTAACAGCAGGTTTATTGATCTGGGTCTCACCATATCCCTATGTCTCCGCGCTGATCATAGCTGATTCTCCTTTATTATGCACTAATTTAAAAAATATCAGCCACTGCTTTCTTTTTGTTTTGTTCTTAGAGATAAACCTCAGTGCTTTCAGATCTGAATTTAGTGTTCACCCCCTTATAACATAATTCAAGTTTGATATCATTTGTAATTTGAAATTCCTACTGACGCTGTGTTAGGTTGCCATGTTATATGCCTTTTAAAGATATTAATCTAGGGGAACATCTCACATAATAAACACAAGTATGTAGCTTATTTTCCTGAATTTACGTGCCTTTCATTTGACAAGCACTGTGACATGTCCTGCCATCATATTCATAAAATGCCGAAAGTGTATTTACGCTCAAATGTCTGTCATCATCACCAAAGCTTTTCTCACCATTATGATATGACCTACAGTATATATCCTATCGTTATTGAACATTTTAAACTCTTGATGCATCGCTATTTGTATTGTCCAAATGCCAATTTCAGGTAGAAACTCGACTCCCTGACAGTACAGCCAGTGAGTGGGTATAAAACGAGTTGGTTTTAGTGGACAGATCTGCCAGCAGGCCTCCCCCAGTGTTTACCTTGCAGTTGTAGATGGCCAAGCCTCCCTATTGAGTTAGCATTTCAACAAGACATTTAATCGATGGCAAACCCCACCCCTGCTCCCAATACAGCCGCCCCATCCAACGGGTTGACGTGGAGTGGCCAAAAGTAATTTAAAATGACGGATTCTTTGCTCATTCAATTTCCACACACTAGAATGCAATCCTGAGGCCCCTGTTTTTACTCTATATATATGGACAAAGGAAGAGTATACTACTTTTTTTTCCTGCATTTCAAGCAGCAACATTGTGTATATAAAACGGTAGATATATGAGAGGGATTTAGCCCAGAGAGACAAGGTATTTATATATAGGTGTATCAGTTATAAAATACGTTTTATACAAAAACAATATTGAATTGAAGGGACTGCATAAGATAAGAGCTGCTACTATTGACACAGAGTGGACTAGGAGTACATGGGAAAATGTGACAATTGCTAGGTCATGTTTCATGACAGAATAAGTTGTGACTATGAATAAAACCTATTATCAGTAATTGAAAGACCACTAGAAAGCACCCGATTTAAAAACATACTTTCCCAACAAAACAAAGGATCTTATTTTAGGTTATTGTGTCCCAACCTTGCATTAATATACCAACAAAAGTCAGGTAGACAATCACCTTTTTATGCAAAAATGTCCTGAAATAAATCCTTGTTGACAGTTTTCACTTGAAGATGGACAGAGCAGTATTAATCAGTTGGTGTCTGTGGGGGGCTGTGCTGTGTAATGAGAGGTGGGGTATTGCATGTCAGACAACTATTGTTTTTGCACAATTCTATGCCCAACAACCAGGGGCGGACACGTGTCTAACCCTTTAAGGACCGCATAATGCTTTCATGAATTATGTCCTCTGTCATCAAGATGCATGAATGCATCCCTGGTCAGTAATGGACTGGTCAATGCTACAGTCAACCTTCATGAAAACCTTATGGGGTGATCAACTCCCAAAGCGGCGGCATGGTGCGTGAATGCACCCCTGGCGAGTGGATTCGCTAGGGCTGCATCCATGCATCATAGCGACCAAGGGCACAATACACTAAAGCAGTATGCGACCCTTAACGGGTTCAAAAGTTGCAATGACAACACAGGTCTATAACGCTTTTTAAAATCAACTCAGAATATGATATGGGAAGCACAGTGCCTTCCTATGTTTATTATTGGCCTTGTTTAATACCATGACAATGTGGTATCGAATGTATAGAGACAATAGCCCTCCTCGCTTTTTGCTTACCAATTCCGCGCCAGCAGTTCAAAGTGTCTCTTTTTGTGCCCTCTGCCCTCTATTCCTGGGCCTTTATTGCTTGTTTTATGTGTAACATACCACATTGACCTTCTATGCCTCCTGCCTCTACCACACCTTTAGGGTGTTCTACATGTAGGATACATTCCACTGCCCTAGCAATGCCATATACCGGGTACCTTTACTGAAACGCCAACCATTGCCCTTCTTTAATGGTGTAGGCCCCCATATACCCTACCACCCTACCACACGCTTATACTGACTTTGTTATACCGCTTGCAGTGCATATATATTATGGTTTGTGTCCGTCTATATATCTCAATAGCTTTTCCATGAATAGATTCCTCCTCAAACACTGCCAGTGTTATATGAGACTTAATAATATTACAGAATAATTCATATTTAAGATGCATATCACCTTATCCCATGTATGATACATGTATATGTTGTATACATGTACGTGACACATGTTTCATGTTTTTTAGTCACCCTGGTGTGTCCTTGGCTTAGCATCAATACGAAACGATCTATTTGAAAAACTGGGGTCCGATTGATTTGGATATGCGGCAAGGTTCATGTAGATTTGCAGATGAAATGAAGCGGTGTGGATGCATGGATCCAAAACTATGTATGCACAAAGGGTAACTGTATAGGTAAGCAGAAGCCCTACCCCTACTACCCCACTCCTCATACCTCACATGCCTCCCCGGCCATCTGGCCACTCCTCCAGGCCCTCCTCCTTGGGGGCAGACATGGTATGAGTGCTGGCCACAAGAAGTGGACAGGAGGAGAGGAGAGTTAGCATGAGGGGGGCTGGGGTGGTGGCGGCGTATCAGATAGACCACCGCTCGTGACAGACCAAGCCCTGCCCCCGCGCGGCCGCCGGAACAGGAAACAACAGACGCCTCCTTAGGTTCACTTCCGGTTCCGCAGGTCACGTGACAGGTGTCGCGGGGTGTCGCAGGGAATGCTATCCCCTGACATCCTGCTGCGGCTGTTCTTGTGGCCATATGCTTTGGGGGAGTTGTATTGGAGGGGGTGGCATAGGAAATGACAACTGCCACACAGTGGTTTCAGTGGCCTGTGCTATGGAATTGGTTGGGGAAATCGGTGGGTAGCCGAGTGTATAGGTGTTAAGTATAGGGTGTTTTCTGGTAGATGGATAATATTGGTGCTTGGATAGTATGGTGCAAGGGGATGAGATGGAGAGTGGGGAATGTGTCGGCTTAGGTAAGTGGGCTTGGGCAATGCAATATAAGCCATGAGAGTATATGACAGTGCAGAAGTGATGAGGGGTAAGGTACGTATAGTTCTGGTTGAAAGGCCAATGGACGTTTGGCGTGAGTGGTCAGTGGTGAGATAGAAGCCAAGGATGAACGTATATATACATAATGTATGGCATTGACAGTGATGGGGGAGTCCAGGGGTAATGGGTTACTGGCCTTGGTAATGGTCGTGACCACATTGTGAGTTCTATATGTCTAGTAATCCCAAAGATATACCGGTATGTGTTTCAGGTTACATTGTATGAAAATATAGGGTTAGTAGGTTCTTTCCTTAATTGTATTTTAGATCTCAAAAGTACCCAGAGATTGACCCTAAAACTGCGACTCAGACCTGCGCACCACAGCCTTGATCATGGGTTATCAATTGGATTCTAACCTTAAAATGGTCAAAAATTTAAAAGTAACAACATAACTTTATTCAAAATTTGATAGACATTTCTTGGTCAGAACTGTTTAGCCATAGGTAGGGTCAAGTAACCTGAAACACACCCACAATATTTTTGGCCTTATATTAGTGGACGCTTGTGAAAGAGAAACATATGGACACCTAGAGGCGAAACCTGCAGGTGATATGTAAGACTGTGGTTTATAACTAGGTGAATCTGCCTCCAGATATAGGTGTGTGTGGACCCTGGAGGACTGTAGTAATATAGGTGAAGCCAGACATGTACCCTGGGGTCCAGGAGGGGGTGGTGATACATACTAGGTAGCGCTACATCTTCAAGGGCTAGAGCCCTGGAGTAGGATCTGAGGCTGGAGGGGAGGTGGCAGGAGAAGCCCAGGCCTAGCTGTAAATGGATGGGAATTATGATGCGCCTGGGCTTGGAGAGTGTGTCGTCGATTCATTGCCGCGGGCCATGTACACTCTCCATAACGTGACACGCGCTAATGGCGGCATTTCCCATTCGCGGCACGGGCCGCACGGGGGCGCGCCGGGCGGGGGTCCAATCCTGCCGGGTCAATTTCCTGTGGGACCCGGGGCATAATTTGAGAAAGCTTAATGGATCCACTCAACGCCTACTGGAGGTGGACAGCGCCTCACATGCACCCACTGGAGGGGCTCCCCCTGCTACATCCACCGAGGGCGCCACCGACTAATATTCGGCCTCCATGGGGTACTAGAGGCCACTCTGCAGCAGAGGGTGTGGTCGGGAGGCCTCTCTGTGGGGTTAGTATCTCTAGCAGAGGTGTCACTCCCCTGGCAGCTTATTGGTCTGGACTCGAATCCAACTTCAAAAACTTCCATACATTATCCAGCGGTGCATAAAGACGGCCGTATCCGCACAGAGAGATAGCTGACCTCAAAGGGTGGCGCCACTTATCGCTACAGAATGATCATAAGATACTACAGGCGCCGATTGCAGCGCCACCGTGTGAAGGTCGTCAAAACAAATAAGAGCCAGAGACAAATCCATCCGTTTTCTATTATGTGTGGGGGCAGGAGGGAGGGCTGCGGGCACTGTGGGGGAAGACGGGTGGGTTACTGTGGCGACCACAGGCGCATAAATATGTATCTGGTGGGCTAGGAATTACTCACACCTCTCTCAGCCTTAAATTGGCGCCGGCTCCTTGCCTTATCAGCGCCCGCCTGGACCTCTACTACAACCCCCAGCACCCCCACCCACCCCGGCTACTCCCCCCCCCCCACCCACCCCGGTTACTCCCCCAACCAACCCCCTGCCCCACTCCGGCTACTCCCCCCCCCCTGCCCCCCAGGCCTAGTCCCGCCGCCTGCCTGTCGCCTGATGGAAATCCCCAATTCCGTACACTACTTACGGGCCGACAGGCAGGGAGTGAGACAGGACAACACACGGTGGGTGAGGTGGGGCAGGGGACAGGGTGAGGTGAGACAGGGGGGAGGGGTGAGGTGAGACAGGGGGAAGAGGTGGGGTGGGACAGGGGGGAGGGGTGAGGTGAGACAGGGGGAAGAGGTGGGGTGGGACAGGGGGAGGGGGGAGGTGAGACAGGGGGAAGAGGTGGGGTGGGACAGCGAATGTAGAGACAGACAAGGAGGGGAGTAGAGAGGCAACAGGAGGTACTGGTGATAAGCCAGGGTGGGGGAGTAGTGTGTCATGTGCGATCGGTGAAAGTCGAGGATGATACAGGCGATTCAAATACAGGGTAGGTTTTATATGGGGTTAAGTGAAAGACAATTGTGTAGTATTCTGTTATAGAGTTAAAGGGCATGCAATGGTGAGTAAGCGCATTTTAAGTAACATTGAGTCTATAGCATGTAAGGTAGCATAGAATGGAGGCACATGTGAATGATGGTCGGAGAGGGGTCTCGTGTGGTGCCATAGTTAATGCCAGGGTGAAGGGCCCAGGTACGGACTGGTCAGGTGAGGGAGGCCAATAGTGGACGTTGTGACAGGTAGGGACGAGGGTAAAGCAGGCTTAGTGATTAGCGAGTATAGGACAGTATATGTGGCCCTACCCTGGAGGTGGGTGGTAACCATGGAGGAGGTGACTAAGGGTGTTGGAGGGAGGGGGTGGGTGGGAGCAGTGGGTCCGTTCCCGGCCGTGACCAGCGCACTGAGAATTACCTTTGTATTCCACCAGGATAAGTTTGAGGATAAACACGGGTGCCTAACACGATTTGGTGACCGCCACCCGTGACTCCGTATTACCATATCTAACCCTTTGAGGTTGGCGTAGTGATTTAATGATGCATGAATGCAGCCCTGGTGAGTATCTCCCTAATGCTGCACCCAAGAATTGATAAACGTCCAAAGGGTGAGAATTATGCATGGAAGCAGTTCAAGCAGGTCATTCGCTACGCCTGCATTCATACATCGTGACGGCAGATGGAACATTGCATTAAAGCAGTATGCGGCCCTTAAAGGGCTAATGGTGTTTGGGTGGGGCATGTATTCCAGGCCATTACTGAATCAGGAAGTGAGGCAACCTCTGTGTCAACCACTATCAGGCCGGATAAGAAGCACACTGCGTTTGGGCTTTAGTGGCATATCTCTGGCGTGAAATTTACACATGGAGAATTATTATGGTAATTGTAAATGTCTACAATTGTCGCCACCCCTCTGAATGATACAAGAAAGGGGATTAGAAATAAAGAATTAACCATTGATGATTTTGCATATTGCCCTCAGTACACATGGGATGTTATTTGTCATGATGGCTACTGAATTCATAACGATTGTATCTATACATAAAGTTGGCATTTTTAGGAACGTGGCCATAAACTTATTGCAAAGATGCATACAACGCTGGAAACCTATCTATTGGTCAGCTATCCTCTTATTACTACCAGGGCACTCCAGTGTCGCATTGTATATTCTATTGAGATGGTTCATACCTATAGGCCTCCCAGGCCGCCAATGCCCATATATAAAGCTGCAATAAAAGTAGCCTACTAATCCTAGCCCGCCCGGACCAGCTGTTAGAATGGCCGCAGGTCGGGCCTGGGTGTGGACAGTGGAGATTGGTGCCGCTTTTGCAGGCTTACCTCCACGCCCCCTGGTGACCTGCAACCTTTTAATCTTGCCCCCACCCTCTCAGCCTGGACGCCTCCCACCCTGGCACCACCCCTTTCCTCCAGGGCGCCCTGGGGTCGCCGCACACCCCTGGAGGAGGTGGGAGGAGGGGGTTAGTCTGACCACCGACATAAACCCGCTTTGATGACGACGTCACATCAGCAGCGTTCCTGTGATCACGTGACCATAGTGCCTGCTGTCTAGGCCGCCATCTAGCGGGAGTATGGGGTGTGTGCAGTTCCGTCTACCCCCTTTTATCGAGCCC
Source organism: Harmothoe impar (assembly GCA_947462335.1). Lineage (NCBI taxonomy): Eukaryota > Metazoa > Annelida > Polychaeta > Phyllodocida > Polynoidae > Harmothoe > Harmothoe impar. Next base: position 22,475,397 of record OX381715.1, on the reverse strand, counting down.
TGTCACCCGTGCGTTTTAGTGGCGGCCAGTAGTGTGATGGCTTCTTTTAGCTGGCTTTCTCTGTGTCGGTAAGTCTGTCCTTGTGAGTTGTATACCCGCCTAGGACGGCCAGCCAAACTGAATTACGGGCCCTCTTTTACGTTAACACCTCTGTCAATATTACACTAACCGTCTGATGTCCTGGAATATAGCAAGTGACGATGTTGGTCAGTTGCACTATGGCCTTTACTATCGATGTTATTGCCTTAAATATCCCCAGCATATTCAGTTTAGACATAGTACTGTTACATCTGCTCACCCCTACAAAGTCAATCACTCACACAGTCACCCACTCACGACCTCTAAACTCTTTCCAGGGTTAGGCAATTCACAGAGATCCATCATCACATAGTGAGTAAAGCCCGGTATCCCAGACTGCAAGAGAGTGATAATGCTTGACTCTCCTTCCAGAGTCTGACAATGCTGTACTCTCCCTCCAGAATCTGGCAATGCTGGAATCTGTAAATTAGATTCCAGAATCCAGCATTATCAGACTCTGAAAATCCACCATTTCAACCCTTTCCTTGAAGTAGCTGACTCTGGAAAGAAAGTGCATTTGGTGACATAGCTGGGGAGAGTCTAGCTAACGGCCACTTTTTTTGGCCTGGCCCATTCATGAGTTTATAAATGCCACACTCCTACCTGTCTCTCTGTTTAACCCCAACCCTTCATTTCACTACCCTCATCCCTCGGTGGAGCCCCTGCCACAGGCAACCCCCACTTCAAACACATATTTACCCCCACACCCACCCTTCACATTCCCAATCTCCTGCTCGCCGAGTGGGTGCCATCATCAAAAGATTCAATGCAAAGTAGATTTGTCTCCGATTGGTGTGGACTTAAGTCTTGTATCTACGTAGATAGCATCCTCAGATATGTATTATAAAAAGTCCTCAAGCAGACTAGGCCCTACTATGTCTCCCTGAGGTACAGAGCTGATAGAGAGGCGACAGTCTGAAGCTCATGAAATAGATTCTTATCTTCAATAAGAAGTGATAAGAGGGAACATGGTATGTAGGAAGGTGCAGCCTCTACAGTCTTCATTTCCATGTCTGGCAATGAGGTGAGACAGCAGCCTCCTTTATGACTGCATCTACTGTATGTTACAGCCCAATCTACTTGTGTGCATTATGTAAGTACATCAATGAAACTGATGTAAAACTGTATCATTACGCTGCAAGTCTAGCCTACATTACATTGCCCTTCCAGATATAACCTCACAAGCTGCTTACATCATGTAGTTATCAACAGATCAATACAAATGATAGTAATAACCAATTAGAGAATCGTATTGACTGTTTGTAGGGCGTGTCTATAATATGTACTGGTACGATCAAGGAACTTTACTCATCATATTGATGTACAGTGTACCTAGATGCCCCACTAAGCGGCAAAGTGTTCTAAAAAGTGTAGACACAGCATCAGTCTAGGCTGAAGCAAGCTGCAGGGCTGCATGTATGTATGCAGTGGGTGGTCACAAGTGGCTACAGGATGATGTGTGGCTCTGGTGGTTGTTCCCATATACATTAGACCCTGGAGGAGCCGAGAGCTGTAGCTGGTAGACCCTGGAGGTGGGAGGTAGGGTGTAATGGGGAAAGGTATATGAGGGATGGGGCAGGGATCTTGATGACACTCTGACAATATGTGCAGACGGAGGAGGGCTGCCTCCTCCATAAGTTATACCCCACCCCACCCCCTTACTCTGCCCATACCAGCTTTACCGTTGTTACCCCTCGGTGTTCCCGCACAAAGCACAGCACAATGCCTTTAGCATGTCTATGGTACAAGGCAATAGGTAGGTGGGTGTATGGAATACTGATGGTTCAGGTAATGTGTCACTATAGCTGAAAACACCATTTTGTAGTCACTGCAGCCCATGTTAAGCAACTTTCAACAGTTATGTCACTTACCCTTTGGACAGTTTTTATGGCGCGCACTCTCTTCCCACCATTTTAAACTCTGTTTGTCACTCAAACAAAAATACTCCCAATCCCGTAGCGGTGACGCTTAATGTTTCCCTATTTCATATAGGAGTTTGCACGCTGAATTGGGTGTTTTGATACTCAACTAGGTGATAATGGAAGCAACTCCTCTCGGAGAAGGTATGGCCATTATAACATAATTGTGTATGTTATACATGGCTATGTGAGTGCACACATACCTAGAATAATCAAGTTTTCAAGTTTCAAGTTTTAAAAATTTATTCACGTGATCATTGCAATCTGTCCATATTTTACAATCATTCATGTAAAATGCATACATTATAATAAATATAATATATTATACCTTTATACTATAATTTTCAATGATATCACATTATAATGTACATTATAAACATTGATACATTTGAAAATAGCCCTCAACACGTCATTAATCCCTTATGACACATTATAATGGTGAATGGGCTGCTGCTTGGTACGGTACACCAGTTTTCGTTAGCCACCCTTAATATGCACATTCTTTTGTTATATAAGCATTAATAAATTCTATATATATATTTATGAGACCTTGTCATAATGTACAGTATATTAAATATGCTCCTATACATTCATATGGTAACATATTCATTGTGTTGTTGTTTGTAAAAAAATTAAAAAAGGTTTACAGGACTGCACATGGACTATCACAAAAGAGTTTTATGTTGTATATAATAATAATGGCTAAAATTTTACAATAATCATATACATTCATCATACCACATTGTAATATTATTATTAATGAAATTTTCATATCATATGATATTTTTGTTTGTTATATATAATAAATAAGTAGACAAGTTTTGTAATATAGACAATATTCTAGGAGGAGTAACAATCCAGACTGAGTAATATTTGTAAAATAAATATTAATTACTCACTCTCCCCCAACATCAAGAGGCACCAATCCTTTCATTTCCTTTTTTAAAAGTAATTTGAAAGAATTTCTATCTCTAATGTTTCTCTTTTGAGGGTCTAGACTATTCCATAGAGTGGACACAGTATATTCAAGACTTCTTTGATAAGCTGCACAATGGGGTATTTTGTTTTTTAGCATTACACCTTTAGCACATCTTAAGTTAACATCCATATTCCTTATATATTTTGGGTTTTTTGCCCTTTTATGACCTTCTAAGTACACATGAGAAATTCTCCTATGTACTAAAAAATTTACTTTAGCTTCTGCATGTACTGTAACTGTTGGTGTACGCATTGGTTTTTTCAAACACACTTTGAGTACTCTATTTTGAGACCTTTGCATCTTGGCTAGTAATGTACCTTTTGATTTTGTATATAAGATATCCCCATAATCAAAAATTGGCATTATATAAACTTTGTAAATTTTTAATAGACTATCCTTACTTAAAAATCTCGAAATTTTGATTAATTGATACGTTCTATATGCTACTGTTCTTAATTGATTTCTCATAAATATATCATAATCTAATTTTGGATCCAAAATTATTCCTAAATATTTGTAACTTGAAACTCTTTTTAATTGTTCTCCTTCTATATTTAATTTTGCATTTTTGAAACATTTCTTGTTCCCAAATCCCATGAATTTAGTTTTACTGTAGAGGTCGCGGAAAACTTAGTCATTGGATCGGCCGGGAATCGAACCACAGACCTCTCGCACCGGTGACAAGCGTGCTAACCGTTACACTACCAACCCGTGTCTGACTGTTCTCCGCTCCCTACGTTACTGGATCGGTATGGTACAGAGGGGGAGGATTACCCAGGTGTTTCACCCCTTCGGGCTCTCCACCAGGGTACGGGGAATCCGACCCCTACACTACCCCCATCAGCTTCCATCATGTCCTCTAGATTCGGATTTTCCGGGGGGTTACCAACCCTGGGCTTTCTCTCCCTCCTAGAAGGGGCTTTATCAAGCAGTTACAGAGAGTCCCAGCCCCCGGAGTATAGAGGCACCTAGCACCAGGCATTCTCACCCACTGGAGACCGAAGGTCCCAATGGGGCTTTATCAAGCAGTTGTTGAGATACCCTGACTTCCCAGTGATGGAAGCTTTCTACACCATACCGATTCAGCCAATTTGTTGACTGAACTCCATGCTGAACTCCAACTGCCCGTACTAGGGACCAACACTTCCCAACCTGCTCCTCCAACTACCAACCGCCAGCAGGTGGCCAATCCCCAGCAAGCTGGAATGCTCCTACCGTTCGCAGTCAACGTACTACCCGATTCATCGCGGCAGATCCACCAGTGTAGAGGTCGCGGAAAACTTAGTCATTGGATCGGCCGGGAATCGAACCACAGACCTCTCGCACCGGTGACAAGCGTGCTAACCGTTACACTACCAACCCGTGTCTGACTGTTCTCCGCTCCCTACGTTACTGGATCGGTATGGTACAGAGGGGGAGGATTACCCAGGTGTTTCACCCCTTCGGGCTCTCCACCAGGGTACGGGGAATCCGACCCCTACACTACCTATATTTACTGTTAATTTATTCTTATTACACCAAGATACAAAGGTATCAATGCTATCTTGCATTTTCATGAGTGCCTCATCATTATTTTTATCAGTAACATAAATGACCGTGTCATCTGCAAACAGACTAATATTTACATCATTTTTCAATGAGGTTACATCATTTATATATACCAAAAACAATAGAGGTCCCAAAATGGAACCTTGAGGCACTCCACATGTAACATTTTTTATATCTGATAACAGGCCATCTATACAGGTTTTTTGTTTTCTATTACTCAAATAATTTTCTATCCAGTTTAGAAGTTTACCTTTAATACCCAATAATTTTAATTTCTTTAATAAGATAACATGATTCACGGTGTCAAATGCCTTTTTCAGATCAAAAAAAGTTGCTATTGTACTACACATCCCACTTGACACACAACATAGCTATGCATAGTCCCATCCAATATATCACAGCCCCAGCTGCGCATTATGCAGTTAGCCAGTAGGGTGTGATAAAGGGACGTCTGCAGACATAGACCATAGGAGGACATGGACTGACTCATGATGGAGGGATGGAGGGTGATGTGAGGCGTATACATGCACATAAAAATGCAGGTATCTTATAAGTATGCGGTTAGCACAATGAGATACCTGGGATATTGTCTGTATATATATATGCAATATGTAGAGGGTTTTCATGACGGGAATTAGTCTTCGTATGCCATACCTTAAAGCATACGTTACTGCAATTGATGTGACCTATTCAGTAAAATCACCAAAATGTCAGAGGCGCTCTATATTCCTCCACTCAGTTACCTAAGGTGAACTTACGCATATTACGGCTAGTGAATGTGAGAGTAAGTAGTATACATGGAAGGTATTTGTAACAGGCCACAAGCGGTGTGAGTCCACTGCGAGTCAGATGTGTTGTTGCAAAACTCCCTTGTAATCATTCTACATGGCTTACCTAAATACCACATGATGTCCTTGATTTATAAATGTGTGATATTCACATAGAGAATTTAATTGTATAGTGAGGAGAAATCGCAATGCAACAGCATCACTATATCCCTATCAGTCCACATTATTGCAGGGAACAGTCTGCGCTATGCATAGAACATTCTTCATTACGTATTTAAAATATTGCCTAAGTTATAAAAGGGCGCCATCAGTTTTCTAGATGTTTAAGCCAGTAGCAGTTAAGCCTTTGAGTATCGCATCGTGCTTTAAGCATCATGCCAACTCCTTAGCTCTGTACCAACCCCGGATGGTGAGCATGGTGCATGCATGCATCCCTGATGATTAGACCTATCAGGGCTGCATTCAAGCAGCATGGCGATAAAAGGCAGATTCCATTAAAACAGTATGTGGCCGTTAAAGGGTTATCGGATAATGAGCACCCTTGTCCTAAGTAGCAAAATGAAATTAATACTGTAACACCCTTCGGTTATCCCTAGGGAATCCATGCTGTACAATTACACGTGTATAGCACCATGATGGACGCCATATATGGCATTCAAACTGCATCCATCCCATAATGAAACATAGCAGACGACATTCGTTCGCTGGTAATTCGAACACAGTGCGATCCGTTCCCATAAAGCAGCGGCAGTGTAAAGGATGCATAATGAATGAGGGAATGTGGGACGGACATGGCTGGAATCTCCCATGGCGGCCCCTATGGGGGCATACATAGTGATGACTACAGCCCCCATACGGCCTGCTGAATAGTTCCCATGCATACGCCAAATCCCCATACATTCATTAGCGTACGGTGGTATATTAGCGCAATGTCCAAATGTTTATCGGGACTAATAGTCACAGGACACCCAATACTTACATCCAAAGGCATAGTATTGTAGACAAATACACACCTGCTTGAATACATATGAGGAGAGATAACTTATCAAGAAGTCCAAGTCTCATTGGAAATCTAAAGATGGTCTCGGCAAATGAAGCAATATGTCGGCGTAGAATATTGCTGATGATATCCAATATAAGCCCACTGCTCGCTGCAGTATGTGGCCGGGTGAGCCAGCTGATTACTTCTCTTGTTGGCGTGGTTAGTGTTGATTGGCACATTCAGGGTATAAAACCTAGAGAGTGGCACTCTAATGACAGAACATTCCCACAGGCAGAGAATTACACCCGACAGCTCTGCCAATGCCTACCTCTACTCAAACGCCCTTATGGACAAAAAGGGAGCACATACTACAGCCCACAGTGGAGAAGCACACATTGCAGGGAGACAGGCAGAGGAATATTTTTCTACTGTTACACCGTGTTATTTACGGGGCCCGGGGTCAAATTAATTCTCCCTCAGCCACAGAAAACAATTGCCCACTTTACTTCTCGCCGCTAGGATTTCTCTCTTTTTGTGGTGGGTGTTTGTGTTTCTTTCTCTTCTCCCCAGTGCTAGGACGGAAATAAAGGAGCCACTGTGTACGTGTGTGTGTTTATGTCTTTTTAGATCCCATTCAGGGCTCTGTTTGCCTAGTAGAAGAATAGGCCTCTCAATTGCGAAGCTATTGATTTTGCTTCCATAATCACCGTCATTGGAGCTAACCGATTTAATAAGCATTCCGATAGAAACTGCCAGAGGCCATTTTCCGCGACGCCGAGTAAATGCACCAATGAATGCCTACCTCCCGTCATGCAACAGTCAGTAAATGCGAAAACGAGGCCATAGGACGTTAGCCGTAACCCTAACCGTGTTGATGTCGTAAAACAACTAGTTTGGGTGTCGTAAAAGCCGGCTCAATTGCCCAGCTGACGTGCGGCAATGTGTGCCTGCAAAATAGGAAGAACGATTGTTTTGGCATGGGCAGGAGGGGAAATGAATCTATAGATGTTTCCTGAGTGATATAGAGGCTCTATATGGGGCTGTTTGTTTACGTTCCCACTGCTATATATAGGCGGCGGTATAAGCGGTATAAGCCCTCCCATGCCTCACCAAAAAACACCTTGCAGGCATAATCTGTCAAAGCCGTGGAGCTTGAATATAGGGGCGACCGCAGCGCCGCCGGGCACTGAACGGGACGCCGCTGAATTATGACAATATGGAGAGCGCGTCCGGTGCCGACACGCTGCTCTGCCCCGCTGACGCGCGCCGGAACCCGATGCAACTGGCGGCTTGTAACGGGTTGGCGAATTAATGGCCGGCTGGCGGATTACACCTTGTGACGGGTGATACGTTTCGCCCTTTCCCCGCGCTGTGCGGTCAGCTGGGCGCAGCGCTCAGCGATCCTGGTGGCTGGGCAAGCGGACCAGGAAATAAATTGATGAACTCCTTCTGCGGCCATTATGACCTTGCAGCTAACACCTTAAAGAGGGCATAAAGGAAGGGGTATATTAGCCGAGACGACGGGCATAATCTATATTGATTGCAGCAAGGTATTCCATGTAAAGGAAGCACTGACACGCTGAGGGTAAGTTGGAGAAGGGCAGAATGATATCACCTCTTTGGTTGGTAGAACACTATGGGGTATTTAAAAAAAATTAACCTAACTTGAGATTGGAATACTCATATCAGAAGTACCTCAATGGCTTTTTTCCTCAATCTTAATTACCCACCACAAATTCAGATTCACCATCTCTGATATTTCACAGCACGCATATATAATTATGCTGTCATTCCTCTCCCAACAGTTATACAGTCCAGTTTATTTTAGACCAGGACTCAGACTCTGCACCGATGTACACACAATTATATCATCTGTGCATCCAGGTCAAGTCTCAGTATGAGTGGCCATGTCAGCTAGCAGTGTGTGTATATGTGAGTGATTAGGTCAGGATGGGGGAGCAGCTCCGTATTCAGGGCAGGGAGCTGCTCACAAGACGGATGTGAAATCGGAGACTGGAGAGCAACTCACGCTACTAGATACCTCCTGCCTTCAGACGTGCTGACCAGCAGGTCACATTGTAACGTACAACCACAGGCCGCATATTGTACAGCAACCTTATGTATGTGTGGTTTTAACGTGCGAGACGTGTACTTCAGAAAAAAAAAGTAAAAATGAATTGCGATGGCGTATACATAAGCCTGATAACAATAATATAATAATGTATTCAAATGTGTATCTGAATAATTATGATATCATCCACACAGCGATTAAGAGGAACAGTTATAAGGCGAAGGCGTGAAATTGCGTTTTACTAGCTTGCAGCAATAGGAAAATTTGCGATTCAAGGAAATTCTTATCAATAAGAACTTAGTGACTGTATGGCTTTTTGTCTATAATTATCATCATTACCATTTAATAGAAAACTGATGTATTAAACCATAAATCCCATCCAAGAGCTAGTTCAGGAATTAAAGCATTAAACATTCTTTTGCAGGACAGATCCACTAATGAGGTTTCTCTTGCATCAAACTGATTTTTCACACGTATAATTTGAATCACTCTAATTATCAGTCTCTAGATACAATAAATGTAAAATTCACTTGAAAGAAGTCATAAAGGCTAAATGAAAATATACGAGAAATATAATCAGGTGATATACCTCATCTCAAAGCAGCTGGACCCATGAATAAGATCAACTTAGATATACATTTAAGAGATAAATCCATCTAAAAGCACCAATGACAAATGGATGTCGATATGTTATTTTCTCATTACAAACGGCACAGCTGAATGTGGCCGTTTTTATGGCAAAGTGCTGACATTAATTTGTTCTGAAAGGGAAAGTTTCTTCCTTCAATGTGAGAAAACACCAGCATCAATAATTTATTGTTTCTCCCATATCTAACATAAATAAGGTCCCCTTTGATATGGGAGGCCGAACACTAAGTTAATTCCAGAAAGTCAATAATAACGACCATAGACAATAGCGTGGTGTCCGCTGCCAAATGATATTACTACCGTCCTTGATATATCCATTACTAATTCATTGCACCTGCCCCGCTTAGCCCTTTAAGGATGGCATAATGCCTTAAAGCAACATTGGTCGTCATGATACACCAATGCAGCCCCGGAGAGTAGCTCACCAGAGCTGCATTGGTGCATCATCGCGACCCTCGAGTATAGTCCATTAACCCCGAGAGGTCGGAGCGAATGAAGGCCTGGCGAGTTACTTACTACGGATATATTCATGCATCATGCTAACAAAGGGCAGAGGGCACAAAAAGCATCAGACGACCCTTAAAGGTTTTTATGGTATGTCAAAAGGGGACTCCCCTCTACATTTATCATAAAATTACCAGGAGAGTCTCCTCTTAATTCGACCTACTTAAATTCATGCTTATAACCATATGTACGTAGAACACCATACTAGAAAACACGTTTTATAACATTCTATAGTACACTATACATCTATGTCGTGAACCTGAGCTGAGCTTGTTCGTTACATATTGTCAGTTTTCTGTGGTTACTCCCTTTCCGTTTACTTTATCCACTGTAGGGCGCTATATAGGGGTATCTATTACTAACACCTTAACCTAGTATCATAGTAGAAAGTCCGAAGACTTCATGAAACTGAACCTTCATATGGACAATAGCCTATCACAGTGAAGCTGTTCTTAACACTGTATACAGTTTCAGTTTCAATGTTTTTATTGGCAAAGAATGGTCAAAAATACGTTTTTCACATTCACCAATATTGTAAATTCAACATAAAATACATATACAGTACAAGTTGTGCAAGAAGAAAAGGTATGAATTATGCGTCGAAGTGGTCACCGTAAGTCTGATGTATAAAATGGACGTTCCATGAGGGAGGAAAATCATAGCTTTGTAGTTTCTAATGAGTAAGTTGTGAAACTATACTCGGTTATACATACATTGCGTTCGATATGAGTTAAATGACTACACCATCATTCATAACACTCATAGTATATAGTCGCAACTCAATCACACGCTAGCTGCCGTAAATTGGAGTTTTACTGATTTTCCAAACAGGAAATTTATATAAACTTACTACCAAGTAGGCATGCCGCGCTAATACCCTATATGGTCCTTTTACAATCCAATCACTTGAGACAAGACAAGAAAAGGTCTCTGGTCAGCTTGTGTTGCTGCTCAGACTCGAGTTAATGATACTGCACATACTAGTACCCTACACCTTAATGCATTTACAATGTATCACAAAGCGTGAGTAGTATATTTTGAGAACAATTTAACTTTATTTGGCGGGTTTTTTGATACACGAAGGACATTTGAAACAGTCCTCAGGCCAAGCCGAGTCGACTGCCAGGTGGAGATTTCAACTGCACGATGAATTTCTGAATTGAACTAAATTGCCATTCACTCTGAGACTTCAACACGTACGCCTGCTGAACAATGTATTAAGTCCCAGTGGGCAGGATACCCTGTATCCAGAGACCAACAATCTGGTACAGCACAGAGCCACCTTCCTCACGCCCTCAGCGCTAAGTCTCATTCCAGACCTGCTCCCGTTCCCTTTTCCAATTATCGAAACAAAGATGTGGCGATGAGAGTGGAACATGCAGCCATGGTTAGTTGTTTAGTGCCTATACATTACACTTACAGGACTACCCTCTCCAACCCCATACTGAGCCCCACCCCACCCCCAACTCATACTCCAGCCATGTAGCATAATCAGTGTGCTGAGAGTATCGAGGGAGGAGGTGCGTTCAGATAGAAAAATGGCTATAGAATGTGGATTGCGAGGTAATATAACAGTATTGTTCACAATAACACAATTCCCTAACATTGATCGCCCACAAGGCGACGTCTTCCATCGGCAAAATAGCCTACTTTTGTTCACTTCCAATTATCCGCTCCGACTGGCGATAAGGACCTTCAATCAGCTGTAAAATTGCACTTGTGTTTGGGCCGGGCCAGTTTTTGGGGCCCGGTCGAGCTGGACAGCAGTTATTATTTTGCTGCTTTGATGTGTTGGTTTTGCCATCCATCAGTTCTACCATGCCCCTCCCCCCACTTTCACAAAACTACCTTCATCAGATAGCCATGAATAATGGATAGTTAGCGCCACTGCCGCCTGCCGCTGGGAAGCAGCACTGTCGCCGCTAGGGATCATTTCTCTAGAGACTTGGTGCTTATTTTTTGTCGTCAGATTTGATAGAAGATGGTTTCCACATTCGGTAAATCACAGCCTGGCTGGGTGCGGCAGGGCCCAGGGCTATAAACGCCCCAAGGGTGTTCATCAGTTGGTTTCAATGTGTACTGGTGAGATGAATTATTTGGCCGTCACAGATGGATCGGAGATGTACTAAACACTGTAGTGTAATGGTGGTGTTACAGGAGATGTAGAGACTTTGTCAGACTTTGTATTGATGTTTCTCTGGGTGCTTCTCTGTGGTGTCTGGGATAGAGTTAGCCATTTAAGGACAGCATGATGCTTTGCTGCATTGTGTCCGTTATCGGCCTGATGCCAGAGTTGCATTCAAGCATCATGCCGACCTTATGGGGTTGATGAAATCCGGAAAGGTCAGCATGATACATGAATGTGGCCCTGGTGGGTAGATTCTCTAGGGATGCATTCATGCATCATACTGATGAAGAGTATATCACTTTAAAGTGCTATGCGGCCCTTAACGCACGTGTAAATCTCCGACTGACTATACTGATTGCATTAAATGGGATCCAAGGACAGAAGTGTCTCTGTGGTTGGAGTCACGATTAGAAAGTGTACTCTGTGCTGCAATCTATCTCTAAAGATACGGAGCCTATTTGTTGACTTACTTTGATAGAATTAATGTCTTTGAAATTGGATTTGTTGTACCAATCTACATTCATCTGTCCACTGCAGTAGATCCTTGTATGGTTAAAAAATGAATATTAGTCACCTGATTGCAATCTGCGCAGCAAAACGCGTCCTCGCCGGATAGCAACCCTTAAAACATTTTAATTACTTGTAGATCAACTCATGATAATGGTTGACAACGGTCGTCCAAATCAGTCAGTAGACCATGATCTAGTTCGTGGTCAATAGGATAAAACATACAAAGTGACGTCAACTTTCAGATACTAGCTTATATATAATTGCCTGAATCAATTGCTTACTGTATTGAAATGATCATCCAAATATGATACATATGTAATAAAATTATGATATATGATGTTGGCAGATTGCTATATATTCGAAAGTGAAGTGGGTAAAGATAAACATTAGATATGCCTATAGTATATGAAGCATGCAACATGTGTTCTTTCTGAGTATCTCTCTGTGTATCACGATTATACTGCTCTCAACCGCTCAACCAATACTTGGCCACATAACGCTTTAATCCATCCTTATGTCATGACGATGCATGAATACAGTCATGGCGAGTACTCACCATGACTGCATTCATGCATACCGACCCTTTGGGAATGTATCAACCACATTAGGGTCAGCGTGATGCTTGGGTTCAGCCCTGGCGAGTTACTGGCATCCGTCACCATAAATCACTATATCACCCTTAAAATAATGTTTAAAACTCTACCTCTAACTTGACTAATGCTGTAGAGCTTCGTGATTTAATATTCAGACCTATCATGTGTCTTACTATGCACTGCAAAGCACAAGAAATCCACCCTGAATAGTACACAACTGACGCCTCACCACAGTAAATATGGACTGAGCGATAAACGGGGGAAAGTAAAACCCGGCTGGGTGTGATTTGTAATTAAAGGCGGCAGAGACAGAACGCCTTTCACCTATAGACAAAAATCCACTTTAATCCTTGGCATTAATCTACTCTGAGGTCTGCGGATTAAAAGAAGGGATTAACCACGGCTAGGAATGAATCTACGTGGGATGAGGGGGCTGGTGGGTGGTGGCGGGGAGGTAGGCAGGCAGGCTGAGCACGGACGTGGGTTACTTCCGGAACTAGATAAGTTCTTAGACAATCGATAACGGATCGTGTTTCCAGCCCACCACCACCGGAAACTAGAGCATTGTGGGAGTGAACTGATTCCACCTACCCACCCAACCACGTACCTCACCGCCCCCCCCCCCCCACCCCCCACATCCCACCACTTGTGGGCCGTCTGTGGAAGTCTATATGTGAATACGAAACTGACGGGGAATTGCGCTAGGGTTCTGTTAGCGAATACGAAACAATTTCTAGGAATGCGTCGGGTGGCTTGGAGATGGTTTCAGGTTGCTATTGGGATGTTTTTCTCTCAGTACGAGCTGTAGACAATGCTTTCTTGGAATGATAGAGGGTGTGTGGCTATGGCAAAGGAGTAGGACGTCAATTGAAACTACTTTGGAGTTGATTCTCTTGAGGAAATGAATATCAAAAGAGCATGTCACACTGGTCAGGGTAAAATGGTTCTGAATGCAGAAGTATATTATGTATTCGAGGACAGCAGTTGTTTTCTGACAAGTGTATACCTATAACCTTATGTTAGGAGTTTCAAGGCTCAGTATGGCTCATATGGCTTATTCTTGAGTTATACTAAAGGATATTATATTGTACTGTATTGGAAAAGCCAAATGTCTGTCTTTGTTTATCCAGACCTCCCCCCACCCCTCCCCACCCCATACAATCCCCCCTCCCGTTAACCGCTTTGGGACGGCCAAAAGGCTTCTGTCCAGCGGGCATTTACCTTCAGGACTTCTGCAAACCAATTGCCTGTACAAGCCGGCCTGAATCCATGGCTACAGTGCCTGAGTGTCGACACGCAATCTGCCTGGGCCCGAAGGTCATCTCTACCTATGTAACTGGCATGGGTACAGCAGAGAGCATGTATTTTTCATTGTTTAACCTACGGAGGGCGGCGGGGAGCCGACCAAAGGCCACCAAGACTGCCCACCCACCCCCTAAGGCGGTCCCTGCCCCGCACAGGGGAGGATCCAATTCCCCGGCCTACCGCCGCAGCCGGAGCGGTAGAGGGCAGGCTTGAGGTAAACTCTGTCTCAGCTGATATGACAAAGACAAACTAAACTCTGTTTCTGGCGATGTAGTCATTGTGATAACGTACTAGCCATTGTGCTATATTTCATCAATAGTGTATGTAGATATTATTATTTTGGGGAATGCCTCTGACATGCATTGGTCAGGAAACAATTGTGTAAGCATTGGTGACATATATTATAAGGTATTTGGAACTTGATAATGCATATTGCTGCGCAGTTACATTTCTTTTGGGTATTTATCAGGCCAACATAACCAGTGGCCTTTAAGATGCAGAATTCAAAAGACATCGGAAACATCACACATGCATTCCTGTTTTGATCGTTGCCAGCTATGTAAAGACTGAGACATAAAAAGACGATCTAATTCAATCCAGTCTGGACACGATTTAGAACATTTCTATTTCATCCCAAGTGAACGTGCTATCTGTTGGATTTAATAAAAGTCAGAATGGTGATGCGTGCTTTACTATAGTACTACGAATACACAGCCATTTCTCTCTCCCTGTCTATTTCTGTTAAAATGATGGGTAAATGGCACTTGTAATCTACCATGTAATATTGCGTAAAGGGACTCATATACAACTCTCCCTGATCAATAACATAAGCTTCTTATAATCCCATAGGCTTCTTATAATCTCTAGTGTTAGATGACATATTTGTTTATTTTATCACTTGATTCAAAAAGATGTACAGGTCAGTAAAGCATATAGCTTCTCAAATGTTCATGTATACATACACCTACTTGGAAACCAATTGCTGCATTTAGTACTTGTATTGAGTATAAATGCACTGTATAACTCTATAGATTACAACCGCCAGGGGTATTAGAATGTTTGTATATTCCCAAAGGTATAACAAAGTTACTGCACTGGTAATATATCAAAAGCATAGTTGGCTTTTTCCCTACACCGGGACATAGATAGAATCTATTAGATTGGTATAAGTGGCTCCCAATGCCTGGGGCGCATGCCCGCCCACCATCTAGTCCCCAACAAGCAGGGCCAACTTGGCAAGATGAAATATCAATTTGACTTAACCTCAACAGCGCAGAAAGACCCAAGCTAATGAGGTCGGCCACCTTTGACCTCCTAAAGCCACATCTACCCCTGGACCTGGCATGTTCTCCTGCCCTGCCTTCAGTTTCCATTTCGCTGTGTGCCCAATGCAGTACATGCCAGTCGGCATGGACTTTGGCCTATTGATCAGGGGCATACCACAGTGGTTCTGTGTTTACCATTGGGCCCCACCCCACCCACCACAACCCCTCAGTCTGTTGGGGTGTTTTTCTGGGGTGGAGCACGAGCCAGGAGTGTGGGCGGTTGAGGTTAAGGTGGGTAGGAGGGAAGGAGGTCAAGTTCATTTTTCGGCTGACACTCTCAAATATTGCCATTGCTTTGTGCCACCATTGCTCACACAGCTGCATTGCACCTGAGTTGCTTCCTTAACAATTGATTTGGGAATGCTTATATTCATTGTATTTCTATGCCTTCTATGTTCTGTCCCAATGTTTTGTCCAGTATCAATATCATGCAATCTACCTTAGACGCTATGATTGTTCATTTCTATATATTGTGTATGCTTCAATATCGTTTCCCTCATTATGTGTATTGATGGTACATACAGACCTCCTGTCCTCAGTGATCATGTCTTGCCTTTCTCAATGTGACAATGCTATCTGATTCCTCCTATAGCTAATGCCCTGATACTGTAACCATCTCTATGAAACCTCCTCTTTTCTATATCTATGATGGACCTAATCAGTAGCATTATGTGGTTCCCTCCCTGTGTCTGCTCGATAATATTTCCTTAGATTTTCACCCCAGACACTAACCCCTTCACCCTTCCGTGCACCCAGCCCTAGCCTCCAACCCTCCAGGGCCTTGGACCCTCCAGGGCTTTGGGCCTGGACCTATCTTACTAGGCACAAGCCACTGGAGAACCTGGTTCAGCCCTTCTTGTCTTAGACCTGGATCTCGGCTTCTTGCAGCCGCTGGCCACTAGAGGCACGCACGTCTAAGGATGAGTCGGCAAAAGCCAATCACCTCCCCTTCTTATCGGCAAAATGAAAATGTCTGCCGACCAAAGCGACCCCAACCGGCCATGTATTGTATCAAATATGCATGGCTCATAATATCAGATGGCACGGCCCCAGGCCTAACCGACCTGCAGTGATATGCTCTTTCTATAAGGGGCAGAGCTGATGTGAGCAGCTCAAAGACGCCCAGCATCTCTCCTATTCCCAATAGCGTCTTTCATAAGAAAGAGGCAGTTCATACTAACCAGGCATGTACAAAGGTGTATACTGTACTTCCTGTTGAGCTTCAAACAATGGGGAAGGAAGCCAGGCCTAGGGCGTCATGAAAGCAATGGGATGATTAGATTCTCTATGATCATCACAGAAAAGAGGTTATTAGTAATTGACTGAAACACTAGAGCCAATCATTTCTTCAATCGTGGGCAGCACTTGACATTTTCTTGTGTTTAGCCTTTGAGACTTATTAAGAAAATCTAAGGTGGATTACTGGCATGATTCTACACGGGCAGGAGAAGTAAAAGAGCAGCACTCGATTGCTCTAGATCTTTAGAATGTGAAGCTAGACTGGCAAAGAAGTGACGCCCCATCTGTTTCAGGGAAGATAGCGACTATTAAAGGGACTGCGGTGAAGATAAAACTGACACGGCCTCGGGTGGAGATGGAGGGGGACAGCGGCGACTGTTCCTGGTGAGTAATTAACTTCCCAGAGGAAGGACCGAATGGTACCGGCCAACTTGACGGTTTTTCAAGATGGCGGCTATTCGGCAGGAGCAGTGGACTCGTCACCGTTGCGGACAGTTTGTGATTGAAATCAATACCCCCTCCCCTACCTTCCCACTTCCACCTCCTGCCCAAAGTGCAGAGGCCACGTTGAATAATGCTAATCCTAGCTAGGTTTTGTGCGCACCTTCTGGTGCCTGTGGTTTGACTCCTACCTTGGAATGCTCTAACGAGGAGACCGTCAAAAGGAGGGAAAAAGGACACAAGGAAAAAAAATCAAAGCTAGGCCACATAAGTGGCCATGGCAGCCTAGCCAGGTGACTATTTATGTTGTGGATCAAAGGATGAGTGATATGTGTAGCGTCAAGTGGTGCCCGACCACAGCTTAATAACCCTTTATGGGCAGCATAGTGCTTTAATGTGCTATCCATTTGGTCGAGATGATTGATGAGTATGTCGCCAGGGCTGCATTTAAGCATCATTTAGACCCTGCGGGATAGATGCATTCCCAAAGGGTCGGCAGGATTCATTAATGTAAGCCCCGGTAAATAGACGTTGTCCCTGGTTAGATGCAAACATCATGACGATACAGCAGATGACGCATTAAAGCACAGTGCGGCCATTAAAGGGTTAATGATCCAGGTGAGCGAGGGAGGGGGGAGGTTGATCCTTGTGGCGTTGGATCATTGGCAGGTAGTTGGATCCCAGGGTGGGTGTGCCTCAGATCCCAGGCGCCAGGTGTCTTTGACGTCAGGAGGACGGCGACCTTAAGGCTTGTTTGTATTTCACACTCCTCCTGGGTATTAATCGACCTTCACCGCCAAGGGATAGATCCTACAGGAGGAGGTTAATGTCGTACTCAAACATCCCAATTAGCAGGCTAATTTCACCTGCAGCTTAATCGTTTTCATCTTTTTCATGGGACTTCTGAGAGACTTGGCTTTGTCTATTATTATTTATAAAACCACACAAGCAACAGGCTTAACTAGACACGGTAGATTGTTACATGCGCATATTGCGTGGACAGTGTAGTGACCACATTGATCTCGTCAAATGCGATAAAGATGTCAGGGTTGTTGGAAGAGGCAGTTGAGGGGTATGGTGGTCCCCCAATTCTAGACATACATGTATCGGGGGAGCAGATCACCCAGAATTATGGAAATGCTATAAGACATTGAATTGGTTCCCTATAAAGTTTTGAACCCCATTATATGACATAGTGAACTTGGCATTTTGACCTGAAACAATACATCTACATTGTGGAAAATTCCATTGGAGCACTCTTCCAAATCATGGTCATTTCACACTTAACTCCTAAATAATAGACAATACACTCCTCTCGGGAACAACGGTCTACTTCTAAGGGTTTCCAAGACTAGCTGACCCCTGGTTAGTTAATTACATAATGAGGTATTGATTTACCTGGGCCCTGTCTAATTGTGATCTAACCAGGCGGGGATGGTAATGATTATGCATTGTTGGAATAAGCTATTCATCATCATCATGCACTCAAGGTAGATAATTAGATGAAAACCCCCTAACTATTGTGATGTGGGGAAGTTGCTAAATCCGCCTACTCCATACTAATGTGTAAGCCTTGTGGGAGTGTCAACTTGGTTAAAAAGGAAAATGGCTGATTTTGATGGAGGATCTCTTTTTGAAGATAACAGGTGATTAGCTTGATCGGAATAGGGCTCTAAACGAACTAAATGATTAGCTGCAATAGATCTGACAAAAATCTATCAACCAACTGTAAACCTTGTTGGCACTGAAAAGTCCAATTGGTCTTATACACTTGAAATCAGGGTGAATAGCATTTATTTATATATATTCTCTATTCCGACTATAATTTAACTTTGCAATTCTTAAAATAACATTGTCATGACATATCGAATCAAAGGCTTTCATACATTTCAACACATCGCAATCTGTGATATGTAGGTTAGATATACGTGTGTGTATTTAACATGGCATGCCTGTAGGTACCGCTGAAATGCAATGCTAGAAAATAACCCAGCTCTCTGAGTCTCATCTAGCCATAATTGAAGTATGAGACACTCAATCGATAACATAAAAAGCTCTCCATGTCGTGTTATTACCCCTCCTCAGCTTTCATCTGTATATCTACCTGTAACATAAGGTTAACCGTTGTACCCTTGTATACACCATCATTGCCAAATACTTATTCTCCACAGCATATACTATTCAGAATTTATGTTCTGGTATTTTTCAAGGAAAATGTCTATGACGGCAGATCAGATAATCTCCGAGCCAACACATATTAATTTACTAACAGATGACATTTGATTCAGATAACAAAGAGAAAGATAAGATTTTCCAATTATCTATTCCTCTTGAAAGGGCTCTGATGTGGCAAAGGTCAGCGCTACATGTAGACACCTCAACTTTATGAAGTTGGGGTTCAATAAAAATCCATCTCATGTTATCATATTACTTTGGAGAAGAAACAAGAATACACTCCTTAATGCTTTCACTGAACATGGCATATGCTCTACACTAAAGCACAGCATTCTTATAAATAACCATCTCGTCTCTGTTGCTATGGAGACAGGATCTATTCATGGTGGCCCTTTAATAGACAATATGACATGTTTCAAAGGACCTTCACAAGATTAAACTTCACAAAGATTTCATTGAAACTGACAGGTCTGCAAAGGGAGAGCTGGCATGCACAAACAATAATGAACAACAGGTGGGGTGATCAGTCATGCAGAGGGTATCGGCATATTGGCTCTGTGTTCATTGTCTTCAGGTAAAATGGCAGGTGAGTGAGGGAGGTTTGCACCACACCCATTGATAAGCCCATTCAGGACAGCATAATGTTTTAATACATAAGGCTACAATGAATGGGTGCAGCCCCGGGGAATCTACTGGACATGGCTGTATTCATATAATCATGTCAATATTGGAGGAGTGTATCAATCTAATAAGGTCAGCATGATGCATGAATGTACCCATGACGTATAGACTTATGTATCAAGCAGCCCCGTAGGTCGGCATGATGCATGAATTCAGCCCAGGTGAGGAGACACGAATAGAATCGCCAGGGCTGCATTCATGCATCATGCCGACCATATCATAATGCATTCTAACACTATGCCACCTATAACGGCGTCTGTATTACACCTGAATTCACCAAGCTAACTGTCAATAGGATTTACCTGGCTCACCTGTCACCTCCCTATTATAGCGCCGACTAATGACCATGATCTATGTCAACACCTGGAGAGCCCATACTCTGATGCTCTTTGTGGGCAGAGAAGATGTCTGTTCAGACAACACCGGTCTGGCAACTAACCTTGAAGACGAGTGAACATCCACTGTACATGGTTATTAGTTGTACCAACTGTAGACACTCAAAGATCCACAATCTGTTTACTTTTCAAATTTATTAACTAGAAGGACAAGACTAGATATTTAGATCCCACTTGACACATTTTGATAATGTAAGTTGTGTTTATCACTTGGATTATTCACAGAAAGGGGGCTGCTGTTACTATTCCTTACTGCTCATATCCTGACAGTTTGGCCTTTACCATCTAGGATTCCCTGTATTTATGGGACGCATCATACCAATATGCAAAAAGCTTCTCCCATTAACTTGAGCCTGCGCATGGGCAATAACTGAAGCTACCTGTCACCCCGGCCTTGTTAATGTTATCCTTCACAAGAAGCAACCTATGACAGTTTATTGTATTTATCATTACTGTAGAGAAGGCATTATGTACATGTGTACGGTGAAATAGATATTGGGATCATTGTTTGTATCATAGACAGGTGATGTACATGGTTAATGTATTTTATACGGGAAAACAATATACAAAGAATGGACATCTCCCTAATATCAACACAGAAAAAGGACGCATTCTTACTCTCTTTTTGAAATCGGGGTTACCAAAATGTCGCCAATATGACGCTCTTTCTACATTCTCAAAGCCACTACTTTAGAGAGTCGGTTAATCCTAGACTCTGCATGGGGCATAATCAGGTAATGTTGGCATCCGGAGGAGTGTAAAGTATTGTCTGTATTTCTCCCAAAGTCTAGTATTTTCTGTTGAAGGGAATCAAGCAGTCTTAATCACTGAAACTCAAATTGCCCTTTCCCACGGCTACCTTAATGAGGAAAATATTTGAGAGGGCGATATCCGCAGATACTTCGATGTGGCAATAGCTAATGTTGCAGGAGTGCACTAGTAAATCAAGAAAATAAACCCAAATCGGTACGTCCTGATTGTACGCTGAGGCACCTTTAGTTACACTAGAATCAATAGCCCTCACTCAGGGGTTGTACCATTCCCCCTACTGTTGCCATACTGTACAGTTAAACCTTCATGGATAGCATGTTGCACTAAGGCATCATTCCCCAAAGCTTGGGCTCCATTGGTGCATCATGCCGACCCTTTGGGAGTGTATCAACCCCCTATGGTCGCCCTGAGACATGGATACAGCCCTGCAACTAGACTGCCCATGGCTGCACTGCATTCATGCATCATGACGACCAAGGATATGGCACCTGAAAGCAATCTTTAAATGGTTAACTGTCCTTCCCAATCAGCACCTTCTAACTCCAGGCTCACAGCTCCGCCTAGATGACCCATTACCCAGCAGCCCCCCCCCCCCCCAGCACCCAGGAGGGTGACAGGGTAGGAAGGGGACTCTTTCTTGACCATTCAGCCTCCAAGCTCAGGACTATCCCTTAATTCCGGCCCAAATCTTCAGCTAGATCCCCCTCAGTCTCCCTTGGGGGCGTTTGGGGTAATTCCAATGGTCAACCCCCCAATTATCGCCAACTGCTGGGCAGTGCTAGTGATTTCCAATGGTGGCGGCCATCTTGGATCTTGACCGAGACGCTTCGGCGCTGGGGGATCATCTCTTGGTGGCGACTGGGAGCATTAGCAGCCGCGTGGGAAAGATCTATCTTTGATGTTGGTTCCACCTGGTGCCAAGAGAGGTCACTTTTAACGGATCCCCTCCCCCGCCCATCCGCCACTCCCCAGAGAGAGGCTGATGAGCATGCGCACTGGTCACAGCCTAATGGCCGACAGTGCTGCCACCTCTCGGGGAGGGCGTTGAATGTCAGGTGGCGAAGGTTCCCAGAGGGCCCGTTCAGGAATAAACACTGAGGACACGGGGCATTTCTTCTCTTCTTTTTTCTTGCAACTGTTCACTACTATACAGACACTGTTGAATTCCCACAGAATCTCCACCGAATGAAACATACTTTACATTCGATATAATCTACCTGCCTGTGTGTATTTAGAACAGTAGTATGTATGCTACATGCTATTATATTCCTACATAATTGTATGATTTAATGCCAAGGGAAGTAAGTGGAGTAGAATGGATGTAGAGAGAGTGGAGATGGGCCGCCCGTTGGCACAGATTAACTCTGATTAATGGATTAGGTTGAAGAAGGCACAACACGACAAAGGTAGAGAGATACACAAGATGATGCACCACGAAGGACACCTCTCCTTACAGAACAAGACAGACAAACAACACATTGATCTGCTAGGAGAACTCAGGTATAAGAGTATGATTCATCTTGACCTTTTAGTTCTTTGATTTTCGGAGGATACAATATCACAAAACAAACACGAAGCATTCGGAAATGAGAGTAAAATTGATCGACGTAAGCTTCCAAGAAAGTGAATGAGTGCGGAGCGATGGTTGAAGATATATATATTTAACGTACAAAATGCATCTCACATAACTAAGCTATACTTCTTGGTAGTTAGAGAAGGCAGGAAAGATGATATTTGGCAGGGTGGAGCCGCATTTAGGCGAGGGCAGATCGAAAAGCAATCAGAAAGACGCAACGTTCTGTCTATCCAACAGGAACCCGAGAGGGGCCACAAGAGACAGCGAGCTGAGATCACAGCCCAGATCTCGGGCCGCGAGATCACAGCCGAGGCCAAATCCAAGATGGCGGCGACGTGGGTCCTCCTCAGAGTGGCTGACGTGCAGTGGAGGTCTGCCGTCGTCATCCTTCATCTCGGATTTCTTCTCGCCGTCAAGACAGAGGCTGGGGCTGGTGGCAGTAATTCGCCTAATGGCAAAGTTGGCCTCACAGACTATACAGCGGGGCGCTAACTGATCAGCAGGGGCTCTGTGGGGATTTGTGATGAGATGGCCCCTGGCTGTCCACTGCCTTCATCATAGACAGCCACCCCCGACCTTCCCTTCTCATATTGGCAGCCTCTGTGTGCACCCTGCATACAGTCTCAGTAGGTGGGGCCTCCATGTATATATGTATGTATGGAGATAGGGCCCTCACCCTGGAGGAGAGTGCCGCCATGATGGATTTTGACAGGATTAATATGGACATATGTAGACAGGCATTGTCATAAGCTGCACTTCGCTGAATAGAGAAATCCCTCATCTCGGATTACTGCATGGAGAGGGTCTTATCTTCAGGAAATGTACACATCTGTGTCCAGCTGTCTTATTTCTGTTCCTATACGATAAGCAGTCCCTGTGGTGGGGCTTAAATGTGATGAGGCGTCTTTTTATAATGATATCTAGGTATTCCCCACAAAGAACAGTAAAGTTTTCAATTTAATCCCCACACCCCTCATATTTTAGTAGCTTGCACTTCACTATTTATAATAGTCTTTGTGGATAGAGAGTCTGAAAACGACTTAGAGAGAGGCTTTAGGGACTCAATTCTTGACAGAGCCAACTTAGGGGAAGGTTCGACTTGCCTTCGTGCGCATGCGCAGTCAGATACTGCAGTCACGTGGTGCTGAAGGAGGGGCTCGGATGATGGCTTATCTATAGGGGGCGCCCCTAGCAACCTTTCTTGGCTGCCCCCTGAGGCAAGGATTTTGGCTCCCCGAACCCCGCTTGTAAGAAACGCAGAGTGCTATAATGTGGTATTCCCCTGGTCGTCATGATGCATGAATGCAGCACCGGTGAGTGTACCAGCCAGGGGTCCATTCGTGCATCATGCTGGTCCTGCGGGTTCGATGTATGCACTCCCACAGAGTCGGCATGATGCATGATTGAGAGCATGTATGTATCATGACAACAAAGTGCATAGCAGATTAAAACAGCATGCGATCCTTAAAGGGTTAAGGTACAGCATCACCACACCCATCCTACCCCCTCCCATACCCCCACCACTCCCCCAGCTCTCTGGGATTCAGGGTCTACCCATGGGGCAGCGGGGCACCTATCTCCATCCCAATGGTCAATATGTTCCCTTCACCAACCCCCGGGCCCAGCAGGCCATGTGAGATTTTCTTTCCATTAATAATAAATCCCCATTAGAAGGGGGGCTTTGATCATGCTGCGGCTTGGGAGCTGCGTCTAATGCATAACCCTCAAAAGCTTAGCGCCATCACCCATCCCGTGGTGCATTTACAGGTCAGGTGACCGCCCTGTTTAGGCATGCGCCTTGAGTGCAGTCTCAGAGATCTAAAGGTTTGTAACAATTCATTTAGAGTCCTCACTATTCGGTCATGTCCCATGTGAGAAGGTTGAGATCACTATCAGTTGCTTTTAGACGTCTGTGAAGTATTGTAAAGGCACGTTCTCATCAGTCTATAGTAAAACTTTGCTGTACATCCCATTACCCTTTAAGCATTAGTTAATGCCTTTGACTTTGCACGCTGTTTGATATTGTATAGCCTACTGTACCTAATCATTATAATCTGGGAAGGAAGTGGATCGGGAATATACATTTCATTTTATTTAAGGCTACGCTCTCACCACTATAACGCTTCACTCATTTCATATTGTAGGAAAATCACATTTAGATTATTTGTGAAATCTCGCTTAAACTTGAGGGATTTTATCCAGTTGTTCATTCTGACTCCAGTCATGCACAAAGAAAAGTGTGAGAGGCAATGGCCCCAAAACGAACACTGCTGAAAGTCAGGGACTACGTGACTGTTAGAAGGTGTGTGGGGCATTGAGCCCACTAAATGCCCGATGTGAGCATTTTGTGAGTCTTTTGTGGGCTCAAGGCAACTTTTTGGGCTCAAGGCCCCACAAGGTGCTCATTTTTGCGGCAATGACTCTCAGTTTTTGCTCTGTGCATTCTGTGTACTCACACTTCTAGCTGATGACCAGGGACATTGTATATATGAATAAGGGGACGGAGGTACCTCAGTGAGGCTTTAGACAGTAACCAGCATGTGGATGAGTGATCATGGCAGTGCACAGTGCAAGATATGGATCACAACTCGCAGTATTTGGCTTCCTTCTTTATGCGAATGTCCCCAGGTGTTGGGCCATGGGAGAGTGTGCAGATCCCGGGCTGCTTTTCCCATTAATCCATTCCATTAATTCGGGGCGGGCCCGGGGAATAAAGTGTTGTTGTTGCTGCAGTGTGCTCACCCGTTTGTGACCTGACTTTCCCATCAGAGCAAAGTCGTCTGCTCGTTCGCACCAAAACTAATTCCCAGCGAAAACACACCTTTTCGTTCCGCCAAAAGCTGAGGGCTTTCTTCCAGTATCAATCCCCAGCGTGGTAATACCGTCTATTGGTTCTGTAGTTGAAATATTGCAAATGGCCGATGTTGTGGGAGAAAATATGAGAATTCTGTGGAGGGTTTTGAGTGGGTATTTTCGTGGTGTGAGAGGAGGAGGGTGGGTTGTGGTCGGGCCTTGTTTTGTTTAACAACATGGGAGGGGGTGGTGGTTGGTGCCGATTCGGCACTGGCCCAGTGCGTCGGCAAGCCCTATTTACAAGACGTTCACGTTTGTGCTGTGTATCACCCTGCACCCCAACCACGCAGGTCCCAAACTCCCCCAGCTAGGTGCTCTGCCGTTAACCATTTAAGGGCAGCATAGTAAATTGATGCATCATGTCTTGTGAACGTTATGATGTCTGATACCATCCCGGTGATTTGCTTAACAGGATCATGGATACAAAAGGATAATGCATGTATGTATACAGCTCTGGCGAGTTACTAGCCAGTGCTGTATACATGCATCATGACGACCAATGATATTTAAGCAGTGCGCGGCCCTTAAAGGGTTAATGCCATCTCCATCCTACCCCTGCCCATCAGCCGGGATCACATAATCCCAGCCTTGTCATATGTCACAGGGGCTTGGTGACAGAGAGAGCTATCCTCCACATAGCCACGTCCTTCTGCACCCATCTGTCGTCTGTATCTGACATAACATCGTTATCAATCTAGATACATGTGTTCTATGCAGAAGGTAGAACTGTTAGACGTGTGCTCAATACGAGTAGATCTGCACAATTTTTCTTATGTGTTTTGTTTGCTATATGAATGTCTACTGCTTGTACAAAATATTTTTGTTTTGGAATAATGCACCTATCCTCGTAAAGAAATTCCTTAGATAAACTCTTTATGCTATACTAGTGATTGTATTTGGTCAAAAATGTATAGCAGTTTATCCTACTGCTTGTCCACGGTTTATTCGTTATAGCTAGCATCCGGTGATTTAACAACCAGGCTGACACACCAAACGAATGACATCATAAACCACAACACTATGGACCAACAAATGAAGTCAGGAATGAAGTTTTGAGGCGGTCGATGGTGTTTTATTTGATTGAGTTATTTACAGCTGTCGGCGCCGGTACACTTCCGCTCCCGACAGCCTCTCTGATTGCCCTCATAGCGGCCCAAGGTCATTGTCAAGGTAGTGGACATGTCAGCCTTTGGCGTCTATAAGTGGGGGTTTGACGGGCTGCCCTTTGCCCCCGCCGACCTCCACTTGGCTTAATGTGACATTGACATCACGCGGTCATCTCGCGAGAGACCACGTGACTGACGCTGGGCCAATCAGAGGCCGTAGATCATCAAGATGGCGGCCGAGGCGTAATAACATGACAAGATGGGTGCAATTTGGCGTCGGCCGAGGCCGTGCTGAGAGGCGCGCAAAGGGCCATCGGCCAGGGAGCATATAGCTTTATCTCTGCATATTATCAGCTCCCCTCATCTCCCTCGCTGTGGGCCTATCGTTACTCTTATCTCCACCCTTCGTTAGATCCCACCGTCATGTTTGCCGCTGCCTGGGCCTCTTTGCTGATCCAACTTCCAGCTATATTCTGTCCAGTCCCTCAGTTAGGTAGACACTGAACTGCGGTACAGAGTATCATTTCTATACGGTTGTTCTCACCATGCAAATTTGCAGTGTAATAATCTAGATATGGGATAGAGAGCTGGCCAAAAACCTCAGGCAATTCTTAAGGTACAATATGGAGGTCCCTAGATAGAATGAATGTATGTCGGAGTCATTAGAATCAAGTCCGCTAGTATTTGAAAAATAAAATATATATGTATGTATATATATATATATATATATATATATATATATATATATATATATATATATATATATATATATATATATATATATATATATATAGCATATGCAACTTATGGTCTATTTGAGTTTTAGTCAGTGGAGCCAAAAAGCAATACCCCTCCCTCCACCTCTACTCATCCCTTCCACTCAAGTTCGCTGGGGTAACTCCCATCTCCATTTTTGATTGGCTGTATCTTTTTTCCTCTCTGAAGTCCAAACAGGGCTCGATAACTAGCTGTGGATCACAAGCCTTCTCTGCCGTTGTGACTTCCCACTCCAACCGTTAATTAGCCCACTCTAAGTGCTCGTGCTATGGGGGAATTGCTGGCTTCAAGGGGAAAGCACGTCTTGATGTCTACTACCATCCAAATGTGAAAAACTGCAAAGAGTTTTATATGCGTTAAGAGTAGTATTTGCCTCTTGAAAAGCGGAAGAATATGGGTTGATACTGCATTGTGTGAATGCGTTGGTAGTACTGGTAGATTGGTGGTATTTAGGTTTTTCAAAGGGTAGCAGTTTACTTTTAATTGAGCCTTCCTCTACCAAAATAACATGCAGAAATAGTGGAGATTTCTTTCTGAAAAACTGATACCTGATGCAACAAGAATACAATTCAAGAGGATGCGAACTGGATGAGGAATGATTAAATTATTTGTAACATCCTCTGCGAGGATAAAAGCAATTCATATTGCCTCCCAGTTTCAAGTGGGAAAGTAGGGGCTGATTTTCAACTGGGTTGAAAATGCTTGGGTGTTTTACTAAAAGATATGATGGCAGGTGGTGATGGGTGTAGAACATATTAGCACTCGGTGTGTATATGTGGTGAGAGGCATTTGGTAACGCCTTGTGGCAGGAGGGAGGGGCTGGCATGTTGAGACCCTGTTGGCAGGCTGGGTGCATGGAGGGTTGGCAGCGGGCTATATTGGCCAGATCTATAGACCCACGCCGACTGTCCACCTGCCTCTGTTGTGGAGAGGATGGGCTTGGACCTGGGGTGGAGGGGGTGGTAAATATGGGTTGGGTGTGGTGCGGTGAGTCATACAGGCCCAGGGCACTCACACAGCCAGGCCGGAGTTTGCCCAGCCTGCGACCACCGGCCAGAGAACACACACTTAACATGTGGCGAGTCGCTGTGAGCTACTGTGAGCTGATGTGTGAGCTGCTCCGGGTCAGTTGACCTGCTCCAAGCAGCCAAAAAACACGGGCACAAACATGGATCTTTGATGTTATTGATGCAGTCAATAGCTGGGTCTGCAGTTGTAACTACACAAAGTTATTTTTTATTCAGTTTTTATCTGTTGTTGTGCTTGAGTTCTTCTTGATATTATTTCTTATGCTGCCTGAATCATTGCATCCTGGTTTTTCTGTACTGTACTACAAAGACTACGAAGGGGGCGTATTGCATGGATAGAACATTTAATTGGAAATGTCAGCAAGGTTGAGTTGAACGTCCTAGCATATTTTGCAGCTATCGCATTTTTCGTCTATATATGAGTCGTTTTAGTAAGATGATATTTACAAATCTATATTTAGGTGTCTCATTGCTTGGCTCACCATGTATACTTTTGCTTTTGTTCTAGCTTGAAATGATATGGTTTCATGAATTTGATTCTGACAAAAATAATGCAGACATATTGATGTTCTCGTTCATTACAATGCGACAGGGGGATGCACCTTAGACGGTACACAGTATAAGCTATTGTTACTTTACTAAAGAACTGTAAATCTGCAATAGGTGCTACTGTACACCTATATGAGAAGTGTAAAATTACAGTAGATTCTACTGTGTACCTACTATCAGGTAACTGATACCCTTCCCATTTCCAATTATAGTCTTATAGTTTATAACTGCACCATAGAGGACTGTTACCCCGTTGGTCATATAATCTGAAAGTAAACATAATGTATCAAATTGTTGCTACAAAAATACATTTAGTGGACAATAACATAGGGCTTCACCAAAAGAACTTTGAATGTCAGATGATTTCTCTTTTTGCGTCCCGAGGAAGACAAGTAATCTAAATAAACAGGAAGGCAGCTGGGAACTGAGAGGAACAAAACAAGGGAAACCCCACCCTCATTGGCACATTTTAAGTTGCAAAAGAGAATATCAGAAATAACTATTACAAATCGGAATCTGCAGGGACCAAATCATAAAATTGACCAAAATATATAATTAAATATAAAATAGCTAGACACTTTATGAAAGTCGTGTTCTTGACTTTGGCTCAAGATATATGTACTTTTGATTTTGATCTACCTTAAAATGACATGGTTTCATATAATTTTGTTCTTGACGTTGCGATCCATCATGTCTGATCATCTTTAAGCATACTCCTAAATATGGACAGCTCCTCAAGTGTATGTAGGGCTATGCTCATAAGTTGTAATGGTCTCTGGTACTGGAGGAGTTCTATTCCGCGCAACATGAGCTGCTCATTGAATCACTCGCACAGAGAGGAGCAAATCCCGAGTCAAACAGTCTGACGGGCACTTCTAGGACTTAACGTCATGTCAGCTTTTGTTGGGGTGTGGGTTTAGTATCACCCCCCACCACTACCAGCCTCCCACCCTGCCTCCCTACACCACACAAACACCCCATCCGACACCAGCACTGACCCACAGGTCGTTCAAAATCAGCTAACACAGAAATACACTCTTACAAAATCAGGCCTGGCCCTTTTTATAAAGTAGACAAGACATTGATCGTGGTGGCTTTAGCGTGGGGCGTCAGGGAGGGAGTAGTATAAGGATTGGGGGTGAGGTGTCAGTAGTGGGAGTGTCAGGACGTTTTAACCCTTTAAGGGCCGCATAGTACTTCACTATGGTATTCTATTGTCGCTGTGATGTATGCATCAATGCAACCCTGTCGATTAGAGCTCCTGGGGCAGGGCTACATTCACGCATCATGTCAACTCTTCGGAAGTGTATCAACCCCATAGGGTTGGTTTGCTGTTGGAATGCAACACTGGTGAGATACACGCAAGGGCTGTATTCATGCATCACGACGACTAAGGGTACAGTACAGTAAAGCACTATGCGGTCCTTAAAAGGTTAAGCTGTGTGAGGGGCGTGCCTGTCTCGGGGTCTTATATGGTAATTGAGCCGAGGAGGGACACGAGCCGACGTGGACGTTTAGGGCGCACTCACATGACGGCTGGAGAACCGATATCACTGTTGTCCTGTCAGATCTGTCTCCGCCGATAACCGCTGTGCTTATATCAGGCCTCCACGACCCCTGAGCCCGATAGATCCTAGCCCATGTCGCCCCCCTCCCCCATCAACCTTCTCACCCTCCTCACCCTCCACGGTGCCACCCCGCCCTTCCCCAGCCCACCTTGTATTTCTCCACCCCTCCACCTCCACAGCCGACACCGCTGTCTTGAAACGCGCGATCCCTGGGCGATAATTGGGGAACCATCGGAAAGCGCGGGAAATTGAGGCAAGCAGACGACATTTACAATGGCACTGCTTCCGTCGTGCCAGGGACGCATGCGCGTGTGGGGATCGGAGATGGCAATTAGAGCGTCCCTGGAATGGCTTCATCAATTGTTGGCTGCAGATTATGTTCTGTCTTCTTTTTTTGTCGAAATTCATTTAAGAAATTTCTTAGGTGCTCTAACTTTTTAACCAGGGACAGCCCACCCAGGGGGGCTCTTGTGGTCGCATGATTGGCGGCGAAGAAGGGATTGGTTGACCGCGCCGACTCAGCTCTGCCCTGGCGGTTCCGTCTCAAGAGAAAACCCAAGCAGAGCCGAATAAAAACCATGACACTCATGCCAGGCCGTTTTTGTCTCATGCAGTTGATGAATTTCATGTTGAACTTGTGGACCCACCTCCGAAAACACTCCAGGCCGCGGGCAATTAATACTCTTCCTTTTCAGCAATGGCCGGAGGAGTGCTTGTTAATCCATGCTTTAAAACCCAAGAGGTAAATCATTTTATCTGCTGTCTTTTCGGGGTAACTTAAACACTGATAATAACAATAGGAGCGTATCAAATACTTCAATCCCGTCTTATTTTACTTCAATACTTTTTTGATTTTAAGGCAAAACATGACAAATTGAAATGCGACGCGTATCCGCACGGTCTTCTCCTCTTTCATTTGACATTAATCGTAGACATTTTGGGCGTCCCATTATTCATCATAGGCGTTGTTTTCAGGGACGCTACACGCGGCCATTTTGCGTGACGTCATGACACACGTGATCACGAGCAGCCAATGAGATTAGCACGCTGCATTGGGTCCGGGTTGGTTCTAATGCGGCGGTTCAGTCAGTGTGAAGTATTATCGATGTAGCGTGGAGATAAGTCCTTTTGATTCTAACCAGAAAATACTCTAACTGTAGCCAGACAAGAAAGTGGGCACCGGGCCAGGGAAGCTAGCCTTCATCTCCCTTTTGCATAGGTGATGAATTGGAAGCTGATAAAAATATATATTACATAGTGGGCTGGTCTTTCTAGGGATGGGTTGGCTTTGATTTGTATGGTTATTTGAGCAGAGGTGCATTAGAAAGGATTTACTTTTAAACCGTCTGTAAAGCTTATATTTTGCAAGTCTATAGTCGTGTTTTGTTTGACATAGATAACTTAATACTTTATCAGTCCATGTAAATGTACTGTAGCGTTTTCGCACATAACAAGATTATGCAACTTCAAAAAACACTTGTTTCTCATCACCAATCTATGAAAGGCATGGCGAATATGATATAGGCTTTTTACAAACTAAATTCATATTTCAGTAATTAAGAAATCGAAGTCATTTCATAGTAGTTGATATGTCCGTTCTCTAACTCATTGCATTGCTGACAATATTTGCCAATATTTGTCATATAGGCCTAATCCCCATTGAAGGTGTGGCCCCACAACCAGGACTTTATATGTCCATAGAGAGATACGTCCTACCTTTATGTAGATCAGCTATGACAGGTCAGCATACTTACCTGAAACAAAACAAAGAGACATGGTTAAATACTGCCTAGTGAGGCAAAGAGACATGGTTAACTTAAACACTGCCTAGTGAAACAAAGACACATGGTTAAACACTGCCTAGTGAGGCAAAGACACATGGTTAAACACTGCCTAGTGAGACATTTAATATATCACAGTATACATATTCATATCAAACTGTTCTTGTGTGCAAAACGTGTTGAAAGCTCAATTTTGATAACAATACGTTGACGAGTAATATAATTAGATTGTAGTGCAAAATATGAATATTGGTAATGAGGTTCCTGGTGGGGGAAATGAGGGGCAGGGGGTATTACAGCTTTTAACACTAAAGTGTTGATAAATACACCATACACTGTATTAATCAGCCTCCTGACCAATTGCTCAGTTACAACTCCATTTCATCATACTTTAGAAGCAGGAAATAGTCACATAATATAACTAAATCCCCAATATCTCCTTTTTCCAAGTAGAAGCCGTTCAAAAGCAAAATTTATTTCCCTGAATATGCGTCCCTGTGGATTCGGATTGTTAACGGCCATGCATTGTACTGCATTAATAGCAGGAAAAAGCTTCTAACTTTTTTTTTACTCTTTCATGCATGCTTTTATGATAATATGTAGTGGGTGGCAGATTCCCCTGTGTTTCAATACAGCAGACAAAAGGTTTTGGCGCGAAACTAAATTTTGTTTCAGCGCGAAATAAAGCAGACGACAATGAAACTTAGTGAAACCGGCTCGTGTCACGTGACCAATTGGACGCACGATTCCTCCGGGCAGGAGCGGTCGTGCCCGGTCACACCGGGGGATGACACTGGAGGAAGATGAGAAGGGGTGGGAGGGGGTGGGAGGGGTGGAGGGTGGAGCCAGTCGGTCCAGGAGCCGCACCTAATAGAGTTAGGCCGCCCCAGAGGTTGATGGGCGGGAGTCGGCAGGGCGGACGGGAAGCACCAGCGACTGGCCGCATCGCAGCGTCCTGTAAACATAGCGGCCACCAGGGGAACCACCCCCTTGTCTCAGTAAATGCATTCTTTCAACTCGTAGATTGGCCAGGCAGCCCAGTAACTCAAAGAGTCCATTTTGGGTAACAGCGTTAGAGCTCTGATTGGAGACTGGAGGAGGAGGGGGCAGCAAGGGTTTGGGGTGAGTATAGTAGGGTGGGAGGGTGGGAGGAGGGGGGACTGCACTACATGCAGAGGCCAGTGGAGTGGTCAGTTGATGGGAAACCTCATCGTTTGGCTCTCAGACGCTGTTCAGGCAAACAGAGGCGTCCGGTGGCCGCCCAATCCGGCCTGAGTACTAGTCCTTACACCCGGGACCTCTCCCCCCTCCCAGGGGCCCCCTGATCCCCTACCTCTTATACCCCGGCCACAGATACTCCCCCTGCTGCGGGACTCATCCCAGGGGTAATGGTGTATAGATCCACATGGCCCATACGTCTAACCTACTCCAAGCCTTCACGCACGTCATGTATATAAACCACCTCTCCTTGGTATTCCTGCTCTTTAAATATTTAAATATACGTGACCCTTTACCATTACATCACCCTGATATATGAAAGCAAATAATACTTCAGTTCTCCTGTTTTATTAATGGAGGACATGTTGGTCACTTAAGGATTAGGTCTGTATAGTACTGCTAGTATAGTGTATGATGTTCCCAATTAAAGGGAATGAACTTCAACTCATTATACATAATTTCTACCATTTTAATCCTCACCCAATATTCACAGCTTTCCATGACTCATAACCTCATTCTCCCACACACCCTTAACACAATTACATACCTCTGAATCAAATCGAGTTCATCATTTGTGCCAACAGAGCTAAACTCATAAAGCCATGACCTGGGACATTTGTGCATGACTCAGCCTTTGATGTTTTGAACTACACCTGATTCCTTATGCTTACTTCAGCATATATTCTCTACCCGCAGTTTGTCATGAATCTCCTCTCATCATAGTCAGTAGTCTGATTATCCCTTTAGGAGCCATAAGGGTCCCTTCATAGTGCTTTAATGCCCTGTGTCATCATGATGCATTCATGCAACCCTGGCGAGTATACTCCTCATGATTGCATTCATGTATCATGCTGACTTTATTAGGATGATACGCTCCGGATGGATTCATGTATCATGGCAACAAAGGGCCTAGCGCTTTGTGTACCATGCTGGCATTAAAGGGTTAAGTTGCATTATAGCCAGGATATGATTACACATGATGAGCAGCACCTAACCCGGTGGTGGAGCAGCTCAGGGGTGGTGTGGCTGGCCGGGTAACCACGTCAGCAAACCCTGATGAGCATCTCTGTACCTACAGTTCCATCTGTCTCCTCCACTCCCCACTTCACAAATCTACCACCCACCGACAGCTCGGGAGCAGCTCGCCTGCCGCAATGGGCGAGAAGCTCATAATAAAGCATACACTGGGCCGCGCCTCACTGAGTTACCACCGTGTGGGTGTTGCACCCTTTTTTGTGTTATTTTTTGTTGTATATTTTCTGTGTTTTTTTTCTTTTTGCTGTTCTAGTGGTTATCAAATTAGTGAGTAGAGTTAATTAGCTCTCTGTTCTCATTAGCTGACGTCCGACCTATTTCCGTCGTGACGTAGAGCCGGGATGATCTGTCAGAACGAGGTGGGGAGACATAATGGGCAGGGCTGGCGGTTAGTACTTTAAGGCCCGAATAATGCTAAAATCTATTGAGCTATATGTCCATGGTCGTCTTGAGTCAGCAAGACTGCATCCCTGAAGTGAAGACACTTCTGAAAGTGTATCTACCCCCATGAGGTCGACATGATGCATGGAAGCAGCCCTGTCTGCTCGCCAGGGCTGCATCTATGCATCACGAGGACAAAGGGCATAAAAGGTAATGCACTAAAGCACTATGTGAGCACTAAAGGGCTATAACTGTAAAGGATGAGGACGGGGTTGCAAGAGTTGGGAGGTGGCAGGGGTGGTGCCTGCCCAACAGACTGACAATAAATGCTTCAGACGTCTAAGTCTAGAGGAAATAGTCGGGCCTCCCAGCATGGGCCTGATCCACTCTCTATCTTAAAGAATAGTGTCACTTGCATTAACCTGCCATTTGGACCATATTTAAAGGACATCAATTGCGATCTGGGTGCATAAAAGAGGTAACTTTATATTAAATAGAGAACCATGTCATTCTCACAAGATGCTGTACAAAGTCCTAATATATCTATACAAATTATGCCTGTTGTCTCACTGTTGTTTTAACAGTTCTTTTGATCACAATAATTGATGTGGAAAAAATGTCACCCATGTGTTAAACCCAGATGTAGGTAACGCATCATGTGGTATCTGATCGGAATAAGAGTAAGAATAAATAATCTCTAAATTGGGGCAGTGGTGCCACAGCACTCACTGGGCGTCGTTGGTGTGCCTCGTCCAGAGCTTATTGTACCTTATTGGGAGCTGGCCGTTCAGCAAGTGATCTAGGACCTGTTGCCTGCATGGTGTGTCTGATGTGGCAAAGTGTGCTATAAATAAAATAGAAAATACCACCAGGGACTGATGCTACACCCCCCCCCCCCGCACCACCCAAGTCTAACGTGACCCGGGGGTCAGGCTGACCCCTGTAGATCTTGGCTCGCCGAGGGCCCCACCAGTTATCCATAATAGATCACATCGGAAGTCGGGTTGGCCGCTTTTGACATGATAATGTAGATGGGATTTAGACGTGATGACGGGGGTTGTCACTAGGGGCCGCCTCGGGCGCTCTAACAACCATCCCACCTCGCTATATGGCTCTCTGCCTATCCCAGACCTTACCCCTTTTATATGCCCTCCCCCACTGCTATAACCTGACCTTGTCGGGTCCCTTTCTGTTCTCCCCTCATGTCTGACACCCATAACCTCGTGCTTATAACACCCAGGCACCCTAGGACCCTCCCACGACACCCATAACATCCCCCAACATCATTTACAGCCTATACCTCCTCAGTACTCCACCCCTTCTTCTCCCCCAATACTTCCCTCCAACATCTCACACTCTGACCCTGCAGTGTTCCTGTCAAGGTCATCTAGTAGTTTAATACCTTGAGGACAGTATATAATGCGTTGACATGTTATGCCATTTATTGTCATTATGTATGGTAGAAAAGGATTCCCATGGTGCATGAAAATAGCCCTGGGGAGTTACTCGCCAGGGCTGCAGTCATATATCATGACGACAAAGCTTACAGCATATGGAAGGACTTTACGGCCCTTAAAGGGTATAAGACATACCATGCTCACACTGCTGTCCTCTGCTCCCTTCTTCCAGGCCCCTTACGGGTAGGCTAAGGTGACGTGCTATAGTTGCTTATCCTCTGTGTACCTCTATGGCTATCACCCTTCTTATCGCCCACCCTACTTCCTTCTTTCCGCTTTCCCTTCAATCCGTCTCAATCCAGCACGGCAAAGATGCCATCCTCAAGCACAAATGACACAAATCCACATGCAATCGACCACCCACCACCCACCTCTTTTCCCCCAACTCCCCTCCTTGGTGTCCTCTTTTTTTCTAAAAGCTTCCCGCCCTTACCCCCCCCCCTCGGCCCCTACCCTAAGCCCATCAACACAATTCCAGCCCATGTCTACTGGCCAACACTAGGGCGTCACATTGCTTTGTTCCTCCTGTCTATAACGGTAATGGCTACCTCAGTGTCTAGTCTATAGGAAGCCTTACTATACAAAGCACATACCAAAATGACCCCCATCCTAAATCCATAACGCCACAGGCCTCATAAACTAGCCTCTGTCCCTTAATGATAAGATCTATTTTGCATCACCATCAAATCAATAATTTAAGCACTGTGTAGATAAGGGCCGTCTACAGCGCAATCTGGCAGCCTCCGATTTCAATCATCCCCCGTATAGCCATACGTCATAACCAGCACAGATTAAACTCCCCTTCCCCCACCCTTAAAAAGCCACACCATTAGAGAAGCAGGCAATAAACTTTCAAATTTCAATAAAAACGCGTAGTGTATCTACAGCAATGCCTTATATCTCAGCACTGTGATATTAGGATAGGCCTACTGGTAATGCCATGTTTAAGGTCACTGTACACAAACCTCCCTTCCAACCCTTCTCTGATGAGCCTCTCCCACGCTGAGAGACCGGTTACATACGGGTCCGTATTGCTCTTGAGACGCATGCGCCTCGTCTAAATGACTCCCACACTAGTTGCCATCATTGCACAGAGTCGTAGGAGGCGACGTTTCCGCTTCCGGTGAAGTCGCCTGGAGTAGGTGGGTGTGGGAGGAAGATGGGGAGTAGTGGGTCTCCCGCCACCAGCGCCCTCATCGGTCACTTAGCGAACTACCCATCCCGGCACTCAGCAGTGAGCTCCCCCTCTTCCCGGCATGCCCCTGTATGAGCAGTTCCCCGAGCAGCTCCGTCATTATCCCTAAGTCTAACCCTACCGGCCCCAACTCAATATCCCCTAATATCGTCCGGTCCAGCAGAGACTGGATTACTCTCATCAAAGACTATGGCCAAAGTGAGGGAGGAGGAGGGTTTTTCAGAGGGTGGGGGTCGAGGTGGGAGGACGGGAGCATGGGAAGACGTAGAGGTGGGCAATTACGTCCATGACGTTGCCGCTTTGTTCCGCTACCGTCCGCCAGGGGTTTTAATGTCATATTCAATACGGAAACTATGTGCGCCTGCGCAAGCGTTCCCCTACCATTAAATTCCGTTAGAAAGTAACATTCCCTCGCATTTCCCCTGGTTTAGGGCACAATAGGACGGGGAAGAATAGAGCAGAGGACGAGGACGTTCTAAGGTGGAGTGGGGTGGGAGGTCTGGAGTTGGGAGGCGAGAGGGGATAGAGTAAAATCTCTTAATTCCGGACAGCACCCATTTAAGGATAGGGTGATTTAAGATCAGTTTAATCTGATTCATAGATTCACGATTTGATGTAGGGTATACATATATGTCCTCGAACTTACAACCATGCATACCGGTATTAGAGTTATCAGATGCTTATCATGATATACACAGTTAGTAACACTGTTAGAGGTAAGTATAGCTGAGCAGTGGAATCTACTGTGGTTTTAGAGTATTTACAACGGTTTTATAATGTACAGGTGTAGTAGAATCTACTGTTTGCTAATTGTGTATATATGGACATGATTTTTGGTTTCACTATTTACAGTGTAGACATAAGCAGGGTGTGTAGATATTAGGAGACAATACTCTTCACAGTGAAGGACCAAGGTGAGGACTGTTTGGTAGTAGGGAGCTGTGTGTGGCCGAGATAGGCTGTCAGAGGTCTGTAGTAGTTCATAGTAAGAGGAGCGGCGTGGGTGGGAGGTAGGGGGGGATGAAAAGAGCCCTAGCCGGGTTGTGAGGGGCTAATGACGGGGACGTGCCCACAGGAGGAGGTGTGCTGCCGGCTGTAAGGGACGCACAGGAGGAAGTGTAGCACCGTCCAGGCCGACTATATACTATAACCCTTTAAGGGCCACATACTGCTTTAATGTGGCATATCTTGTGTTGTTATGATGCATGCATTCAGCCATGACAAGTAACTCGCTCGCGCATTATGCCGGCCTTTCGGGAATGTATCAATCTAGTGGTTGTGCATGATGTATGGATGCAGCACTGGCGAGCAGGCTCGCTATGGCTGTATCGGGGCTGCATCCATGCATCATGACGACAAAGGGCATACTGCATTTATGAATGCACTATGCGGCCTTTAAAGAGCGGCCTATGCTGGTGAGAGGCACAAACAAGAGCCCGACTCCAACTGCTGGAGATGGAAGTCCTATAGATTCTGTAGATAAATATGTCTATAAGAGATGAACGACAGGCAAACAAACAAGTCAATGTCCCAGCAATCCTTAGGAATTGCAGCAATTGATGAGCAATTGTGGATGGGCTCGACCGGGGAGGGGATGTGACTTGATGTAGACTACTAATGTTGCTGTTTGATGTTACCTTATTCAGTGCTGGTTCTATGTTGGATTGGTGGCCATTGTTGGTTAGAGCAAATTTGGACATTTTCTAAAGCTTTGTGATGTCATATTTATCAGTGTAAGTCAATGGTAGTGGATATAAAGATGTGTATGCTAGGTGAGCTGCTCAGTATAAAGTATGGCCTATGTTGCAGGAGCCGAAGAGAATGAGTGAATGACCCTGTTTGACGATGGAAGATGGGTAAGGGATTACCAGTCAGAGGTGACTGGGAGGACGGAGACTTTAGCTGAGGCTTTACAAGCTGGGTTATTAGGCATGTCACATGAAGAGGGAGACTTACCCCCTCCCTCCTCCCCCCCCCCCTCCCCCTCCCCGGCCTCAACCCACTGCTGGCCACACACATTAAGCCGTTAAGGGCCGCAAACTGCTTTAATGTGATGTCTCCTTGGTCGTCATGATACATGACTGAAGCACTTGCAGGTCTACTCACCAAGGCTGCATTCGTGCATCATGCCGACCCTTCGAAGTGTATCAACGGATCGGCATGATGCTTGAGAATAGCCCTGACGAGTGACTCCGCGTGTGTATCATGCCGACAAAGGGCATCATGCATTGAAGCACTAATGCATTGCGGCACTGATGCATTAAAGCACTATGCTGTCCGGGTTAAGGTGCATTATGGAGGCGCTCACTAAGCTGCCCCGAGCTGCTCAGACCTGCTCGCATTGACTCACCCACACACTGGGCCACACTAAGACGACGTTTCCGGATCCGCCGCGCTGTGTCGGACTGGACCGGAAGTCCCTCTCCTGTGCGGCGCGCGCAGCCCGGATACGGAAAGGATTAGGGGAGTGTTGGATACGGTAAAGGCACTGAGAGGATTGTGGGTAAGAGTGGGCGGTTGGGGATGTGTAGAATGGGGGATGTTGCGGTGGGTTGAGAGATGGGAGGTCTTTTTCTCTAGAGAAAGATGAATTAGACTGGGTTTCTTTATTTCCACGAGGACAGAAACGCAGGCGTAGCTGGTGGAATATGTTCGTACATGAGATACAGTATATTCTGAAGATTCGATTCGAAATAAAAATATTTAAAATGAGGACCAACACTTGATCGTAAATATACTTTTTTTGTTTGTCAAGAGAAACACAGTCCTAGCGTACGAATGAGAAGATAGAAGGGAATGAGTAAGTATAGATTCAGAGAATCTGTAACCTCCACGCCTCGCCTCCTGTTTCCAGTTGGAAACGGCAATAAAATGTAATATCAAGTAGATACAACACGTACATTTGGCACATGCACGGAAATGGCTATATCACGGGAGTTTTAGGCTATTTACAGCATGCGTGTTTGATAACAAACTCATAAAATACCATTGCCATTCAAAATATCAATAAATCAAAGGGGAGTCGGCATGCACTTGGCACCCTACAGTGATAACTGAACCAGGACTAAAAGGGGAGTGGAATGCCATACAGGGAAGAAAGTGATATGAGAAAGTCAGGAAGTCTGAGGTATAGGGTTAGGGGAGTATAAGGGAGTGGTCATGTTAAGAGGAGGAGAGATTGGGAGGGGGGGGAGAGATAATTTGCATCCTTTGAGGGGGAACCCAAAAGATGTAGAACCCTCTTGAGGGTGGAGCCCTAGGAAATTGTCCCCACTTGTCGGAGACCCAATAAGGCAACCCCTTTTAAGCCCGTTTTCCGTTAGCCGATTTGGACTTGCTGTTGGCCGCTTATCGACAGGGAGGGCCATAACAATCACACTACACAGACTGTACTACAAGTGGTTGATTGTGGCCGGTTAGCGGCCGGGGTTAGCGGCCGATGGCACCTCCAAATTGGCCAATGGAAAATGCACCTTAGTGGGAAAGTGTTGATTACGATGCCTAACAGAGGTCAGCTGCATTACATTTTTAACCTGCTTGGGGTGAATATTTTTTACTCAAAAAATCCACTGGCATGCCCCGCCCCTTTTTTGTTAATAGATGACCACTCCCTAACAGTAAATACTAGAAGTGCATCGGAAGTTATGGAAGCTTATATATAGAGGTGAAAGGTCAGTGAGAGGGCTGCCAATGTGCATACTTGAAACAGCCGGGCCTGGCCGGTATAGAGAGAGGTAATGCTAGAGCTATGTGAAACTGCAGGCCAGTCCTTAGAGACCCTGGAGGGGATCATTACAGGGCAGGCAGGGCTGGTGATGAGGATGGTTCAGGACGTGGAGGTGGAGATATGGCGTGAAGAGGGGGGCATTATCTGCTCCTGGAGGACATGTTAATCACGCAGGTCACAACCAACCCCCATCATCACCCTCCCCTACCCTCCATCTGTGAGACTCTACACTGCCTTCTCTATTGCCTTTTTTCTATACAGACCTGCCCCTAATGGGTCCCCCTTGCCATCTCTCCCGCCGCCCCTGTAGCCCCTTCACGCAGTAAATATGCCTACATTTACTGTTCCCTCTCATTGGGTCGGCTAATCTGTAAATGCTGCTCCAGCAGGAAGGGCCTATACATGTACAATATTTCATATACAAGTATTGCCTGCTCTTCCTTCGATGTCTGTTATATATATATGTGGACATGTATTGGAATATGTGTTGTATTCATAGCAGCATTTATCGTCCATATATATATATATACTTTTAGATGACACATAGTACAGCTCCCTCAGAAACATTTCCTGTTTCATGCCTTTCCATTTCCAAAAAGCAACATCTTCTGGTATGTGAAATGGTATGGATAGTCAACCATCTAACACATAAAACCCAGACATATTATGCTCTCGTTTCCAGGTAACATATATCTACCTTTCTTTATCTTTTTCCCCATATATCCACCTATACGCACCCGTCTCTGCTCTTGGCAGCCTCGTTTTCGATACAACAAGTCACGTGTCAGAACAGCCGCCTACGTGACCCCGTGGCCCTCTTTAGCTAGTTCCGCGTCGCGGAGGGATACTAATTACCGCTATTATGAAGCACTCTGGCGGAACAGCGCCTGAGCACGGCCTCCGCCAATTGTATCCCTCCGCCAGGACTATAAATTTGCCACAGAGCCACCACCTCCTTGGCTCCCTTCGCCTGCCGACTCAGGCCCAGGAGCCGCTGTAGTTACCAAAAGTGTCATATTCAACAAATAGGAGCCGCGTTGCCCGCCGCTTCCGATATTAATATTTCAGCGGCGGCGGGCGTGGGATGGGAAGAGGAAGAGAAGAGAGAGGAGGGTTGAAATGGGAGGGGGGTGTAAGGGGGGTATCCAATGGTTGCAGTGCGTCTTGGTGTTTTGTCGCCAACCCCCAGGATGGTCATCCATATTGGCGCCCGGGCGTCGCCGCCTGCTACGTTGGGCGCCGACAAAAGTGGCCATTGGGGGGTCGTCTGTTCATGCTGAGGGAACAGCTGGAGCAGCCTGCTTAACCCTTTAAGGACCGCAGAGTGTATTAATGCATTATCTCTTTGTCGTCATGATGCATGAATGCAGCCACTCGCTAGTTTAATATCTAGGGCTACATCCATGTTCATCCATGCACCGTGCCGAGCCTTTGGGGTGAATAAACGTTATAGTGTCAGCATGCAAGGGCTGATTTTATGCATCTTGGCGAACAAGGGCATAACACATTAAAGCAGTCCGCGGCCACCAGAGGGTTAAAGTGTGTGAGGAGATGTAGCATAATAATCACCACAACCCCAGCCTAAACCCCTCCTGTACCCTGGTAGCATTGGACATGCTGGGGAGGATGCAGGGGACCCGTGTTCTAGGCTCCTGGGTGGGACATCTCAATTTGGGTCCAGTAATAATGATCTGGGCAAATACAATTCGGTCCGGCCAGGCCCCACCGGGCTTGCAAAAACTTGAAAGAGTCGGGGATTAATTATAATGGGAGTAAATTCGAAATAATCAAACCAGTGGGAAAAGGCAAAAATAAGGGAACACGGGGAGAAAATTAAGAAAATTGATGATTCAGACTGACAGGACAAATTCGTCCACTGGGGAGGCTGATATGAAAAACGTGTCATTTAAACTTAAGTGAAAGTGTCTCGATTAAGGAAATTGACGGTCCCATTGCCCCTGGAGCTCGTCTAAAAATGGGGAAGATTGAATTACAGTGGGTCAGTAATGGGGGTGGGGGGGGGGCTGCCTTTCCATGACGATGTGGTTCTGGTTGCATTTTAGGGTTGGAAAGAATGGCTTCATTCAAATGTCACACAGCCATTTATAATATGAAGATAATTATGGTAAAATAAAGGCCAACCCTCCCTTGGCAAGTGCTCTGGTCCAAACGATGTCACCTACCAGTCAAATGACGTCACCTATAATAGTCCCCATGGTGCCCCCCCCCCCCCTCCAAAATTATAGTGACACTGTTGTTATTTCCAGAATGGATGTGTGGGGACACCAAATCTTCCACAGCCAAATGGTGAAAGGATGCACAGAGACAGCAAGGTTAATTTCTCAATGCTCTCGCTACACTGTACATAGTGAACCCAAAAATACTGCAAACCAACAGTGGATTTTCCTACCCTTGCACATGAATATATCGCAGGTTATACTGCAAAATTACAGTAGATTCAACTGCTCACCCACATTTACTTCTAACAGTGTAAATTGCATGTTCCACGAATAACGATGTTCCTGTCAATAATGTGACAGTGGCTTTTAACAAGCATCTGTAAATATGTACATACACTGATGTGAGAATTTCATCACAGATGCCCCAATGACGTCAGCACTATAGACTAGTCTACATAACCGCTAGGACGTGGGGTGAGGCTGCGGTAAGCTGTTGCTGAGTGCCGCAGGCCGCCTTACAGACTGATACGTAACACATTCCTCACACGGCTGGACCTCAAGTGGAATTACATGTTGATCTTGGCAGTAAACACTGTAGCTGACTGACCAGCTGACCAACATGGCATATGGCTATCTGTTCCTGGACTATCTCAGGAATCTGAACAGTGGTTATGCTCACAGTACATGCCCTAATAC
The DNA here is from genome assembly GCA_947462335.1 of Harmothoe impar. Lineage (NCBI taxonomy): Eukaryota > Metazoa > Annelida > Polychaeta > Phyllodocida > Polynoidae > Harmothoe > Harmothoe impar. The sequence continues at coordinate 22,431,190 of OX381715.1, read as the reverse complement.
TAAAGGACAGAATTAATCATCATGAATGCTGGTGGATACTTGCCTTATGGATACTTTTTAAAGAGTGGATTCCACTGTATAGCCGATGTCTTCCAAGATGAAGCCCTGGCCGGGGCCGGATGGAAAATCGGAAGTATTTACTGTAGTGAATATTTCCGATTTTTCATACGGCCTCGGCCAGGGCTTCATCCGGGGAGAAATCGGCTATAGTGGAATCTAACTTTAATTCACTTCCATACTTCTATATTTGTACCTTTCCATAATTTTCCCATGCCTTTCCAGTATTCGTGAAAAAAACTCAATGAACAAATCTGTTGATAAAAGAAGTATGTACATTTCATTTGTAGTTATCACAGTATTCCCAGATTGTTTCTTTGGAGAAACTAAGGGTGATACAGCTATCCCAAATCATCATGCAATGTATTTTGTCTGGAGATTATGTAAAGCAATCCCCAGATAGTAAATAATGTGGATATTGCTGTGCAATAAATAATTCCATGTTCCTGGAAACAGAGAAACAGTAATACTATATCATGTCCCTTGTTTAATACTTCAGTTTAAACGGCTTTGAGTTTGTATTGTCGGTGTTCCTTACATCATGTACAGCAATACAAGGTTGGCAGTAATTGTAGATATCGAGGCAGTGTACAGATACAGAGACATCTGACAAAGGCAGGCTTTTATTTTCTCATGGTATCAGGTTCACTGCTGTGACTAATACAAAGGCATGTATATATGCACCCTGACAGAAGGCCGGATTAACTACAGATCGTGACAGTAGCTACACGTACAGAGGGTCCCACAAAGGTGGAAAACACATTCTATAATCTATTAGATGCAGCGGTTTACTCTCAGAGATTCATTATTGATACCATGCTAGGGAAGAGACATAGATATATGCTATGCCATTTGTCGTCATAATTATTGTATGAACGTCTGATTATGGTCCCTATTCCACATGTAGGAATAGGTGCTTTCCAGGTGTCTTTGTACTTGGACACATTTACCTTGGCAATCATTTTCAGATAGATAATAAAGAGCTCCTTAGCCTTAATTAACAAAGAGACCTTGTAGGGGGCAGATAGCTGGCCATAACTGCTAGGAGATCTCCTGTAGTTAACATCGTTTCCAGCTTAGGAAACACATAGACGAAGCAACTCACGCACAGCACTTAGACTAATAGTATGAATGTACCAGTAATAGCCTTTGCCATTTCCAAAATTGCATATCGGTTGATTGGTGTAGTTTTTCCTAAAAAACAAGGTCCCTGTCTTCCTCTGCGAAATGAACCGTATCAAGAAATTTACATTGGACCTGTGGGGTAATTAATATTGAAGAACAAGATGGAGCAAGCGTTGGCGTCATGTGTGAAACGTCATTCATGCATTGTTACAATTACAAAGACCTTTCTCAGAGGTGTGGTGTGACTTCTACATGTGTCATTTCAACGCATTTGTGTCAATGCACTTTAACAGAGACAGAGAGGGAGAGTCGCCTGCGAAATCAATAAAGATGATTTCTCATTAATAATGATAGCCATTATTTCTGCACGTTCTGGTTATCCTTTGATACATCTGTATTAACTGAGACTTGAGAGCATTATGATTAATGAAGAGACCACGTGATCCATCAGCGGCTATTTCCTCTTTACACGTGAAGGTAATTTGTCCAGACCGAACCGTTTGACATGTCCATCAATCACCGGGCATTTACCCCTACCAAATATTCATATCTACTCACTGAGGAAAAAAACACACAGGAAACAATCCCCCTAAACATTATGGATTTCGCCTGACTTTCTTTCACATTTAATCATAATATCGGCTGTGAGATGCCATCAATCATTACCCAGACCAGACAACGTCTCGGGTGGAGAGTGATGTAAGGGCTGGGTGTAAAGCCTACCTGTTCACCACTCACCTTTTGACATTTTCTTTTCATGTTCAGCATTTTCTGTATGAATACCTTTGCTTGAATTCATAAAGGTCATTTGTTGGCCATGGATATCAGACCATGATTAATTTCGTATGATTATCCCTGTTTCTCTTGTAATTCTCTGTTGAAGATGGCATACATGTACACTTAGCATATCAAACACAATGGGTGAAATTGATTATAGAGGATTTTACACAACACATCTCGAGGAATAGTAGAAATCCATGGACAGTCTGTACAGCTACAGCATGTGAGGGCATGGACATTGGTGAGATGACGGCGAGAGAAGGGGCACAGGTGAGAGAAGGGGGCACAGGTGAGGGGATCAGTGTGTGTGTTTGTGTAGGGGGTGGTAATTATAGTTGATTAGCAGTGCCCACACATCACCTGCCTCACCTGTGTGACTCACCTGGAGGCTACTGTCCACCTGACAGATTAACCCTTTAACGGCCACATAGTGCTTTAATTCATTAAGCACTTTATTGTCATCATGAATAGATACAGCCCTGACAAGGAACTCGCAGGGTCGGCATGATGCATGATGCATGAATGTATGATGCATGATGCATGAATGCATGATGCATGAATGCATGAATACATCTGGGTTGAGTCTATTCCCTAGGGCTGTATTCGTGTATCATGTCGACCAAGGACATAACACTTTAAAGTGCTATACGACCCTCTAATCAGAGGGTTAACCTTGATCTGCAGAAACCAATCAGACATGTCCAGGCCACGCCCTCACATACTGTAGCTGCACAGACCTTCTATGGATTCAGCCTATTTCTAATATTCATCGAGATATGTTGTGTCAAATCCCCTGTAATCAATTTCACCCATTCTGTTTGATATTGTTGATATTGATATTTTATTTTATCATCTAGAACAAGCAGATATGCCAACCTATGTCATACCCTGACATCTTCAAATGCTACCATACCCTGGACAACACATAGATACTTATCTTATTAATTTTTAAGTACTGTATTAGCCTACTAGTAATATGCATCCATATACATTGCATGAGGCAATGTATCCCCTCCCCACCCCTCGATTCACTATTCATTCCCTGGTAACCTCTACCTCATCCCCTTATGGTAACACACATCATATAGGCCCATCATAGTGGGGCCATGTCCTGACAGGGGTGAGCCGTTCAATATAAGATGAGAAGACTAGATCCGGCCCTCATAATGATTATCTTACACACCCCTGGCGGCGGCAGGTTTTTTACTGACCCCCTAGGTCTTGTGCATGTCTCTGGTGCCTCGTAGATAAACTGAGAAACTTCTTTGTTGGCATTCTGAATATTGATACTTTATAGATGGCCTGGGAGAGATAGGGAGGAGATAAGTAGTAGTGCTTACATGAGGAGGGACAGATATTGGAGGATGTATCCAAACAGTGTGCCTTCAGAGGTCTTCATAAATGAATTGTCATTGGGTCTCATTTCTACACCGGTGGTCCTTGACTATTACGGTGCTATTTCATTTACCTCTTTCAGTCCAGAATATGTTTCGTGCTTTTAAGGCCGCTCAAAAAACTAATTTCTCATCACCGCGCGCTTCATGAAAATCGAAATTTGGGGAGACCTATTTTTTTTAAAGATTTCTAATGAAAAACGATGTTAATAAATGGACAAATATTGGCATATTTGGTTTCAAATTAAAGCTTATACTGCCGGTAATGCAGTGGCTAGGAATGACTTGCATTATAACAAGGTTTGCAGTCTTCAAACTTACTTTCCCTATACATGTTAGCTCACAGTGAAAATAAATTAAATAAAGAACGCCCTCTTCATACTCTTTCCTGCCGGGTGATGAGAAGCAACTTTTTATTTGAGTGGCCTGACATATTATGGTAGCCTAGTTCCCATGGAACTAATAGATATTACTAATCCATTGGCCAGAGTAATATTCAGGTGCAATATGGCTGCTTGTAAATATCCCTATTGCTATCTCACTAAGTAGGCTGTCCTGCTCGGGTCTACTATATATAGAGTGGGTTGGGCTTGGCCTTATACAACCCCGCCTGTTTACCCATAGATGTGACATTTGCCTCTCATTAGAGGCTTACACCCGACAAGAAGTACCATATGGACATGCACAGGTCAGAAGGTATTGACTATACACAGATATACGTCTTTCATGTCCTATGGTAAGTCATAGAATATTGGCACGCAAGCAATTGATCGGTCTTGCTACATGTATATACGTATATCATGTTGCCTTTCTATTAGCAATGTACTTCAGATGTAGTGAGGGCAGAGAGACTGAGGAATGGGGGAATTATGATGTAAGAGAAATGGATGAGAGACTGGGTGAGAGACTGGACAGAAGAGATCACACAAAGGGGAAGCCATTAAATGTGACAAATGGGTGCTATAGAAGTACAGGTATTCTTGGGAGCAGCACCTACGTCACACATAGGAGTATAGCCCTTATCTGGCTGATCTCACACCTGATAAGGGTACTGGAAAAGGGTTAAATCAAACAGGCACTGTATGGGGAAAAGGTGTTAAAATCCTTATCGCAAGAAATCTAGATAACCTACATCAAAATGCATGGCAAATTCTGAAAGATATTCTAAATATGCTCCAGATTTGAGATGCACTATGTTCTAATACCATTATCTGAAGAGAAAATAGCAAAAAGGTGACTTTTCCTAGTACATTGCCTACGTAGCTAGACCCTTTGTGACTTCCTTAGTTACCAGACAACCGCTCCCGAGAATAGGGGGCAGTAAATACATATGGCAACAAATGTGGACCTGACGTCAGCAATATAGCCATCAAGTGGGCTCCACATGTCTGATTATACGCAGGGGTGTGCTTCATAGAATCAATGTAGGCATCTAGTTATTGCTATTTAAAGAATATGAATTCCAGAAATATATTGCTATCGAAAAGTTCCCTTTAAGACTCTAGAGGTGTGTTCAAAGTACATCACCAGACCTAATATCATATTCGAAATCACTGTCAGCAAGTAAAAGAAAACATTTTATCTGTGGTTCCCATGAAATTAAAGCGGAGCAACACTAAATGTATGTCTCCCCTGCCCTTTTTAATAGAACGAGAAGCCGGAAATCCATTAGTGTGAAATCCCTATCACTTCCGGATCCGCTGCATGGTGAGTCGGGAAAAACATGGCCGCTGCCAAGCCTGGTAACAATGGGGCGCATGGTAGCCTGTTACCCACATCAGCACTTGTATAGATTCACGCTACGCTGCACCAGTTTCCCTTTTATAGATGGGCGCAACAATAGGTGTGCACTTAGGTAGGCTTCCTATGGGGACGTCTTAATCTATTTACCAGCGGCGTTTATCAGCGGTTACAGGGTATCTCCTCCTATAGAATGAAATGAGCCACTCACCACATGGCCCCCATGTGGAGATATCTGATATGCAACCGGTAGAAATTGGGATTGGAACATGTTGCATTTCGATAGTAGCATATATGTGCAGTAGAAAGGTACTCATATATATTTATAGATGCATGATAGGAAACATACATAGAATATGAAGAGGTGTTGCATGGACATATAAAGCATTGAGAAATCATATCGAAATCGAAGTTGACACTATATATTACTAACTCAAGTCAGATTAAGTATCTAACTGTTTATGACCCGTTGGTATATTTGTCAATTATAGTTTATCCTGGAACCAAGACAATACCAATATATACGACCATACCTTTTTTCGTCATTGCTCATGGGGCAATAAAGCCGCACACAAACAATGAACTTTTGGATGGTAGACATACATCATATATGTACAGGTTAGACATAAGTCCGACATCGATAAGATTATAGACTGTGAGCTATACCGTGAAGGGGCAGGGGTGGAAGTAGGTCTAGTGAATCAATACAACTTCACCTTTAATAACAAACACTTCCCGCACCTTAAAGGCCACCCACAAGTCGACTACAGAGACAGCCCCAGAGACATTAAAGAGACTGTGCTGGCAGGGAGAGGAGGAGACTGGGAGAGAGAAAGGACAAAGAGAGAGAGATGAGTGGAGGGGATGAATGGGGGAAAGGGGGAGGGGAGGGGTTAGCAGAATAATCGATGTCTCTGAGGAAGAGTGTCCAACGGTATTCAAGTCAGTGTTTAAGTATTTATACCTAAATGATTTCTGTCGGGGTCGTTTGGCTGCGTCCTCCACGGGCGCATTCAGAGTAGGGAATGGCTAATTTACCTGTTTACATCTCCAGGCTATGGCGGTCCAGCCAGCCCTCAGGCAGGCTTCTGTGCCGTTAAATCTTTATGCCTCCTCCAGTGTGGCCTGACCCCGCAGCCCCTGGAGGCCTCACCCTGCCTGAGCCGGCCTCCCCGACCCCTGACCCCACTGGACGCCGGTAGCGCCACCTATCGCCTCTCACCGATCCATTTCCGGTTCCTGTGTCAGCCGCGCGCTATACGACATGTTCATTAATGCCGGCAGATACCAGCAGGCGGCGCGTTTGTTCATTCCTATATTGTAGAGGGCGCTGGGGGCAGGTTGTATATTCTACTAGCTTCAGGCTATTGAAGATAAGTATTAGCAATCAGTTGGTGATATTGCAATATGTTTATATCACTAGGACTGGAGCCCAAGGGCTGGATCTGAAACTAATGTCTAATAGACTGGCTAAAGCTAAGAGAAACGGTTATAAACATAAAAGCGTTATGTTTGCACAAGAAAGAAATGTATACATATATTGTGCAATGGTTCCCCTCACACGTTTGTATTTTTCATTAACTAATATAAAATGTAACTCGCTAGCCAGCTGGCTTTATAGATGGTGTCCTTTCTCTTAATTGCCCAAACGACTTTAACATGGTCTTCACTGAGGCAATTTGTCAAGCGGTTAGACTGCATGCCAACGTGTCTGTGCTCTTGAAGTAAGATGACTGTACAGCCTCTTATTGCGACGTGCCATATTGTGTTCGGAGGCTGCTTTCAATTTCAACCCTTTAAGGGTAGCATGGTGCTTTAAGGCACTATGCCCTTCTGCTGGCATGATTCATGAATGCTCCACCAGCGAGTAACTCGCTGCAGCTACCGACCATGCTGAGAATGCTTCAAGGCAGAGTTGGGAAAGTTACTCACCGGCACTGTGTTAGTAAATAGGGAAAATCTGCCAAATCTACATGGCTGCATTGCCGCCATTATGTTGTCCTTAGGGGGTTATAGAGAAATTGAAATGAGGCATTATACCTATCAGTCCGAGTGATTCTACGTTGTACTACTTTGTGTAAAGCATTGTCCAGTTGGCAAACACAGAAGACACCGCATCACACTGTACAGTGAAATCTCGCGATAAGGAGGACCCTTTTGCAAGGCCAATTGGCTCCTCATAACCGATGTTCCTTATAACCAATACTAAATATTGAGGGAATGGGCAATCTTGTCAATTTAAACGTGTTCTTTATAACAGGAAGTTTCTTTTATCAGTCCTCGTAACAACAAGATTTCTCTCCCAGATGTCATTACAATTGTCTGTCACAAGAGCCTGGGATATATGCAGGGAAAACTGATGAGGCCACAAAGCAATACAAGACTGGTATTGAATATTCAGTCTCAGTCAATCTATATATACCAGTATCTCGATACAAATTCTCTATATATTACCAATTGATGGCAACCGCTTTCAGTTTCAATAAATGGTCCACTTAATGGTCTGGGTGTGGAATTATCTCATCGATACCGCCCACGACAATTCATCAATTCTCGATATCTATACCACCAGACGGCCTGACATAAGGTTACCTATCGATTACCTACCTATCCCACCAGATATCGATTGACTTCCCTATTGACTTAGGACTTCCGACATGCCCTGGCCCTAGCAGTCAATATTGCTAGAAAAAGCCTGTGTTTGCATTTTAACAGGGACCTGAGCCTTCCCTTAATTGGGAATGACCATGAAGTCAGCATTGAGACAAATGGCTGTTGGTTTAAATTTCAATTGCCTATAGGCGATGAGATTAAACTGGCCTGCAGTGAGGAATCGATTGAGGACGTTGTGAAACCGTTGATAAATATTAGAGCACCTTTTACAATAGACTAGCTGTAAACTGACCTCTCGCTTTAGTAAGCAGTTCTTTCATCACATGCTGGCTCTTAATATCGGGAATTTAATTGAGTTGGGTAACAGGAGAACCACCAGATTGTCATTGCATGGGGCTCCCATATTTACTTTCACGACAATTGATTAATTCAGCAGTATTAAATATAATTTTTAGAGTTAGAATCTACTGTAGTTTTACAGCATAAACTATGGTACTAGTGCACGTCAGCAGAAGACTCTACTTTAAATTTACTACTGGAAAGATTTTGGGTTAACTATTCGCAGTGTAGTCATTATGGATGTCTTGATACCCAGTATGTATAAGGTTAATTGTGTTTAGATATTTTCTCTTATTATCACCTTTATATTTTGTAAAGCTCACGCACGTGTTCATAGATATTAGCATCTTTACTTATTACATTCAGACTGCTAATGAGGACTTACAAAAGAAGGATTAATCATTTACTTTCGCTATGGAGAGGCTTTCATAACAACATATTAGCGTCTAAAATCCAGTAAATAAATATATTGTTTATTGTGCCATTCTCATGGCTTGCTTTGAGATCTATGGCATTTTCTGAATTGATTCAAGGTTAGGTTAAGATATTTGAGCTCATTTCGATCAACTTACTAGAAATACTGGCACACGATCAATTGATGAACGGAATCTTTCTGAGCTGATCCAATTCTATTTTCCACCACATCACTCTACATGGCCAGATCATAGTTACAGCCGTCTCCATCCTTAATGAAGTATTGGATCTAACCTAATTGGCTTTATAATAACTTCAGCCAGGACAATTAAAACCACGTAAGCTAGCCTGTGGGGAGGTTCCTAGAATATAATCATGGGGTATTAGCCAAGTTTAATTAGCCTCCCAACACCTGGCTCCACCAACCATCCCCAGTGCCTCTACTGGCGGCCTGGAGAATTATTCCACCCGACTTGGCGGATTTAATTGAAGTGAAATTAAGTGATGCTGCCATATGGCGTTGTGCGCACACTCTAAATTACATATAGATCTATATACTGGAGGGGTGGGTAATTTAACTCCCTGGTGAACACATTTCTCTTCAATGGTAGGTTTGACTTGAGACTGTCATTTGTGTATATACATGTGCGTATTGGAATGGTTTCTAATAATTAAACGTCTAATTGTTCTAATGTTAACCTTCGCTAAGCATGTAAATAATGGGAAGAATCAACGAGCAGAGATGATAATACAAATAGGGGCACTAATGGAGTTCATGGATCTCGTCAGACTTAATGGAAAAGTTGGAAAGACTCTTCTTTTGTACACAAAATCTCATACAGGTTTTCTCTAGCAGTTACTAATTGGTTCTAATGATTTTAAAAATACCATTTAGCAAATCTGTACCACCTGATCCAAGTCTGGAAATATCTACCTCTGATAAATACTGGCAGCTTGGGGCAGATTGAGCAGCTGGAAACGAAGATAGACGAGTTGTTTTTTTAACTCTTTAAGGACTGCCTAGAGCTTTAATTGCTCATGCCCTTTGTCGTCATGATGCATGATACATGAATTCAAGAGCCATGCAGACCCTATGGGGTTGATACATGGACGAAGGGTCGGGACAAAGCAATAACGTAGGGCTTGTGGGTTATTCGCTACCACTGTACTGATGCAACATGATGAGATATGTTACTTTAAGCCAACATACGGTCTTTAATGGGTTAAATAACTAATACTTCAACACACACATTAACTTGTGTAATATTTAAAAGCAAACTTAACTAATGAAGTACTAGATCGCCAGGAAGATAAATGTAATATCTAGTTATGGGTATGCGATATATTAGAGCTAACATCATATTTAGTTATAAAATTTGTATTATGTATTATAAATATAGAGTTTTATATTTTATATCAGAAGTAAAATGGCGCTCTATATGTTCGATTAATATTGTATCACATAGTTTAGCTCTCCATATTTTATACGCATCTTGGGTGTCAGCTGGCTCTTAAAATCCACCTTATCTTTTATAAAGGAGACCTTCTTCTCCCCTTTTAGAGTCATTAATCTTAAATGAGATCCCCCTTAAGTTGCAGCCATCGAAGACGCACTCTGCATACACTGAGAGTAATGTGATTCCAGCCTTGTCTGCCTCGACCAATCAGCTACCGCCATACATGAAGTATAGTTTAACCCTTTAAGGACCGGATAGCGATTTAATGCAGTATGCCCTTGGTCGTCATTATGCATGAATGAAGCTCTCTGGCGATAAACTCGCATTCAAGAACCATGCCGGCCCTACCGAGATGATATGTCCACTCTGTGAATGCAAGCCTGTCGAGTAGAATCGCCAAGGCTACATTCATGTATCATGATGGCAAAGGGGCATAGTGCAGCAAAGCAATATGTGGTCCTTAAAGGACTAAATGGGGAGTGGTCCGGGCTAGGAGCCTGGCGCTTCATACCCAAATGCGGTTAAGCCACAGCATCCGTTTTAGAAGAAGTAGACTTTCTCTCGTGTCACTTCCAAGCCAGCAAAACACCTCTCTCTAATACTATGCTTTAGGCCATGATTAGTGCAGAGGACAGTATTTTTGTTCACACAGACACAGCCTTCAGTTCAATCCCATAGACTGGCTGACTATAAATATATCCTACAGAGAATTGATATAACAAAAAGCAATGTCACACCTCAAAAACCTCCTGCTAGATCCGCCTGCCATTTATGCTATCCATGGGTGTAATTATAATATCTTTTGTCATCCTGACGGCTCTGGTAACGGCTTTTACAGAATTGGGAAATAAAAATGAATTATTCTGATGGGAGAGAGACCACGCGGAAGGCCCTATGAATCATTAAGCATTTCCCGCTTTTTTCGGAGAAATCGTGAAAAGTCGTCTGCTGGATTTCATTTTTACCATAATGGCTTTTCCGCAGAGAGATCCCATTTTCCACACCTTATTATGCTTTAAAATTGCCAAATGCAAACGAGAGGAAGGATAGGAGGCAGGGGGTGTTACGTTTTACATATTAATTATTCTCACCAACTTTTATCATTAGTGGGCCGAGCATATTGCACCTTCTTTTTCTTCAGCGTTCTAGATTCAAAATATGACTAAGCATCTGCGTTCACAGTCGGACATAAAAACACAGCAGATAAATTGAGTCCTCGCCAACTTTGAAGAAAAACTATCCACTCTCTATTAAACGTACCAGTATCGTGCGGTCGTTCCTCAATTCCCGCATTTGAAAGCAAAAGAACCCTGTCCCCCTTTTTAAATCTAAACCCCAAAAAAGCAGCCATTTCCAGTTACATTGACAGGAATTGCTCAGCCGATGACGAAGCAAAAATATTCTGTCGGTCTGCGAGCGGGACGACTAAATGACGAGTGCGCGTGCGCAGTGGGACGTTATGGCGGCAAATGAAAAGTTGTACAACATCTGGGAGCTGTGGGGTTTGTAACACGCCATGGAGTTAGCCCTTTAAGGGCCACATACTGCTTTAATGTCCTTGGTCCCCGGGCCTTGGTCGTCAAGGTGCATTAATGCAGCCCTGGTGAGTAACTCGCCAGGGATACATCCATGCATTTCGGGAGTGTATCAACCCATGCAGAGTCATACAGCATGAATGTATCCCTGGACTAGAGAAACTCTCCAGGGCTGCACTCATGCATTATACCGACAAAGGGCATACTTCATTAAAGCACTATGCTACCCTTAAAGGGTTATACCCCTCCTGGGGCTGTGTTTTACAAGCCTCTACTACCAGCCTCCTCCAGGCTATCAACCCCCCCCCCCCCACTGCTCACCTCCCGGTCCTGCATGCTGTCTGTTATTACCCCCCAGTGATGACTACCTGCAAGCATCTACCTGGTTATTAAGTGGCGTAAACATTGCATCAGATAGCATGCAGCGCCTGTGTGAACGGCAAGTTCTACATGCAGCTTTTTACACCTCTGTAACTTGCTATACGTTAATTACATGTAATAACCCCACTGACGGCCCCTCCTCCTGGGTACCTCCATAACGACCACTATAACCTCACTACTCATCTAAATATTGATCAACACCCTCCAGCACCAGCAGCATCATCAACACCCTACTTCATGTAGGCTGATCAGTGAAAAATGTTAAAAGCCCACAAATTAACTATAACTCAGGCTGAGAGGCAGCGGCGGCTTCTAGGTGTAACACTCGCTACACACACTGTCTTTCTAGTTAGCCCTTTAAGGGCCGCAGAGTGTTTTAATGTGCTGTCTTCTTTGACGACATGATGCATGAATTCATCCCTGGGGAGTATACTTGGCTATATTCACGCACAATACCAACTCTTCGGGTGTATAGAACCCCCTTATAGTGTCAGCATGATGCTTGAATGCAGCACTGGTGAGTTACTCCCCAGGCCTGCATTCATGCATCATGACGATGGAGCATGTATCACATTAAAACGCTAAGCGGCCCTTACAGGCCTTTCTAGTTACGGCCCAACACTACACAGAGCCGTCAGTTTCCTGCCCGACAGTCCATCAAACTTCAGCCTCCATGTCTCAGACCATGCCTCCGTCAATAGACGTAATGAGGCGGGTCAAAAACCGCTAGATGGCGGGCTAAGCGACTTGGGGGCACTTTGCCGCCTGGTGGTAACGATTATAACTAACTGGGCATGCAAGTGTGCCGCCGGTAGCTAGTAATTGGCGTAATTCCCAGCGACAAGCAATTACACTTGAGGGGCGTCAGCGGGCCTAATTTATATACACCTGTGCGAATTTCATTCGCCTAATTTGTCCATAGCGGCCAGGGGCTGATAGAGTAGCATCCCACACGCCAGCTTTTAATTTAAATTTAATCTATCCCTGCAAACGCACCCCACGCAGCTGCGGTGGCTGGGGATGGGAGACAGGGGAGGGGTATGCATGGGAGGATGGGAGAGAGGGGTGGGAGGGGGTTGGGGCGCACTGGAGGGTCGTGATAATTTATTATCAATGAGACTCATCCGCCCGTGGGTTTTAATATGAATCCCAGCCGCAGTTTTGTACCAGGACTGACAGGGGAAAAACAGTCCGACCGGTCACACCCCACGTAAAAAAGAATATCCAGGGAGGGAAAGAAGATTGTGGCTTAAAAAAAGTGGAAAAAGAATAATTAGAACACAGATGAACTAAATGGAAGCGTGCGCCGGCAACACAACCATGCAGGTTGGCTTTTATTGTTGTTGTTTAACCCTTTAATGAATGCTTAATGCATCATATCCTTGGTCGTCATGATGCAGGAATGCAGCCCTGGCGAGTAACTCGCCAGTGCTGCTTTCAAGCATCATGCCAACCATACAGGGTTGAGACACTCTTGTAGGGTCGGCATGATGCACCAACGCAGCATCGGCGAGTTACTCGCTGGGGCTTCATTGGTGTGTCATGACAACAATATCATCTTTTAGCAACATCCATCCTCAAAGGGTTAAGCAGATGAATAAGGGAATCCGCATCCGGGACACCACACCATGTGACACCCTCCTTCTCCTCTGTAGGAATTAATTTGGGAATAATGCCACAGGGTTATTCACGCCAGCCTCACGCTACCTTATCCTATTCATGAAAGTGGCTTTTTATGTTTCAGTTTTAGATATGCATCTGGCCTAAATGCTACATACTATTCAAACGTGCGTGATGTCCTCAGTTAGGGATTGAAACATGTTAAAATGTCCGTTATGCTTTGAAATGCTTATTATTGAGTTGACATCGACGGTAAATGCATTCGTTGTACTGCATAAAGTATTCCCTTTGGATGTGGAATTTTATATATTTGCCTTTAAAATTGAGCATACAAGCCCACCCCTGACTTTTGCCCAACTAGAGAGGGTTTCCTTTCCTGAAAAGTCATCCAGAGTCAAAATGACATTTCCTATACTACTATCATGGACCTTGACACGCTGCTACCCAACAAAGGAGAATCCGTTGCGTCAACTTCCCACTTGAGTTAAAGATGTATATGGCTATCATTAGGTAAAGGGATAGGCCTACACCTCCAGAATAGATCCCTACACTTAGAGGTGAACTCCTTTACTCCCTACCAGAACATGCCCCAGTGAGCTGCCCTCCGACGGTCAAGTCCCAACACTTCGTCCAGCTCACTGCTAAGTCGCCAACACCTCACCAATACACCCAATCCCAACCAATTGGATTGCTCGGCACATTCTGCCGCACGGTGGCGCCACTGCCAGTCCCACTTCCGGTCACGTGATCCACTCTCCAAGCCCGTGTTCTGCCACGGCGGGGTATCTCTTCGCACGTGTCGGCGGGCATTTATATCAGACCTGCGCAGTGGCAGCAGGGGGTGGGCCTTGATAGCCAATACCTGGCAGTGCTATCAAGTGGTGCCTATCTCTACTCGCTGCTCGTTCCGTGTGGCGGCAGCACCGTCGCCGGCGTCCGTTGAGAGGACGCCGATGTATATCATGCTTATCTGGTGGCCGTTTTGTTATTGCGTGCCTTGCGTACACTAGTGGCCGGTGCCGCGACAGGGCTGTATGATAAGAGCGTGGGAAATATGGCTTTCCATATAACACGAAGTGGGTACATGTACATCCCCTCCACTCCCTCATCCTTGCTCTCATTGCAGCGGATAGCCTATCAGCCGAGCAGCTATATTAGTCCAGATCTTGATAACAAGCACGTATATCGGAGGGCGCCGAGGTAATTTGCCATGTTGGATAGAGGCAACTAATTAGTCATATGTCATTAACACGTATATCACATACATATATGGTATCTACTTGCAGAAGGTAAGGTGCACATGCATGAACATAAGCAAGTGAGGGAGTGATCATTTTGTAACACGGTTTGGTGAATTGGGGGCGGCCCATTGACCAGAGAGGGGAGGGGAAGTAAAATTTAAAATGACAGTCCCTCGGGGGGTACCTCTTTACAGTTATGAAAAACATTTCGCCCCCCCCCCTATGTCATGTGGAATCTTAACACCCCACTTCCCCTTTTGTGTAAAAAAAAGATCACTTTCTAAAGTTAAATAACTTGAACTTAATACCAATCGTGACTCCGAATCATGTAAACCCTGTAAATACGACCACAGTCCGGGACCACAAAGAATTCATACTAGTACATGTACTATTAATTAATATAGCAAGAGGATATTCGATTGCATTTGGTGACTCTTTCAGGTGCACTTGTTATTTGATAGAATGAGATTGATCTCAGTTGTTTGTGCAGCCAGGTGAGTGGGTAGTAGTGTATCTAAATGTGGGTACAGATAGGTGGGATGGTACATGACAGCTAGTGTGGGTGCACATGGGTCGGGGAGGCAGTCGTGTCAACAACGTTATGACAGTTGACAGCCAAACACCATCAGGATCTCCGACCTCTGTCACTCCTACCTATCTCACCACCCATCCACTTACCCACCTTCCAAGGCCAAAAAGAAAATGTGTGTTTCAGGTTAAAATGGTCTAGCAGGTATAGGTGGGATGTCTTTCTTCTTCTTTTACTTCTGCCTCAGAAGTACCCATAAATTGACTCTAGAAATGTGGGGCCTACTCGCGGACCGTGGCCTCAACCTATGGATCATCAAAGAATTTGGGCAAATGTCTCCTTCTAAGCTAGCGCCGAAATGGCCTGAGTAGATCATTTATTCAAATTGGGATGAAAGTTTCTAGGCTCGGTCAAGTTTTTCTAAACGTAGGGTAGAGTTACCTAGAACAGACATTTTTCTTGGCTCAACCTGGCCACACTTACCCCCACCCCCTCCCCCCTCCCCACCTGTGCCTGTCCTGACAGCCTCCAGCCAACATGCTGACGGCGCCAAGCCAAACTAGAATGCCACACGTCAAGCAGTCACACCTCCAGCCTCCCCAGGGGCATGCAGGGCGCCAGGGGTGGGAGGGGATGGGGGTGGGGAGGGGGAGGGGGAGGTAGCAGGAGGGCATGTCCAGGCGTCAGGCCTCTCGGGGCTGGTCACTGAGCACGTCAGTCACACCTCTCCCTCCTCCTGCCCACCCACCAACCTCCAATGACCCCTGGGTGGGATGTGGTGGGGGCTGCAGGGGCAAATGGGGGGTGGGGGGAGGGGGGGTCTGAGCCTGGTTTCTGCTACAGACAGGTGAGATGAGGCCTGTAGGTGGCAGGAAGGAACGAGTTGGTTGGACTTCTAGAGCTAAAGGAAGCTTTCTACTTTCATGTTATTTTTACTACACATGATCTTATGATCAAGTGAACAGATATTGGGAAGCCGGAACGACTTTGAACTTGTTTTATTGATATCTGTTCTTTGCGGAGGGTGGTCAAGGGTTCCAATTCGTACAGTATACATTACAGCTCATATTGGCTGTAGGCGAATGGTAATCGGGACACGATGATTTGTTGGGAAGGCTACCACAAATTGTGTACTAAACTTAGTGCAAACTCAATTATACACACTTTTAGGCAAATTAAATTTAAAAAACATGCAGATACATTCTATTTGCAATATGATGCATGTGGCAGCAGAGCAGTTCCATTAAACTTCAGTTCTGCAAAGGCTACAACCAGCATGTTCCACCAGTCCTACAAAGGCTACAGCCAACATGTCCCACTATAGAACCACAAAGGCTATATCAAAAATGGTCCCAACAAGACCACAAAGGCTGCAGCCAGTATGTTCCACCACAGGACTACAAAGGCTGCAGCCAGTATGCTCCACCACAGGACTACAAAGGCTGCAGCCAGTATGCTCCACCACAGGACTACAAAGGCTGCAGCCAGTATGCTCCACCACAGGACTACAAAGCCCTGGCTATGGGTTAACCTTTACTCCTGCAGCAGCCCAGTAGACCACCACATGCTTACCTCACATATTGATATACCAGGAAGTAATCTGGATCCTGGTGGCCCTTAATAAACAAGGCTTTAATTAGTGGAGATCAATGTGACATTTTGGCACCTTGCTGCTAGGTCTCCCCGACATGACACATTCACAATCTGTCTGCTATACAGTGACTGCTGGGCCAGTCATAAGTGGAAACCTTTATATTCAGAAATTATCAGATTCTTGCTTTCAATAGCAGGAGAATCGGCAATTTCAGTTTACTTTTTAGAAATTATATGATGATGTTGTATCACTTAATGACAGAGGGGAACATGTATGTTGCATAAGAGGGGCAGCATGGTGATATGAACATTTCACATCAAAAAGGTGTGCATGCAATATCTAACTTTCCTCTGAAAAAAAACTCTTGAAAATGTAAAACAAGCAAACATTGAATGTATGATCGACTCATAAAGGCTCCAGTGAACTGTCTATATGTAAGGGGTATATGCATGAATTCAAGCTGTCATACTTGGGTGTGACGTCGGGCGTCAGCAACATCAGCATATATACGTAACATGCCATTGCATGCATGTAAGAAAATATTCATACATGTGTAAGCATTTGACAGGCCTTCTGAATTTATGAATATTGTTAGACTTGTGCTTGCTGTTTTTCAGTGGAATTGAGTGACAGTGGCAGCATAGTGCACGTGTAAGTCAAGTGGTAAAAAAGGGTTCAAAGAAGAAATGATATTCAAATATCCTTTTGCAGCCACTGACACTTACATTCGGGTACCTTTATTTGCATCTCAGATAACAGTTAGAAACAGTGCCATTCAAGAAATCCAAATGTATGTCACAAGCCATACCTCAGATTAGAGTATAAATAGGGAGTCGCAAAGGTGTATATGTGGCTGTGTTATACTACTTAGTTATGATGTAAGATCGTAGAGTTAACTTAATGCTTCATTATTGCTTGTATTTGGTATTTACTTTCCAATTGCAACACCCTCTTTATCATCTCGTATTGTGATTGGATATGCTTAGCTCCATAATATATAAATGACATACATAGACACCAATAGTCAACAGGCTTGTTTTCTCCTCAGATGAATTATTCCCACAGAGTTGATCTCACCTTCTACCTGGCATTTGTAAACTGGTGGTTATGAATTAACAAGCTGGTATTGATGTTGTATGGGTTATATGTCACAGGGAGCTGGGGAGGGCATGTCCAAACCAAGCAGCCAACCAGCAGGAGAGGAGGTTAAATATTTACTGGCCACAGTACACCACTGTCTGGGCAACTGGGACTGGGGTAAATTCACCACAAGTCGAACACAGACCTTGAGTGGGACACTTAATTGTGTAGTTTCTCAAGCCTCCCTCTCTTTGTTGTTAACTGTACAATTTATGTGTTATCGTTACCAGCTGAGACCAACCATGGATATCATCAAGCATTAATAACTACAAATTCAATTGTCTCACTCAATAGTATGTGTCCGATTCAATTTGAATCTACCCCATGTGCCCAGTGCATATTTACTCATTCGAAGTCTTACTTGATTGCTGGAGAATGCATTTCAAAGATTTAGAGTATATTTCAACTTGCCTCAAACATAATACACATGTATGAACGATAAGGATAAAAGACAGGGGGGTGCGGATAAGTATATTTGGATCATTTTCCTATTGTGTGATAAGAGACATTGTCTAGCTAAGTAATAAGAGTACGATACTCATAATAACAGTCATTATGATATGCATTGCTTGTAAATTCAAGTGGACTTGAGCTTGAAATTGCCTTACTAATTTTTATCATAGCGTTGATTCTGATTATCAGGTGCGAGAATTATAGTCCTCATTAGATAGAAAATAATATCATGTTTCGTGTCATTTACGATATCATCACGTGGGGCGTCTGATTAGTATAATTACTCAGTATCATTGCTCCATTGCTTTAGGCTAAAACTCCTCGGAGTATCACATCCTATCTGCCTGCAGGTCTGATTCCTACAGGAGCTAATAACAATGTGCCTATCTGTGATGTCAGTAACACTATCCAGACTCTCACTAGCGTTTCATGAGATGGATAAATAGGGCGGTGTGCTATAGATGTTACAAATGAATGTTTCATCCTGGAGGATGAAGAATCAAGCATCAATTGTCGTCTGCTATGAGTTTGATGTCTGATCTCACTCATCATAGCCCTCTTTCTCCCCCACTATACATTGGATTACCCTCTCGAGGTGCTATTTGGCGATGTTGTATCCCTGAAGGCTAATACTCAGAGGGACTAACAGCCAGCAACCTTTGAAGCATTGTCATAGCGCCGACCCTTCTTTCCTCGCCATTGCTCAAAAAGCCTTCTAGTTCATCGCCCCGTGTTTCTATAGCCGTGACTTGGCACCACCCCTCACCATCAGGGCTCTCATGCATTGCCGCTGCAGGCCATCTCTGCAGTAGTATAGCGGCTTCTAAAGGTTTGCCCCGAATTTCCCGCTTTTCTTTAAGTCTCACAGAAAAATGTCGTCTGCCTACACATTTCTATGAAGACTTCCAATTAGAGCCCGGATATGACCCTAGAGGGATGCCTTCCCATTGCCTGAGACATGTGTAAGGCTGGTGACGAGACGCTGCGGCGTTGTGGAGAGGACAGATAGATTCGTGAGGTGATTCATATTTTCTGTCAGGAGGAATAAAGGAGGCTGACCTCTTGCTGCGGTGGCATGTTGCGCCTGGTCAGGACGAGTCTAACCCTTTAAGGGCGGCATAGCGCTTTAACTTGCTATGTCTTGGTCGGCATGATCCATGAATACAGCAATCTACTCGCCAGTGCAGCATGCATTCATGCATCATGCCGACCCTTCGGGAGTGTATTATCCCCGTATGATCGGCATGATGCTTGAATACAGCCCTGGTGAGTTACTCACCAGGGTTGCATCCATGCAGCATTACCACTAAGATCCTACTGTATTAAATCACTATGTAGCCCTTAAAGGGTTAGGAGGCGTGCTCCCCCAAGTCTCTGCAAGGTGAAGCCTGTCCGCGGGCGGCTACATAGCGTCGGCTGATGAGAGCGAGGCGGGACAATAGGCCTATCAGATGTAGTCTGCTAGCGGGCGTCGGCCGCAGTCCGTGCCTTCCTGTCACCTCCCCTGCCATTGGCCGAGGCCAGACACGTGATTTACGGAGCGCCATCTGTGTGTCATCGCCCACGTGACGCCCTGGGGTCGTGAATGGCGGCCGCCAAGGACGGTGGGCAGGGAGAAAGGGAGGAGGAGAGGGGAAGATGGAGGGGGAGATGGAGGGGAGATGGAGGATCTGAAGGGTGTGAAGGAGAGCGGGGTTGTTGTGAAGGAAACTGTTGTGATCGATACACTTCTCCATCTGTCCACATGTGCTCCGTGTCCCGGCCCGCTGGTACCCACACCCACCGACCTGTTACGCAAGCGGGCAGCCGACGCTAATGGAATTTTAGATCATTGCGGATTCTCCGAGGGCAAGTCTCGCGAGACCCGCCGTGAGGCTCATTTGCCATTCTCACCACGTAGAACTCTCCGGTAGCGGAGGCGGCGAGAGGAATTGAGAAATCTGGGAAGCAGCCCGACTGTGGACTAAGACGCTTTAAGTGAGGGAGTACACTCCTTAGCTTCAAATTGAAGAAGTGCACAGTATAGACTCCCTACAGTCCAAGCACTTACCACGACCACGCCCTAACCTCCCAATCCCCTCTTGAAATTAAAACAAGAAAATCAAATCACTCCCGAATTCACTGTACTGCAAGTCAGTGAGCAGATCAAACCTAATAGTATACTGCAGGTTCATTTATACGGTAACTTGATTGTACAATTCACTCTTTCATTAAGTTTCCAAGGTGACTAGAATATATGGGGTGTAAATATATCAGCTGAAAATATGAGTATCAGCCAAGAATGTTATATTCTAGATAACCCTGAGATGGGCACAAAGAGATAGTACTAATTGTCCCAGTGTGGTGGGATCTGCTTTTGATCGCGTTGGCCCTTTCGTCATAAAGCGCATACCTCTCAGATAATTCAAGTCAGACTTCCTTGTCAGCCAAGAGCCAAAAGTTGAAATCTTCTGTACAGACCTTCTGTGCCTTTGGCCAGCCTCTCATGCTGGAACTAACGTAATTACTACCTGCCCTGTGTGTGAACTCAGGAGAGGTACATGTCTGGCATTCAAGTGTTGGCTCACTAAATGAACTTTCTCAGTGGTGTTATAAGGTCATGGCTTTAAAGTGAGGAGACCGTGTCCGATAATCAGGTCAGAAATCAATACTGTTAAAAATAAATCCGGATGTCCACTAAGGCCATATGTGTACTTCAGTTACTACCTACATCAGTTAATCTTATACCTTATAATTTAGTTTATTTTTGGTCCAATTGTGAGATTTGACCTAAATGTGGTACAGTTGGGTCCCATGTGAACCCTTGTCTGAACCCTTACAACTGATATTTGATTGTTCCTCATCCCCCAAATAGTATACTGTTAGAATATTTGGAACTCATTTAAGTAAGATTTTAAACAATTTGGAAAAAATCGGATATAGACACTTTAAGATCATGTGGGAAAGGGAAGGTATGTTATACTTACTGTAAAGCTCAGTACTGTTGGGTATTCACAATGGCGACATGTCTTCAACCACTCCCTCTACCCCCCCCCCTCCCATATTCTTACTGCACAGCCTTGGACTGTTAAGTTACCAATGCCACCTAACACCCCCACCCCCTCACCATCCCACCCTCTACAAGAGGCTTCCCCTATCGATGTCACTGACTAGATTGCTATCGGCCTGTTTCCTTTTTATGGTTCTTCCCTGTCACGTCGGCCTCCCATCTACCCCCAGGCTTGACTTGTGCTAATCGATCCTGCAGCGGGAGTGCCATGCCACATAAGGTGGAGGGTAGGTAGGTGGGGTACCTGCATCACCCTTGTCACTGTATAACTCATACCGTGGGAAGCCATGCCTGATCCTTATCCTACAAGAAGCCAGTCCCTGATTGTCAATGAACAGTTGGCAGTTGTTCAAAATTAAAGTTATTATAAAGTGGACAACATGGTTTTGGAATTTGATTATGGATGCAGATTTTTAGTTCGGAATGATAATTATTGTGCCCCTACATGGGTAAAATTCGACACGGGCGACACAGCGACACGGCCCTTTTAGGCCCTTTTAAAAATCGACAGACACAGAAAATTAGGATTAAAAATCGACCTGCAGAGATTCTCTCTTAATTCTTATATATGTAAAAATCGACACAGTGACACCGCCCTTTTGCTTAAATTCGACACGGCGACACAGCCAAAATTGTGGGTACCCATGTAGAGGCACATTATTGTCAAGTACATATAGATACAGCCAAAGTGCATTATAGGCAGAGAGGTTGTTTCCTTGAAAATGTTGTAATATAGGAACAGATTTATGAAAAATACATCATGTCTAGCCAGCCTTGGACATATCCATCATGGTTTGAGCTGTGCCAGAATCCAGCTGACAATGCTCTTTATTTGTATAACGGTGATTTCCGCCTCTGGGGATGTTCAATAAAGACGTTGTATAATACCCCACCTCTACCTCCCTCCCTATAGGTGCATTTACCCTCACCCCCACCCCCACCCCCCACCACCCTCTCTGTACACCAGGATGGCTGCTGGCTGATGAGAAGTGACGCCACCATTAGCCCTTTAAGCACGGATGTCGCTAAAAGATGATATTTGTCGTCATGATGCACCAATGCAGCCCCAGTGAGTAACTCGCCGGTGCTGCATTGGTGCATCATCCCGACCCTACGGGAGCGTCTCGACCCCGTATGGTCGGCATAATGCTTGAATGCAGCACTGGGCGGCATTCATGCACCATGACGACCAAGGGCATGATGCATTAGGGCATCATGCCGTCCTTAAAGGGCTAAGCCGTGTTCACGCCTACAAGGTCTCCCTACACGGGTGACAGCACCTGTGTAAGGTAACGTCCTTAAACCCACATCCTACACCCCATGTAAAGGGTGTAGGCAGTGTATACAACGTAAGGGGAGGGGAGGGGTAGAGGGGAACAAGTCAATGTAAGCTGCCTCCAGGCATGTACCAGTAAAGGGAAAAGGTAAGCGTCAGCCTGACTATGGATATAGTGTATCTGAAACAACTTTGTTTCCATAGTCATTTTAACGAGAGTCAGGCAGTGCTGGATGCTCCTGACATAGTCTAGCAGTGCTGGGTTCTTTGGTCCTCTCCTTCAACGCTCTATGGGTCTAGCATTGCTTGACTTTGGGAAAAGAGTGCAACATTGCCTGACTCTAGCTCTCTGTGAGATTTGGGAAGGCTTGCCTGTAAACGTTTAGTCTAATATATATAAGGTCAGTCCAGCATTTGATTCTTGTTCAAATGCATGTGTATGGAAACGTAGTTCTTTTCCAAAGTCAGCCTGACGCTCAACCTTTTCTCTGTGAGGGTGGGTATGTGTACCACAGTGGGTGAGTGTGTGTGTGTGTGGGGGGGGGGGGGGGGCAAGGCCGTTACACGTGCACACACAGAGTTTGTGACAAAACACCAGCATATTGATTAGTAGCTGTGGGTGTGCCTACCAGAGGGGTATGATGAAGGTAGGTGGCATTAGGCCACACCAGAAAAAACACATATCTCTACCCTCGCTACCCTCAGCCGCCCTCTGGATCCAAAATAAGGACATGCATCCTTGGCCTTAGACATCCACAAAGCAGATCTAGGTGCATACATAAACCATTTTGCTACTGACTATAATAATTATTCTGATATAAACTGATTTTAGAAAGCACTGCAGTGGAGGATTGTATTGGAAAATAATTGGATGGCTTCACTTCAATTGCACTGCGCATTTTGCTGTTTATACCTGTATGTCTTCTTTCTCGAATATTTGAAGAGGAGGAATGTTTTTGTTTGCTCCTCTTATGTTGCTTTCTTATGCATTAGAGAAAGAAGGGGTCGCTGTGATCTTTTGTAGATGAGGGCTGCTTTGAGTGGGTTGCGTTGATGGGGGGGGGGGGGTGAAGAAAGGGGGATCGAAATGCTTCAGGTATAACTGGAGACAGGTGTGCAAGGTCTGATGACGTCACCATGTCGTAAAACAGACTAATTCCGGCAGCGTCACGTCACAGCGATCATGTGACCTGGCGGAGAGGGAATTCAAAAAGAAAGAAAAGAAAAATAACATGGCTGTACGTGTGAAGGTAGCATTCAGGTGGCTAAACAAGCTCCACTTTGGGAGTATATGGGATGGTAGTGGGGTACATTCTGCGGCGGAGCAGTAATGTTCAGAGGGGCTCTCTGAGGTGTTCAGATCTTAACCGGAACCATCTCCTATCCGATTATTGGTTCAGACTCAAACCCAACTGCATAAAATAACATGTACATCATCCATTTCTGGATGAACATGGATGAACGCACAGAGAGATAATTGACATTCACGTGTGTCACCATCTCTTGCTACAGAATGGAGTTGAATGTCCTCTTCTTCACAAACATAGACCTACAAACACATTCTTTACACCTGAGGGAGCTGCTCAGAGTAAAATACACACAAAGAGCAGCTCACAGAGCAGCTCAACAACACAGTAAGTCCAGCTGTTTTATATGTCACCCAACCTCAGGACCGAATATGGTATGATCTGACTATTAATTCTATTTTAAAGATAATGGCTGAGCAGAAAAATGAGTAAGCTCAGCGCTACTTTGTGTGAGTAAACATATTATTTTGCCTGTTTTTGTACAAGGGTCTTGTAGTTCTTTTGTCCCATTGGTTGACATTTGCTGACATTTGAGAATATTTCAGTGAGCTAATGATGGTATAGCTGTTTATCCTTTACCCAATCACTATCATAATGATCAGGCGATTCTCTCGTAAATACGTTTAGGTAACTCTTTGACCACCGTTCAGTTCTTAAATGTCCTCAGTCGTCATGATACATTCATGCTGCACTGGCAAGTTCCTCTTTAAGGCTGCACTCATGCATCTTGGCGACAAAAGGCATGATGCATGTAAGCACTTTGTGATCTTTAAAGGGTGAAACAAGGGATCACTCACTCCCTATTACCCCGACTATAACCTACATATCATTTCCTATTAGTATTATACAGTCAGCCCAACACCTAAATCCTATATGACTATTCCTCTATTAGAATCTCTGTCATAACTGTCAATAGCTCTATTGTTATCTTAATTTCTGTGTCACTAAAACATAACCTAACGTCAATATGGCGGCATGGAGGCAGTCTGTAACAGAATGAAAGAGATGTAATGGTGCACCTTTATACATTGACGTCATCCCCGAAAATCCGGCATTTCCCAATATCAAAATTGCCTTTTTTCAAAAGTGGTAAGAAATCAATATTTTCGGTTGGATGAGGATAATTATTTCACCCAGAAACATTAATTGCTTTTTGGTCTGGTGCTTATTGGATCGGCAGAGCCAGAGAGCATAAACGATTTCAGACAAATTTCCCATTTGGGGGGAAAGCCATTGTGCCTGAGAGTGTCCAAACCCAGGTTGGAGAACGATGAGCAATCCCCTGAGTTACTCCGAGTTGCTCTCTTTATATTTTATGTAAGCTATAATGTGGTTAGACCCATGACAGTAACCCTGGACTATTTTTCATCATGGATGAATATTGTATAGTAGCAGTAATGAAGGTGTCAATGGTAGGTAGTGCACAAGTCATTATCAAAGTGACCACCCGACCTTCTCAATCAGCCGCTACGTTTAATAGGCGACCAATGGCATTTAGTGGCCACCTTTCACCATGGGTGGCCTACAGGGACTCAGCAAAAAAGCGAGCAATAAGCACAAAGACAGACCAGGTTAAAGAAAAGGCATTGCAGAAATAGAACAACACAGCCCATTCAAAGCTTTAATAGTCACAAGTGATTAACCTGCTCCTATAAGGTCACTTGTCTTGACGTCCACACAGTAGACGGGTGTGGATAGTGATAGTAGATGTTTGTGGTGTCTTGGTATAAAAGGGAATGAGTGGCTAGCAATAGTAGAAATGAACAGTGCTAATCATTTAATGTATTGAATAGATCTAGCAGCAACATCAAAACAAAGCATAGGCAAGTTCAAGAGCGGAAATGTGATGTCCAATGGTGGATTCCTCTTTGTCTCCTTGATGACAACAAACCACTTATGAATAACCAAGAATGCACAGGCCTAACAAATTACAAAACTGGAGGAGAAATAAGATATACATTTCTATTTGCAGCATCAACAGCCCAATTGCCTGTGAGTATGATAGAGGGGAGGCTCACCACAGCACTATACAGTAGTATAATCCTAGTAGAAAACGGCAAAAAGTGTACGCATCTGGCAAACTAGGGGGCCACCCGCTATAACCCCTAGCAGTTGTAGAGGGCGCGGGGGTCGGCGGGACGGCAGGTGCCGAGTGTGTAGAGGAAAGTGAGGTCTTGAGACCCCCACAAAGACTTGTGGCAGTAGTGTGTGCACTGGGGTGGTAGTGGCCCCAGGCTAAAGGCTTTTACCATACAGAACAAACTCTGTTTGCTGCACTCATTCACAACCAGGGGCATACCTTTGTATTACTTACTTTGTGTATCGTATCGTTGATTGTTATTCTAAGCTGTATACTTGTATATGTAACACTATGCTTACAATATTCATCTGATTGATATACATTTGTTCATATTTTCTGGAAATTCTAGGCCTTTAGTATCATGATATTTTGTGCTTCTTGTCATCTTTACTGTATCGGAGGAGCGTGTCAATAGATATAACCCATATTATATAGAGAAATGAGGTCAAAACCTTGTTTATTTACTTTCATAAAAACATACCACGGTGACATGACATTTCGACACTGGAAGTTTTCTATGCAAATTTGCTTTGAAGTGGTCTTTAGAATACACCAGATACACTTATTAGTACAATGCTTTAGCATTCGTCATCTCTACTTCTGCTAGCCAGTCAGTAATGTAACATATATAAGGGCCAGACCAAGGTGAGTGTATTTAAATAACTTGTCAGTGATCCCCCATAGTTCTATGGGTATTGCCCATAGTTCTATGGAGATTGTTATACCTGTAGCTGTTTTTACTCTTCGCGCATTGTCAGTATTGGAGAAGGGAAAACATACAGATAAAAGCATAATTGTGGGCCCTGGAAGCTGAATAACCTGTATGAAGTAAGACCTGATGAGGGGAGCTTCACAACAATGTATGCTGGTCTATGTGGAGCATGGTACTTTCCATGAGACATCCAGGGAAGTGGGTGACAATGCTGACAGTAAATTGACTGCATTTCATTGCAGTGAGGCTATATATACTGAGCAGGAAGCAGCATGGGGGACCATTCAATCTCCCCATCGTCCACATGTAGTGCAGTCTAACTACTCTTCCTGGATGGAGGATGGTCTATAGGATGAGCAAAAGTTTATGTAGTAGGGAGGGTAGGTCTGAGAACTATAACTTGTGGGGGAAATGGAGCAGTTACAAAAACAATATATTGTATTGGTTCTCATGGTTTGGAGGGAGATGGGTAATTTAATTTGCATTTGTTACAGACATGCTGTCATACTTCTCATTACATTTTGTTCGTACTTCCACATCTAAAAATGTTATTTTTTAAAGTTATTTGTTCATGTAAAGGGAATGGTTATCTAATAAATAAATAAATATATATATATATATATATATATATATATATATATATATATATATATATATATATATATATATATACATATAATATGTCTTAACCCTTCTCCTCCCCCTCCTCCCGCCTTATCTTCTTTCCCCTCTTCCTCACCCCTCCCCTATGTTTTTCTTCCCGCCCCTCTATCTCTCACCAGTTACCCACTTTTATATTAACATCATGATCAATAAACATTTATATATTTCCATAGCCAACGCATAAGCTGTAAAGTATCACTACCACCCTGGTGCCCATAAAATTCTGTGAAGGGATTTTCCTTAACATTTCTTGTGACAGGGCTATGCCAATACTATTCACACAGAGAAAAAACTCGTTGTATATGCACTATGGGCCTACTACATCACCCCCTATCAGCAGGGCCTGGCACGTGTATGTCAGGGTGTGTGGGGGTGGGGGGGGGGGGGTCTCAGAGCTACAAGCTATATGCTAGCTAGCCCCTACACAACTTCCACTGCCATCCCCTCCCCATTATGGGGTAGCAAGTGTATATTTAGAGATGCCTCACTAACAGCACCTGTTCAGTGACATTTACACAAGTTCCCCAAATGCCCAGGCTTCACTCTGTTTATCTTTTACTACATTTCCCTGTGGGAAAGTCATCGTTGCTGTGCCTCCTTTTAAATAAGTATACCCCGTCTGTCAAAAGCAATGATCCGTAATGAATTGGCAAACAGAGCTAAAAGTACTAATGGCTTTGGTTGCATATCATGCTACTTTATTAAAGCAATAGTAATGCAATTAGCATTGTATTTCAACATGTATTATCTCTTCAGATGGTAGTGCCGGCTATTTATTTAGTCCATATTTGAAGACTACAATAGATTAGTGAGTTCGGTAACATGGTGAATAGAAAGTGAGACAGTTTGGTGTTTGGTGATAGTAGATTATTCTTATCTGGAAGAAGCAATTACGTGTGTCGGCATTGCTTGGTGGATGTATGCTTGGCCTAGAGCTCTAGCACCCCATTCTAGGTACTCAGGGTGGAAGGAGCAGCTCAGTCAGTGGTCGGCGAGGCACCAGGCCCGCCCTGAGCTACTCCCACTCTGAGTGATGTTACAGACGCCACCTGCCAGCTCCCTCCTCCCACCTACAGAGAGGCAACGTGAGCAGCTCCTTTAGACTCACGAGGCCGCACACTGGCTACCTGTTCCACCCCTACTCCCCACTGTTTGTCTATTCAAGAGCAGCTCACTGAGAGAGCCACAAGTGGGCTGCTGAGATTTTGGTATTAGGAATCGCGGCTGCTTGTGATGGTGGTTGGTGAGTGGTGGTTGGGGTCATTATGGAGTCTAAGAAATATGTCTGCAGCTTAGTCAAATCTGAGCTGCTCTGTGCGGCTCAGGCACCTCCAGGGCACGCATGCGCCGTGGTGCCCTGGGAGAGATAAGACATACGAGTTGCTCCTTTGGCTCTTAACGCCTAGTGGCAGGGACGTGAGTCCTACACTAAAAACGTCCCCAGTTTGAAGATGGCTTATAGTCTCAGTCTGACATGAGCTGCTCATTTCTACTAACCTGCTCACGGAAACTGAAAAAGTGGTCCTGAATGCAGCCGCAGCTGCGGCCACAAGCACCTTAGTTGTAATGTACAAGATACATGTAGATTATATTCAGGTATGGTGTTGGAAATGGTATATCCTTACCTCTCCTGTACTACACGTATATATATATAAAGGTCAAACTCTCGATGCGATCAACGTTGCTATTATATGGTTATACTTATTCATAGCAAGTCCCTAAGTTGATTTATATTCCAGAGGCTTACAGCAAGGACTTGTATTTGCCAACTGTAACCCTATATAAAAGAACTGCCACATTTTGTGTACTCGCCAAGGTTCTTTTGTTTCTATATAATATCAAAAGCGTCCACCAGCACAGAAGCTCGGGTATGTGTGAGTAATATGACTGTGTTCTGGGCTGTATGATTGAACTCGGCCTTCCTGACTTTATTGAATCTCTCATCTGTGAAATAGAAAGCCCCCCTTTTTATCTCCACAGCTCCTAGCGGTGAGGATGCAGCAGATAGCTACTGGAGGGAGCAGCTCACACTTACTGGAGGCACTCCTGGGCTGGAGGATTACGCTGCCTGGGCTGCCAGTGTTAGCGGTGGGGAGCGGGGAAAGGTGTCAATGTTTCTGTTTAGAGCTTTGGGGTTTAGAATTATGCTGATTGCTAGGAAGGTATTGGTATTGAACCCTTCGCCGCAGGACCCCGCCCTTCAGTGCCTCCCCCTAACCACTACCCCCACCCCCATCCTCTTCCTACCCTCCAGGGTGTGTACATCGTATACCATACGATCGACCTGAGCTTGGGTTGGTTGAATGAGAGAGTGAGGAAGAGGGATGTTAACCTTGGAGAGTGCTACGGCTCACATTACCCATGCTACCATTACACCTATCCCCACACACTACATAGCCAGCCTTGAGGGGGAGGGATGTATTACAACCCTGCCTGCAGTTCTTCACAATAGTTGTCCTCGACACTCAGTTTCCATGGCCTTTCAACGATGCTTTGTGCTTAGATATTATCTTCCATTCTTGAAAGCTATTTTATACATACATCAAACTGCCCCCAACTTGTTCCCAGTTTACGCCCCCAATTTGGGTTGCCTTTGGTGGGTGCAAGCTGGGCATGACATGTTGTGCATTGGCAGTACCCTTATTACCTATTCCTTTTGCCTTTGTCGCTGCCCTTTCTATTTCTACAGAAATTCATTATGTCACAGTCGTTTCTCTTTGTTATTCCTCTCTAAATCTCTTTCCCTTTCTCTCTTCCTTCTCTATCCCTTTCTTGTCCCCCCTTTCTCTCTCTGTCTCTGCCCCTCTCCCTCTCTCTCCCCTCTCTCCCTCTCATTTGCTCTCCCCTCTCCCCTCTCCCCTCTCCCCCCTCCACTCTCCCCTCTCCCTTCTCCCCTCTCCCCTCTCCCCTCTCCCCTCTCCCCTCTCCCCTCTCCCCTCTCCCCTCTCCCTTCTCCCTTCTCCCTTCTCCCCTCTCCCCTCTCCCCTCTCCCCTCTCCCCTCTCCCCTCTCCCTCTTTCTCACCCTTTCTCATGTCCTCTCCCTCTCTCTCAGTCAGTGAATCTATCTACATCCGCCTTTCTCACCTCATCCTATCCCTCAGCGGCCCCATGTACCTCGCCCTGCAGCCTCTACCCCTGGGGACAGCGGCAGTCTGTGGGGTGCGGGCGTGTCCAGCGTGGTAACGGGTAGTAATGATCACCCTCGGTAAGGGTGATGGACAGACTGCCAGGTGGGGCGTACTGATTACCTGCTGGTGATGTAGGGGGCGCTGCAGTCTCACTAATACCCTGGTCTTAAGTCACCTCCCCAATCTACAGCTTATAGCTAGGAGGAGGCTACCCCCTACTTCTATATACAGGTACACTCAATCTACCTCTACTCATCCCTCACACATTCACCTGTCGTGAGGGCCTGGGGTACTCCAGGATATCCTTTAACCTTAATATCGTCCTCATTGAGAACTCCAGGATATCCTTTAACCTTAATATCATCCTCGTTCAGAACTGCAGGATATTCTTTACCCTTTAGGCATCACTCTCACCCCTAACACGTCACTTTGTTATTTATTAACTAGAAAGACTAGATTGATACCCTTGGTGAGAATGCGGCTTTCTTATCGCCCTCATTCTTCTTAGCCTTCTTAATCCAGTATTTCTACCTTCGCACCCATTAGTATAGTCATTTCAAATGTCATTTGTACACGACTAAGAGGGCAATACGCTTAATCCATTTTCTAGAAACATATCAACTGTTGAAATTGCCATCAAATGGTTTACTAGTAGGCCAATGTCCTAAACAAAATGTACAAAGGTATACGTGCAGGGCTAGTTTCTATCTCTATTACCGACTTTCACTTTAGCCAATATATATCCCTTATCCCCCTGACACCATCAGTAGTATGTCTAGGACGGCCATTGCTGACAACACCCCCGTGAAAGCTTTGTTTTAACAGGGACTACTTTATTGGGTGCGCCTTGATTTCCCCTCGGCCTCCGACGGTACTACGGCCGTGTTGACCCCTGCCATAAACAACATAGCGGGTCAAAGTGTCATTTTCCACTTCTCGACATGAAAAATCACGTGCGTTGTGTTGTCCCCTAAGGGAAGGTAGAGGCGGTGAAAGTAGTGCCGTGGTTGTGTCGGCATAGCACGTATTTCATGTAGTCAGCGCACTTAACCTCTTCACCGCCGCGCGACCAGGGGGAAAACACTCCGCCAGACCGTATAGTGCCTGGCTATTTGTATTGGTCCGCCATTCAATTTTACCTATTGTTGTCGGTATTAGTTTGGCCGCTATTCACCCACACAGCAAAATATCAATACTCTATGCATTTATCAATGGCTCTTTCTATGATTCTTTGGTTCTGGTTGATTCCATATAAATCATTTTCTGAACAGAGATATTATTATGTTTGATAAATCACTTTCCAACAATGACTGTTTATGCATGATTCATATGATTTGATTCACTGAATGTTGCTAGCCACTATTCTCTGAAATGATGTATCACAATCATCGGGCCATCTTTATTTGGCTGGTTATCATTTTAATTTTATAGTGCAATATTTAATGTCGGCTATTGATAGTCTGGGAATCACTCTTCTATGTGGGGTAGAAATACAAGTGTCGAGTATGTATGCCTGTCTGGCAGCTATCTACCCGCCTATGCCACAAACAGACCTTATCATGGAGTCTCCTTCTGACAGGCATTTTGTGATACATAACACAAGACAATCCATAAGATGACAAGACAGTCTATAAACAGCCATTTAGATCGTCCCTATTCCACAGGGTCTTTAGTACAGAGGTTTCTATTACCTGAAGAAGCTTAAACCACAAACGTGACGGGTGATCATTTTGCCTCTTAACCGTTGTTATTCATGGTGCCATATAGTTGTATAGACCATCGTGGAATATAGTTTTTATTACTTGCTTGACTGCCATAATAAACCACTTTTCTTTCTTGTTTTCTCTTCTTCACTGCTGTATACAGTATACGACAAGTTCACTCCCTAACAACAGTTATAGGGAGGGTATTGGTAATATGCCACGCAGTATTACCTTTGATATCTCTAGCATGTGTGCCTCGGTTATTTCTCAGGATCAAACCGTTTCTGAAAATATACCCGAGGTGACAGTGTTGTAAATGTGTGTTCAGGTCGTCACAAACATGCCTTTTTTGCTGTGTTCTGTGCAGGATGCTGGGTGCGCGCACCCTGTTATTTCGCAGACATAAGTACCCATCTAATAGGTACCACAATCGATACAGACCGCAACTACAGCAAAACCTTGCATCGATTCTGTGCACTGCCACTCCCTGAGGTAAAAAACACTAAACCATCCTAGGATCTTCTAGGGCTTATTTCGACTATGTCTGCCCTTTACCCTCTAATCTATATCTCGGGTTACCTCTGCTATAGCCCACTTTGTTGCAGCGCTCAAAGATGGGGCGGTTCAAATTGACTAGCAGGCCCAAGCACCAGGCATTTGTTAGCTGGGTACTATATCAGCCTGTGAGGAGAATGGGGATCGATGAGACTAACTAGAAATGTGATGGCGATATGGATCCGGTCACTGCAATCTCTATATCATATATACACTGAATAGAGTCTTATTTGTAAGACTTTGCAGCTAAACAAGAGCCATGGCTTACACAGCAATTTCTCTTCAGCAATTGTTGGATGGATCGAATTGCTAGTGAAAGGAAATAGGAGTGAGGCAAATCTAGCCATATCAGCCACGTGGAGGTTGTTTCAGACATTTTCCCCAGGGACTCTTATACATTACCATTCAGATCTCGAGTCTGCAGTATTTTGTGCTGCATAGAAGACTTCTGTTTTCCTATGGCAGCTGGATTACAGAGCACAATGTGTAACTTCTATTTCTGGCCCCTCACTGATTAACACTGTACAGGGGGACTTTCCTGCCACACCCTTTTAGTCTGCTCCCACCTACTGATATCTTCATACTGGATTTTCCCAATATTTGCAATGTTATTCATATTTGATATACGAGAAGATACTTACTGTTTTCTAAAGAAAAACACCTTGACATATCATTATCAAGAATCCGGAGTGGTGTATTTTAACATGCTCACCAGTTATGGCCTATCTCTTTTACTTTGAAGAATCTGCTTTCAACAGCATTAAAATAATGAAAATGTTTACAGACATGGGCTTAAGTTTAACAGATCATGATCCTGAAAGGCTGAGACATTCTTCCTGGGTCACCTGATAATTCAATGGTAGGTAGAATAAGAGGACATCATCATTTCCTAGGGTGACAATAGTGTGCTCATTCACAGTGGTTATTGGTTGTCGATGATCAAAACACACCTGTTCCTAAAACACCTGTGTTTCCATCCCCCACCCACCAGTAGTCAGGTGCCCCTCCCTTTGTTGTGAGTATAGTAGGATAACTTACTGTGAACTCTGGCACTGTGCAGTGGTGCTATGACCACCACCATGGCCACCACCACTCGGCCCCACCAGGGAAGCTGGTAGTGGTGGTGGTCCCTGGGTGGGGGGCTGCTCCTGGGCCTTGACCTGCTCCCTGAGCTGCTCCCTCTCCGGCTGGACTCCATCAGTTATGTTTACGACAAGACTGACCAACGTTTACAAACACCAGCCTTCTGATTATGCAAGTATAGGCCGGCGATACCAACAATCCGAGTGGAGAAGTGAGTTGGTGCTTGTCGGGGTTGAGTTGTGGGATTGGGGAAACTTCTGAGTCTCAAGATAAAGGAGCCCTTGAGTGAAAAGCCCTAGATGTTAAGAGGCTCTACTGCATTTACTTCCAAGTAACACTCCTGGTGTGAGCAGCTCAGACCACTTCTGAGTGACTCGTGTACTGCTTCTGCAGACTTCCTAAACACTGAGCAGTACAGTAGAATCCCTCTTCTAGCATCACCTTGCTCTTTAGGGGTCCAAGAAGCTTCACACAGATTACAGTAGTATAAACAGAGCTGCTCGTCCAATGCCTTCCCCACTATAGGAGCTGCTCTCTGTACAGAGTTGCTCCCTCAGTAATCCTTTAAGATGGCTGGTTGGCAGCGGACTGGAGGCGCCAGCTGGGGTTAGGCAGCAGCAGCGGTGGTGGCAGTGGGCCTCGGGCAAGCGGCAACCTACGGGGGCTAGTCACGCCGACTTGGGTTACCCGGTGAAAGTTTATCTCCAGGATACTTTCACCTTCACCAAATGCCAAGCGTCTCTGGTTCTGCGGACCACCGGAGGGTGGTTGATTCCCACGGCTCAGAAGAGGCCTGTGGTGGTCGTAATTACATATCACACATCTATTTATATAGAGAGAGATTCAAGCCCTTACTTCTTGCTATTGTGTATGACGTCTAACAATTCCAAGTATCTCCAATATAGAACATCCAACCATTAGCAAATAGAGGGTAGTTCATATGGTTCCACTTCGATGTAGTTCCCTCAGGTAAAATCCTAAATCCAAAAGGCACTCAGGGGTGCCTCGACTGACTCCACCTGATAAACACAAAAAAAGGTGTTGTTCAATTGAATTTCATACACCTGAAGAGGTTCTAATCCATACTGTAAAGGCCTCACTGTAGGTGGTCGGTGGTCGATAGGGAGGACCCCTGCAGGTGTTTGGCAGGGCTGTGTTACAGAGCCCCCACCTGGGGTATGAGAGGATGGCACAACCTGAGAGGGGCTCCACAGGTACCTCCTCACCTACAGGCACTCTCCTGGAAGGGCCTACTCCAGCCTGACCTTATCACCTTACTGCAACTCACAGGGAACTTTCCTGGAAGCCTGTGACTATGTGAGTAAGCAGTGGCTTCTGTGTGTGATGTGTATATGTATAAATATACGTATGGAAGTCCGCAGGGTGAGGCAACAGGATGTGGGAAGGTCCAGGGTGGTGGAGCAGCTCAGGGGTAAACTGCTCTTGAAGTTTTCTGTGGCTCTGAGTAGCTCCAAGTTGAGGAGATGATGCTGGTGCTGGAAGATGATGTAGCAAGGTGTGACCTGCACTTGGGGTTGGGTGGTGGCCAGGGAGGGTTAGTCACACTGGGAATTAACCTCTTTGTACATGTGTAGGTGGCTAGAGGTATCCAAGAGGCTATAGTTGGTAAGAAGTCTTCAGAATCCAATAAACACTCAGACGTATGTCCCTGTGGTAAAGGCCATTACTGGTGCAGCCTTTGACACTACTACTGCCCTCCAGGGTGTATAGATCTGGCACTATGTCCATGAAGCACTATACAAACGCCGTACCTCCTCCAGTGGTCTGTGGGTAATGCCAGTGCCAGGTCGGTGGTCAGGCCCTGTGGGCTCCTCACTACAGCCAACTGCCTCCCTGTGTCTCTGGCTCTCAGCCTCTGTGCAGCGTCTCTCTCCTCCTCTCCCTTCCCGCGCGCTCCGCGCTCTGCCACAGACTGAGGCCCCAACCCCAGCCTCCTTCTGCCACCACCTGGTGCGCCACTGCTGCCACCTGGACGCCGCGGCGGGAACCACTACAGCTGGGTTGCTGCATGCTGGGTTGGTGGAGACGCAGATGGTTCTGATCAGCTCGACTACGCATGCGCACAGACTGCCGCCTGGTGGGCATATTATGTTGCTGGGGATCCTTCTATATGGTTCACTCTAGGTGTCAGTGGTAAAGGCCTGCTGTTAGCTTTGTAATGGTTCACTTAAAGGAACTTGATAAGTTTTGATGAAGGCTTGATATCACTACAGACGTTGCAAGGACGGATAAGGACCACTAGGACATAGTACCAGGGATTCTTCTGATATGAAGTAGGGATACACTCAAGTCTAGTATACGTACTTGGCCATATTTGCAATAGTGTAGCAATAGTGCCGATTTCCAATAATTGACAATTCTTTAACCTGAACTAAATGTGATTAAAGAAATGTGGTGAAAAGGACATTTGGCCTGATGTAAAACACATTGGTAGTACATGTATACAATACAATAGTAATATCCATGGGCCTAATTCATATAGTCTGAGGACGGTATTGGTTGACATGTTGACGGGGGAGGGATTTTGCAGACCATCTAGAGGAGAAGGATGACCCTGTAATACATGACCAGATTTCTTCTCTGAGGCTGGTTCGGGGATTATTTTGTTCTTGGGAATGTTAACCAAATATGTTTACGTGGAGTGACATGTTGGGTTGAAAACACCAAGGGAATCAAAGATTCATCAAGCGACACTAGCTCATCTCGTTTTACAGTATATTCTAACATGTTTTCTGGTTTACAGCAGCTAGGTAATGTGCAGAATCATTTTCAAACAACATTCTAGAATGCGACAGGAATTCAACTCTCTTATGAGTGTTCACATTTCGTGTGCATTGTAAGCCATGCTCTTTTCAACTCTATAAATAAGGACCCAGACCTGTTCTAGATGAATGTAAACCAAAAGTATAATTCATATAGCTTTGATTCAAACGCATAAATAGCCAAAAAAATATTATCATAGCACTCCCAGTCATTCAAATTAGCAGTATAGAATGTAATTCGAATTATTGACTTGGAGAGAATCTTCCTGTTGCCACCTTTGTGTCTGAACCTTGTAAACTCATACATTATGTTTGTGAATTATTCTGTCTTCACTCTTTAAGGACCCCATAGTGATTTGATACACTATGCCATGTGTAGTCATGGTGAATCAATGTTTCCCTATCAAGTAACGCACTAGTTCCGGATACATGTATCATTCCCAGCCTACGGGATTGATACACTCCCACAGTAAAAGGTCACCATGATGTATGAATCAGTAATGTGTTAGTGCATCATGTAGATAGAATTGCCTTCAGGTAACATGCCTCCCAGAGAGTGTTAAGTTAAAGACGTTCTCCATGCGTAAAGCCATATGGGAGCTGGCTTCGCTCTGATAGTTTTTGTACCTGATGCATACATCCCCCAGGTCTTTAATCACTGTATCTAAAGTAATGGGTTTTACATGCAGGACCTTAGGTCTCTCATTCATCGTAGGCATTAATTCCTCAAGGATGACAAAGATGGATTCTTAAAATATTAATTAGCCCACAAGGGGACTATTTACATTAGAGGAATTATGAATATAATCTTATTTTTATGCTTGTCATTAGGCCACTCCAAATAATATCCTTGCTTCTCATCATCACGGGCATCCCCAAAATCGTGTTTTAAAGTGTGTGTTTTTTCCAAATATTAATGGAAAAATATGGTAATGTTGGAAAAATATGGGTATATTTTATATCAAAGTGAAGCTTAGAGTGCTGCAAATGCCTATTTAGACCTCAGGGAAAAAAGCGCCCTCGTCTTATTTCTCATGGCTTGGTGATGAGAAACAAGGATATTATTTGGAGTGGCCATACATATAGACGAAGCAAAATCAGAAATGATTCAGATAGACGCAAAATATGGTATGCCCTCTTGATACGAAGGGATGGTTAAAACTATGCTCCTGAGATATGAGTATAGCTATGAAAGTATCAAAGGAAATTTTTTTTAAATGCATTCGGATCATCTGAACTATCGCATTGGCCATAAATGCCATTAACATCACTGTGGCAAATAAAGGCAATGATAAAATATTACAATTTTAATAGTTTCTAGGTTATAGCTATGTTTTAACCTAGTGCTTTGCTTCGATTCCACCAAAATTGAATTTCCGCTCTCTTGGATTGAATGACATTGGACTTGTCACGTGTGGTAACATTCATTCAAATGGATTGTTTTCAGACGATGCTCCTGAGCTGAGCTTATTATTCGTCCCGTATAAAATTGGATGTGATAGCAATAGGGCCTGGGGGAATCCCGACTTAATGGAAAACTGAGAAAATTATTTTTGTCTCTATACTGTGATAAATCTGATTGAGCCATGGCTGGGGGCGGTTACTCAGGGATGGGCTACTCAGTTTCTCTCAATAAAAATTGCTCTTCCCAATTTACCAGTTGCCCTTTATGCTGGTTTTGTCTAAGGAAACTTCACTCCAAATCACAGACTGTCCTTTCATCATAGGGCAGTGAAAGAGGTCATATTTGATAACAGGAAAATGGAACCCATGACAAATGTCGTATTAATTGGGCAGTTGATTTCTCAAAATTTAAATTTAAATTTAAATCAATGACTCTGTCTTTGGTCTTATCAAAAAAAGACTTAATATCATTCCATGTTAAATCCGGAAGAAATGTTCTCAAACGTTACTTGTTATGTCCTCTTACGTTCATTTGAGACAGTTGGTGATAGCTTGCTAGTCTATTGAAGCTCAAAGACGCTCTACTTGTCCAGACATCTGACCATCCCCCTACACCAAACCACTTTGGTCAACACCCTGTTCTCCAGCTCTTCTGTCTTCTCTCTGTGATTAGCTTAATGTCAGACAAAGGGGACAGTTTCTGCCTTCCGCCTAACTACCCAAAGGTCATTGCGGCAGGTGTGCATGCACAGGTGAAAGTTGCTGGGAAGCTTTAAAGGGGACGCCTAATGGGGTGTCATTTAACTACAATAGGAAGGTAAAACATCAAGGGGCTAGTCTCGGCTAGTTGAGAGACATCTTCATCATGAATCAATTACATGTTGAATAGTAGAGTTATTTCAAAACAGCATTGATGTGAATTGGGAGCGAAATTGCCAGGTCGTACAAACCACTGTCAAAAGTAAATTATGTCAATCTATTTCATTTTATGTGCTCTTGAATAGCAACAGATTGTAAATAGAGACTATAAAGATCTCTATGGGGGTATTGTTGATAAAAGTTGAGTTAACCATTACCGTACATCCGCTATTAAGCACCTGACGCTTTCAGATTTGGAGGCTTAGCTACCACCAGCGCTTATCTTCTTTTAAGATCTATTTCAGAAATCTATTTCAAGAAAACTAGTACTTATTCAAGACCTGCTGCTTAAGTCTGACAGTACGGTATATTTATTCACTGGGAGTAGGGGGGTCAAATCCCTCATGACAAAGAATGAATTCGTAGTTTACACCTATAGTCTTCTGTATTTTGGTCTTCTTATCAACATCTGGATATTTTGGAAACCATTTTAATCAAAATGAATTTTAATATGCAGGGTTATTAATTACGATAGAAACGCGTCCAGGCTACTGTGCCGACAATAACTAACGCCATTCAGAAATTACACAGGGAGACGGAGCTGTATAGACTGTTTCTGCAACCAGGCCTAGTATAAAGATAACTTACTTGGGGTCGTTGTGCATTGGTCTCTTCGTACCATTGTATTCAGCCATGTTGTTATGGTGACCACAAACTACTTCATCAGAGATGAGCTTTTCAGTAAATCCTTCCTCAAGACAGTCCAGACCATCGCCATGTAATCTATATCATACCAGAGGCTTACTTCATAACGATCTAGACCCTACAGAATCTAATCACCACTGTCATGAATCACCCCTGTTTACAATGGCTCATTCCCCAGGCTAATGCTGGTACTCAATGTAGACAGCAGATGGCCTGTTTAACATTGTTCATGATCACTAAGGGGGCTCTTTCCTTGTCTGTACTTGTCAGCACAGTATAATGTCCTTAAGAGGGTGACGGTGGCTAGTCTGTTATTAGAGTATAGTGCTATTATACCTGCCTCTAATGGATGTGATTTAACAGACATCCTCTTATTTTCCCTCATCATTAAATCATTATCCCTGTCACCAGAATAAACATCCCCGATGACAATGCCATGTAAATGAGCGATGGAACACCATTGGGGAAAGGTCAGCCCCCCTGCTGAGTTTAGATGATTATTTCCTTTTAAGTCTGCCGCTATAATCTATCTATTACCTTGGGGAGGTAGCTCCGCTGCGCCATCATCTATCTTACCTCCATTAACCCTTCTTTTTGAACTTGCCAATTAATGTTTTAGCAGGCCATAGGAACAGGTGTTGGAGCAAGGATGGAGTGTGCACCTTTGTCCACCTCCCTCATCTATTCTCTCTACATGTCACCTACAGCGTTCAGACCCCTTCCCCCACTATGGGCCAACAGGAAATAGGAAAACTTCACAGCATCCCTCTGGAGAGGGGGGTCTTTGCTGACAAGCTGATCAAGGTTGCAACATCAAGGGACAGGCTTACAGATATTGCAGGTCATATCTGGAATCAGTTAAACCAGGATATGAGATGCACTCAGTAGTTTGTATATATTTGTATACATGAAGGACGAAAGGTAGCTGTCATTTCTTATTAGGAGAGGGTGCCCATGCTAAAAGGTTCAAACAGCTAGAACCTTTTTGTATACAATTGCGACGCACCATTGTGAACGGTTGTGTTATGTAAAAAGAAAGGGACATGGATGAAGATGAAAAAGGCCCTAGAGCAGTTCAAAGGGTGATTTTGTCATGATGTATGTGGGTGATCATTACCAACTGAGGACCACAATAGTTAACATCTGCAATTGTTCCTCGATCAAGAATCATTAGCCTAACCATTTACCATGGACATATTTTATAGGACTTAGATGGATATTGAAAACCCTGCTCCGATATGGGCCTAAAACTGATCGGGGAAATGATGGAAATGCAATAAGACAGGTCCCTTCATTTCCTTTATTTTCCAGCCAGAGTCAGACACCTATTGACAAATGATGTATGACTGCACCAAGAACTGATTATAGACATTGTCTCCCAAAGTCCATAGTCCGGCATTTTCTTAAGAGTTAGACTCTCCTTTCAGAATGCTAGACTCTCCATTTAGAGTCCAGCATTTTCAAATTGCAGGAGAGTCTGGCAATGCTAGACTTTCCTCCCAGAGTCTGCCATCGCTAGAGCCTTGAAAGAAATGGATCTTAAGTAACAAGGAAGTAACTCTAACAGCTCTGGCAACCCTCTCCTCTGTAACTTATCAAAAGAAAGGTCCTATATCCATCAGTCTCGGACACCCATACCAACACAGCTCTGGGTCCCTCTGCTGTGTATGGTCTGGGAGCAGACATTCATCTCACTTGATACCCATTTGCGCCAGTTTGGTGGCGCAAATGGGTGTGTATTGGTCAATACACATCCAAGTACAGAGAGATGCTAATCAATATCAAAGAGGTAATAAAATTACCGGGGGGGCTACTGTACAATTAACACTTATAATTGACAGAGGTAGTTGAAAGATGTGTATTGGGATGGGATGATGGCCTGCTCCCAGGCTATCCAACTGGTAGGATAGTCGCTGGCCGAGGCTGTATATCCATAGACTAGCCTTCGGAAATACCAAAGTGCCTGTTTTTTAGCACCAGAACTTCTCCTGGAGGTGATAGGTATGGCAATGATGGGGATGTCTTCCTCCTCCTTGTATCCTCCCACCCATCAGCACACTGTGACCAGACGTGACTCCGCGTGTCATCATGTTGTCAGCAAGCCAGAAAAAAATAGCCCTTTTTTTAGTCTTAAAGTTCAGAGACAGGAATAACCGAGGCAGCTCTTTCAGAGGGATCAATTTAATCTCTGTGTGATTATTTATAATGTAAACTGATTATGTTACTAATTGCTCCCAATGAAAAGCATGGGCCATACTTTGTTCAATTAATTTTGTCTTGATGCTCTTTTGCTAATCATTTTCTCCATCCATATCATGTAAATTCATATCAAGAAATATATGTTATATCAAAACTTTTTATCAAAGATTGCACCTTACTGTTATGGTTTTCATTGACATATCCATCAACCCTGCCATAAAGTCAGTTGACCTTACAATGTATAGAGACCGTGACGGAGAGGACCTTCTTAGTGTTTATTACTGACCTTCTCTTAAGTGTCACCATAAAATACCATGTGAGTCTAACAAAATCACTTGCTCCTGCATCCAACACAAGACATTCAACTAGACAAAATACCTTCACAAATTAATTGCTACATCCTGTTGCTTTTACCAGGGGCAGACAGTAATGGCTTGATAACCTATTGAAGCCCAAAGACTGACTCTTTCTAGTGATCTAGACCATCTAACCGTCCTGACGCCCCCCACACCAAACAACTGTAGTTAACACCCTTTCTCTGGCTCTTTTGTCTCCCTTCTGTGATTAGCTGAATGTCAAGAAGGAAAGTTTAGTGCCTACCTTCCACCTCATTTTCCAAATGTCATTGTAAGCCTCATCCTTAAGGGGACACCATAAGGGGTGTTATTTGACCACAATAGGCTGGTAATATGATTAAGCAATTCACCTGCGGATACAACAAGGATTAGACCTTGTTAAATGATGTTTTTTTGTTGTTATTAGCATATTTATGTAATAAGTTCATGAAAATAGATTCCCATTCGCCAGTAGCCTGGTTTGTACGAACATTCATACAAGAGCCAATGCGACTGACAATAGCCTAAAAGACTAAATCATGTTAATAGTAAGGAGTTAATGAACTTGAGAGTGACAGTCTAACCAGCTAGAAATACTCCTGTCAGGCTTCTTTATGGTAACGTTAAGGTAATGTTAATGACTGATGTCCAAGATACACACCATATTTGCCTTATGAGAGCTAGGAGTTTATTGTCTTAATGCATATATGTATGAGAAAACACTGCTTGAATAGAGTTGTAGATAATTTCTGATTGACGTGGCAGAGCGTGGTATTTCATCTACATCAATTTTGAGTCAATTAAACTTTAAAAACTATGTGAGATTTGTTTATTTTTTAGCATAAGTGAGATTTGTTTATTTTTTGGCATAAGGAAGTGCTGTTGATGTGGATCGATTTGTAAGAAAGCTATAGTTATCACAATGTTTTGGATGTTGCAATATACAATAATGCTAGTGAATAGTATCAAACTGGAAATAGTCAAGAAATAAACATTGCAGAGTTCTCTGAGAGTAGTGCTGATAAAAGATGCCAGTTGCTTGGGACATGAATGAGGAGGCTATCACAGAGTTTGATAGCAACATAAAGATTGCATATTTTACAGCTACATTCTTCAAGATTATGTTTGCTGTCTGCACTTCTTAAATAAATTATTGGTACCAGTAGTATGCTATTCAGTCACGTGTCAGGTCCATCGAAAGATTTGATATTCAGGGTTATAATTCTCTTTGTGATAGAATCTACCAGTACAGAGGTATCCGGAGAGCAGGCCTACAATCACTATTCTCCACGGGCCTCCTACCCACAGACCATTCCCTTGTCTGTGTGCCCCCTGACTATAGGCCCCAGTCTGTAGGCCCCACTTCTGTAGGCCCCACTTCTGTAGGCCCCAAGTCCGACCCCACAGCAGGTCATGACGTATTCTACGTCTACTTCTTTTCAAATGTCCAAACCTCGAGCAGGTCAGAGGCAGATTCACAAAGTTTAAACAGGTGGTACACATAATGGAATATTTTGGTAATTTTGTCGACGATGCATTTTCTTCTGGATATGCATCGAGATGTTAAAGGAAATTTCGCCGGAAAGGTATTTTGGATGTTTTTTGCATCTATGAACGAAGGATCAAAAACTGTTTGGAAATTTACTAATTTGAATACCATTTTCTTGGACTTTCTTGGATATCCAGCCCCTTTCATAGTTCAATCCGATGTCCGACTGCGTTTAACCATTTCGTTTTCCACCTTGCATGTACTTAACTATGCATCGTCTGAATCCATGTTCATTCTCAAGGGAGTTTACAGCGGATTAGGATGGTGCTAACATTTTTAAAAGCATGTTCATATATGTCTCACCCCTTCATGCTCTCTCAGTCCTCTCTCTCTCTCTCTCTCTCTCTCTCTCTCTCTCTCTCTCTCTCTCTCTCTCTCTCTCTCTCTCTCTCTCTCTCTCTCTCTCTCTCTCCCTCTCTCTCTCTCTCTCTCTCTCTCTCTTTCTTTCTCTCCCTCTCTCTCTCTCTAGCCTTGTT
Source organism: Harmothoe impar (assembly GCA_947462335.1). NCBI lineage: Eukaryota > Metazoa > Annelida > Polychaeta > Phyllodocida > Polynoidae > Harmothoe > Harmothoe impar. Next base: position 22,386,912 of record OX381715.1, on the reverse strand, counting down.
TAATGCTGATTGACTTTTAGACGCTCCCACTAGAGGCAATTATAAATGTACTCCTGGTGATGAGTCATAGTGCTGAGACATGTTATTTGATTCTCCGTTTTCTCAGTACTTTAAAACTCTAGGTTAATGGCGAACATTTAATATAAAGCCATATTGCAATAGCCATATCCATGCATAGCTTGTATATTCTTTACACCTATGTATTATTGGAGGGAGATGGACAGACAATGGGGGATCATAAATAACCGATTGCTGTATTGACCCAATGGTTTCCAGAGATAATGAATGTGTTTCATTACTGTTGTAACATACTATAGATAGCTATTGTAATATAAGCACTTGCCCCATGAATATACCCAATAAGTAGTGAGATGAGAATACCTTTAAAATAATATATTATGTCCTTCTGTCAGTTTGATAAAGATCGGTAATGAACATGCTCACAATGACGTATGTAGAACGTGTTAAAACGTTTGTGTACACTGTAAAAGAAATGTCGTCAAAATAACGGTGAATCACCGGCAACTTTTGGGACATGACTTTCACCGTTTTTTTAACGGTGACGGTCACCGTCAATTTTACGTAGAATCACTGTTAATTTTACGTAGAATCACTGTTCATTTTACGTTGTAGTAGTGTTAATTCTATGTAGAATCACCATTAACAAATTCAGAGTATTCAAATATATAGAGGATCATATTTATATAATACACACAACTAGAACAACAGAACATTATATTTTAATAGGCTTTTATTAACCATTATTTAACAAGGATCACAACGTTTCAACCCTAGTAGGCCTTCATCAGGTGATATATAGAGATTCAGCGTTATTGCTAGTGCTATTACAGACTTTGGGAATATTCTATAAGCCTCACAGGGAGTCTGATTATGGTGACTTTAGTTACTGTAGTATACATCTAAAAACTTACGGATACTGTAAACGTACATTATTTTGCGTGTATACATTTTCGGGATTTTGCTAAAAAGGACAATTTCGCTTGTATTAAAATTCGCGAATTTTGGAATTTTGTTGTACTTTAACTACACTAGACAAATATTCGCTCTGTACATATTTCCGCGGATTTTTCAATTCCGCAAAAGTCGCGAAAATATGTACAGCGCGAAAGTATATACGTTTACAGTAAGCCATACTTTGACTTTGTCCTGATCCTATACGCCATACTGGCGATCTGACTTGCATACTAGCCGTGGCCTACACAAGAGGTTTTACACTATAGGATTGATACAAGGCAGAGGTTCCAAAGGTGGGAATATATATATGCATAGTATGTTACCACAAAATAGGTGTATAGATCCATACAGCTACTTTCCTCTGGATATTATCAAGTCATCATGGTATTTTGTCAAACCTATCACCAGATTGAATTGATAAATTGTTAAACATATAGATTAATTGAAAATCACCATTATTTCAACATGTATACTCCACTTCAAGGGCTCACACTCTCCAGAAAAATCTTCTTACAAACCAGGCGACCTATCTATGGCAGGATCCACTAGATATGGCTCCCTCTGGGATTTGACATTAGAAGATGAATTTACGTTGAATCATTGTAATCCAAACCAGGTTAGCATTTAACAAGGATCCACTGTGAAATGGCTGATATTTACGATGCTTTATTGTATTCCAAATAACAGTGAATCAGCGTTAAATTTTACAGAGTGAATCTGTAAAAAGTCCCCCTTTTTTTACAGTGTATGTATGGTTTGGAAACAGACCTTTTTCGTAGGGTTTATACAATTTTCCTGGTACCCATTCTGAAACACTACTCTAGCTGCTATTTGCTTCATTAGCCATTGGTTTCATGTATTCACACATATTCTTTTTACAAATAAATAGAATATTGCTGGTCCTAAAGATATTAGTATTTACAGTAATGTAATAAATCGTCAAGCTGTAAATATTACATTATCCTGGGGACAATTTTTCTGTATAACGAGCCATCATTCAAAATAATTTCATGATTTTCCCTCACCCATTGCAGCCCTCGTCATAAGCCCAATGGTCTAAAGAGTATATAAGTGTAACTTTTGTAAAAACAATTGTAAGTACTACTTTTTTTAACGTCTTGCAAACGTTATCAAAAGATTTTATAAACATTTTCTTATTAGCCAAGTGTTATAGGTTATCTCAAGGCTTCCTGTACAAGTGACTTAAGACTCCAATATTTACAGGCTGAGCTGAGTCATTAATATTTGAGTGACATTCAATTCAGACCACACATGGGCTCACCACATTGTCTAAAACAGAGTCAGCCTGAATACCGCTGTCCTTAATATAGCATTCCGTCTATTTCCGTCCCTCTTTATTTCCCGGTTGGCTATAAGCAGTAAGCATTTATCGATAATAGCTTGTTTTTGTGAATTGGTTATTCAGGAAGGTAGTTTTTGTATTTCTTATTTCTCACAGTCACTTTTTCTACTTTCACTGACATCCTGAAAGGCAGATGTGAATCAGATTTGTATGACAGTGTTTTGAAGTAAACATTAAGCATTTGCCTTTGGGTTTCAAGTGAAACAATAAGGGTATATATGGCCATGGCAGAGGGTGAACAAAAATAACAGCACATGATCCTGTCCCTACAAGAAGATAGGAGGGAACTATTATGGGTGTCATTGTGCATTGGTCACAGTCTCTTCATACTGTGCCCGACCCAGTCACTGTGGGGACTATGAACTGCTTTAACTGAGATAGGTTTTGCTTACTTCATGATAACCAAACCCTATGTAACCTTATCACGGCTGCCATGAATCATCCCTATTTTACTTGGTCGCATTCTCCACAGCAATTTTGTACTCACTATAGACAGTGAATGTCCTGTTTAGCATTGTTTGCAGACACTGAGGGAGCTTCTCTCATGTCTATACCTGTCAGCACAGTATCATCCCCTATGAATAGGCATTGAATTGCTCCTTTCTTAGGTGCAATTAGAGTGCCTTCTAATGAATCTGACTCAACAGACATCCTCTTATTTCCCCCCATCATTAAATCATTACCCCTGCCGCCAGAATAAACATCCCCAATGACAATGTCATGTAAATGAGCAATGGAACACCCTTGGAGAAAGGTCAGCTCCCCTGCTGAGTTTGGATAATTATTTCTTTTAAGTCTGCCGCTATAATCTAGCTATTACCTTGGGGAGGTAGCTCTGCTGTGCCATGATCTATCTTCCCTCCATTAACCCCTCTTTTTGAACTTGCCAATTAATGTTTTAGAAGGCCAAAGGAACAGGTGTTGGAGCAAGGATGTAGTGTGCCTTTGTCCACCTCCCTCATCTATTATCTCTACCTGCCCCCTACAGCGACTACTCCCCTTCCCCCACCATAGGCCACAGGAAATGGGAAAACTTCTCTGGCCTCTCTCTTGAGAGTGGGTCTTTGCTGACAAGCTGATCAAGGTCACAACATCAAGGCAGACAGGCTTACTGACACTGCAAACCATGTCCACAGTCAGTAAAGCCAGGCTGTAGGATGCCCTTAGTAGTAAGTAGTAAGCAAAGGAAACACAGTCTGCCCACAGTTTCTATTACATGTTTTAATTTTGAATCAAGTGACAACATACCCTTGACACTCAACAGTGTTGAAGGAAACACAGATAAATCAGGCTCTGGTGTGATTAAGCAAGTGGAGCTAGGTTTGCTGCCACATTCAATATTCATTCATCTCTGTCTATTTGCAAACTGTGTATTTGGGGGATCAGTACAAAAAAAAGGACCAACTGGGGACTACAGTTAATAGCATCTAACATTTTATCCAGATGATTACCCATGTTCATGCTTGTGTATGATTGTATAGCCTGGTATTTGATTTAGTAGCATCATCAGACTTACCATCCGCCAAGAGAAATGTGCATTTTCAAATGCACATGCTAAATATTGAAAGGCATACACTGGCACGACCCTCATAATTATGTTTAATGATAGCAATGGTCTAATAGAGTGGACAGATAAGAAGAATGAAAGGCAGTTCCCAAAAATGTTACTCTGAGAATGATGCTGGCTTCTATATCTACTCATAGGCATGCAGGAGTCAAATGCCCATCTATGAAAACATGGCCGTACAGCTGCTAAAGCAGGGAAAGGTGAAAAAGGGATGGGGATTTTATCCCAGTTTCATCTTCATCCATTAGCACCTTTAGAAAGCTGTGGATGCCCTACTTACAAGTTGCCCCCAGGGGGGATCAATTCCTACCTTAATTACCTGTCCAGGGAGCATACCTCCTGTTCAAAGCCATCTTCATATACTATATCACAGCTTAAGGTTGTGGTTTTACTTTAGCAGTGTATATAAAGGAAATGTTATTTACAGTCCAAGATTTTTAATAGGTAAAATAGCATTGTAATAATTACATTAATTCAGTAAGCAAAATGTGGGGTCCTCTCTTCAGTAGAAGCCTCATAATTGTATATGATGGAATGTGGGTCTATAGCATGAACCAGGCCTAATGTTCACTCTCAATACTCGCAAAAAGCCATCATCAGAATTTTCCACAACCTAGATTCTGGATGAGGCATGGTGATCATCTACAATCATGGCATGTCTCTATTTTTACTACTGCGACATGCTTCTAAGCTGTGGATTAGGATAGAAAAATATTCACCACTGAAATATTCAAGATTGCACTCTTGAACAAAGCCTTTGAGGGTGTTTTGGTGAGATGGAGCCGTCCTTGAGCATTAAAAGAGTGACACCTTTGCGTCTTCATAGCACTACCGGTTCTTAAATGAATATATTCTGTGCTACACGAATACCATAATTAGCACATTCATATCACACCCTCATTAGATTCCTTATAATGTGATTCATCATTACAAAAATGATGTCAGGTATTAATGCCATTTCGTGCAGCAGTATGTGCCTGCTGTCTTTGAAAATTGCATAGAAATAGATATAGGTTCAAGCCTTTTCTAGTAAACATATATTTAAAAAGTCACCTTTCCCCTTGAAGGTGTGAATGTTTCCTTGGCCTGCTTATATCCTATACTAATTGAGTTTGCATGAAAAAATCTGTAGCCAAATGCTTTCATTTGCTATGTCTGCTATGCATGCAGGACCTGTTGTGAAATTTTGTTCAATTATCAAGATTTTTCTCATGGCTGCAAGAAAGATGTATCTGAAGTGTATATGAAAAGGTAATTTGGAGGAAATCCTATTTTCTCATTCTAAACATAGCCACACCGTCTTTTTGATTAGAGTTGCCTTTCCAAGTCCTATCAACATTTCACAGTTCAGAATATAGTAGAAAGGCATTGATATACATTGTTGCCTTTATTCCATACCAGCTGTGGGCATAGATCCTATTCCATGGGACACTGGGTATCATTTCTTTTGTTGATATACACTTCATTTGGGAGTGCTGCTGTTCTAAGGGTCTGTATCGACCAGAGATCTTAATACTGTTAGCACATTATTCTCACACTGTAGACCTCCAATACCCCTGTCTGCCTGCCTTTCTCCAGCCTTGCCCCCATAAAGTCTCCATTCTCCTATATTGCCTTCTACCATTGTCAATGACAATTTCCTCTCCGAAACCTGCCTGGGTCTCACTTCTCTATCCTCTGCTCAATTCACATATCTTCTATCTTCTCGGCTCTGTACTCCCTTACACCCCCTGTACAATACATATCAGATTTCCCCTCACCTGACTTGCATGGTAGATGGTGTTCTTGAACATTGTTCTATACCATTATTCAAAGCTGCTATACAACCTCAGATATGTAGACAGTTAGCTCACTTTCTGCACAGTTGTAAAGAGTAACTGTGCTAAATTCTAGCAAATAGAAGAGTCCTGTCTAACACATATTAAGACTTTCTTGCCAGAATGAAAGGCAGAATATAAGAGGGAAATATATAATCATCTGAGAATCAAATGAAGAAAATGTAGGTGTGAGTAAGTTAGCTTGTATAGCAGCTTTAATCAATAAGAGTGGCGGCTGAGAAGAACTGTTGACATGGATTGATGTGCCTGCAAGTCTTATTTACCGCAACTTTTTTTATTATTGCAATTTAGAATAGTATCCAGCTCGAAACAGCCAAGAAGTATTGCAGAGCTCTGTGGGAGTAGACTAATAAAAATGCCAGTTGGTTGAAACATGAATATGGAGGCTTTCACAGAGTTTAGTAGCAACATAAATAAGGTATATTTTACAACTATATACTTCTGTATTATGGCTGTTGTCTGGATCTTTAAGACAAATTATTAATAGTAAACTATTTATGTTCCAGATCCATCAAAATAAAGTTTTATATTCAAGGTTATCATTTCCTGTATAAAACCTGCAATGTCGACAACCCCAAATGGCATTAGGATTTCAGGTATTTAACCAATGTTTGTTTTCTTGGGCTATGACTTCATTTCTCGGTTTCTCTGTCTCTTCTTGGTATTTTCTCTCTCTCTCTCTTTTCTGTATAAAAGTGCAATATCGACAAGCCCAAATGGCAATATCAATTAAGGTGGTTAATTGTGTCCGTTTTCTTGGTTTGGGACTTGTGCTGACAAATCTGTGACAGATCTTCCCCTCTGTTTCTGCTGAATGCACTCTCTCTCCCTTTTTGCCTCTCTGTCCCTTGGTCTTTTACTTCAGGACTCTGTCCGTCTTCCCCTTGAATAGTATGGGTCTACTCATGGTGCTGAGTCATGGGTGTTACTTGTGCTTTGATTTTCGGTTTCATCTACATGTACCTCAGGACATTAATGTCCATGGTAAGTAACACCCTACATCCTAATCAAATAGCCAAAACTCATTAAAAACAATAGTTTAATCCATCCATATCCACCCAGGGTACAATGCTTGCTCTTTCCTGTTGATGTGTTTACAGAGGAGGACCATCAAACACTATAGTGGTTAGTGGGTCTCATGCATAACATGTGTTTTTGAATATGAATTGACACCTGCCCCATTATTATACCCAAAGAGTGTTGAGATGAAGCAGTTTTTAAAGAAAACTATCATGTGCTGCTTACAACCTTCTGGTCATTGGTATTGGACACTTTATGGATAATTCAAAGGCTTCCTGCACAAATAAGTGATTTAAGACTTCAATATTGACACCCAGAGCTGAGTCATTAGCATTTGACTGACATTCAATTCAGAACTCACATGGGTTCACCACACAGTTGAAAACAGACCGTTTGAATACCTCTGTCCTTGATATAGGACTCTGTTTATTCCTGTCCCTCGTGTAGTTCCCTACTGGCTATTAGTAATAAGTCTTTATTGGTAATAGCCGCAATACAATAGGTTTGTCTGTGAATTGGTTATTTGGGGAAGGTAGTTTTTGTATTTCTTATTTCTGACAATCACTTTTTCTTCTTTCTATTGACATCCCTAAAAGTAGATGTGACTTCATTTAAATGTCAAATCTTTCCTCTGAATTTTAAGTGGAAATAAAAAGGTATATATTGTACAGTGATATAAAAGAAAGCACCCATATTCTAGTGACTAGAGCAAGATAGAATGAAACTATTCTATATGGGTGTCGTTATGCATTGGAAGCAGTCTTTTCATACTCTACTTGACTCAGGCGCATCAGAGACCATAAATTGCTTTATCAGAGATGAGCTTTGCAGGAAATCCTTTCTCAAGACATTCCAGACCACCCTCAAATAATCTATATCATACCAGAGGCTTACTTCATAATAATCAAAACCATTCATAATCTTATCATGGCTGCCATGGATCACCTATTTCACTGGGTCTCATTCTCTGCGTCAATGTTGGTCCTCACTATAGACAGTAAATGCCCTGTTCAGCATTGTTTGTATACACTACAGGAGCTCTTCCCATGTCTATACCTGTCAGCACAGTATTGGCCTAGCTATGAACAAGCCTTGCACATATGATATTAGAGTACCCTCTAATGAATGTTACTCAACAGACATCCTCTTATTTTCCCTGATCATTAAATCATCACCCCTGTCACCAGAATAAACCTCCCCAATGACAATGTCATGTAAATGCGGGATGGAACTCCCTTAGAGAAAGGTCAGCTCCCCTGCAGAGTTTAGATGATTATTTCCTTTCAGTCTGTTGTAATAATCTTTCTATTGCCTTGAAGAGGTAGCTACGCTGTGCCATGATCTATCTTCTCTCCATTAACCCTTCTTTTTGAACTTGCCAATTAATGTTTTACCAGGCTATAGGAACAGGTGTTGGAGCAAGAATGGGGTGTGCTTTTGTCCAACTCCCTCATCTATTATCTCTGCCTGCCGCCTACAGTAACTACTCTACTTTGCCCACTATAGGCCAACAGGAAATGGGAAAACCTCTCTGGCCTTTCCCCAGAGGGGGAGTCTTTGCTGACATGCTGATCATGGTCACAGTTAAGATCAAGGACCAGCACTGCTGACACTGCATATCATTTTCAGAGTAAGAAAAAACAGCCTGTAGAATGTCCTTGGTAGTAAGTATGTAGATGACAAGGGGCGCTCCATCTTATTCAGCGCAGGAGACACCATTTGTACACCATTTCTATAGTCTGTATTGCATTGACTTGAGTGTCAACCAACCCGTGACAACCAATGCATCATGTTGGACAGAACACAGATTATTCTGTTAAGATGAATCCGGCTCTTGTGTGACTCAACAGGTACAGAGAGCTTTGCTGTCACATTTAATATTCATTCATCTTGGCTCATTCAAAAGCTGTTTACTTGAGGATAAGTACGGAAAGACACCAACAGTGGACCGCAGTTGTTAACATCTGCCATTATACATGATTATTCATGTTAATATATACGATTTTATAGCCCAGTTATTTTGTTTACTAGCATCATCAGACATATCATCTGCCAAAGATAATTGCTAAGATATCATCAGATGTAGATGGATATTGAAAAGCGTATCCTGATACATATTTGAGCCTCATATATGTGTATATATATATATATATATATATATATATATATACATATATATATATATATATATACATGTATATATATAAATATATATATATATATATATATATATATATATATATATATATATATATATATACATATACTATATATATACACACTGGAAGGCGTTTCACCGTATGTTGATATAAAATATAAGATACGGCCGAAAGATGCGGTCAAGATGCGGACAAAATATCACCAAAGCAAATTTTCCGTTTCTTTTCACCCTCCGCATACCCTCCGTATCTTTTTTTATCAAATTCCAACATACACCCCTGCTATGCCGTATGTAGCAGTCAACATGCGGCCCTCCGTATCTTCACCTCCGTATGTTCTTCTTCTGACCCGCCGCATTTGAATTTGGCGCCATCGACCAGGCTACATCCGGGGGAATACCCGGGGATTCCGTATCTGACGTCATACACACGTGACTTGTGGGCGCCGCCATTTGCAATTTCTCAATAGTAAACACCGAGTCGGGCAAGCGTGCGGAAAGCGATTGTAAGCCACAACAACCACCAAACAACATGGGGAGAGTCAACAAAAGGGTAAGTAGGACATGTCCTTCCTGTGCCATTACATGCATCAGATCACGTAGATTCCAGCAATGTACTTTGTTGTGCGTGTTATTCTGATTTTAATACATGAACATCGGTGCCAAAGTAGCCGGTCCGTTTTCCCGCTTTACGTGAAAGCAACTCAGATACTACCGGGACTGCTTCTATACACCCCTTACAACTGTATTATGCCAAAATATATCGCTTATTTCGATACTACTGTCCCCCTTTGTGTGATACACCATACAACATACCTTACATAGCATTTTCAATGAATTCAGGAGGATGATACTACCTCAGAGGAGGAGGTCAGTGACAGCCAACCCCCCACTACCCAAACTGAAGCCGAATCAAAAAAAACAAGGTCTTTCAAGGGCCTTTTAGGCAATTTGGATGCGCTCAGCCTGCTGGTGGGCACAAACAGAAAATTAACGGGCCAGCCTGCTTTCCCTATATTTCATGTATGTATTATGTCAATGTGAAAAAAAGCACAACACTTTTTCTCCAGTTGCATGCTATGTTCATATATCAGTCCGTTCTAAAAATTATTTTACATTATTATCATTCAAATACAACTGTGTCACGGGGTATATGTAATGTTTTGCAGCCCCCCCCCCCAACAAGGAAGATCCGGAGTATCAGTCGTCAGAGGAAGATGAAGAGATCAGTCCGACCGACTTCGAGGGAGATGGGGGCGACCAAGCCATATCCTATATCTTGGCTCTCATCAAAAGGAACCGGGAAAAGAATGCTCGTGGAAAGGGGAAGGCCCCCTCCAGCGAACACCCGTCCAATGGTGGGCCTCATACCACACAGACCAAGAAAAGGAAGAGAGAGAGTGATGACCCCACCTACATACCTCCTGCACCAGCAACTGTACCACAGGTAAACGTGGAGCAGCCCTCAACCCCCACCCCCAAACGTGGTAGGGGGGGTAAGGGACGTGGGAAAGGGCGTGGAAAAACTGTTGTCAACGATTCAGTGGCATCCGGCTCTGCTGTAAATACCTCAAAGGCAGCTCGGGCCAAAAGTGAGCACTGGAGACCGGACGAACTTGAAGCGCTCATAAAGGGGGCGAACCACCTAAAGCCCGTCTTGAAGGGACGGTTTAAGCATGCCAGCGATGGGGTAGCACTGAAGAAGCTGGCATGGGGCGAGCTAGTTGGTGAGTATATTTAAAACATTATTCACATTCCTTTCATATGCACCCCAGCAAAGTGAGCTGTATACCGTATCATTTCATGTGAATCACTTTATTATGACATGCACCCCAGCTGTTTTACCTGTATACCGTATCATTTTGATTTTGTTCTATCTCTGTCATGTGTGTACCCTTACCATATTTAGCATAAAGTCAATCCTTTATCCCTGTTCAACGTCACAGTATACTACATGCTATATAAAGGACAGAACAATACATCTACTAGACATTTCATTATATTCTCCTCCTTCTGCCAGACTATGTGGCAGCGAACGGTGGGCGCGACCGAGATGTTACAAAGTGTCAAAACAAGCTGAAATACTTCGTGCAGGAGAGCAAGAGGAAGGTACGCATACACATGTGGTTCTTGAAAAGTCACACTTTTTTTTTTGTTTTTATTTTACCAGAGGTATTAAAAGATATATGAATATAGGATGCCAAAAATTATGCCTTTGTCTAAAATATCCAGTCTCATTATGACCTGTGTTACCTACCTTCTTACCACACCTTGCTCTAGGTCATTGTAATCTTATTTATATTTTTTTCTATAGCGTCAACTGATAGATATGAAATACAAGACGGGCAGTGGACAGAGGGACGAGAAAGACCAGCTAAATGAACTGGAGCAGGCCGCATGCGATTATGCGGGGAAAGAAGTAATCCTAGGTGAGCATTCAGCCAAAGCGCATGATATATCTCCTTCCTGTATACTCCACCTCAAGTGCCCATATTTAATTTCCTTCCTTTGTACTGCGTATCATTTGAATTGAAGCAATACCACATACCATATGTAAAACACATAGTACAGGTGAAAACAATACAGTTTTAATTCAATCTTTTATTTTACTGTGCTATAGGGATCGAAGGAATGCAGCCTCCCAGTCTAAAAGGGGGCGGGCGGCCCCGGTTCGTTTCCTGTTACGATCCCGACCGAGCATCAAAGACTGACTATGCCGGCATGGGTCTGCCCTCTTCCGCACTAGCTGCTATAGCTGATGGGGACATGCTTAAAGACGACGAGGGTGAGATATGTTTGAATCTTTTTACCCAAAAATAATATACCCCACATACATATGTGGATATATATTCCCTTTTTGTTGTTTTACCTGTGTGCTGAAAATAACTCTAAATACATTGACATTATATATGCTTGTAAAATTCTTTTTGTCTGCAGTATTTTATCCTATTTTTGATTCTGGATTTATGACTGTGGAATATATTGTTTTTTTATTTATTATACGGTAATAATATGGGTTACAGACACAGCAGAGATGTACCTACCTTCCCTTAAGTTATACCATATAGTACATGTACATGATGCAGCTAATTCTATTTAACTTACAACATATACCAAGTCAAAACTTATGGTGTATTACATGTATTTTTCTATCCACAGAGGAAGACACGGCCGCTGGGGAGGAAAGTGGAGAGGAGGAGGAGTACAACGAGGTTCCAGATCCACCGCCCGCTGCCCTGCAAGTTGAGCCGGATGACGTGTCCACTACAGAAGCATGTGACGCCATGTTCGGGGATATAAACCGGTCTCCTATTCAACGTATTTCCCGCAGAGACATGTTAGATTTAGTCGCCAGAATAAATGCCAAAACAGCCAATCCGGAAGGCCAAGGCAGCAAAAAGAAAAAAGTATCCAAAACTAAATCCCTTCTTATGTCCTCCGGAAGAAGTAGCGGAGAGTCGCAATTGGCTATGGCACTCAAGACACTGAAGTTAAAAGTTTTGCCTCCAAAAACAAATCAGGCAGAGCCTGCAGTGCTTCCCAAACCTGCGGATAAACCTACTCCAAAACCTCCCTCTAAACCTTCTGCTGCTGATACTGCTCACCGTACTGCTCACCCTGGTCCAAGCATGCAGAAAAAACCTGAACGTGTTCGGGGGAGGAGACCATCTTTCTCTTCCATTTTGAACGAGGAGGAGATTGACTTAACTTCTCAACACTCTTCTCCGGGTCCCGTTTCACATGTGGACACGGATGACGCCAACAAGAAGCATTACTCGGAGGAGGAGGTAGCCGAGCTGATACATTTGGCGCTGAAAGGGAAGTTTGAAACCAGTACCCCTAAACATAAACCCCCCCCTGCAGAGCCTGTTCTACCAGATCCCATAGAAATAGAGGAAGAAGAAATAGAACCTGATTTTGTACCAATAAAAACCCCACATCACACTCCTGCCTTGTCCCGTATACAACGCACCGCATCTGCTAACCGGAAAGCCCTATTCAAATCTTTTACGGAGGAAAAAGCACAGGAGGATTTCAGTGAAGCTATAAGAAAAGAAATGGAAAAAGTCACATTGGCTTTCAGAGATAACCTGAAGACAATGGCAGATGACCAGGCCAACTGCAAGCAGGATATGGCCAGGTGTAACCGGGAAATGAAAGACAGCACCAGAACTGTCGTGATAGCTGTATCTGACAATGCGAAGCAAATCGCTGAGGCGATGAAGAAACAACAAGAGCAGCTAGATACCTGGACAGCAGAGTCAGCTGCCAACACTGCGCAGAACAACGAGGAATTTATTGCCATAACAGACAAACTGTCTGATCATGTTCTTGGCAAACAGGCCGCAATGGTGCAACAACTGAATTTAGTCAGAGGTGCTATTACCAATACGGGTGTCCGTGTTGCAAAAGCAGAGGAAACTATGATGTCAGGCGTAGTGGGTATGGTGGACAGTCTGACCACTCTAGCCAACAGCATTAAGGACTTGATGACGGATGTACAGAGCGTGGCAGAGATGCATAAAAAGGAAAGCGAGAGAGCCAACTCTGCTCTTGCTTTGTTGACTAGGAACTTTGAGATCCTCGCGGTGGCACAGGGGAAGCTAAACCGGGCACATGTAGTGAATTCTGTTATTTCATGTAAGTATGACATATGTTAGTCCTTCGGGAAACAAGCTACCTGCTCCTTTACTTACCATATTTTACCCACCTCACTATATGTATGCTCTGGTTTTTATGTACTGCAGAAATCAAGATATTGTGAGGATATTATAAAATGATTTTATCCGTTTATATGTTTCAAGTACAACTCTAAATACAGAAATATGTGATCGAACAATGTTCTATTATTTTTCACTGGTAATTAAATGTATATGTGTAATTCTTTTCTCAGTGAACAAGAGCAGCGTGGAGGAACCGGAGGAGGAGGATCAGAACAGAAACCCGTTACCGTCTACTTCAAACATCACAGCCAGTTTGACGCATCCCGAGCCACCCAAACAGGGAGAGGAGGCGAACTACCTGTGTTCCCCCAAGCCCCAGCTTCATCCAACAAAATGTGTGGTTAACGCTCATGGTAAGCACGCTATATACCATATCTTTATTTTCATATTCTTTCTTCCATATAAAAGTATGTATCTACGGTACCGTAAAATGCACAAAATATGTATCACACGTACACATGTATCAACACTGTATAAGTTAATACCATATCTTTTTTCCCTTTATATGTTTACACACATATCTGTATGGTAGCAACAAGGGAGAAAATCACAACATTCTTTTCAATTGTATCTCTCTATAGCCAATGTCTTGAAAGAAGATTGTACTTGTAACAACCGGTCCCACAGTGTATTATACAACAATTTGTTTTCCCCCTTGACATATATATCAACAATTGTATGTGAATGAAAAGAGCCAGAATATATTACAGTGTAAAATTTAATGCATGCTTAAATTACATTTACTTAAATTTTTTTCCTTTCTTTATAGTCATACAGACGGAGGACGTCAATTCCGACAGTGGACTGTCACACTACCAGGTCCTGAACAAGGATGAGGTAGTGCTGATCCAGGAAGTAGCAGACGACGTGGAGCAGAACATGGAACCGGCAGTAACAGACGAAGAACACGTGCAAATGGTTCTAGGTTTAGCATCGGCGGAGGAGAGCGAGAGTGAAGTGACAACACTACCCAAAAGATCCACGCGAGTTAAAACCAGGAAAAATCCAAAATGAAAAGCAGCCGGACTGGGTCGAACTGTATATATTTTAACACAACGGGGTTGCATGTCATAAGACTCCACGGCGCTGTTATACACCGAAATATATTTCACGTTATATTTGTTGGTACAGAATTCATGTATATTAGGTAGTTCATGTTGTAAGATAAGTTCACTGCTTGTCGCGTTTGACAGCCTCCGGGTTGAAGTACCTGGTGATGTACTCTTTACGCATGTTATTGAAGGGGACGCGTTCTCCCGCTGCCACATTCACGGGTTGCTCCACAGGTGCTTTGTATCCGACGAAGGAATCCTTGGCGTAGAAGTCCTTCTTGATTGGGAGTCCGGCAATTCTAGCACAGTTGTTCAGTGCTACACATGCCTCTATGATGCGCCCAGCTCGTACGGGTTCGTGGAAGAGATATCCTCCACTTGTATCGAGACACCTACCGAAACAGATACATTTTAATGTTACATAGTATTAGGGTTTTATATTGTGAGACATATCAGGTATGGTGCTATGTAATTGTATTTTAACATGTCTCTTTTAGTATTAGGTATATATCAGAAGGATCATGGCAGAATGTACAGAGGTACATGTGTTATATGAATGATTACTGGACAGGCTGTTTTGATGTACACATTTGTACAGTGTCATAGTATTATGTGTATCATTAAGAGGAGATAATTTTGGGCATTGTGTTATGTGGTACTACCCTAGCCAGGTATGGAGTATTTTTTGATATGATATGCAACATGTTATGTGATATTACCTCCAACGCTGCTTTACGTTTCCGATCACTCGCTCCACCAAAGATCTGGTCTTACGGTGCCATTTGTTGTAGGCCACATCGTCTGCGGTGTACTCTACTTTGGTCGGAGTAAGCAGGTAGTCTGTCAATATGTATCTGTAGTAGAACAAAGTGTGTGATATATTTCTGTATGATATGGACAAATGAGTGAGAGAAACAACATGTATATTTTTGATAAAAGTTTTTGTCTTAGGACAAAGTATTACTGTGCTATGCCAAACTCAGGTCATACAAAATATATATTTATTTTTTGGTTTTTAGTTGTACTGTAAGGAATAACTATTAATCTGCTATGCCAAAGTCAGGGCACAGGAAAATTAAATTATTTTACTTACCCAGAATCTCCCAACAGGAAGAACCCTTTAAAGTCATTCCTCTCCCCCAGGAACTTGATTTCACTTCCGTTCATAATGTAAATGTCATTCTGGGAGCCTGGGTATGACGCGTCCACATGACGTACGATCCCGTCCAGATCACATATGATCTGCAAAATATAACATTCCATTTTTGGGTTACATGTGTGTGAAATATTTTTATTTTTACCCGTTCAAAGGTACATATAGAATCTAAGTCAACTGTTATATAGCGATAAGATTGTGCTCTACTATTTTTTCAAATAGGGACAACATATGTTATGCATGCAAAGTTTCATGTTTTTTGTGTACTTTGATTTTACTCACCATGGCGTTTATACTATAATAGCCTTTGTAGCAGTAGTATTGGTTTTCGTCACGGGTATAACCCCTAGGGCAGGCTATTGGTATGTGAGTACCGTCAACTAGTCCAAACAGTTTGGGTTTCTTCATTTTCTTGTACCAACGATACGCCAGGTTAGCTTTCTCGTTCGTGCTGTCTGGCCAGCTGACATATCGGGCAAGGTTGTAATGAAAGAAGTCAGAAACTGACTTGACTGCTCTGCATACGGTACTGCGGGACACACCGTGCACATCCGCTATGTCGGTGTAGTTTGACCCCGTGGCAAAGTAGCGTATAGCTACACAGAACTGTTTTAAAATAAAAAATCATTTTGTTACACTCTAATTACTGCATTGTTTTATTTCATTTGGGATAGTAGAATACATTCAGTCATATCACATATGAAGGGAACATAAGTCATGTATATGGAAAAAGCATAACAGTATAGATAGCATATTATGAGTGCAGGGCAGAAGCCAAAATCAAACTTAATATAAATGGAGAAAAAAATAACAATATAGGAAGAAGGGAAGACATATAGCCATAGTGGGGTGTAGGGGTGGTACATACCTTTATCCTATGTGGTACAGCATGTTTGCCCCGTAACAACTTGTCCTCTAGGCTGTCCACATAGTCTTTTATCAGGCATTTGGTGATTGCCTTCGTAAGGCGGTATCGCTGAAGGAATTTCTTCTCCCCATACTTGATGAAGGGATCCACCCGCTGGTAATACTCTCTTTGAGTCTGAAGCACATACCCTATTCTGGGACCCATCTTGGCTCTATCCAAATAGTGCGCCAAAATATATCGGGGTCAAGGGTCAAGGGTCAACTGCCAAGGTGAAGGTCGCTGAATTTGGCCAATACATATAGTGCAGAATTGACATACGGCCGACTATACACACATACGGCCCTAAAAAACAGGGTATATGTGCATAATTTGACATAGCACCCCCCCCCCCTACCCCTCCGTATATCTTGTAGTAAATACGCCAAAGATGCGGAATTTTTGTGCTCCGTATGTTGAGCTGAAACGCAATTATCGCCGTATGTGAATACGGAGGGCCGTATGTACATACGGCCTCCGTATGTTTTTCCGTAAGATGCGGACATGTTGAGCTGAAACGCAAAAATGAACTGAAACGCAAATAAACGACATACGGACCCTCCGTATGATACGGTGAAACGGCTTCCAGGGGGGATCAATTCCTACCTATAATTACCCATCCGGAAAGCCGCCTTCATATACTATGTCACAGCTTAAGGTTGTGGTTTTACTGGTGCATAGGCGGTTTTCCCATAACAGTGAAAATTATCTAATGGTTACAATGGTGTAATTGATGAGAGTTATGATTGCATTAATTCAGTAGGCCCAAGCCCTGTGATAACTCAAAGGTTTTTGAATCGTCTCTTCATTGAAAGCCTAATAGCATATATGTATATGCCTATAGTGTAAACCAGGTGAAATGCCTACTCTTCATGTACTACTAGTTTCTACTTCACCTGGACACTACAGGTACTTGCTTGTGTTCCCCCATGTGGTATTACCTTATAACTAATCAATAACATAACATGACATATTGTGTCCCAAATGGTTCATTTGCTGAGTGACAAACTAAAATATCCAAATGTGATTGGACTTGATATTTAACATAAAAGATTCATCTACCTATGGCTAAATACCACTTTCAGAATTTACGCAACCTAGAAGCTGGATAAGGCATGATGATCATCATCTGCATTCATGGAACATCTCTATTTTTACTACTGTGACATGCTTCTAAGCTGTGGATTAGGATAGAGGCGCCTTCAAATATTCTCTGCTGAAATATTCAAGATTGCATTCTTGAACAAAAGCTTATGGTTGGAGTGGTGAAATGGAGACATCAGTGAGAATAAATAGGGTAACACCTTTGTGTCCTCTTATAGGAATCTATTCTACAGTACATGAATACTGTGATTAGCACCTTCATATCACATTCCCATTAGGTTCGCTATGTAGCGTGATTCATTATTATAAAAAAGATGGCAAGGATTAGAATGTATTATTGCAATTCTGTGCAGCAGTCGGTGCCTGCTGTCACTTGACCATTCCATATAAATGAAGATAAATTCAAATGCTTTCTAATAAAAATAAATCATTATAGTAACCTCATAGATGGTGTGCATGTTTAAGTTTCCATAGGCTGCCTATATTCTCTAATAATTGAATTTGGGTAAAATATCTGTACCCAAATGTTTCCTTTGCTATATTTGGTTTGCATACAGAACTACTTGTTCTTAAGTTTTGTTATATTATTGAGATAAAAGATTAGATACCTTTTGTTCTCGTGAGAGCTGCAGGCAAGGTGATCATATCTGAAGTCTATATGAAAAGGTAATTCAAAGGAAAATAAAACCCATTTTCTCGTTCTAAAGACAGCCACACCATCTCCTGGATTAGAGTTGCCTTTCCAATTCCTTTAAACCCTCCTAAAAACATTTAACAGTTTAGAATACAGTTCAAACCCACTGATGTGCATTTTCACATTAGGTCTATGCTGTGGAGATTCTAATGCATTGACAATGGATGCCATTTGAGTTGTCCAATACACACTTCATTTGGGGTACTGTTGTCGATACGTTCTGTATTGACCAGAGATCTTAATACTGTTAGCGAATTATTCTCACACTGTTGATTTCCAACACCCCTATCTGCCTACCTTACTCCAGCGTAGACCCCTCTCCCTGCCTCTCTCCCCTCCATCACTTTCTATCCATGCTGTTGACACTTTCCTCTCCGAACCTTACACTTGCCTATCACCACATCATCCAAGCCATCCTCCTGGGTCCCTGTTCTCTCTGCTCTGCCCGCTACACAGCTCATAACCTTTGTCTCTACCCCACATCTTCTCAGCCCTGTTCATTCTCACATCCCTTGTACAATCCTTATCAGATCTCCCTTCACCTACATCATAGATTCATACCCAACCATCCCTTGGGATGCCCTTTACCGCTATGGCCAACACCACCATATCTTATACTGGGTGTTAATCTAGTGGTGCTCATAGTTTTCTCTCATCACTCCTCTGCGCCCGAGCTCATACTGATTCTTGCAGTACAAGCCCAGATTAGTTTCTCTGAATTGCTTTACAATTTCACATAGCATACACTGTAAACAGTTAGTGTAGGTACACAGTAGAATCTACTGTAGATCTACAGTATAATCTACTGTAGAATGGGTTTACAGTAGAATCTACTGTAGATTTACAGCAGATTCTACTGTTTACCTACAATGAACTGCACACCTACAGTAGAATCTACTGTACACCTACAAAAATGGCAACAACGTTTTACAGAGTAGTGATATTATTCTTGGTTATTCTGTCTTCGTACTCCCTTCTAGGATAAGAAAGAGGGACTAGAGGTGGCTAGGACCCACGCCGCCACCCCCCCGCCCCACAAAAAGAGGAGCGGGGGTGGGGGAATGACAAAGGGCGAACTGAATATGACCCAAAAGTACCCTATAAAAAGTACATACCATTATTAGCCATACCGCTCTTACATAGGACAAAGTCAACTGGTTTGGTTGTCCATCCCCCCGCTTTCATGGAGAATTACTCCCTGCACCCTTGTCATACACTGTAAGAAGTAAGTGTAGGTAGTCTGCTGTAAGTCTACAGCATCTACTGCAGCTTTACCGCAGATTCTACTGTGCAGCTACAATATACTGTACACCTACAGATTTTACTGTATTCCTACAAAAAAGGCAACCAACTATTTATAGTGTATGGGTGTGGCCAGCACTTTGTCATCAGCTGTCTGGACTCCAGCAGTGGCCTGCATCTTTTATATTGACCAGTGCAATGACCTTGGAATAATGAATACCAAAATAGGAATGGCCTTAGTGTCTTCCTTGATGGTTCCATTCTTGGAGTCTGAAATATGTGAAATCTTATGAATTCATAAGGGCATGTAGGCAAATTGATCAAGTCTGTATCTATCTCATATTTATTCACGTGTACATTTGTGGTGACTGAACTAATGTATAACTCTTAGGCCAAACCCCACTCTGCATTGAACCCTCTTTTTGTTATATCAAAAACGAGCGCTTGCGTTCCTATTCCCTCACTTCCGGTTGTCCAACCGCCACGACTGGGGGGTTCCCTGAAGACGAGTCAACCAGAAATCCCCACAACTCACAAGGAAATGGGATTGGTACGTTCAAAGAACTGTCACCAACAAACAAAAATCCTACCGACTCATGGGAGGCATTTGGGGAGAGAGCATAGTAATGGCCTCCGTGTATGGGGTGCATCATGATTCGTTAGAAAAACAATAAATTTCTATTGATGATACTTAATACTAAGCTGCTGTTTCCTACCATTTTGCCTTTGTACTTGGGCTTAACTTGGTGTGGTATACATTGTACATGATATATGTGGACGTATAGCAAGAATTATTGGTCTTCAAGAACATGATTGATCATGTAAATACTTAATTTGTCATTCTCCAATCCTTTTGATTTCTTGGTTGTGTTTATTATTGAATCTATTATCAATTTTATAAATTTATATAAAGTATTTTAAACTGGAAGTTTTGGACACTTGGAGCCCCATCACCAGTGCCGCTGTGGGCGACCACGCGGTCTTTGATCGCCGGAGCGGAGGCGGCGTTTTGTGGCAGACGACAACGCGAAGACTCAACCATTTGTCGTCTGCTTTTTTTTCTCGCGCCAACAGATTTGGGAAGATTTCAGGCTATTGTAATTTTAAACAACCAATATTAGATCAAGCAAACGGCATTCTTTCACACGACGGGCGGATGAAAGCTGGAGACACTTGAAACAGAGCCATGCCGTGAACTTTGCTAATTCTCACCCCGAAAATAACGAACTTTATTCTGTTTTTGTTTTTCTCAAGACAAAGAAGCCTGCGTTCTAGCCACAAAGAAACTGGCGTTTGTCTCACGCAGATGCTATTGTGGGGAGAATGTTTGAGGCGACACAGCCCCAGCTGTGATTAGGGTAGAAGTTTCTTGAAATCGACTGAATAGAGGCAGATTCCTGTGGTTAAACCTTTAAGTGCAGAGTAATGTTTTGTCCTTTGTCGTCATGATGCATGCATTGAGGCCTAGCGAGTCTATTTGCCAATGCTGAATGAATGCATCATAGTGAACTTTCAGGAGTATATCAACCATGTACTCTCGGCATGATGCATGAATGCAGCCCTGGATGCATCATGCATTATGACAGACGAGGGCATAATGCCTTAATGCACCATACGGCCATTCAAGGGTTAAAAAATAAGTCAGATGAAGACAGGCTTCTGCTGTTCCTAATTTTCATTTCCATAATGACATTCATCAGTATCTCAAACGCTCGTAATTGCGAGGTAGAAGTGTGTGAGCCGAGACTATCAACATTTAATCAGACAGCCAGGATTGTTGTAATTAAAATGACAATTAGTTGTTCCAGATTATGAAGATTTCGGCATCATTTTGTTCCCTAATTCAGCATCGCAAAATAGGGGATACTCATTTTTCTTGTGTTGACTACTGTCTGAATATCGAACAAGCCAGGTTCCCAAGCCACATGATACGTAACTTAATAGGACACTGCAAAGAAAGTCATCGAAAAAGCTCTCCCCTGGTCATGAATTTTACATGAGTGCCATACAGACCATCTCCGCAAGCATTCTATTTTATCCCACAGTAAATTTCTTATTCCCTCTCATGACTCAATATGTTTTAGGATTTAAAATGGGAGATCTTGCTGCCCGTGCAGTAAGAGTCTCGATGGAACGAGTACAGGTCCACCCGCCTTTTATACCCCAGACGTGGGTTTAACTGAATAACCCCTCATAGAGGTGTCTGACAGGATGCCGAATTAGGAGAACTATTTCACGGGCAATTACCGTTTTTCTGCACGGTAATATAGGAAAAAGTGAGTCTTTTTCAATTCTCTTCCGATTCAATTGTCTATATTTATTCTTTTCATTACAGCTGAGAATTGGCCTAATTTCTCCCTCAAGAAATGTTCTTTGGCAGTTGAAAGGACCTTTTTTATCATTCTGTAGTGAATTATTATGGATGACCTTCTTTCTGTAGCCACACCAAAACCATTTATGCTGCCAGTTGAATTTGCAGGTTCTCAAATCCGATTTCATCCCTGCACATATTACAAACCGTTTTGAAAGTAACACTTCTAATCTTAATTCAACCACATATGAATAAAAGCGGACCCAACTTCCTCCCAAGTCTACCCCATAACGTTTAGATGACAGTTTGTATCCTCGTTAAATAGTTTTGTACATTGTACTATGACTCTGCTTTGATACAGTTCTAATATGCCTAATATCAGCGCCTAATTCATTGTATCATAGTTTCCTCCTTTCAAATGTATGTTCCTTACATATACAGATAATCCATCTCCAATAGTTTAGCCATCTGGAAAGCAGAATCGTGTTGACACCGCTTTAGGGCTATCGATTGGTATGGAGACAACCCAATGCAGCTAGCTAGGGTTACCCAGTGCTATGTTTTTTCCTAAACCTGAAAGTTATGTTTGTGCCTACTGAGCTCCCCATAAATCCCTAAAATACATGTGTACCAAATATGTGTATCTTTTATCCACCATCGAATTCAGAACTTAGGATTGACCTTGTTCTGTTAGATAGTGTGGAGTAACTTAAACACACCTTCATTCTTTTTGGAATATTATAAGATTCTGTTATAGATTTTTAGTTTTAGTGTAATGATGAAAGTACTAGGTAGGAATAATACTATAGTAATAATTAGCATGATGGCAAGACTAAGGTGTGCTTTTCCATACCTTTTTGAAGGAGGAATTTTAGAAGGCGCCAGTATAGGTCTGTAGAGCCTTACCAATGGGTCTGCCATTTAAAAGTTCGCTGGGCGCGGTTACAAACACTAATAAAACACACCCTGACTGGTACTTTGTCCCTAGGTAAACATCACTTCCAGGGACAAACTGGTACCCAGCCGACCATAGGAGCTGATATATCAGCTCCTATGGTCGGATTGAATCTTGTTGTAGCGGCCTGCACTGATAAGAGCTGATAGGATTAGTGCAAGCTTGTCCCTGGAAGTAGTGGCTACCTAGGGACAAAGGACCAGTCAGGGTTAGTCTTATCAGAAGACTTCGCCTCACCCAGAGAAATTATGAATGGCGGACCCACTGGAGGTGCCCTATCCTCCCTATAGACACGACCTGTTGTACTCAGGTGTAGTCTGATACAGCTTTTGTCTCAAGCCGTATTGAGGAGATTCAGTTTCTTCTACAAGTATTGAATGCACTGCCATTTCATCTAATTAAAATTAATTTGAATGATTTTTGACATTTCAGTGTCAGGTACATCATTGCCCTCTTTGGGTGGGAGGAGATAGGTCTCTATTATAAATGATCCACCCACCTGATACCCGATACTATGGCACAGGGACAGGACACGACTTGAAGACAAAATGAAGTTGTAAGGGAGCAGTCATGTGTCTAGCAATGGCCGGGGTGGGGGACGATGCAGGGGGGGGGTTCAAGTTTCGCTGAAAACGCCCGCGCATTATTATACGTAAATTGGAAAGTATGCAAACCATTTATTACCCGGAGAAGCAAAAAATATGGAACCTACAAATTAAGGGGTCTAAAGTGAAAACGATAGTTTGCGCACACACACCCCCTCCATGATCAAAAAAAACATTCCCAATTGAATGTCTATCTTTTTATTCTTTGATTCATCACAGGGAAATATTGAACGTTGGCCTTGGCTATAGGGTTACATATGAACTATTTAGTATCGAGAAGTTATTTCTTAGATAACGCTTCAATATTGTACAAGGCTTTATGATTATTATGAATTGTCAGTCAAATATCAGATGAGGTGCTGCCACGGTGGATATTACAACCTGTATCGTTCTGTTGTTGAATTACCTTAACTGGAACTACACAGTTTCTTTTTATATTCTCTTCAGCATTAAACCACAGCGGAGGGCTAAGACAAAGGAATTCACACCTTGGTTATTTCCACTTAGACTCACATAACCTCACAGCTGTGGTTTAACACAGATAGACAATGGTTATGTGAGGCTAACTCAAAATATATTTTGAGTTAGCCTCTCATAAGCATAGTCTATCTATTACATAACACACAGTTACTATTAGTACACCGTGACCTTCATGTTTTGACACCTTATGATGGCTTGCCCTGGGAGAAGACCTGTATCTCAAGTGAGATGTTTTTGAAACCAAAGTTTGGTTGGTGCGTTGCTCTTGGGAATTGTTATTTGCTTTGTATTTTCTCACGGGGAGGAAACCTGCCATGTTTTACATTGCCGTGCAGACAAAGTGAATGTATTAAAAGGCCAAACACTTGCTGCCCCTCCGGTAACAGTGAGAGCTGAGCGAGGACCATCAGTCTGAGCCTTTATAGATAAAGGGGGTGGGGTTTGACTGAAGAGGTTATTTCCCAAGTCTGTCCGATACAGTCACTACAGCCTGTACAAGGACCCAGTTGGTCCTCACTTCCTCGAATTTAGAGAATGCAAAGAACAATATCCTAGGAAGCAAATTATCCGAGGAATTAACTCTAAATATAATGGAATGTATAAGGGCAGTTGCCAGTCAACTGTCCGAAGAGGTGAGGATCCGAGGTAGTAAAAGTTCGAGGTAGTGAGGGTCGACTGTACTATGTGATAATTATTGTTCTAAGTTTAGTATAGCCCAGTACCTGTATTATCATCCTTTATCTCGATGTCAGCAGTGGATCATGAAGCGCATTTAGTGATCGCTTATGTTTTCAACACGGCTTGAAGCGTACACACATGAGAAACAGCCCTCTGATGTCGTCTGCTCCAATTTTCATCTCTGAAAATGCATGGTCGAATATCGTCTGCCAACAAAGAAAAGACAGGTCTCGTGTTCGACATCCTTTACAATATTTAGAAAATAACATTCAATAGGAACATAAACACGTATATAGATCGCCCCATATGATCTATGGAGGACTTTTGAATGGGGCAAGGACCGATAAGTAGAGAAGTATACGTGTTTGTTATTCTTTCCGTATATACAATAGGCCTGCATCTGAAACACTGTCATTATTTATGGATGTCCATCCTGCTAGCAGCATTGACATCTGAGCAAACTGATGACTCAGGCAGATAGCCTCTAAGAGACACAAAGTATCAGTGACAAAGGCAAGGAAGAGGGGGAATACATTCTATATCCCTCTCCGTGTTATTGCTACGATGTTGTTAGGAAGTGGTCATTTTTTATGCAGTGAGGAGTTAGATTGGGGGGAGGGGGATTAGGCTACTCAAAAAAAGTGGGAAAGTTGTAAGTTATTTCTAATTCACTACATTATAAATTACTTTCAGTATAAGTTTTAATTTGATACCAAATGTGCCAGTACTTGTCTATTTTTATCATGCTTTTCTTTTTTTATAAATAACAAAACAAAGTTTTCCTTAAAACCTGATTTCTATGATGCGCGCGGTGATGTGAAAAAGTGGCCTTACCAAATGAATGTGGATCCCCTGTTGGGGGGAGGCAAACGTTTTGAAGCCCTCTTTCAGGTGGGGGCAGAAATATTCCACCCCTGTTAGCAAAAACAGAAAGCCTTACGTTACATACTATGGCTAATACACGGTAAGGGTATGATATATTTGAACCCTGCTGGGTGGGGGTGGGGGGTGGGGTACCGCCATTTTCCTGGCACGCTTATACGAAACCTCTCACTGTCCTCATGTTGTTAAAAGTGACCATTACTCCCTCATATATTCTGTATTATGTTAGCTCATGCCCTTGGAGGCCCATATACTGTTGGTAATATCAGCAAATAGTGTGTTCAACAGCTGGGTATTGAATGGATGTACTTCAGCATCATGCCCAACTCATATTACAGCGTTCTGTTCTACGTTCCAATGTACACTTAGGGTACGCCCCATGTAGAACATGCACACTCATGATGTGACACAACCCAAACGAATGTCGTCTGCTCTCATTGGAGTGATCACGTGTTTTTTTTAGAAGATTTAGGGGGTGGAATCATTGATGGGGTGGGGGACAAAAGATTTGGACCCCTCTTAAGGTAGAAGACCAAAAAGTGGCACCCTTTTTTAATGAAAACGCCTGCGTGTTACTATAGTTACTACGCAAATACTAGAGTGATAAATCTGAATCAAGCGAAAATCCATCGATGCCTCTGACCCTTATGTTGTTGAAAACTGACTACTCCCGAACATGCACCTTCCCTGAAAAAGGTCTGGCTTGTTTACCGTGGAGATCTGCCCGTGCTGACGGCACAAGGTGATGATGCATGCATTCTGCTGTCTCTGAGTCAGACAATGGCGTCATGGTCCGAGACTCCAGTCTGTCTCAGGTTAGAAATAGCATGTTGCAATTACAGATGAATCGCCAAAACAGGCCTGAAAATAAGGGGATATATTTGAGTATTACGTTCACTTCTGATTATAGTTATAAGGCTTTAAAAAATATATGAATTATAGATTTAGTGTCATAGTACTTCTTGTGTATATTTGCTTTACATATCATATATAATGTCGTTGGTGTCATTGGTTCTCCGATGTTATTTGTACAGACAAAGCGAAATTAGACGGTACAATCTCAGGATTTTAGAAATTATGAATTCATTAAATTAAGCATATCCTATGATAGCCATTGAGTTTTCCTGTGTGAATCTCTGTAGACGATCTATTGGGAGGCTAAACATTATGAGGCATTACTTCTTAGAATCAGTATAGGAGGACGTATTTTGGGGTACACCATTTACAATGTATCCTGACACAAGTAGGCTGAAAGATGGAGGTAACGTTATGGTTCTGCACTGTAGTTTATCTCAGAACACTGTTCAGGACATGCTCCATTTCTGACTATCGTGATAATAGTATCGAATGCCATCATTATGACACACAGAGTCTGTGCAGTACGTGTGGACCTCCGGATACGACATGTACAGTGTAATAACTTAGGTATTAATAATGAATAAAGATTGTTTTCTATTTCACCGGGGACAAATTGTAAGAAATGTTAGTTTTTTATGCGGCTTTGTGTTTTTTCCATATGTTTTGCATTCAATTAGAAGACTTATAACTGCTGATTCTAAATTGAAGCCCTTTTCTATACTTTACAGTAACAATAAAGGCCTTCTCTGGGAAAATGATGTTCTTTTAAGTTTAAAAAAAGGGGGAATCAGACCTACCTACTTCAACGTTTTTGTTGGTTCCAAGACGTAAGTCAAGGTACTTCAACTATTTTGACCATGTTTCCGGAACTAATTCCTGTTTGAATTTGGCCTGATGCCCCAGTAAAGGAACCATGCGACAAGGCATTGCCATGCAGTTATACCTTGCCTTTGGAGTGTATCACCGCAATAGGGTCGACATGATACATGAATGCATCACTGACGAGTACATCGCCAGTGCTGAATTCATGTATTATGTTGACATCGGACAGAGTGCATTATAGCACTATGCGGCCCTTAAAGGGTTAAGGAGCTGCTCGTGTCCGGCCATGCGTGCACGAGACATGAGCAGCTCAGTGTGAGGGATGGCCGCGCGCCTTCTGCTCCGTCACCTATTACTAATGTCACCTTATCTCCCTCTGTCTGAGATATATGTAGCGTTATCTCGGTATCGTTATGGCTGCCCCCCATAGAACCAGCCCACTTCGCTGGTCCTCAGCGGGCCTTGTCCCTCATGCCCATCCGTCAGCGTCCGCCGGAGATCAGCCGATAGCGCCGCAAGCGTCCCCTGGTGGCACATAGCCGGGTGACCTCCTTTCGGGAGCGGCTCCAGGGGTCAGACCACTTTATAAATGGGGGCATTTTGGGAAATGTTCTGAAGCATGCGCAGCCACGTGCGCGCAGCTTCCGCATGGAGGCACCCTGGTTTATCCGCGTCCCCTCTTTCTGTGTTTTCAAACGCGGCAACCAGCGGAATTCTGCTCACCAACGTCACTTCCGGCCGGGGGACAGGTCCCTGCCAGGCATACCTTGCCCCCGTAGATCAAAGTGAGGCTGGGTCCCTCGGTGGACGATCGTCGGCATACAGATTCGGCAGGAAGTGCCCCTGCGCAAATAAATTATATGTCTCTATATCTCCGCTAATCTTCCCAGGTTAGGGACCGCCATTTATAACAGAGCCTGTAGAACAGTACATGTGTAAGTGTATGATCATAATTATATAGGTAGTCTATGAATAAGACACAACAGTGTCACAACAGCAAGTGTCTGTAGTTATACTATATTAATGCCCAAGTACATAGTTGGGTTGGGTTGGGTTGGGTAACTGTAGGTTGAGGGGTGGGTTATACTTGATTTCCTTTTTAAATTTTAGATATCCATTTTCAGAGATCGTGGTCTTTGATTAATAAATAATTAGAAAGTGTGTTAGATGTTGCTTAGGGTTCTATTCATTTCCATTATTCAAAGGTTCGTAAGAATACTTTTTGAACAATTTAGCGAATTTGAGAACCTGTTTCAAAGCATATCTGTACATGTAGACTACTCCGACTCCATAAAGCATACGCAGTCCTATTTCCCTGTCATATCCTTCTGGAATGAGATCCAGTTCCCACATTGACACCATTCCTGCCGTCGTCCTGCTGGCAGTATGCCGCCTAATACTGTTATGGTCTCACATAGACGTCTCCCATCTCTGACAAAGGCTGACTTACCTGACTCTCAGCTCTCACAACGACTGCTACAACTACATTTTAACCCTTTAAGGGCAGCATAACCCCTTAATGCATTATGCTCTATATCGTCATGATGCATGAATGCAGCTCTGGTGTGGTACTCGCAAAGACATTATTATTGCATCATTACAACCATTTGAGAGTGTATCAATCCTGTAGGGTCAGCATGATGCATCGATGCAGTCCGGTGAGTCTACTCCCCAGGGCTTCATCCGTGACTCATGATGACAATGGATGTAGCGCATTAAAGCAGTATGCAGTCCGTCAAGGGTTAAGACATCCGTGGAAGACCTGCATCTGACAATAGCTGGGAGTAATAGGTCAATACCAACCAGAAATCCTATTTCGCTACATGTATTGCAATTCTAACGGGCCTGTTCCCCACCTATTCATAGAGGAAGCGCAACAGTATGCACATAGAAAGTCGATCAATTTAATGTTGCTTCATGACACAATGAGGTATTACATACTTGAGTCGATTGGAATTGCTTAGGTGTGATGTTCATTTTGTACATCAGTTGTTAACTTTTACAAATCAGGGACATGTAGCATAATTGTGTATCGTATTAAATAGTATTTTACTGTAATATTGGCCTAGAGTTGTAACCCATAGCATAAAATATTTAAACTCAATATTTATGCTCAATACTTGTATAGGCTATAGGAAACCCCTATACTGATACTGTACGATACTGATATCCTATACATATTTTACCATGAAGTACCAATTACAAATGTCCCCAGATGTTCTTTGAACATACTGATATCGAGGAATGCTTTCAAGAGACATTTCGCAAAGCTTATAATCAGCTATCACACAGTATTGGAATACTCCCAGATCCTCGCCCATCCCCATCCACCCGGAGGGCCCTGCCGCGGGGGACATACAATGATCTCATCCAAAGCTGAAATCTTCCCTTAGGGGTTCCTAATGAGGCTAGTTCTAAAACTCACCACCTGGGTCGCCCCAAGCGTCTCATCCATGATGTCCTTGGGTATGAGTCTCTCCCCCATTCCCCTCTTTGGCTGGACTCTTTAACCCTTTTATAGACGCATAGTGCTTTAATATGATATTCCACTTAATGAATGAATGCAGTCCTGGAGAGTCTACTCACTAGTGGTGCATCCATGCATCATACCGACCATTCCGAAGTGTATCAACGCAGTAGGGTTTACGTGATGCTTGAATGCAGGCCTGGCGAGTTACTACAAGCCATGGCTGCATTCATGTATCAAGCCGACAAAGGGCATACTGCATTAAAGCACAAAGCGGCCCTATAAGG
Organism: Harmothoe impar; assembly: GCA_947462335.1. Lineage (NCBI taxonomy): Eukaryota > Metazoa > Annelida > Polychaeta > Phyllodocida > Polynoidae > Harmothoe > Harmothoe impar. Next base: position 22,356,770 of record OX381715.1, on the reverse strand, counting down.
ATTAACTATCCCATCCCCTCCCTCAATGGGCACTTAAGGAACGCTCAACAGTGCCACGGAGAAATTGAGCACAGATACAGTCAGTAGTGACCACAGGTAGAGAGAGAATTGAGGAACGGTATCTATTTAGAAACATAGACCTCAGTATTGTGGCGCTACATCATACGAGTTGCTGGTTATAGGACATTTTATATTAAACTTTAATTTTCTTAAATACCGTAAGATCATTAAATTTTAATGCGGCAATATATTGGGTTATAATTGAGCTATATTCGAGTATTCATGAGAGTTTTACAATACTTAACAACCTAGCAAACTAGCGTAAGCACCCAATCAGGTTGAGCTGTGTAATCACAAAGCTTGCGCATGCTCACTCTATAGTTTGCTGCAAACTGATGAGGTAAACTGTGAATGAGGTTGTACGGGTTAACTGTACATGCAGAAAGAAAAGTAGCCACCCAATAATCGGAAATCACAACAGAAATAAAGGCCAACTTGTTTAAAAAGGACCATGTCTGGTTTTGTGTGACATCTCTCATCAAGCTCACTGTCAATTTTCTTTTAGAACAGAGACTGTTTTACCGTGTTGTCGCCAGGGATCCACACCGCGCTGTTAATGAAGAGTATTTGTGTATACTGTTGTGTCCCTTTTACAACTTGTTCAGGATAATTGACATTGGTTGTTTTTTTCATAACCATTGTACACATGTATATATTTAAAACAATGTACAGTCATTCCCCCGCGTATGATCATGTCCACAATAATGAATGATTCGTGATATCAGACGATATAAAACATGCAGTGCTGAGCGGAATCGTAACCGCACTTTTTTGCTTATTGACAAAAAGGCAGGACCTAGTTTGACGATGTAGAAAACACCTCACCTCGACGTGTATTTTTTCTTTGACTTTTTCACACTAAACGTATGCAGTTGTTTGCATTTATATTTATTTATACGCATGTCTCTACCCTTTTCTTTAGTCCAGGAATAATTATCCGACAATGGATTGTACTTTTTGAGATTTAATATAAAGGATCGGGAGTTACACAAAATCATGAAAATGATCCAGTTGAAAAAGAAAGAAAAAAAACACAACTGAAGAATTGCATCATCCCTCCAGATCATTAGTTAAGAATCAACTTGATAAGACAACTGGGAAGTAATCAACATTTATATAATCTACACGTCCAGTCCTACCAGCGATAGAACCTTCATAATGTAGCGGACCAATACTACACGTAGATTACCCATCAGTTTGATTCCTTCGGGGATAATTACAGAATAGCATAATTAATATAGCATAATTAATAGCTTTACATTTTAACAAGCCGTCATCCTATTAGCATCAAAAATTAATTGCCATTAAATCCACTTGTTAGATGGGAATGAAGTTAAATAAAATTTAACCGCAAGTAAATCCCCCGTGCTTTGTGACACTTGATGTGGGGATGAGGCATTCCGGAACCGGAACAAGTCTAGCGGAAACGGAAGTCGATCCGTTACTCGCCGGCCATGATGCAGACGTCGTCGTGATGATGACAGAGATCGCCGCCAGAGGGCAGGGGCGCCGCTACGAGCGGCCCACGTGATTAATGAACGAGAATCGGCGAGATGAATAGTAATGGCGGCGGGAAGAAGGGGCGATTAGGCGGCGGGGAATCCGATGACGCTGCTTCATTGTGCGCGTCCGCTGTCTGATCTACGAGCTACAATGGCGAGCAGAGCAGCCGACCAGGAGAGAGGAAAGCTTAGGTGGTCATTGTATGAGCCTTTTAGGTAAAGTAGGGGGAGGGAATTCCGGTCAGAAGTCAGTCGGCCATAGAGGGAACGCAGGGAGGGGAAGGTTTTAGTCACGTGATGTAAAGGTCCCATAAGAGGCTGTACATCCGGGTCACTTTGTGAGTCCTACATCACCAGGAGGCGCCACCGGATGGGTGCAAGGGGGAGCGGTCATTTAGTATAAACATGCAGGGGGGTTGGGTAGGGGGCGTCAAAAATGTTGAGGGTTTATGATGTATACCCCCCTTCTTGAGGGGGGGAGGGCGTGAAAATATCTGCCCTTTTATGGTTTAAAGGCCTGCGCGGTACAGTATATAGTGTCGGTTAACCAAGTTCAGTTTGGAGCCTTTGGCCACAGGGAGGGCTTAAATTTACACATATTGTAGAGGGTGGGCATAAAAAGCTGTCACGACTCTGTCTACACCCCCCACCCCGGAACAAAATAAATAACCAGTCCCTAAGGGGATGTTAGTAAGTGTCGACGACGTGCCGACTAGATGTGGTTTATGTGTGGTCCTGACTGTATACTGGGTGGCAACCTGTCTTTGTAGGAAGAGGGATGTTTTCTAAACATGTGTCGACTGTGTATCTCTCGTACAATGACTGCTACTTCTTAATCTCTACCTCTGAAATAGATGGAATATTTTGCAGCTGAATGGACGGATAAGGAAGACTCCATGCACTGTGATGGGGCATGTTCCTTCCGCCTTGGGACCCATCTGGTACAGATTCCTGAACCACCTGTCTATTTCACCTTGTCTGATTCCACAACGGTAACCCAATATGAACCCACATGAGCAGATGGATCTACCCATCATGTAGCCACTCCCGTACCCCTAATAAGCCTCCCAATCCTCTCACGTCTAGCCCCTTAGAGGCAGGGACCATCATATAACTCCTAACCATAACCTTACAACTATCTTGAGACGAAGAAATGTGTTTCATGTCAACCGATTTCACCTCGCAAGACAGGGCCGAACTTAGACAGTTTTATCCAATTTTGAAAATAATGATCATTTTGGTTAATTTTTTGGGGCCATTTTAGACTCCATTTTGTGGTCCACGAGTGGAACCCGTGGTCCGTGAGCCTGTACCGCAGTTCTTGAGTCAATCTCTGGGTACCTTTGAGGCCTGCCTATGTATACGCCAGATTCTCAGATTTCTCTCACCTTATCAGTGTACCCCAAAGTTAGCAGTGCTAAGAACCATCTCACCAGTGTGCAGCATGGGCCTGGTTCTGTCAGCAGAAGATTGGACTTGGCTGCAGGGGGTGGTTGGTCACTGTAGGGTGATGGATGGTGGCAGTGACCACAGGGCAGTGTGTCGGCACGTGAGCTGCTCTGAGCTGCTCCCCGGCTGTACTGACCTACTCACACCCAGCCTACACACCGCATCCCATACCCACTCACACCCAGCATACACACCGCCTCCCATACTACTAGGCTGATAGAATAGCTTCATCATATCACACTTGGTACTTATAATACTGATAGTCCTCAGAACTCCTCCTTTGGACGTAGCCTATTCTAACCTGCTACTATATTTGTATAATTCTTTTCTGTTGTGTTTATAAACTGCATGATTGACGTTTTCTCTTGTTTCTGAAGCTAATGCAATATTTAACGCGTTGTGTCTTCATACCCTTGCTGCCAAAGACCTTGAGTAGAGCAGACACATAATTATGGTTAGGTTATGAGCAAACTAGTGTTACCTTGCGCCGACCTTGTGCAAGCTGAGACTAGCTTGCTGGATATAGCAGCTACAATAATATTGAAGTTCCAGCTTAGATCATCACTTTCTATAATTGGTTTGTGGCCCTGTACACATTTCCACCTCACTAAAATCGCATACCTGCATACACATATAGTCATGACTAACCATTCAGGGGCGTGGTAAGCAGTTTCAAAGTAGGGGGGATTAAGGGTTTTTTTTACCCTTTTTTTACCCCTTTTCACTTGACCTTTTTTGGGATTTGCCAAACGTGGGGGGAACATGGGTTGATACACTCCCACACATAATGAAGCCCTCCTGAGAAGAGTCGCCAGGGCCGCATTCATGCATCATGACGACCAATAACATATGCATTCGAGCACTATATACGGCTATTAAATGGTCAGCACTGAGGGCAGGTTGTGCCATTAGAAGATTTATGTGAAAACGCGAGGATCCTAAGCCGTAATGTACTTTCACTACTGGAATAGGTTTTCCATCACATAACTGCCCTTTAGACGACCTTTTTCTGTATCAACGTGGACGAAAGCTCGAGCGCCACTATCATGCGATTTAGGTTTAATAGCATTGGAGCTTTTCTCATTAATGCTGAAACCAAAAGTGTCTTAGAATTAAATTAAATGTCATGCAAGGAGAGTCAGCTATTGCTTCAATGTGCTATCTTCTTTGTCGTCGTCATGATGGATGAATGCAGCCCTGGTAAGTAACTTGCCAGGGCTGAATTCATTCATCATGACTATAGAAAGGATACAGCGCAATAAAGCAGGTCATCAAAGGGCATTTCTTGTCTACATATTTATTCTACAAAGTACAAGTAGATTACAAGGGAAAGTCAGTTCACCGTTCACTATATAGCGAGATTGGATTTCCTGCATGACTACGTTATGATGTGAAACTTCAATGTCCCCATTTATTCTATTTTCCTGTACATGGACCGGTTACAGTTATCAGGCGATATCTCTACTGTTGAGATAATAGAACGCTATCAGAGATCAGCATGAGCCGGATCTTATCTAAAAAATCAAAGAGATGTGCAGCTTCATTACACTAAATTACATCATGAATGAGCTAGCATTTATTGGAGAGCTACTGCTCGCATACAAAACCATCTTGTCAGTTGTCATATATTACCTATACCTAAATTATACATTTGCCCAAAACTAATGTAATGGATTCACACATTTCTGTCTTTGAGTATCTCCATGAGTCACCATACATTAATGGGTAGCAGCAGTAGCAGCCACTGCCACAGATACCATACCCTTTTGAACCCGTATAAGATTCCAATTTTCCTTTGGGCGGAGGCAGGCCTTCTTTCCCATGCAGACGTGGGGGATATGCCTGCCTTCAATCCATACCTCCGTGGAAGTAACAGCACCCACCCGCACCCCTCAACCATACATCACCCGACAACATGTATAAGCAAGTAAATGAGATTCCACCAGGGTCCCGAACTACAAAATGATCCCCCTCCATTCGGTCGGTGCGCTTGAATATGATTGAGAAAACAAGGAGGCTGTACGCGTATCCCGGCTTAGAACCGATGCCGCCCTTTGATACGCCGGGGATAAATTCACCGCGAGATGTCGTTATTTTCAAAATGTTGTTAGCCCTTTAAGGACCACATAGTGCTTTGATGCTTTCTGCCCATATGGTCGGCATGATCCATAAATACTGCCCGGCGAGTATCTCGCCGGGCTGACCCGACGGGGCTGATACTCTCCTGAAGAGTCGGCATGATACATGAATATAGCCCCGGGTAGTTGCTCGCCATTGCCGCATTCATGCATCATGGCGACAAAGCCCATTAATGCACCATGCATCCCTTAACGGGTTAGGCAAGCTGGAGCAGTGGGCGGCTGCGGAGGGCCGTTATTAGTTCCAAGAGGCGACGCCAGGTGGTCAGGGGAAGAATCATAAAGCGCGGCAACAGTCGATATATCTCGGCAATCAACAGGGTTTGTGTTGTGTGTGTGCGGGGACGGCGGTATACAGAAACTGCCTCCAATCAGCCCGCCTCCATGTCCGGGACACATGGTTTGTCTGCCACACACATCCACTCCACCCCCTCCACTGCCCACTGCCCTTAGGGAGTGGTCATTATCTAACAACAGGGGGTGGGGTGGATTGTTCTCAGTATCCAAAATATGTCTCACTCCCACGCCCACCTGTAAAGTGTGGGTCATATCGCAGAAAAGGGGTGACATGTTGTTGCCCCCCCCCCCTCTCCCGTCTAGAAGAGTTAAATATTTTGAGCCCCCTCCCTCCCCCCCTTCCCACATATCCACCAACCCTTCCCTTTTGTTATATAACGACCACCCTCTTATACCAGCTCCCACCCTCCCCCCTAACCCACAAGCCGTCCTCCTGCATCACCACAACCCTCACTAAGACACTCCACACCCGGGGCACTGCCATGCACCCCACACGTGATGGGATTACCACGTGGCCGACCACGTGACCCAGCCGAGATCTCGTGAGACCGGACGCCGAGATCTGGTCTGACTTAGAAGGCGATCAGCGGGGCTCCCTTAATAACGCCCATGGGAGGGGGATGATAGCGACAGCGCCTCCATGGGGAGGGGGATCCCGGTAGCCCCTCCGGCCGGCGCTATCCAGAAAGGCCGCCATATTGCCGCGTCCTTAGGGCCATATTTGGCCGCTAGGTGGCAGCTCTCTGTCACCGGAAGTGATGTATCGTCGCACAGCACGTGACCATCGATCATCCAACCGTGTCGTGCGTCCGAAACCAGGGACCAGAGGGAGGGATGAGACGTGTATAGGAGGGCTAGTATATCTGGGATACAAGTATATAGTAGGGAGGTTTGGAGGATGAGCCAGAGAGGCAGGGGCAGGCAGGCAGAGGGAAGGGAGGCAGAGGGCAGGGAGGCAGGGGGCAGCGAGGCAGGGGGCAGCGAGGCAGGGGGCAGCGAGGCAGGGGGCAGCGAGGCAGGGGGGGGGGAGAAGAGGAAGGCTGGAGAGGAAGTGAGGAAGGAAGGACATCCATGGCAGGCATGCAAGCAAGAGGAAATTAGACTGCATGTATAGGTGAGAACGAGAGTTGGTAGAGAGTGAGGATTGTGCAATAAAAGGGTTACAAGGTGTGAAAGTCTAGACTGAAGACTAAAATAGCCCTAGAATACCCTAAACCCACCTTTCTTCAAAATTGAACAAGAATTAAATGTAGTTATAATTATCATAGAAAATCATAATTTAATAGGTTATCATCATAGATAATAATCCTAAGTGAGCGAAAGTCGAATAAAAGGAGAGATTGTGATTGGGTATAAAGCCTTGTGTATAAGTACAATAAACAAAACAACAGATTGCTACATTCACACAATACCTCATTGTTTATACCAGTCCCTATGTTAAACCGTGTCCTCACAGGTTAGATATCCAAAGTAGAAGAACCTCACTGAGAAAGCCGCGGCTCGTGGCTGTCAGAGGACTCCATGATATATGAGGCAGTAATACAGACAGAAACGCCGCCCTACATGAGGGGACAATGGGGACATCTTCACCAGCCACACCTACAAGACGTATTGGAGGCAGGGGAGGATGTAAAGTGGGGGAGGGGGGCAGCATGCTACTATAGCCTGTCCTTGCGAATTATAACGCTGTCCCCAAAAGTTCATGAAAAACGAGGATGACAGATGAGCTAGCACGCCGCTAGGTGGGGGATATAAGGCCGGCTTACCGCCTGCATGTTTTAACGTCAAACAGTCGGGCTAAGGGAAGAGAAAATGGTCATGAATTCACATGACGGCTTAAATCAGACTGGCATATGTGTTGGTCTCCCTACGCTGAAGATGGAGGGGCTACTCTGTATACTATGTATTATGTTTTCATTGTATCACTTTGCTTTTAAATATAGTTTTAAACTATTATATATTTGTCATGTAGTGGCATAACATATGTATAATGTATATATCCATCATTCTGTCAACACAATGGTGTTCTGACTGGGCTGTACACATTTATAAGTCCAGTATAGCCCTTTTGAGATGACAGCTGACATGGCTTCTACAGATCAATATGAGAAATGCGATACATTGACATATGCTATAATGACTATGATACTTATGAGTGTCAGTGTGAGTTTGAATATCATGTTGAGTGACAAGCATTACAGTTGTGTTGCGTCGCTACAGCTTTGCTGTTCTCCCCATATGTTCCAGTCCATTTTCTAACCTCGCTCATACACACATAGAAAACAGTTTAACGTGTATCCATTGCCCATTGTAATGTACATAGTATATATATGTAAAGGTGAAATCCATTAATGCAAAGCTGCTTTTGCCGCACACAAAGTGACATTCTATATACTACTACCTGTCCCTGGTTTGACACTCACCGTTCTGTCGTTGTTAGTCGATAATCGGTATAGACAGGCCTTTAGACATGCAGTCCTAGATCCATATATGGTAACTCAATTACAGCATTGGCATGGGGGAGTGGCCAGACAAACTAGTGTTATGTGAAAATGTGAACCCATCAGTGAGAGCCTATTTTTCCCTGCGCCAAAGTGACATTTTATACTACTGACAATGGAAAATCCAAGTCTCATTTTGAGTTCAGGGACATATTGTCTTATATATAAACGTTTGGCTGTTTATTCGATTTTAGTATTGTGTTGTATTTGAGATGATAAACCGGCGTCTATTTCTATCATAGGTAATTCTTACAGGATGTATATAGCTTCTTTTTTTAAAGATATGACTGTATACATTTGTATAGTTATATTCGCCGTTTTACAGGTTAAAATGAGTAAGACCGACCCGATGGGCTTGCTAACAAAGTTGTGTCTATTTGTTTTGTATGAGATACCAATAATCCTAATCACCTGGTGTTTTTATCTTAAACAGATCTGTTAGTCATTCTGAGTAGCTCTGAGTCACTCATGGCACTGCTGACCACTCACCGACCCACACCCTCCCTCATACAGCTACCACATTATAGTGCTCTGTTTAAACCCCGGGTCTTTGAATAAGCGACGGTCTCGAATAAGCGCCTGGGGTAGAGCGGTTTTGAAAACCTGTTAATGCATTAAATATTGGCCTCGAATAAAGGCAGGTCTTGTTTAATTGCTGGGGTAAAGGCAACCATATGAGGCAACTTAAAAGTAATAAGCACCGGGGCGTTCATACAGGCACTAGTACAGGCCACTACGGTGTACGTTTCGCTGCTTTAACTTAGACTTTATCACGAACTACACTCGTGGCATCGCCAATTATATTAGTTATAAACACAGCTCGTGAGGGAATGCGCTGACCTTACCGTGGAACCATATCTGTTGTTATTATCAACCTTGGGAATAGTCCCGGAAATAGTCTCCATATATGGGGAGCGCTGATCGTTTAAAGTCTCACCGGAACTGCCCTACTCTTCCCACTTCCGGTCGACCTGCGGGAGGGAGTGACCCGGAAGTGGTCAGCCACGAGTAGGGTGTAGGGAGGAGGGAGGGGTAGAGGTAGTATCTCTGCCCACCCCACCCCACCCCTGCGCAAGCACACACACCACTGGAGATCTAGAATCTTGTCAGCTGAGCCGCCTTTTCCTTTCGATGGGCCTCGTGTCGGCTAATACGGTGGCTCCGGCCCAGCCACGCGAGCCGCGAGATTCTCGCCTCGCCGACGTGAACTCGGTTAAATTGGAGGCGACATGGCGGCCTCTAGTGGAAATGGCGTGCCCGTGCCCTCTCTGACATCCCCGGAAATGACTCGCACGCGTCCCCCCTTTTTCGCCCACACCCACCGCTACCCACTCCAGCTCCTCTTCGCCCTCTCCCATTGCGTATCAAAGCCAATTTTTCTTCATCCGGATTGGGACGGCGGCACGGCGGAAAATGGCCTCTGCGGAGGTGTCGCCGGGAATATTATCCGCCATGAAGGACGGCGGTCAGTGCGCATGCGCAGCTGTGAATCTCGCGGGAGTTGGGGGCAGACGACATTGGGACTCGGTCGTCGTGTTCCTCACAGCAGCAGAAATCGGGTTAGGGCGCGCCAATCTCGGTTTGTCATCACTTACGCCATGGAGCGACAAGGGGCGACCACTGGCGGCCACAGACAAGGAGACCCTGACAAAATAAGGGGCCCCCATCCCCCTGGTGTTCAGTCATCACAGGGAGGGCTGTATGAATGTTGACACTGCCCCATTTATGTACTGGTAGTTTCACAGTGGTCACTCCGCCCATGTCTCCCTGATAAAACCACCTCCTTGATGTGTGTCTTTCAGTGGTAGCCTCTACTACATGTATTGTATAATGGTCTATTATCTAAGCCTAGGCTTTCATATCTCGTTGTAGTTTTAAAACTTGAACTGATGACAATATTAAAGCATACTATAGATGCACTTTCCCCTGGCACTTTTCACGTTTCCTAAAGAATTAAGGGAGCGGAGCCTAAAAGCATGGGGCCATGCAAATCAGGGGTCCAAAACTCAAAACTCAAACTCATGGAGACGTACGAGCATGTCCCTAAACATGGTCAGTAGTCACCTGTTCGTTAAGTCGATAGTCCCTTGATGGCCTCCTTTCACTAAGATAATGGTCATCAGGCAGTCCTCTGAGAGACGTCCACATTAGGACCAGCAGAGGCAAAGTGGAGCGGGCAGTCGGCGCACTGCAGCGTTAAAAGATTAACCCGTTAAGGGCCACATATTGCTTTAATAATGCATTGTGCCCTCTCTCATCTTGACCCTACAGGACTGACGCAGGGGACTTGATGAACGAACACAGCTCTGGTAAATAGGTTCGGAAGACCTGCATACATTCTTCCCCGTGATGACCAAGCACATTAGAGCACTATGCGGCCTTTAAAGGGTATACCACAAAGAGGATTCCTAAATACAACACGTGATACACTATACCAACAAAGAATGGTCATTCTGGTGTCGGGACTGCCACTAATGGGCGCTGCCTCGGTGACTCACAAGATGGCCGACCTGCCTTACACAGGGGAATTCTGGGACGATTTGGTCACGTGACAGCGTCGACCCCCGAGGTCACAGGTGGCGAATAGCGCGCGTAGGAATACACTCTTGCATCCTTCCTTGTTGGTTCTCCTCTTTCTCCCGGCCTTTAGCCAGCTCTTTCTTCTCTATTATGACCGGTGAATTGCCCCCTCCCCCATCTCCCATCAGCCCCGGCACAGGAAGGGGTGGGCGGCTCGTTACGGGCGTGTAGAGAGCAGCAAATGGTGCGGCACCGGCAACCAGCGCGGACAGCTGGTAGTGCCGGAAGTGGTGGCCTCCGTGGAGGGCTGGGTGTGGTCCCCGTAGTGGCCGACTTCAAAGCGGCCCTGGAAACACGTCGGGTAAATAAAGGCGGTCGGGGTGTCCCTGGGTCATGGGCAATCTCACTCTTTTATCCCTGAAGGGGCGAGATCGGACATTAAAGAAGAAAATTACAATGTCAGAGGGCATCAGAAGCCTGCCCAAACGGGCTCCAACACATGCAATGTAGGCTACTTCACTTTAACAGCTGTGTCTCACTCCGGTGAAAGGTAGACGTCGTATTGTATAAAAGGATGTACAGCTGGCAAAGGTGGTTTTTGAGCAAAATTCCTCTAGCCAAGAGGTCACCTTCCACTAAAATCCTTTCAGCGGCACTTTGGGTCAAAATTACTCCAACAATGACTCACTTTTAGGCAGCGTTTTCTAAAATAAATATAAGCACTTTTGACCAAAGTTCTGTCAATATAAAATTGAGTACACCCTTCCCCCTTCCCAAGAGCTGCTCTGTTCCCCATTTTCTAATGTAATGTACCTCCTTCTTGCTATCGCCATTCCGTCAGCATGCGTCTTCAGAAGTCAAAGTATAAAGAGTGCTTCGATTTACGTGAAAAGTATTAGTTTTAATTGATATTGAATACATCAAGATTCATTTTCTGAATCCATCTAGTAGATAATAACTATGGTGAATGATCCCATACAGGCCATACGACCAATAGATATTGCCATGTCTCGGCAATTGAAATATCACAACAAATCACAAGTATATAGACCCTATAGGGCGTTATCATATAACCTCACTCCTCATCCCAAGAGTATTGTAAGAAGCCTGGGCACGTGCTGTTATCAACAATTGCCACCACACGATTGCCTCTGCAACATTGCACCCTCAATGCTGAATTTTCATTATCAGAAGGTTCTTGCTCAGAGGGATGCAATTATGTTCAACTATATATGCATTACCTTCTGGTTATATATTGTCAGTGGCTATTCAGAGCCTGGGGAAATTGCTTGCTAAATTGAACATTTAGGGATGCAGAGTGGGTGCTTTAAAAATTTACAACCTGTATGCGATCATGAGCTGATGAGCTACTCATTGTCAAGGGCCACTTTCAGGTAGATGATTCTGCTGCTGAGAATACAGTCAACACAGACAGCACTTCCATATACAAGCCTTCTGGATAGTACAATCAACAGTAATATTTTCATGTACATAGATCTATAGTTATGAACGAAATATCATTATGATGTCTTACTAACAATTCAATAAGAAGATTAATGATATAATCTTCTAAGCATGATATTGTGGTATATAAAGTGATCATGAATAACTTGCTATGGCTCCCTCCCACCAGAGCTACTATGAAAAGTTGTAAAAAGCTTATCCCTTACCTCCAATCTTTTCTATAGTCACTATGTGTGAACATCATCCACAGTTTGGTACCCTAATCACGGGGGTTTGCAAAAATGCATACCCTATTATATCTGTGACTATCAAAAATATACCCTTATCACGGGTTACTATGAATATGAATAATATATGATAGCAAAAACAGTGCAAATTTTACTTTATAAACTGTCAAATGGTCTCAAGTATCTGATGTGCCCTTTCTCTCTCAATTAACCTGAAAAGCACCCCTAAGCAAGGGTCCTCGCGGGTCCGTGCCCAGGGCCCAAAAACTCACCCTTTCCCATGAAACTTTGTTCACCCATGGTTTCCGAATCTGGGGGAGTGCCCCCTCCCTCCGGGCATTTGGCCTCTGAGTCTGATGCACTTATTACACTGTATATCTGCAGGGTATTCATATCCCCTGACGTTCACCAGCACTGTCCCCAAACTAGACTCAGATTACTCAACCTTGGTAATTGATATATTTAAATACAACATACTTAAAAAGAAAAGAGAATGGTTTGTCTGTCTAATAGATGAGGATTGAGTCTAATTGAAGGTGAATCGATCTTTCCTCAGATGGTATGTTATGTTGACCCTTGTTGGTTCTGTCGTAACTAAAACTGTTTTCCTATACTACTGTCTACATCCCAAAGGTAGCTTTTGATGGGGATGTATTCTCCCCAAAGAACACTGCAGGAAATAGTGCTGTCAATGTCAATTTGTGAACGCCCATCTTGCATGGCTACCTTTTTACCCTTTTTTCTCTCTGTATACATCTGTTCTTTCTTTTCCATTGCTACAGTTTAATATTGCCAGACGGGGGCTGATAAAAGCTAAGCTGACCTGATCTTCTATCCGTAAACATCTTAAGTAATCTTAGCTCCATTTTATCGCATGGCAGCAGGTGGTCTAGTAGGAGCAGGTCATGGTAATAAACGTTTTTCTTATTAAAGAGAAGAGGCTTTTTATTAAGTGGTTCACTGGTAATATTCGCTGCATATGAGTGTTTTACCTCTAGACATGGTTATCGACTTCAATGCCCAATATGTTGACGCTCTATATATGATCAGATAGAGAGTAGTTATTCTGATATATGCATAATGGTGATATTTCACCTAATTATTATGTTCTCACCTGACCTTCACCTTGCTCCAGAACCTAGACCAACCCCAGGACTAGATTCTGGACACACCTAAGTAACTGACAAACACTAACCTGCCTTTCAGAAAGTTTCACCTTGCTTCATAACTTGGACTTATCTCAGGAGTAGATTCTGGACACACCTCTGAATGGCCACTGACAATATGTACTGACTAACAGTAACCTGGATACCTTTGTCCTGGTGGTGTCACATGGTATAGATGAAGTTGTGGAGGTAAATTTCATCCTGGATCTGTATCACTTTCGGTCTAGCAACAGAGTTGCCCGCCTCTTGTCATGTCTGCCAGTCCCCTCGTATACAGCACCTACTAAAATGACATTTGATTAGGCACAGGTCCACACTGTATTCCCATTCAAAAACCCAATCCACATGTGCCTAAATACATCTAGTCAGCTTAAACATTCAATTTGACATATCTGATGATTGAGGCTAAAAAATAAATTTTCTTTAAAAGGTGCCATGATGTTCACAAATACCATAGTTTCGTTCGGAATTTCAGGGAAATCGGATATAGCCACTTTAAATGTTGAGGTATGGTCCCTATAGGGGTCAAGCTGGACGTCCTGTGGGCGCATCCATTACTTAAGCTTGTTGCTGGCGAGATAAACACTGATACAACAGTCGCAATGGGTACAGGCTGTTACATAATGCCCCCTAAGAATTCCGCAGTGAAGGCCAGGGAGTCATCTGATTGGTTGATAATGCATCCAGCTACATGCCTATAGACCTAGTGTAGACAGTCACCCAGGTAACAAGAAACGTTAACTGAACCATAACCAACGTTCACTAACAGATAACTTTGAATCAACGTTGATCAACGTTCAGAATGTGGACTCAAACCAACGTTGATTTAACCATTTGGATAAACCTTGTTTTAACGTTTTTTTAGTGATTCAAAACATTAACCCAACCTCAACTTGTTACCTAGGCAGTCATAGGTTATTTGGTTAGACAATAATCATCTTAATATTTCATTGATTGAATAGGATTGAGGTGTGGGACTAAATTACGGGGTCATTAGGGCTGGCAAAATGCAGGATATTGCAATCAATGTTTCCATGATCTCTTATTTGCAATGTCGGATGACATAGGGATCACCCAGGAGTATGTATTGTGAATTGCAGCCCACGGATTAGTCCCTGATCAAGCTAGTTCCCATCCCTCAGGATCTCTCACTCCTCAGTATGATGATAAGACGGCAATTTAGAAAGTTGTTTTCATTCAGTCGCTATGACATCATCAGCAGCAATGGGCAATGCATAGACCTATGTAATAAGTGCACATCAATCAGAAATATCAGGCCGGGGGGCACGATCAGGGCCTGTCCTCCACTATCACATCTATCATTCCGCTGTATGGTTATCCCATGTGTCTGCTACAGTGTGGCCTTGGAGAGGCTCCAAATCTGAGGGCCTGAGCCAGACTACAGGTCCTTCATTGGTCCCGAGTGATCACAAAGCCCCTCCTCCATTAGACACAAAGTGCAGCCTCTATTAGGCTCCTTAAGACTTGGGAATGAAATTGATTGGAAGCTCCGTCTGTGAAAATGCTTCTATAAGGAAAATGCCCTCTTTGTAATTCTATGAGGTACATCTTTTTTCTAGATGTCAACTATGGTGTTTGATGTATACATATGTATGTACGTTCACTTCCATACCCAGCAAAATAGTGTGAGAAAGGACGAGACTTGTGCAAGCATGATTGGGCTAGGCAGGGTGAGCCCTGTGCGAACAGGCCTACCCTGTGCGCTACATTAGGGTAAGCTTATGCAGCTGTAATGCGAATCCCCCCAGTTCTACCTTGTTTTAGATTCAATTCAATTGACCTGTGAGGTGTATTGTGTGGACAATTCTAACGTTAGGTTTGTAAAAATAGACAATTCAAGATAAAATGGTGGGTAGGTTAACATGGCAGCCTTGAACCCTGGACCTTTGGGTACAAGGCAACGGTGATGACCACTATACTACAGTGTGTGTATGAGGTGGTGATAACTTACATACATTGGACATTGGAATGTGTTAACCTTTGGAACATGCCAGCCAAATTTTTCGCAACTCCACACCGTGTGCAAGCCCTTACCCACCTCTCACCCAAGTTCCCCCACCAGCAACTAGTTACTGGGTGGGATCAAGTGGGCATGTGGGAGGGTTAGGGCAGTCCACCACCCAAAGCTAACACAACCTCACCCATTGAGCTAGACACAAAATCAGTTCGCCCAAGCTGGCACTAGCATGCCCTAGCTGAACCCCAGTTTGCTGGGTACACTTGCTCTTGTAGATTATAATTAACACTCATTTAAGAAGGATATGAAAATCCACTTCCTATGAAGGGCATCAAAGCTGATTTTGTGCTTCCAATATCATCAGCTGTCATCTGCCCAATGATATATATACATTGGAATCCATACTTTAATACCAGATGAAATTTAGATTTAAGAAGAGAATCCCAAGGTCTCAGTAGTGTTTATGTGAGGTTTAAAACACTCAGCCTAATCATTGCATGTGAGTTTTGCTGGTACCCTGGTGTCATGGGTGGGGTGGACCACCTGATACTTGTCAGGAACCAGCTTGGCAGGAAATGAGACACACTGAAGTTTTCATCACTACGGCAGGTGGCACGGCTGTTGTTGGGGCCCTGGGATCCTGCATCATAACTGAATGGAATGTGCACACAGGTATGGGGCTTGAGCGGTCCATGACTAAGCATTAAAGGCCAAAGTAAGAAAGCAGCAATAGGGAACTTTAGCAACCAGGTAAAAACTCATAAAACGCAGACGTAGCAGTGCTGAAGGCATAGGATACGTCTGGGTTAAATGAGCTACGTCGGGCTTGCTAAAGGTCCCTATTATGTACTGGATATACTCCTGGGGGTCGAGAGGCAATATCATTGATATAAGCCAAGGCCGAAGGCCGAGGCTTATATCAATGATATTGACTTGAGACACCAGGAGTATATCCGACATACAGCCCGCTTTCATAGATTGATTATGTAAAAT